>OU830648.1:0-600000 GCA_917563905.1 Neonectria neomacrospora | reverse complement strand
TGGGACTTGGCCAGAGTTGCCAACACAAGGCCCGGAAGGCCAGCCCTGGGTGATGTTGGCTTTCTCTTCCACTGTCAGCTGGGAGACGAGCGACTTGGCATAGTGATACGCGGCGGCCCAGCGGGGGTTGGTAGAGCCATTTGCAATTGCTTGGCATGTGTTAGTCGGGCCGTGGAATGATTAGGATGAGAACTCGGTGAGGGTCATACGGGAAGGGTAGAACGGCGGACTTCGGCCGTAGTACGGAACCTCGGAGGGTGTAGTGGATGTTGCTTGGGCGATGGCTAACAAAGCCCCTTGCAGAACAAGAGAGATAAAATTGCTAGTCGTCCTCATGGTGGCGTGACTGAGCGTCTACTACCCGGCGGCTTGAGAGGATAAGACTATCGAGCAGGACAAGAGACATGCGATTGGAGGGGCTTGATTTATAGGATATTAGCTGCGGGAGATATGTCCAGGTGATAGTCATTCACGGAGCGGAGACATGACTGGAAGAGGTCAAGCGGGTGGGAGACCGACTTTGTATTATCTATGGAGTCTGTTGCGTGGTATCCGGTTGACGCAATAAATCTCCACTCGCAGGTCACCGGGGATACTGCGTGCGTGGATCTCGCCTAGCATGAACTGACGTTTTCAACGCGCCTGGTTCTTTGTTCCTCGAGCTAAACACACCATATGCATACGAGCCACTCGACTCCGAACTCCCGGCCGGACCGATCTTTCTGCACCGCCGCCACGAGATCGGCCATGGCCCTCAAGGATACCGAAGTTGCTGAGCACAACACGGCCGAGTCCTGTTGGGTTACCATCCACGTGGGGAAGCCCTAGCTGAAACTACCATCGGGGCGTAACTGACCGCGTCGTGCTAGGGCAGGGTCTATGACATGACGAGCTTCATTCCAGGTATGTCGCCGAGTGAGAACCCGCCAGACCATTGACTGAGGCTCGGCTTGCGCGATAGATCACCCCGGAGGCCCAGAAACTATCCTCCAATATGCAGTACGCACTCTTCAGAGGTTGTTCCTAATATCTCAGCACCAAGCTCACCGCCGTGTTAGGGCAAAGATGCCACGGCTGTATACGACCCCATCCATCCGTCTGATACGCTGGACAAATACCTCGACCCGTCTAAGCACCTCGGGCCCGTTGTCTTGACTTCACACGTACAAGAAGACGAGGTGACCCCAGAGGAGGTCGAGCGCCAGGACCGCATTGCCCACAAGCCGCTGTTGTCGCAGTGCTACAACCTGTTCGACTTTGAGGTGGTGGCTCGGCGCGTGATGAAAAGGACGTCCTGGGCGTACTATGCGAGTGCAGCAGACAATGAGATTGTAGAGCAGACGACTCAATTCCCTTTGAAGCAGCATAACTGACACCCTCGATAGACCGCTCAGGAGAACCAGAGAGTGTTCCATCGCATATGGTTCCGTCCCCAGGTCCTCGTCAATGTCGAGCATGTTGATATTTCCACGACCATGTTGGGGACCAAGACCTCTATCCCCATCTACGTGAGTGCCACGGCCCTTAACAAGCTTGGCCACCCAGAGGGCGAGGTTGTCTTCACCCGCGCCTCGCAAAAGCACAACATCATCCAGATGATCCCCACCCTCTCCTCTTGTTCCTTTGAAGAAATCATCGATGCTCGGGGAGAGGGCCAGGTGCAATGGTTGCAGCTTTACGTCAGCAAAGATAGGGAAGCCACCAAGAGGATTGTTCAAGCGGCTGAGGGGCGCGGGTGCAAGGGTCTTTGCATCACTGTGGACAATCCCCAAGTTGGCCGTCGCGAGAGACAACTTCGCAGCAAATACACCGAGCCAGCCGACGGCCAAGACACGAACAGCCAGGGCTCAGTCCGCGCAACCTCGAATCTTCTCGACTCGACGCTCTCCTGGGCCGATATCCCCTGGTTCCAGAGCATTACCAGCATGCCGATCGTCATCAAGGGAATCCAGAGGGTCGAGGACGTTCTCAAAGCCGTCGAGTATGGTTGTCACGGCGTTATTCTCTCCAACCATGGTGGCCGCCAGCTAGAGTTTGCCCCGTCCTCTATCGAGGTTCTCGCCGAAACCATGCCAGTTCTTCGGGAGCGTAGACTCCAGGACAAGATTGAGGTGTATGTTGACGGCGGCATCCGGCGCGGTACCGATATCCTCAAGGCACTGTGCTTGGGTGCTCGTGGCGTTGGTATTGGGCGTGCGTTCCTCTACGCTTTGGGTGCGTATGGCCAGCCAGGTGTCGAGCGAGCTATGCAGCTCCTCAAGGATGAGTTGGAAATGGATATGCGGCTTATCGGTTGCAATCGTCTTGAAGAGCTTAACCCTAGTTTGCTGAGTTTCCGCGGCATCTCGGACCACTCCGCGCCTTATGCGGACGGTCTGTCTTTGGCTGCATATGATCCATTGACACCAGTACCACAGAGAAATAAGGCGAAGCTCTAGAGAGGTGGTGCTAGGGGGTATTGAATAGGTCAATTAACTTTCCAAAGTAGCCTGGTCGAATGTGGATGCAAACAGTACAACTGTGTACAGTGTGGAAACCTGACAACGGAAAGAGTGAGAAAATGGATATTCGTGTAAACACTAGTCAGTTCTAGACTGGCAAAGAGTTTGTGGTTGTCAGGTCTTCCTATCCATTGAGCAGTAGCACCAGACACTCGGAAACGTATACCTTGACCATATGGCAAACACTCCAGCAGAGTATTTCAAGAGGGCTCCAGAGGAAGAAGATGGCCATACAAGTTCCATGCTAATGTTGGATTGTTCTACTAAAAAGAGTTCAATGTGTGATGAAATCCGGTAACATGCATTGTCATTACTCTCAGCATAGCTCCCCGTCGAGACTCATCTGCCCACAGAAATATGTTTGTTGAGCACCAACAAGCCCCCGTCGCTCTCAAGTAGGTACCCAGGGCCTCAGTAATTGCGATTTCTCCAAGCCAACAGACGTGTCCAAGGTGTTTCTTAGCAATGTTTTGTAATCCCAGCCCAATGCGGATGCAGCCATCAATGATAAGCTTGCTTGGTCGTCTCGACCTGAAAGGCCTGGTCCCGTCATGTGTCATATCCTGAATTACAGAATCGACGATTTAGCTATTTCATACATGAACACCGTCAAAGGGTACACCAGGCAACTCACAGGCTTCATCTTCACATCAAACAGGGCGAATACGGTCCCAGGCTGAAACCTACGAACATCAATTGTGCCACAGCTTCGCACTCCCTTCCAGTACTCTGATATGTCCGGCCACTCGGGTCTGTGACAGCTCGAGAGTTGGCTATCTGCCGGCTAGGAGCGATGAACCAAGCATTGGACATGGTGAACTGTTCATTCCGTCGCAGCCTGTCGTTGACGAATATTTTGTCGTCGTACTCGTCGACCACCAAGAGGCCTTGACCGACGACCTGTATGTCAGGATGCTGCCCGACTAGGGGAGATACCTGGAGGGGTTGGGAGGCAAACAAGACAGCATTCGCCCAAAGATGAGTAGCGCCCTTGCCAATGATACCGACGATACCCCCCTCGCTAACGGGAGACATCTTTTCGCGAACCCATCCCGATCCAGTCGGTCAGACAGCCGTCATCCCATGAGGGACACGGAGTATGTACCGCCACACCCCGATGATACAATTTGCCTTCTTCACGCTCGCCACTCCATCTTCCATCTTTCACTCTTCTCCTTAACCTCACATGGGGTATTTCACTCGGAACTATCCACACGTAGCACCAAATAGGTCCCAGTCAGAAACTAGGTCATTATCAAATAGTTGAAGCTAGAGAAACCCAGCGCTGAAGCCGTTCAAGGAAGAATATCGGCTGGCTTAACAATAACCCAGTTTTTATCCGCCGTAACAGCAAGGCCCTCCTTCTTCTGCGCCTTTGAGAAATCCTTGATCATTCCCTTGATCTGCGTCAAGTAGGAGTCCTTGCGATTGATCCACAAATGAATACCTCCGCGAGCGACGTCGACGCCGTGGAAGAGCATCGGGCCGTCGCTGTCGGGAGTATCTCCACCAACGAGAATGGGCTTCTTCCACTCGTCGATGTAGGTGAGGATCGCAGCCCACTTGCCTGCCTTCCAGGTCGCAGGCGTCCAGAGGAACGGCGTCATGACGAGGTCCAAGTTGGACTCCTGGTTGTAGTCGCCCTCCGCAATCTGCTTTCTAGCCGTCGTGAGGTCTCCAGCCTTGTCCTTCATGAGAACCGTCACGCCAATCACATTCTCGGGCTTGACGTTGTAGCCGTACTTGGGGTCCGATGCGACCATTCGGACAAGCTCTTCCGAGGCAGCGCTGACGACGTAGACCTCGATTCCGTTTGCCATGAGTCTGTTGTAAAGCTCGACTTGGCCTGCGAAGATCTTAGGCGGGCTGACATCGGTCGACGTCACCACGCCGGCATCGTAGTACGTCGTCGGGATGGTTTCGTTGAGGGCCATGAGCTCGTCGACGTAGACCTTGAGCTCGCTCAACGGGAACCCGCTGAAGATCTCCGCTGCCCATGGATAGCAGACTGCGTCGTCGAGTTCGCATAGACGAAGGTAGTAGCTGTACAGACTCTCGGTGTAGTTGGCCGTGTCCTTGAAGGGAATGAGCTTGAGGGTCGGGTCCATAGTCTCGCGCGTCAAAACGCCCTTGTTGTCGAGGTAGGGCAGCAGCGACTCTTCGAGATCGAATTGGTAGCTGGTGTTGTCCATGTCGAAAGCCGCATAACGTCCGCTGTGGGCGTTGCGGGCGATCATCGTGTTCAGCGCTTTCGCAGCCTTCGCAGGCCAGTGCTTGAGCTGAGGGCCAGCGAGTTCCGTGGTGGGCGCGGCATCGGAAATGGGATACGATGCAAACAGGCAGAGCGCCGTCGCGACTGTCTGAATGTTTGTCCTCATGCTGAAAGGTATTGATCAATCCACAGGTGGTAGGTAAGGAAACCGACAGATCAACAACCAGGGAATCGCGACAGATTGGCGACTTGCACAGTGACGACACGGCGAGACTACATGTTTATCATCTATCCTAGTCTTGCGTGAATTCGCATCCTGAACCCCAAAGTCAATTCTCCACTGACCAGGTTTCCTAGGAAATTTCTTCACCGATCATTCGTATAGAGCAGATACCAGATTACGGCCAGTCCTTGGCGCTCACCATCTCCTCGCTGCAGTGGAGCGTCAATTCCTTGGACGTTTCAACACTTCCTAGGCTGGATTCGGACAACTGATCCGCGGGCGAGAACTAGGGCGCGGCAAAGCGTCAACTCACGGTCCGTTTAGAGGCAAAAGACGAGAGAGCTCCCAGTCTTCGGGGCAGATGTGGTTTCTATGCTGATTGGGACATGCATCGGGAAGGTCTCTAGATTGCAAGACACTGTCGAGAGAGACGCGGAACATGGCTCCGCGTGAAAATGACGCAAATCTCGCCCCGTCGCGGCCTTTCCGGGGCAGGGATCCCAGGGCCTTGTATGTCTAGTGGCAAGACAGATTGCAGATCCTCGCCATGTCCGGCTTTAGAGTTCCTTGCTTTCCTTAAAGACGCATCCAGGGTCTGTCAGGTGAAATACCGCCAATCACAGCAGGTTCGATAGTGAAGTGCCAGCTAATCATCTGTAGGTTGGTATGTAAGGGGCACCAGATGGCTAGCGGAGAAGTCCTGTCTTGTTTACTGCGTCGTAGAACAATTAGACAACGACCAACTCAACGGATTCGGGCAGCGTGAGCACGAGGTATGATTAACTGATTCTAGTATACAATGTGATGATTACAATCGGTGTCGGTGGACCACTTCCGTCTCCTTCAAACAAAGCTCATAGTCCAGGGTCGTTGTTTCTTGTATATCCTACTCTTTCTCGACAAAGACTTTCTCATACTGTTTCTGTTCGGTTGCTGCCACTGTTCGAGCATGGTCGGGTGCGACCACTCATTATCTGGCATTTCGTTGTCCTTTTGTTGCTTTTCGCCTTCCGAATACCGAAGGGGCGCTGGAGTTCCAAACTTGAAGCGGTTTTGAGACTGGGCTTGGAGCGTCTGGTCCATCTTCATCTTGCTTTGATGCCATTGCACCCAGAACATCTGTTCGTGTTCTCGTAGGTAACGCGTGCCGTGAAAACTGTGTAGCACGACCTGCCGCGAGAGCATGCCGAGCTTTCGACGATACTCGGCCTTTTCATAGAAGCGCTTTGTTAGCCACTCCACATCGCTGGGTGCTATCTCGTCGGGAAGGGTTGGAAGGTCCGTCTTCTGCTCAGCCTCGTCGGTAAACTTGGTCCACGGCCCAACCATGCTTAGAATGCTAATCTGAGCGCGGGCCAGAGCGAGAGGATCGTTGGGCGGTACAACTTCGCCATAACGCTGATCCGGATTGTTGGGATCCGTCAGGACCAGTGCTGTCGCGCCGACTTCGGTGGCCACAATCGGCACACCCGCAAGGGCTGCCTCACCAATGGCGAGGGGAAGGCCCTCCGAGATGGAGGAGTTCATAAATAGCCAGGCGTCCTTGAGAATGTTCGTAGGGTTACCGAAACCGGCTAGGATCACCTTACCGGAGAGATTGTTATTGACAATGAACTTCTCCATCTCCAAAGCGTATGCGGGCTGGCGGTCCTTGGCACCGTACACGATAAGCTGATAGTCGGTGAATTTGAACCTATTGATGATAATCTCGGCTGCTTGAATTGCTGCCTTGACACCCTTGATGACTTGGACATTCGAGAGCATAATGACAGTCGGCTTATCAGTTCGAATCTTATCAACAGGGTTGAACAGCTCCATGTTGCTGATGCCATTGACGATTGGGTCGACCTTGCGCTCGAAGAGGTTCCTGTTGCCAACGATGCCCTTGTCTGTACTGATCTCGACCTCCCACGTCCTAAACAGTTGGTGAGATTTGGGTAAGTCGGAGGAAGGGGGGTGACTTACGGGTTGAATAGCGAAGCGCAAGGGGTGATGACATCGGCGGTAAAGTAGGCAAGACGAGTAGCCAGCCCAATGCTAGCAAGCAGCATAGATTGGACAGACAGGGGAAGCTCGCATTGTGCAGCACTGATGTTAAGGCAACACTCTCGCCAGAGAATGGCATGGTCCCAAATACCAAAGTTGGCGCCGCGTCGATACTTGAGAACCAGTCCAAATAAACTGCTAATACCGTGATGGGTGCTCTGGAAAACGAGGGGACACTGATCTGGGATTTTGACGGCAAAGATGAAGAAATATGCCCGGAAGATACCCAATGCAACACGGAAGTCGTTGATGGAGGGTCGCTCAAGCTCAAGACAGTCCGTCGGGTTGGCAATGTTAGGATCATCATAGTGAGTAAGCCAGGCAGCTACCCAAGCATTGTCAAGCTGGGTGGACTGCCATGTATAGGTATAGTCCTTCTCCTCATAATAGCGAGCCATGGATAATATGACATTGCTGTACTTGATCAGATCTTGTCGGGTTAGACGCTTAGTCCGGGCACCCTTGACAAAGTCCATCATCAAGGGGATGAAGATACCGACAATATCTCGTTGAACGTTGGTGTCGGCGACCTTCTCATCAACCACTGACTCAAGCAAGTTGTCAATGAGACCATGGTTAGCAGTGCCACCATCAATGCCCCAGAGCGGTAGAAGCTTAAGCGACTGAACACTCTTTTCAATCTGAAAGCGCGGGATTCCATAGTCATTGGCACACTCAGATAAGACGTGGTTGCGAATCGTCTTGTGCCCATTGACTAGATCGCGACGGCAGTTGGACACGCCGCCCGGCGCCACTGGCCAGCACCCGATATCGTTAAAGACAACGGAAATCCGGTTATGGGTATCGTTGAAGCAGTCTTGAGGTCGAGCAGTGACCTCTGTAGCGTCATTGCTGAGCCCCATCGCGTACAAGTCAGCGGTCTTGATGGTAAGCAGACTAACCTCGGAGACGTCCGTGTCGATATCGATGGCAGCGACGATTTGATGAATATTCGCATCCAAGGCGGCGCGAGCAGCGTCAAGTCGCCCGCTATCTCGCGCACGCCAGTAAGGGCGGAGTAGACGTTCCTCGCGGAGAATGAGCTCGTCCATCCAGCAAGTCGTGACGGCGTCGAGAGAGGCGCCCTTTAACCAGTGGCTCCAAAGTTCTGTCCGAAGCCGCCAAGTTGGCACAGACGAGTATTGGCGCTGGCTTCGCAGGACAAGCCAGGAAATGGGATTCAGAAACGAGAGGCGGGTGGAATTCGCGCTCGCATACTGCTTCATGCGTCGGATTTGCTTCGTGTTGTGGTGGATGAGCAGGTTGTCCAAGTCGAAGGAGAGGTTGCTTGGGAGGGCGAGGAAGTCTGACTCCCGAGGGAACACCTCTGGCGCCTTGATGATGACCGTCTTGGCACCTTTCTCTTCTTCTTGTACGTATGTCGTGATTGTTGGGTCACGCCGGTGGAGATACTCATACTCGCTGGTATAAGTCTTGTCGCCGATGGTCCTGATGATGCGACCGATGTTCTTGGACGGCACCCAATCGTAGACGTCAATATCCACAGGCTTGCCCCAGAACACAGACAGCATGTCCTGCGAGTCGGAGACACTCAGCCGGTAATCGGCGCGGAGGACGTCGGTGTTGCCCTTGGGCACGGATTTGTAGTGGTATTCGAAGACAAAGTCATGCTCTCCCATGGTGCAGGTGCCTTGGACTATACGGCCATAATGGTCGTAGGTCCCAACACTACGAGAATCTTTCTTGGAGGTTACTTTTGTAGACGGCCAGCGAGACTGGTTGCCGTACTGGTACGTGCAAATATCGCCGTTGCTGTCTTCTCGACTGCTGAGACGCAGTCTGTCATCGTACCTATCGACGAAAAGCGATGGTGTCTCGGGTGGCGGTGATTCTTTGAGAGCGCCGTTATACACGGTCAAAGACATCATCTTGTTCTCGTCGACTGAAGCAAAACCGGTGATGGTCTTGCGTGGTTTCTCAACGATGATGGCGTTCTTGATAATCTTTCGGCGAGCGCCTTTTTGAGCCAGTCGACTGATGTGAACAAGCTGAGGCCTATGGTGGATGAGAATCCAGTACACCCAGAGGTCCTTGATGAGGCGACAAACGTTCCAGATGCCCAGGATGATCCATACTAAAACGCCTCGTAATGGGACATTTTGGAGACAGTACACCAGCTCTCGCTCGATGTTGGGTGCTCCGCTGGAAACGAATGCAATCCACTTGACGCAAACGAAGGGAATCGAGACCGTCTTATTCCAGAGGCTATGGACAAAGCTAAGAGACTTGTGAGTAAGGTCGATAGTGACAGGTTTCAGCTCGGCAGGGGGCTGGGGTAGAGCCATTTGCCCCGGGAACGTTGCGGCCAAAGCGAGTCTTTCTTGGCATTTCTGATAGACTTCCAGGGCGGTTTTGACATGAAAGTCTTGTGTGTCCAGGTCGATCCTAGATCCCGCAGCCCATTGCGTGAACTCAAAGGTCAACCTAATCGGATCTCCAGATATGCGACGCAGAATGCTTTCGCGGACAGACTCGGGAGCTGTCTCCCACTTCAAATCAACGTCCATGTCCAGGCAGAGATGTCTCATCATATCCATCTCCGTCTTGAGGGACAGACGGGTGAGAAATTGTGGACGCTCGAAGTGTAGCTCGAATTCGAGACGCTTGGAAAGAGAAGTTGTGCTGTGGAGAAAGTGCTCTGCCCGGAGAGCACGCCCGTGGGAGAGGTTGAACTGCGAACGAGCCACATGATAAAGCATGGCCTCGCTGATAATGGTGGCTAGCAGAGGCTGCCAAGTCGGCAGAGAAAGCTGGGCCTCTCCCATAAATCCGACGGTCACATGGAGGACAGCGCCTCGCTGGACGCTAAAGGAACAGCTGTCGCTCAGCCCAGCTTGCCAAAAGTCCTCTCGACTGACGATGGTGACTTTGATCTTCTTTTCAACCCACATCTCGTCTGTGGTCCTCACAAGCTTCTTCGCCCAGGGTGTATGGCGGGTCATGTCATTGGGTTCCTCCACGGACAAGCGAAGATGGTCTGTGACACGTATAGATGCCGGCTTCTTATCACCATACGTTAGCTTGACGCCAGAGAGACTCTTGCGAGTAGCTGCGGTCGGGCCCTCTGAATCAACGGACGTAGAACTGTGCCTATGCTGGACGTGGACCTGAAGCTGTTCATCGCGAGACCCAAACACGGATACCGAGCGGGCGGAGAAATATCCAGACCAATCTTTCCAGCTCCACAGGGTTGTGCCGAGTGCCGCGAGAACGGTACATATGTTTTGCGAAATGACATCGATATAGACGATTTGAGAGGTCCCGGGGAGGGCATGGAGTACGCAGCCAACGACGAAGCCTATGGTCGCAGAATAGTAGAGAATGGTGATGTAGGCTGTGACGTCGGTGGTAAAGCAGCGGTTGAACTGAAAGATGATTGCGCTGGTGTAGCCCAGCGAGTAGAGGTAGTAGAGAACTGTCGTTTCCCAGCTGTCAACCAAGGCCCAGAGTAGCAGCGTTGTGAAGCCGAAGACGATAAAAAGCTTCCCTAGGATGTCTGTCAAGGCCCGAAGCATGCTTTGGTGCCGGAATGCCTCAAAGTCTCGATTGATTCTCTGGGAATGTTCCAGGTCCCGCAGCTTCTCTGGTGAAATCTGGTCCCTCAGGCCCCAGTATTTGAATAGCGTTGAGTCAAGAAGCATAGCAGCCATACAGAAGTAGCCAAGTGACATGCAGATACCATAACGGGCTCTGGCATCACTGTAAATGCTAGGATATGGCCCAGCTGCACTCCAGATAAGTGAGACCCAACGGTCCATGAGAGCTAGAATGAATAACGCTAGGGTTTGGCCGATGTCGTAGCGAGCAAGGCGGAAGAGGGTAAAGACGTTGTGGTCCTTGAGGCCTCGAACTAACCCCCGCTGCGAACTCTTGGCTTCATTGAGCTGGGTGAACCACGCGGTACTGAACAGCTCTGGATGGTCATCGGCAGGATTCGTCTTCTTGAAGAGCCAGTCAATGTATGGTATTGACTTTGCGACCCGGGCAACAAGGGGGTCTGAGAAGACGCCAAGAGAGCGAGCGCCTTTTGTGTGGCGTTGGAATGCTTCAAGAGTCGAGTTGAAGGTCTCTAGGGCCAAGGCCTCGAACTCTTCTGGTCTTTCATCGTCGGAGTTGAGATTCAGCTTTCTCGCCTGCCAGTCGAGAATGTCCTTGTGTGAAAACTGAGCAATGTTTTCCATCCAGTTGGACCATCCGCGACAAAGCTGGCGGTAGCGATACAGTGAGACGAACAGATAAAGATACATGACGGGGATGTAGATTTCGAGATCATGACCGTTGACGAACGAGGTTATAGCTGGTGATATGAAAAGAATCGGTATGTTCTGAAGAAACACACGACGACCGGACGCGATGGGACTTCCGAGTTGGTGCATCGCACTCATAATCCCGAGGAGGTTGAAGTGGGTTGATAGACAGACCGAATAAGCCACGAAAACAAAGCCGATGGCGATTGAATACTGCCTGGCGAAAACGACGAGACCAACGATGGAGACAAGGATTGTGAGAATAAACCCACCAGAAAGCCTCTGCACTTGGAAATATACCATATTGTCATACGCATAATGGGCAAGGTAGTAATTGCCTGTGCTACCAACCCAGCCAGTCACCCCGGCAGTTAACAAGAGGGAGACGAGCAGAGCATAGCCAGCAGTGTCGATGGCTTCATGATCCATAAATGCACTCATAAAAAGCCCTCGTCCCACAAAGGTAAGAAGGACAAGGTCGACAACTGCCGGCAGAAAGAAGATGGACATGGCGCTTCCTTCGGCGGCGTGCTTCTTCCACAAGGAGAACGTTTTATACAAGGTGCGATTTGTTTTCGAAGACTTGGGCGGTTCGTCATCACCGTCCTTGGACACGAGGGAGACGTCGGGGGTGAAGTACATGGTCATGATCTCGTCGTTGATCCGGTCTGAGATCTTTGGGGGACGCTCATCAAGGAACGAACGATATCGGTCGTAGATGGCGCTGCCGAGATGACGTGGAAGCAAGCCGAAATAAGTCTCACATTGCGACCCGAGAATCCAAAGCTCCGAGAAGACGGCGGCTTGATCAGGCTGGGAGACAAAGACAGGGCAGCGGTCTGTGGATTCATTGTAAACCTCCTCAAAGGCAGCCCTCCGAAGGATAGTAAATAGAATGAGAGAGTAGAGCTCGGCGTTGACGTCGATGTATTCGCATTTAGTCCATGACTCCCAAGGGTCGTAGGCGTGGAGTAGGACCCGCGTCAATGCATTGAGAGTCTCTCGCTGTCCAAAGAAGAGAGCATTCAGGACTTTCTCGCTTAAAATCTCATACAAGGTGACAAGATTGTCCAACTGCGGGAGGTGAGTAGCGCGTCGTCGAACATAATGCGTTAGGCGCATTTGCAGGATGTCTCGAATACTTTGCATGTCGTCAATGGCTGACTCGGCGCAGGTAAGGTTCCAGGAAGCCTTGGAGGTGTCCTCAATGAGCATCGACCAACAGTGCTTTTTGATGGCATCCCCCATAGCGTTGCTCGTGGGAGAAGCACGAAGCTTATGGAGGAGACTGAGAACTTCCGAGTAGGTACCCCGCTCGATCGCGGCTCGAATACTCAAGGGAATGCCAGGGCTGGTGACCTGACCGTCGCCGGCGGACGGCTCTAGCTGAAGCTCTTTTTCATACCGCTGCTCACGGGGAACGTAGTTATGGGCAAGCCAGGTGTGGAGGACGGTGGCGGCGTCGCTGGGGGCTTTTTGTGAGACGTAGATGTCAACGCAGGTCTCGCTGAGGCCCTCCCGGGTGTTTGATACACCCCAGAAGTGGGCATCGCTGCCCTGAACGAAGAAGCCAGTGTCCATGCCCTTGAAGACGCGAACTTGGCGATCGGCAATTGCGGTGACGAGGTCGTGGACAGCGAAGTCGTCCTCCCAGCCCTGCGCTACGGGTGTTAAGGCTGCTATCAGCTGTGCCTCTTCGGTCCCTTGCACAACGTGGAGCATGTTGAGTTCCCTCAGGTGATCCTGGACATCCACGATGGCCTGGTGGTGTTCTGCGAGAGGCTCAGACGTGATTGGGAAGCACCCGAAATGTGAGCATGTATTGTCGCCCATGGATGAGTCCCAAAAGCTGTCTCGAGGAGGGGCCAGATCAATGTGGTCGGCCGCCAGGTGAACTGGGGGCACCTCGCTCCTGATTGCTTGGAAGGCAGGAGTGAGGGCGTAGTGTGCCAGAAGCTGGGATGCGTGGGGAATCACGGCATCGAGATCTTCGACAGGCAACGGGGCGATTTCGGGCACGGGAGATCCGTCCGAGATCCAAACCTTCCTTGACTCTGAGACCCAAGCCTTTTGAAGCTAGAAACTTGTGAGATTATCTTCTTGGGAAATAAGACCACAAACAAGAAAACATACCTGGATTGTTTCTGAGCGGCGAAGATACTCAAAGCCACTGAGTGTCTCTGAGCCTTCAACAAGAGAAGCCTCGAGTTTCATGCGAGGATCGAGAGGGCCATGCTCCAGGACGCTGCTGAAGTGTTCCGCGAGCTTGACAGCGCGGCGGATAGTAGCAGGGTGTGGTTGTTTCTCCCACCGATCCAGAAACCCAATGAAGAAACTAGCCCTCTCCTCCCGCTGCTCAAAACACCGGCCCAGGATACGACGGAGTCGCTGGGCCTTGAAGTAGTCCCGTCTCTCTCCGTTTCGCAGAATCAAAGCATTTTCGAGGACCAGGCCGGAGGCATAGGTGAGGGAAATAGAGTCAAGCGCGTCGCAATCATGGTTGCACGAAAGAAGAACGGGGATTCTCTTCTGATGCATGATTCTGAGCAGGCTATCCGTCTGCTTGGCCTTTCCCACTGCGGAGACTTCGAGGAGGAAGCCCGTCAGATTGTTTTCCAGGTACGTCTCCACCAGGAAGTCAGCCGTGGCCTCGATTTGGTGTTTCGCGAGAGCATCCGAGTTGAGAGAATCAATGGCGAGGCTGGCGACCCTAGATTTGGTGAAGAGCGTTGTGGTTGTGGATACTGAGGAGCGCGAATCTCCATCTTGGCTCGCAATGTTGCCTGCCAGCGACAGAGGCACGATGACGAAGTCATAAGACCGGTCGGTGTGCTGTGCGTCGGGCTCGGTGATGAAGGCGAAGTTTTTGGTCGCTCTAAACGAGTGCAGGGGAGTTTCGTCATCAGTAGATGCCACAACCGAGATGGGAGCCTCTCTGGGCGGACTGTTATGGGGGGTTAGTTGGACGAGTAGAGTGGAAGTCAAGGGTCGAAGAAGTAAGCTCGCCTTTGCGGTTTCCGTCTTTTCTTTTTCGCCCTGTGCGACTCGATCAAAAGGTAGACGAGAAAGAGGAGCACGGGAACCAGGATTGCCGTGACGCTGAAGGTGAAGTTGACTACTTGGAACAACTTGTTGAACCTCCGGTCAGCAGGCAGTGCGCTGTTGCAGTAGACTTGGAATCGAGACGGGCCACACGCGTCGGCGGCCGGGTCATTCTTGCCGGGTTGAAAGAACGAAGCCATGGTGGATGATAGAGACCCATAAGACGCGGCTCAGCTCAGAGTCGAGGATGGACGAAGCAACTGGTGGTGAAGCGGGCGGTGCGACGAACAAAAGGCAGCAAGAAATGGGACTCTGAGACCAAACCCGTCTATCCCACCCGGCTACGCAACCCAATGCAGGTCCAACCTGGCGGAATGCAGGTCCCGGCGGGGGGGGGGGGGCAAATGCAGGTCCGGGGGAAGGGGCAACAGCATGCCCGAGGCGGCATTCACACGTCGAGCTGGCCCGACTACAACGACTAGGACGATCCACGCCATGACGCCACATGGGGCGGCCAAGCCCCAGCGTGGCCAAGAACGGAGGGCCCCACGGTGCTGCATTCCAGAGGAAGCTCCCGGAAGCCAGTCTAGATGTCCCGGCCGGGAGGGGCAATGTGCCGGAACGGGTTGCCGTGGAGATGGCCTCAAACGCTGTCGGTATAGCGGCGAGGGTGTCCGTGGAGACGCAGGGGCGGTGCGGACTCCGGGCAGATCCGCGTCCGATGGACAGGGCGGAATGGAGGAGCGTCCAGATAGCGGGGAGGGGAGGATCTACGGGTCTTGCTTACCCGGAGACCTAGACGAGGAAAGTCTGTACCGAGGAGCCTAGTCTACGCATCACGGAGATCGGGGAGAGTGCGGCGAGGCAGCGGGGCAGCGAAGAGAACCTCCCCCCGTTTGGTCCTAGCCGTCAAGCTGAGTTGACGCTACATCAGAGCAAGAGCATTGTTGGTACTATTTGTCAAGCTTACGGCCGTAGCGTGGCCGAGTTGCATTATTGTAAGCATCTGGGACACCTCTTCTCGCCTCGTCCGAGAGCTAGGAGAGGAGGGGGAGGGTCGAAGAGACTATCCACAGATTCACCAGCTGAATACTGATGCCGGGGTCTAGTCCGTGGCCACCGCGGTCTTGGTTTGGCGTGGGAACCTACCCTTTGACTGCCCGGCGTCCCCTCACCATGGAGAACGGTCTGGATTGGCTGTCTTTTAGGATTAGGGAATCATACTACCTGCCATCACATCGCAGACATGAGCCAGAGTTGCGGCGCCGCCGGGGTTTTAGATGTGGCTCGGTCAGAGTTTGGGATAGATGGCCCAGCTGCCCAAACGAGAATAAGCGGCAGTTCAGCAGTCTGGCCATGTTAGGAGTAACAAGTGCTGGGCTCTGGCGAGTATATGATCTTGACGATGAACCGTTCACTCTAAGAGAAACAACCAGACTTCTCTGTCTTCTTCTTCTTCTTCTTCTTCTCTCTAAACTCGCACCACAAACTTCCCTTGTTCTACAAAGCAACCACGCAACACTACACATCATGGCGCCCAACCACCGCTCATCCATTTCATCCTCGTCCTCCTCGGCCTCGCTCTCAGGCTCGTCAGCCGCAACCACCCATGACGCAGACTTCCACAATGGCCATGCCCCCAGTGCGAGATCCCAAGCCCTCGACAGCAACTTCATCCTCGTCACTGGCGGTCTTGGGTACATTGGATCTCACACGTCCCTGGAGCTCCTCAAGGCTGGTTACAACGTCATCATTGTCGATGACCTGAGTAACAGCTTCCACAGCGTCTTCACCCGCGTGAGGCAGCTTGCCGAAATGAATTGTAAAGAGATGGGCAGGGCGATGCCCATCCTTCACTTTCACAAGGTCGACTACCGGAGCAAGTCGATGCGCTTCCTCCTTGAGTCGTACTCTGACTTTGTTCCCGCTGCATCTCCCAACGAGTCTTCTAGTCTCGTACGCCAATCTCGTGTTGCTGGCGTCATCCACTTTGCTGCGTATAAGTCGGTTTCCGACTCTATCGAGAGACCCATCGAATACTATCGCAACAACGTTTCTGGGCTGGTGGATCTGGTTGATCTTCTTGGCAAGCATGACATCCGCAACTTTGTCTTTTCGTCCTCTGCTACGGTTTATGGGACCAAGGCTGACGAGGGGCACCCTCTCGTCGAGGAGGATCTTGTCCACCATCCCGAGACTTTCGTCGACGACGCTGGCCAGGAACAAGTGAGGATGCCCCAGGCCACCGGGCTTCTTAGCCCGTACGCGAGAACCAAATACTTCTGCGAGGCTATCCTAGCTGATATTGCCCATTCTGACCCCGCCTGGAACATCATTGCCCTTCGGTATTTCAACCCGATCGGATGCGACAAATCCGGACTTCTTGGCGAAGACCCCAAGGGGATTCCCACGAATCTATATCCCGTCATTACCCAAGTCTTGACTGGACAGCGCCAGCAACTGGACATTTTCGGGTCCGACTGGGACACGCACGATGGGACTGCGATCCGCGACTTCATCCACGTGTCCGATCTCGCCCGAGGACACATTGCTGCCGTGGGCGCCTCCATCGACGCACCCTTCCGCACCTTCAATCTGGGTACCGGAACTGGCACCACTGTCAGTGAGGCCGTGACCAGTCTCGAGGCGGCTTCTGGGCAATCTATCCCCGTCGTCATGGCCCCCAGGAGGGAGGGAGACGTTGGATCATGCGTTGCGGCCAACCAGCGAGCGACTGAGGAGCTCGGTTGGAAAACGACGGAGAGCATCACTCAGTGCGCTTCGGACTTGTGGAACTTTGTGTCCAAGGCTCAGGGGTCCCAGACGCCGATGCATTAGTCAGGGGTTATCTCATGTTCACGCTATCTGGAAGGTTATGGTTTAAGTTGTTCGTTTCCTTTGGTTGACTGGATAATGCTTTGTAAGGTTTGTATGGAATGCAGGAACAAAGGTAATGTCATGGAATGGTTGCCTGGAATGATGCGGCAAAGAATTTCATAGTTGAGATATCTCTAGCTAGCTAAGATTGGGAATAAAACTAAAGCTACCCTGTAACGTTGGGCCGTTGATAAACTAGGTGCTGTGGCTGTCAATGCTGCATAAGGAGCAGAGTTAAATGTGAAAGATAAATAGTTGAATGGCAATTACCACACGGCAAAGATGGAATGAGTTAGGTGATTTGACTCAATGCTTTTACTCATCGTTTGTGACTCTGTCTTTGCAGTTGTGAGCGTAGGACCATGGAAACCAGCTCAAGCTAACACGCACTCGGCTGAATTCCCTCCCCCACACGAACAAACCCAGTCTACTGTCGATCCTCCTTAGACCACTTAGATGCCCCATTCAGCCGTCGGTCCCGATGCGGGCCGCCTGATCTTCGAGACCCACGCCAAACCGGCAAGGCAAGGCTAGAAGACTGGATGCCAGGGCAGTGGGGAAACCTTGTGTTTGCGCTTAGATACGAAGCAGCGAGTGCAAGTTAATTGGACGGTCGACCGAGTCTAGAGTCGACATCTATCGTAAGTGGTAGGGCTAGTAACTTCCGGATCGCTGGCATCTCTCGACAGGCTCAAAGCTACGTGCTGGGCTGCCCGCTACGGCTAGGTTTTGTCCGGCCCGGGGATCTTCTGGTGCTTCGTCTCGCGGGTTTTGGCTTTTGCTTAGCTCACTTGCTCCGCGATGCTCAGGTTTCGATGGCATCGGGCTGCCCCGGGTAGTCCAATCGTCACTAGTTTCAGTTTGCTCAGTGTCACGGACTTAAGCGTGGTATTTTCTGAGCCGTCGGTAACTATTGTGGCAAGGCCAAACACACCCATCACTGCTTCCAATATTGAGCCCGCAGTTGTCCCGTGTAGTTACTCTTGTCTTCTCCGGAATCCACCATGCCATCATGCTTCCCCGTTGTCGCCGTAGCTCTCCCCTCCTATGACACCATTTCCATGCTGAACAGGACCGACACCACTTGTCCGCCACATGTCCGTGTCGTTTGAGTTAACCAGTTGGATTCGTGTGGATTTTGTGCGACAGGCCAAGACCCATGCCGACTGCTGCTGGAGTAATAACGATGATGAAGAGCCCGACGAGGGCTAGCTTCTGCCACACCGGCCACGACTTTTTGACAGCCTTGTTGCCGTCCTTGGCTTCTTCCAGATCTTGCGGCATTTCTGCAAGCTCCCGACTGTCCCGAGGGAAGTCGAGGCCGAAAGGATAGGCACCCGTCGTGAAGTTGGGACGTAGAGCTGTAGGGTAACGGAAGAAGAAGGGCGTGGGATGTGGTGTGGAGGTAGGCTATGACGGAGTTGGGCTGAAGACGACGTTCAAGTTTTGTCAGATGTGTACCTCGATAAACAGTGGCGGGATGAATCGAGGATCCCCTTTTTAGTCGGTTCGGTCAACCCGACGGCGTTGCTCGTCACGTTACGCGGGTTCCAGAAGAGCCACAGACGCAATGGCATGTAGACCAGCTTCTTCCGGAAACAGCCCTGAAACTTTGAGTCCGGAGCTATCGACGCAGGTCCCGACCGCTCTAGCCGCTTCGTGAGTTCCTGATCCCGTCGATACCGAGAGCCCGGTGCCCACCAGCCGGCTCCCCGCCAGACATGCATCTGTCGTAGTGCAACTGAGCCTATTGTTGGCGCCTCTCTCTGAATGCTCGGTTGCTTGCACCCATCTGACATCAGACCTATATCTATGGGCGACTTCTGGCAGCAACAGCAATAGTCCGCATCAGCTCTCTCTTCAGATCATCTGCCCCTTGTTCACATCTCTCCTTACACCATCTTTGAGGCCTCGCTCGAGCCGCCATCACTCTCTCGTTCTTACTCTACTCATTCATTCCCCCTCCCCCTTGGGAATCCATCTGCAGCAATGCGTCATGCTGCAGTAGCCCTCGCCGCCCTCGGCATTTTTAACCTTGGGCATGCATCGCAGTGTAAGCCAACTGGAACTGGCGTGGCCACGGCCGCGCCAGGCACCGTCACCAACAAGCTCGCCAACGGTGACTTCACCGATGGCCTAGACGGGTTCAAGATTTCGGGTTCCGTTGAGCATGTCGAAGATGTCGGCTACGACCAAAACTGCCACGATTCGAACGGCGCCATCAAGTTCAAGGTTGGCGACGACGATGATGCTCCCACCGACAAGAAGCACAAGCGACACGGCGGGAGACACAAGGACGTTGCTGCCTTCAAGAAACGGTCGGCTCTCACCAGCAGCAGCATCAGCACCACAATCCAGAGCTTGACCGTCGGTACCAAGTACACCGCCCAGCTGTACTACTATGTTCTGTACAACGCCAAGGCCAACAACTGCAGAATCCAGAGCTTCTTTGATGGCAAGAGCATTGCCAACTCGACCTATTTCCCGGTTGTCTATGTTCCCATCACTACCTGGATTGGTTTGAACGGAACCGTCACCCCTACCGCCACGTCGGGAGTTTTCAAGGTGGTAGTCTCTTGCTCTACCGGTTTCGCCGAGGTTTACATCGACAACCTCTCTGTCACCAAGAGCACGGTTGTGTCCAGCTCTTCCAGCTCTTCCATCGCCAGCTCGTCCCGCTCTACCAGTGCAGCTAGTATTTCTTCCACCACCAGCTCCAGTCAGAGCAGTGTTGCCTCTTCCGCTACCAGCTCGTCTACCAGCAAGAGTAGTGTTGCCTCTTCCGCCACCAGCTCGTCTACCGGCCAGAGCAGTGTCGCCTCTTCTGCTACCACCTTGTCTACTATTAAGAGCAGTGCCGCCTCTTCCTCTGCCGGCTCGTCTACTGTCTCTGGCCAGAGCACTGCTGCCTCTTCCTCCGCCAGCGCAAGCCAGAGTTCCAGCCCTAACAATGCCGTCGTCGATAGCACCATTCTCGTCATTGCCTCGAGCAGCGACATTGCTTCCGATGCAAGCCTTGGTCTTCTGGGCTATGGAATTCCCTATACGACCTTGATTGTGCCCCAGGCTGGTATCGACTTGCCTGCGCTGACGTCGTCTTCGTCTCGCGGAAACTACGGCGGCATCATCATCATGGATTCGATTGCATACGAGTACAGCTCTGGCTGGGCCAGCGGCTTAACAGACGACCAGTGGAATGCTCTCTACGCATATCAAACCGCCTTCAACGTCCGCATGGTCCGCATCAACGAATATCCCGGTTCCAAATTTGGTACTACAGTTGTCGGCGCTGGATGCTGTGATAGCGCCTTTGACCAGACTATTAGCTTCACGGATGTGAGCGATTTCCCTACAGCAAACCTCAAGACGTAAGTCATACATATTCCTTCACGCGCCGATCTCCATCTGACATTTGTCTAGTAACGCCAAAGTATCCACCGCTGGTCTCTGGCACGTCCCTGCCACCATCACCGACTCGTCAACCACCAAGCAGATTGCCAAGTTCGGCATCACCACTGGCTTTCCCACCGAGTCTGTTGCTGGCGTCATCAACAACTTCAACGGCCGCGAGCAATTTGTGTGGTTCATCGGCTGGGCTCCCGCTTGGTCCCTGACCTCCAGCTACCTCCAGCACGCCCACATTCACTGGATGACCCGCGGTGTCTTCCTCGGGAAACGCAAGATTCACTTGAGCTGTCAGATCGACGATGTCCAGATCTCCACGACGATCTACTCCCCCGCCGACTCTCCAGACTTCACCATCGCCATTGCCGACCTGGAGGCCCACGTCTCTTGGCAGAAAGACTTTGTGTCCCGTCTGCCCGCCGGATCCGACTTCTGGCTGGAGCTAGGTCACAACGGCAACGGCGACATCATCAACTCCACTCTAGCGGACACCACCGGCAAGTGCAATCCCGCAGATGCTGTCTATTATAATTCTCCCGACGGTACCGCCCTCGAGTTCCAGAAGCAGCTTGGCACCGGCGTCGATATCTGGCCTACGGGGTACGAGAAGTATTCCTGGAGCGCAGCCTGTGCCCAGTTGGGTGCCTTTGCCGCCTGGTTCACCATTGCCAGCAACCGCAACCAGTTTGCCCATGTCTCTCACACCTTCAGCCATCTGAGTCTGAACAACGCCACGTACCACGACGTGAAGCGTGAGATCCAGTTCAACCAGGCATGGTTTGCACAGACTGGAATCGATCAGGCCACCCGCTTTTCTCCCAATGGACTCATCCCCCCAGCCATCACTGGCCTTCACAACGGCGATGCTATTCATGCTTGGTTGGATAACAAAATCCTCAATGTTGTTGGCGACAACACCCGTCCTGTCCTCCGCAACCCTACCAACAGCTACTGGCCCCTGATCAGCACCACTGCTGCCAACGGCTACAACGGCCTAACCATTGTCCCTCGCTTTTCTACGGCTATTTACTTCAACTGTAATACCATGGACTGTACTGTGGCCGAATGGATCGCTACCTCTGCTGGCAGTGGGACCTACTCTGATCTCCTAGCTGCTTCCAAGGCCTCAAGCGTCCGCAACCTACTCGCGCTCATGTCAGATCCTTACATGTTTCACCAGGCCAACATGCATCAGACCACAGTCCTCCCCATCACGGTCGGCACACAGACTGGGAAAATGTCCCTGGTCATGTCCTGGACTGAGACTATGGCTCAAGAGCTGATGCGCCTAACTGATTGGCCCATGACTTCCCTCAAGCATGATGATATTGCCCAGTACTTCATCAATCGCCAGGCTCTAGACAACTGCAACCCTGACTTGTCCTACACCTACTCGAGCGATGGCCAGTCTATCAAATCCGTCACTGTTACTGCGGATGGAAACACTTGCTCTGTCCCTATTCCTGTCACTATTCCTGCTGGCTCTGCCTCTGCCTCTGGGGGATCTGTTACTCCTGATGTGGTTGGCTCTGAGCCTCCCATCCAATGGGTGACCCTACAGGGTTCGCCTGTCACACTTTCTCTTAGCTCTCCTGTCCCTCTTTGATCCATGTACTTGCAGAATAAACAGACAATCGTTTAATAAAAGTGTAACGCTCGTTTTAATAATAGAGATTAGCCCAATTAACATGACGTGCTACTTAAAGCAGCACATCCATCACCTGTCACTAGTCAGCATTGAATATTGTACACGTAAATGTAGAAATAATGATTCAGCCCTTCACCGCTCTATTTCAAGGCTGCGTGGCCCTGGAAATTCTGGCGTTACCTGTAAACTCCAGGCTGTTCATCGATGTATCTAAGCCGGTACCAAGAACGTCGAACTTATCAAGGACTTTGCACCATCCCAGATATCCGCGGACGCACCCCTTATGCGCAGTAGAGAAATCTCTACACAATGCCAACGTGGTGTCGGCTTCGCTCAGGTAAAGCGCGGACCCCGGTCGGTAATCAAGAACCAGATAATACAGGGCGCAACTAGAACATGACAATTTGAAATGGGTCAGAGATGGTCTTACAACTGTTGTGAACATGGTGACTACACTCAATTATGCCGAGACATGGACGTCTTTCAATACATCTTACAGCCTTATTTAGATACTATTGCTCATCTTCTTTACCATGGTAGTTATACTGATAGAAATTGTATTGATATAGAAAGTACTGTTGGGTCGCCTATACCATGTAGCCTCCTTCGTCCCTAGGCTTCAACAACGATTGGCTCTGACCATGCATGCATCCTCAATACCCGAACCTCAATCATACCCAACGCATTCTGAAGCTTCGATCCCTTGAGGGATGTCGCCTGAGCATGTTGCGTCCTCCAGAACTTCCAACTCTTCACACCAAGGATTGAGCCGTGTTTCCTGTTCACTAGAAACAGAGCCGGCCTAGCTCGTGGCAGACGCTGACTGGACCTCCACGAAATCGGATTGATGTACCCCATTCACTAGAGCAGATATAGAAGCGGCGGCTGCGACGACTTTGGGCCCAGGGTTCTTGATGTGTGCGTAGCCGTCGGGCAGCGGAACTCTGTCATCCCGTCGATATACCGCATCTTCGTTGTCGGCCTCCTGAGCAGCAAAGGCACTGCTGAGAAGCATGGTGACTAGGATTGTGAAAGATTTCATGTTGAGTTGAGGAGACAAGTTTTTGGTGCAAGACGGAAGGAGTTGAATGTCTGGTGATTTGATTGATGTGTGGTGGTTGTGAATGATGGCCGTCTGAGACTATCGTTGCATTTAATGCTGGTTTATATTCTCCAGACTCCTGTCCCTGTTCCCGGTGTTCTCCAAAGAAGTTTCGCACTAATCATGTAAGGAATGTGGTTGTTGGATCCCGATGATCCAGCCCGTACGGAGAGTTTAGTGGCTAAAGCTATGAAGGCGAATTGTAGGACGGATCGGGGATCGGGAAACGAGCGTGCGGGAAAGTGGGTTCGAGCCTTCTCCTCTAGAAGCAGACTGAGGAATGAGCCCAAAGACAATCAGCCAGAAAACGAGTCCGGTGGATTCCCAGGACCTTGAGCGATTCATGACTGCATAAAAGGTTTGGGTTAGTCCAGCTTGGTACTGTTCAGTGGCTTCCGCTTCAGCTGGCTAACAAAGCGTAACCAATACGTGTGCGGCATAGGACTGTACTAGTTTGAAAGCTTGGGTCTACTGGCAATTAATGCCGATGGAGGCGAGGGAAAGCAGTGCGCTCCCTCTTAATCCGGTCCCAAACTGTCAATGGTTAGTCTTGAAGACCAAGATCCGGGTTTCCCGCTTCCCGGCGTAGGGGCTGTTCCAAGACCGGTGAACCTTCCGCAACTGCTTCCAGAATCCTAAGGCTTTATCCATCACCTGGTACACGAGCTCCGGTGGCTTTCGAGAATTTAATCAAGTGGGCGAAAAATGAGCTAGCTTGCTGCCAGTCGTAGCAAGCACAGAAGCTGGCTGGAAACTGGATGGCGAGACATGGCGTGTAATCGTCCAGACTGGTTGAGTGACGTGAGAGACATTCCTTTACGGGCCTAAATCAGGGACGCCACTTTCCCAGGTTTAAAGGTACCCGTGCGAGGATGCATGCGGTTACGTCTAATCTTGGGTTTCGCAATGGTTACTAGATAAGTTAAGGTAATAGGAAACAAGATGTAGATAGATATCTGACTAAAACTCATATTGAAAGTGCCTTTGGCTTATTATCATAGGTCAAGCCATGTGTAAGAAATGCAAAACTCCCAGCGGATTACCTACTTAGCCAGGCCGGAGAAAGGGTGCTTTCTCATGCGACCTGTTAGGGGGCAAATAATTCGAGTCAGAGGTGACATACCCAACCCAACCTGAACCATTTTCAGGCCCATCCAATGCTAAGATGATGCGAACCACTGAGTTTCAGCCTTCCAGGCGCAATCGCTCACTTGGGGCGTGGCTGAGTTTGGAGAGGGCCCCAGTGAAAAGCCACCATAGTAACATCAATGGAAACTGAATTGTCTGGATGATGGGCATCTCATATCATGAATTCCAGGACGGCATGCTCGCTCAACGCTTCAGCCTTCCACACACGACGCTGAAAGTTAGTAGTTATCCTGTTACTGTTCACTATAGTTGCCGCGACTCCCCGTGCGTCACTGCAACACGCCAGAAATATTTATGCCCATAGGTCACCTATAGCTACCCTGTAGATTGCAGATCATAGCTGGTCGCGGCTGGCTTTCTATTATTAGCAGCCTCTCCTCAATTCGTTATGTAGGGATAGACGTCTAAACCTGTATCATTATTCCTCTTAATCTAATATTCAAACTCTACACATGTGTCGAGCCCCGTAGTAGTTCTCGGCACGGTGACGCTGGTTATCTAGGTAATTGCTTAGGCTACCTCATGTCTCGATATTTTGGAGCCTCACAGGGACCAGATCCTTTAGGTTACATTGCATCCGTAGGATCTATATGCAGATGGTCGTACACCTTTAAACACAGTGACCTTTGAATATGATCTATCTATGCGTGACTAGAAGAGAAAATAAAATCTTGTAGAGCTCAGCTCTTAAAGTACAGTTACACGTGTCCAGGACCTCCATCCGCCTTTTACTTCTGCGCACACTTGATGATGTCGGCAGCCTGTGGTAAGTGAAAGTTAGCAATCGATCAGAAGGTCAGGTGAGCAAACTAAACGTACCCTCTCAGCAACAGCATAGACAGTGGTCATGGTATGAGCAGCTGGCAACAAAGGAATGACACTGGCATCGACGACCCGGAGTCCTTGCACTCCATAGACCTTGAGCTCCCCGTCAACAACACCGCCCTCTTCTCTCTTGCCCAGCTTGCAGGAGCCAGCAGGGTGGAAGACAGTTGAGGCACTTGATCGGATGAACTGCTCGAGGTCCGCATCACTGGTTACGTTCGCTCCAGGGACAACCTCGACCGGCTCCAGAGGCGCAATTGCAGATGTAGCGGCCAGGGTTCGGGCGAACCTGACTCCCTCGGTGAGGATAGCCACGTCCAAGGGGTTTCGGAGGAAACCTGCATCGGCGATGGGAGCATCGAAAGTACTGGCGGACGAGGCCTTTACGCTGCCTCGGGAGTAAGGGTGTTGCAGAGCCAAAACAACAGTGCCATCGGACCAGATGATCTCGAGGACTGCCGAGTCCTTGCTAAGAAGCTTGCTGTTAAGGACTTCTTGCTGGGATTTGTAGCCCTTGATAACTTCGGCAGGGACGCCCGAGGGCAAGAAGGTTGTGCCGTCCTGGCCAGCAGCTTGGGCGCTGATGCGGGCGCTGGCGTTGGTGTAGGTTGACAGAGGCAGAAAGGCCAAGAAGTCTCCGGTGGGCGAAGTATAGGGACCCTGCTTCTTCTGCTTATACTCAGCCAGTGCCTCAGCAGCAAACGTGGCATTGCTGGTCAGCAAGCCGCTTGTCAGGGGTGCAGTGACTGCGGCGTCGGTTAGCAACGACGAAGCTGGCAAGGGTTCGAGGGAGCTTCATCACTTACTGGTGTTGACAACGGGGAGCAGAACATGATCATGGAAATTCTGGCCGACGGCTGGGAGGTCCACGACGGTCTCGACGTTGATGCCCGACAAGGTCTTGGAATCGCCAACGCCAGAGGTTTGCAGAATCTGAGGAGTGTGGATCGCGCCGGCGGCCAGGATGGCTTCCTTCGTGACCTGAACTGTTGCGAGAGCAGCGTTCTTGGACGTAGCAAACTGCGATTTCACAAGGTCAACGACTCTGGCCCCCCGAAAGAACGACTAGAATGAAAACTCTTACCTCGACTCCAGTCACCTTCACCGCGCCCGACGTCTTCTTAGTCACGATGCGCGTCACTTGATGTCCGCTGATCAAGTGGAGGTTCTGGCGCTTGGTGAAGTTGTTGTAGTATGCCTCCCGGGCTGAGGAACGAGTAATGGCCACGGGATCTTGGTTGTGGGGGCAAAAGTATCCTCCAAGGGCATTTCCGTTGGCCTGGTCTTTGGAGATTGGGATCTTCAGCTCCTTCAGAGCATTGACCATGTTCTCTACACGGCGCAAGCGGTCGATTGTCAATAACCGGTATAATGTCAGAATATCCAGTGCGCTCGGGGTTCTTACTTGTCGTAGGCCAGAAGAATGGCGAGAAGCTGGAGTGCATGTACCCAGAGGTTCCGTGAGCTGCGGCATCGTAGGTGATGTTGTACTCGGCCACAAGAGCGTCGCTGGGGGGAGTGAACTTCTCGTTCTGCGCAGGCAACTGTCAGTTTCTTTGCTGCAGGGGCCCATGTAGGCAAGACAGTCATGTACCGACCTTCTTAAAGTAAGGCAGCAGAGCATCCCAATTCCAGCCCTCGTTGCCAAGCGTTGCCCAGCGATCATAATCCGACTTGGAACCTCGATCAAAGACCATGCGGTTCAGCTTGGTGGATCCTCCGACGACCTTGCCCAGGGGAATAGACACATTTCGACCCCCGAGTGATTCGCTTGCGGTGTAGGTGAGGTTCCAGTCGTATTTTGTCCCAACAGCACCGCCGGCAAGGCCCGGGATGGTGACGAAGTCTTCATTCGCGTCGCTGAGTCCTGGTGAGCTTAGCCGAGCTAGATGAGTGCTTGGTGCAACTTACAAGTCTCCGGCTTCAACGACGAGAACCGTGATATCTAGCAGTACATGTAAGCAGATGGTTTCGAGATTTGTTTCGGCATTGACTGCCCTACCGGAATCCTCAGACAAGCGGTTTGCCACTGTGAGACCAGAGGCACCGCCGCCGACCACGACGTAGTCATACGAGGTGAGTAGTTGGCGTGCACTTGTCTTGTGTTGGCCGGGGAAATAGGGTGAGGCTAGAGCACCCTGTATCGATAGGAACGCCGCGATGGCGGCTACTTTGGAGGTACTCATGGTTAGGGTGGTATTTTGAAGCAGGGGGGGTGTGATGCTGTCTATGCGGTCACCGGAGCGGGAGAACAGAAGGATTTATAGGCATTGCTCTTCCATCTCCAAAGAACCGTGATACTGCGCCTCATGGACAATACGAGGTCGATTCCACACGCTCATGGCAGCAAGCCGGTTTCTTTGAAATGCAAGCTGCCATGTTAGTGACGTTGCCGGTGCAAAGTGCCGATCCATGGAAGCTTAAGCCCCGTAGCTGATATTGCAAGGGGAAAGCTTAAGGGTCGAGCTGCCCAAAGCGGAACAAGCGCCGGACCTAAAGAAGGTGAAACCCCTGCCGGAGAGGTTAATTCCATGTTAAGTGCCGGGTAGTCTAATCCTTTTGTAAGCACTTGAGGGCTGAGGATCCCCGTTAGGTAGGTGTCGACCGATGAGGCAGCTGAAGGCAGTGCTGTCAAGATCCTCGGGTCTCGGCCGCAACGTGGGATGGCGGGCTCGCCGAAGCCCGATATCCCACGTGGCCTGACTAAGTCGTGTCCACAGGGCATATTCTTAAACCGCCGTCGTATCGAGTCGACTGCGTTGGCCCAGAGCTTCAGCTGTGAGTGGTGAAACAAGTGCGTTACAGGAAGGCGAGGCTTCCCAGTCGACGAATGGAAGTAGGTTGTGATTTTGTTTGGCGCTTGCTCACACAAAGTATCGAGGCAGAACTCTCGATGGGTTTCAGGGCCAGCTGGCTGGAGATGCTGCATGATCCGGGATGAAACGGGATGAAACCTGTCGATAAACGGATGGTTCGGATTGCATGATCCTCATTCATGCTACATTCAATTGAAGGCCAGGCTATGGAAACACCGACAAACTCAGGTGGTGATGACATTTCCGTTTCATCAAGACTGACAGGTGCCAACGCAACAGTTGCAAGATTGCGTTCGTACTTGAGCTGCTCACGTCGGGCATTCCAATCTCTGCCAAACCGGGTGAGCGCGCGTTGTGCAGTTGGAACACAGTCCAACACTTTGATTGAGACGCGGTCAGGAAGACTACGCATGTGCAATACCAATTCTGCAATATCTCCTGCTACCAGGGGCCCATAGCCGTACAAGAATTCATCTGTGGCCTTCTCGTCGTACTTGACCCGCTGTAGACGGTCGCACATCCTGGCCATAGAGTCAACACCCGGTTATCGGAGCCGGAAGTCTCTATGCTAAACTGTTGGTGAATACCTCGAGGAAGGCCTTGGTTGCATGGGAAACAGCTTCTCCGTCAAACGGGGAGCGCTCTGACCCGGTAACTGAGGAAACGTTGAGAATAGTGCTGCGTTTTCTCAGCCACATGCCGTGGTTGAGAACTGCGTGGGTGGTAAACATGACGCCGTTCATGTTCGTGCCCGAAATTTGCGTGATGAGTTTCATTGGGAGTTTCCAAAACCTCAGGCGCGCTCCTAGGGCAGGACTGGCCTGTTTCCTGTCAGCTAGACTGCTTGCGGGTGGTGACCCAACGAAAGAACCTTGTCGATGAGAATATCTATCTCTTCCAGCTCGGAAATAACTCAAGGATCAGCCCTTTCAACGTCATCGGGGCTTTAGAGGTCACCTGGGTAAAGCCTCACCTTGGCTTCAGAAGCCTTTGCTGCAATCTTGTCACGCACATCACAGCTGTTGCACGTTCCAGATTGGCTTCCACGTGCCGACTGTACGAGGACGCAGTGTCTGAATCACGCATCGAGCTGGCAGTGCTGAGCATTTGCTTACTTGTGGCTTGTCTGACGGGATAAGGCCTGGAATTGCGGCACCAATTGCCTGATGAGTAGTGTAGCTCATGCGCCGTCATTCTCTTCCGCGCTGGACCAGCTCCGCGCGGGAGAGAACAGGGAAGCGACCCGCGGACTCGGTGTGTTGGCCTGTCACCTGTTATTTTCTAAACATTCAAGTGTAGAAGGTTTAGGGTAGGGGATCTGAGATCTCCAAGTGTAAACTCGAGACAGCAGTGGACGGACATTGCTTCCCATCAGTCATGAATTGAGCGTTGGTTTTGGATAATATCCTAGGTTGGAACATCCATGGTTAAAGTAACCATTCCTCGGTGTCAAATTGTTTATGGGTTAGAGAGTGAGACCTGGGGTCTTGCTTATTCTCTAGAGATCTTTCACACATTCCCATTTTCCTGATCCTGCTCGCCAATCGCCAATTGAATAACGGCTGCGCCCTGTTTTATCCAACAATTCTAGCGCTTACTTGTCATGGTTTGGCGAGCGCCATGACCGCAGTTCGCGAGAGGAACGCCCATTGGCTAGCTCGCCAAAGAGGGAGTTTTCCACGCAAACCGTCGCTACAAGCAGCTCACATTGCGTGGCTGTGCTACCTCCGCCTCATGAACAGTAAGCAAACTTAGCATCCAGACCTCTTGACTAAGTTGAAATAAACCCCGTTATTGTTTTCTCTTCGAAAATTGATGGGCGTGAATCAGACACTTATGACCGTCTCCCCTCGCCGCCATGCTGTGATCTAGGTGAACGCAGCAGACAGTTGGACTCTAAAGCTGGAAAAGCAGATTGCTTTATTCTTACACTTTCCATCATCTGAAAACACCGCTTGAATGTTCTCTATTCTAGCTACTACGTTGCTGCTCTTCCCAGCCATCGCTTCGGCTAGAAATGGAACCTTTGTCCCATTGCCCACGGGTGTGACCTATCTTCAGTCGCGCAACTATCCCGACAGCTCAATCTCGTACAAAGAGGTTTGTTGTTCCCATAATCAGCACCGTGGGTATGTCTGACGTCCACAAGACAACCATCTGCGAAACAACTCCCGGGGTCAAAGGCTATAGCGGGTTCATCACTCTGCCAAGCATTGACAAGACTTACGACGCCAGTATCTTCTTCTGGTATTTCGGTCAGTCTTGATTATCGCCTCCTTCTCGGAAATGTCGTTCTAAAGTATACTCAGAGTCCAGGAACAATGCCGCCCATGCACCTACAACTATTTACTTGCCCGGTGGTCCCGGAGAAAGCTTTCTCGACGGCGCAAGTGGCTTTCCATGCAACATCAACAGCGATTCCAACAGCACCACTCTAAATCCTTGGTCCTGGAACAACGATGTCAACATCTTGTACCTTGATGTACCGGTCCAGACTGGTTACTCGTTTACCAAACCTCAAAACGGCACACTCGACCTACTATCAAACGTCTTCACGCCTGCGCCAGAGGGATCTAACAGCGTGCCCACGAACCTGACATCCATCGCAGCTACACTTTCTAGCACAGACTCACGCGACACTTTGAATACCACCGCCCAGGTTGCTCAGCAGGTTTGGCAGCTCTCTCAAGTGTGGTTCCAGGAATTTCCCGAATACAAGACTACAAATGACGAGATCAACTTTTGGTCGTACTCGGTACGATATCGGACTTGAACTTACTGCTCACATACACTAACATCATCCGATAGTACTCTGGCTTTTTTGGTCCTGCTACTGTGGCCTATTTCCAACGCCAGAATGAGGAGATCGACAATGGCACGATTGACGACTGCCACGCAAAGAAGTTCCGTCTAGGCACGCTGGGCATTAACAACGGTTGCATTGACGCAAAGAGCGAGATTCTTTCATATCCAGAATATGCTTACAACAACACCTACGGGTTCCAGGCCATCTCCAAAGAAATCTACGAGACGGCCAAGCACAACGTTACTAAAAAGGGCGGATGCTATGACTTGATCGACCGATGCCGAGCTCTGCAGGCAAAGAAAGATCCTAAGCAGATGGGGAACAACGCCAAGGTGAATGAGGCTTGTCTGGATGCTTCTCACTTCTGCTTTGACAATGTCCAAGGGGCCTATACTGCCGCGTCGCCCATGAGTGCCTTCGATATCGCGCTTAAACTTCCCGGGATCTTTCCAGCAGACTATGCGACGCCGTTCTTCAACCAACGTTGGGTTCAGGAGGTGCTTGGCGTGTCGGTGAATTTCACGCTGAGCGGGTCGACCATCGCGGCGAACATGCTGTACCTCACAGGCGACGAGGTAGTCCAGAGCATAACCAACGTCGAGTACATCCTCTCGGCTGGAGTGAACCTCGCCCTCGTTTACGGAGACCGTGATTACCGGTGCAACTGTAGGTGCTCTACGTTCCGGATCTGGTCAAGGATAAGTTACTCACGCTTATTAGGGCTTGGTGTCGAGAACGTCAGCTTGAGCATGTCATACCCTGAAGCCCCGGCCTTTCGATCCGCCGGATACGCCCACATTAAAACCAACTCTAGCTACATCGGCGGCTTGGTGAGACAACACGGCAACGTCTCCTTCTCGCGCGTCTTCGAAGCTGGACACTCGGTTGCAGCGTACCAACCAGAAACGGTGTACCAGATCTTCAAAAGGGCCATTTTTGGCCGAGACGTCGCCACCGGCCGAGTCGAAATTGGCACCGAGGGAAGTTACAGCAGCCATGGACTATCGAGCAGCTTCGGGGTTAAAAACACGTTGCCAGAGAGCCCTCGGCCGACGTGTTTCTTGCATCAGGCGCCCTTGACTTGCTCGGATGAACAGCTGGAAGCCCTCGAGAATGGCACGGCAGTAGTGCGGGATTACGTTGTCGTATCGCCACCGAGCTAGAAAGAGGAGCACGCAGTCCATGCTGTGTATGGATTACTGGTTCTTCTTTTCTGTCAAGAGATGTATTGTCCTAAACTTGGGAGCCGTATCACCTAAGTCTGCACTATTCGCTTTGGAGACCCCAGTTCACTTCGGTAAATCTACCTTGTTGGTAGTTAATTCTCACACTTGACCAAGTAACTTTTTGTGCTCGCCTCAATAGAAGTGTTGAAGCCCAAGCTGCAAAATGGTTGATCAAAATCGATGATAGGTGACGAAAGGAAGTGTGAAAGTCGTCTCATTCTAAAATTGATACTGGAATATCTACATAGTTTGGTTAATACGAGCATCGTTGTTCTCCGAGCATGTAGGTTGACATCATCTACTAGGCAGAAATGCGTCACGACTGTTGGTCGACGGAACATGAAGTGATCGCCCGCAGGAGGCTGAGCGAGTCGGCAAACCCTGCCACTTTTTACACATTTCATGCGACTGCCTGTAGCGGCTGAAACAACAAGACGTTTTCCAGCCTGGATTGGCTCGTAGAAAGCATCGCCCCATTCTTGTTATGCTGTTGGTTGTGTCTGCATCTTGAAGCGCCCGGGCGGGTCAAGACAGGATTGATTGGAAGATAATGCCTGTCGCCCTGCTTAGGCGCCGTGTCTTAAAAATAGAAATGATGCTCAGTTTCAGAGTCTAGCACTGTCGCCTGATTTCCGCGAACCTGCTTCCTCACCTTTGTTTGTCTCTGTATATCCAAGCTGATTTTATGCACCCTTCAGTTCGATCAGGACCGCTTCGGAGAATGAGCGGGCGGAGATGACGGGTTTCATCATGTCCTCCTTTCCGTTTCCAAGGATTCTCGCCGAGGTATCCATCGACCCTCGCGAAGGACTGTGGAGTGCGTTTGTCCTTTGCTGCGTCATCATCGCATCTGTCAGCATATCTACTTGGAAAGGATGGTTCTCCAAGCGCGCTACACTCCAGAGTACTACTTCACAACCAGGATCCAGCGGCGAGACTGTCCCGCCTGGTAAAGTCAGGTTTTCGCGGGGTGAAGATGATGTATACCCCGCGGATGGTGATGCAGACACCACGCTGAGGAAGAAAAACATACCTCGGCCGTTGACTTATCGCCTGTCATACAAGGACGCACCACCACGCGCTGAGTACCCGATACAGGTTCTGTACGAGTCCAGCAACGCAGCTATCGAGTAAGCGTTCTCCCTTCACAAAGCCCACAGCTTCTGATGTTCATTTAGCATCGTAGCCGTTCATGGACTTGCTGCAAACCCAGACTACGCTTGGGTTTGGCAGCCAAAGAACAACCCTCCAGACTGTCCTGGCTATCCAAAAGAGTATTTCAACTGGCTGAAGGACTTGCTTCCCACGAAGCTGTCGTCTGAAAAGCTGCCATGTCGGGTTATGACCTTCAACTACGACTCGACATGGTTGATGAATGCTCCTCAACAACGACTTTCCAACATTTCAGACCAGTTGTTGGACAGTCTCAGAAATAAGCGCGAGAAGGTTTATTCATGACCCTGCTGTTACTATCAGCCAAACATAGATCACTAACCATACCTCAGGAGGCCGCTGGACGACCAGTGATCTTTGTCGGCCACAGCTTCGGAGGCAACCTCATTCAACAGGTTTGTGGCCCATTCGCAGTCTTGTTCCACATCTCTTTAACATCGAGCCCTCCTAGGCTATTGTTTCTGCCTCCCAGCGCGGGTCTCGACATAATGACATCGCCGAATCTACCGCCGGGGTGGTCTTTCTGGGTACACCACACAGAGGCAGCGCTGCGGCAACCTGGGGTGCCATGATTGCATCGCTTGCACCATCTCAACTCGCTCTCGAGAAAAGAATCCTCGAAGACCTAGAAAAGCAGTCTAGCTCTTTGGTCGATCGTCTGCACAACTTCTCCCAATGGCTCTTCGTCGAGTCCGTGCCTGTTGTGTGCTTCTTCGAAAGCCTCGTTACAGACTACTCGGCACGAATGGGGCTCCTTGGCAAGGTTCTCCCCTCTCCAAAGTTTCTTGTATGACTATCCGTACACCCTTCTACAATATTTAAGAGTTCTGACAAATCTTTTTAGGTTGTGCCCGAGGGGAGCGCGTGCATTGATGGTCATCACAAAATGTCTCTCCCCGCAGATCACTTCAAAATCAACAAGTTCTACGGGCCAGATGATCCATCGTTCAACTTCGTCTATCCCGAGATCGCACGAATGACTCGCAACGCTGAGCAGTTGTTGCAACGCCGCCGATGCCCGGAGATCATCCCATCTGATCAACGCGCCACCTCCGGTATTCTCCAACAATGCCTCCAGCACATGAGAGTCACGGATCCCCGAGACATCCTATCCTACATACACACGCAAAAGGGAAAAAGAGCAGAGAAGACCTGCGAATGGATCTTGAAGCGAGAAGAGTTCGCTGCGTGGGGTGGAGAGAGCAAGAACTCGCAGCTTCTTCGTCTTGTTGGCCCCCCGGGCATCGGAAAGACAATGATATCGACCTTTCTCACCGAGGTCATTAAAGCAAAAGTTCAGAAGACTGCCAATCGGGCTTTTGCGTACTTTTTCTGCGACGATAAGAACCAGGAGCGAAGGACACCCACAGCGCTGCTCCGGAGCCTCATTTGGCAGTTATTACTGCAAAACAACAAGCTATTCCAGCATGTTCAACCCGACTTTGAGCAGCACGAAAGGGGTCGTGTATTTGAAGACCTTTTGGACAACTTCCCTGCTCTCTGGCGGATCTTCGAAGCAATGCTCCAGGATGAGCGTGCTGGCGAAGTGTTTATTCTTATCGATGCTCTAGATGAGTGTGACAAGTCCACACGCGAAGCCCTGATCATTGGCCTAAACAATCTCTTCGGGGATTCATCAAAACCAGGCGGAAGATTCAAGTTCCTTATTACATCCCGACCTGAGTTGAGTGGTATTGAGTCTGAATTACTCGACGAAATTGGAGTCAATTTGAGAGTGGACTCCAGCAGGGTCAATGCCGACCTCTCCAACTACATTAATGTTAGCGTTGATGAACTAGCGCGGAGGAAAAGGTATAGCGCAAATCTAAAGGAAGAACTTAAACAGGCGTTACGGACCCAAGCTGGGGGCACCTTTCTCTGGGTATCTCTGATGCTCAGTGAGCTGAAAAGCACGCCAAAATACGAAGTCTCTCGCCGGCTCAAGCATCTACCTCAAGGCCTCGACGCGACCTACACTCGGATTTTGGATGACAACATTCCCAAAGAGAGACAAGAAGATGCTCGGTTTATGTTGCAGACCATGGTCGCTGCGCTCCGGCCTCTGAAGGACAAGGAGATGGCAGCCTCTTTCGCCCTCTGGAGGGACAATGCAATGGTACAGACCGAATATCTTGATGACTACACCGACATTTGCTCGTCGTGCAGCTCCATCATATGTCTTGTCGCAGACCGGAGAGGCGAGATTACACTCAACTTCTGTCACCAATCTGTCAAGGATTTTCTCTTGAGAAATCAAGACGGTTCCAACACGGGTTGGTTCAGCACTTCTCTGGATGAGGCGAATTCCTTCATGTTTCACGTATGCTGGCGCTACTTAAGCAGCGACGAGTTCGACAGCGCCCGCGTAGCGCGCAGAGGTCGCCAAAAGATAGGCGAACCTCTGCCAGCTGGATTATATGGCCCTTCATATGCTTTCTTTGTCTATGCCTTCTTCTCTTGGGGAGAGCACGCGGCAGCAAGCTACCCTGCCTTGCTGGAAAACTTGGAGATCGATGTCACCGAGGCGCCCATGCTGCGAGACACTTGGTTCCATGTGGCAGCCAAGAAAGGGCAGCTAGAAGTGATGCAGCTGCTGCTAGCAAACCAAGCTGATCTTACCGCGCAGGATGGTAATGGTCAGACACCACTGACGTTTGCGGCCGCGCACGGGAACGAAATCGTTGTCAGGTTTCTTCTTGCTACCGACAACGTTGATGTGAACCTGGCCAATCGGGACAAAGCCACGCCACTTTGGCTGGCCGTAAAGAATGGACACGAGAACATTGTCCATATCTTGCTCGCCAGAGACGACATCGATGTCAACAGATGTGACAAATGGCATTACTCGCCGCTTTACTGTGCTATTGAGAATGAAGATGAGAAGATGCTCAAGCTACTACTCGCCATGGACCATATCGATGTAATTAGTGGCTACACTAGCTCTGAATCGCCTCTGTATGTGGCCGCTGAGCTGGGGCGGGAGCCAATCTTGAAGCTGCTGCTTGCTGCGAAAGACGTCGATGCAGCCTCCACGAAAGGGTTTGGCGGCCCGTTGTTTGCAGCTGCTAAAATGGGGCAAGAAGCTATAGTTAAGTCATTGCTTGCCATGGACGGGGTTAATCCAGACTGGCGAGACCCTAAGCTCGGCTTCACCACTCTTCTATGTGCCACCAAGAACAGTCATGAGACTGTCGTCAAGCTACTGCTTGCCACTCAAAAAGTGGATGTAAACTCGAGGCATTTGGTCCAAGGTTACACTCCGCTGCGGGCGGCTGTTGACAACAATTGCGAACCTATTATTAGGTTACTAGTTGCTACGGAAGGCGTCGATTTGAACACCCGGGATTATGGGCTTGGGCGGACACCCATCTCCCAGGCTGCTGCGCAGGGGCGAGTAGCTATGTTGAAGTTACTTCTTGAACGTGGAGATGCCGATGCAGAAGACTTCCTTGGCCGTACGCCGCTATCGTTTGCAGCTGAAAAAGGACGGAAAGCGAACGTGAAGGAATTGCTCACTCACTCATCTGTTGATCCCGACAAAGCAGACCGTCACGGCTCTACACCACTATCAATCGCCGCACGGCATTGCCACACCAGCATAGTCAGCGTTCTGCTGGCTACAGGGCGTGTCGCTTGGGACTCGAAGGACTTTCGGGGACGAACTCCGTTGTGGTGGGCGAGAAGATGTGGAAACGCTGACACTGAGCGAGTATTACTCGACTATGCGAAAGCTCAGGGTGCTCTGGAAACAGAGGCCGACATGTGCGATGACACAAGCCTGATTGGGAAAATGACGAGTTCCCAGCCTTGCGCAATATGTACAATGCACTTGCCGAGAAGAGTGCTCGTGACTTGTGGCATTTGCAACCACAAGATGTTCTTCGTTTGTTTCAAGTGCTACGAGAACGGAGCGCACTGTTTGGACAAGGAACATGTCCTGGAGAACTAAACACCTAGAATTATTCAAGTATGGGACTCGCGGTCCGTTTCACAACTTGGTTCTTACTCTTGGAAGTACTTTGGTTCGGGGTGCGTGTCCACCTCACACACTAAGGGGCGTTGGGGTAGAAATGGTGAAATTTCGTTCTTGGAGGCAGACCATGAAGGTGTGACATCACTGAGATTATTGGGAGTAATCGGCCATCATTCTACTTGGCACCAGGAAGCCATCAATGCATTACCGATTGAGATTGAAATCCTCAAGCGAAAGGCTTTTCTACATCTCATTCTATCCCACCAGCCATTTAGGGTTTTGCATGCCTCCCATTACCGTAATTTCGACCATAACTACCCCGAATTGATAGGCCCCACGACTGGAACTTCATTCCTGCAAGCATGGCCATCCTTCTTATCATAAGTCACTAGTGAAGAATTGCGTTTGAACTGACGATATCAAGATGGAAGGTTATTCGTCAGTGGTTAGCAACCCTAACTACTCCAACGTTGCCACAAGGGTTATGTAGCTGAATGTACGGATTACGCCAAGATGAACCTCGTAAGCAATGAAGACGATGTACAAAGAAAGGTATATATAGGACGCTGCGCCCTATGTTTCACGTTCCTTCAAGCACTCTTCTACCTTTCAAACGCCCAACCAGAGCGAGCAAAACAAACTTTATCTCTCCCATATCTGAGCAGTCAACCCGCGTTACAACATGACTTTTCAAACCGTTTTCCGATGGACTTCAAGGGATGGTTTTGACGGACTCCAGACGTTCAAGGAGCCAATTCCCACCATCGGCAAAAGCGAAGTCCTCGTTAAAATACGCAGCGTCGCATTGAACTATCGAGATGTAGCCATCGCAAACTCGACGTACCCAGTTCCGGTGAAGGACAATGTTGTTCCTTGTTCAGACATGGCTGGCGAGGTCGCACAAGTCGGAGGCCTTGTCAACAACATCGCGGTTGGCGACCCAGTCATCTCCCCAGTCAGTTTGGCCTTACTGTATGGATGCGCAAAGGATCATGACAACACTCTTGGGGGGCCTAAAGACGGGGTACTCAGAGAGTACATGGCCTTGCCCGCGCATGCAATCATCAAGCTGCCGAAATCATCTCACAGCTTCGCTCAGTGGGCTGCTCTGGTGAGCACTGGCTCGACAGCATGGAATGCCCTCTATGGCTATGCACCACTGAAGCCAGGGCAGACTGTGCTCGTTCTTGGTATGATATACAAAAGTCCCCCGGAAACAGACGCCAACTTATCATTATTAGGGACGGGAGGGGTTTCTCTGACGGCTCTCATCTTGGCCAAAGCTGCTGGTGCAACAACAATTATCACCTCATCCAGTGACGAGAAGCTTGAATACGTAAAGACCACATACGGCGCGGATTACACCATAAACTACAACACGCATCCTGACTGGGATGTTGAGGTGCAGCGCATCACCAATGGCCAGGGTGTTGACAACGTTATCGAAGTTGGCGGTCTTGGGACAATTCAGCGGAGCTTTCAGTCCATCGCATGGGGAGGCGTGGTTTCTCTCATTGGATATTTGACGGATTTGCCCCCCGACATGCTCCCAAATATCACCTGGCTAACTCTAGTCAAGGGTGCTGTGCTTCGTGGCATCTTAGCTGGATCGAAGCAGCAGCTCGAAGAGGCAGTGCGATGCATTGGTAGTCGTGAACTGACGATGCCAGTCGACAAGACCTTTGCCTTTAGTCGGGATGGCATCATCGCGGCCTTGAAGTGCGTCTCATCTGGAGACTTCATTGGCAAGGTGTGCATCAATCTAGACTAGTATCTGCAACAAGCTGGAGGCTTGTCTTGATAAAATCATCCATCTCAAGAACATGGACGCCTTGGAAGATTTGAGTCCACAGCTCCACCACTGTCGCACCCATCCGTTGTATATGTGACACCTCGTCCTCAAAGATATCTAGACTCTCAGCCAAAGATGTCTCCTTGATGATTCCAGTGATGATTCCTAAGATTCTTCTCTCGATCTTGCGTAGTTCTTCAGAGCCTTCAGACCTCACCGTTGTTGAGATCATCTCAAGCCAGTTCTTGAGCAGCAAAGCACATTCAAGGCTGCACAGAGAATGCTCAATGCTCCAAAAGGGTATTCTGGTTTGGGCAACCAACTTGATACCAAGCCGAACCGGTATACTAAGAGCATGAGCAGCGTGTAAAACAGCTCGATCAACGTGTGGTGATCTGTCGATATGAGATGTCCTGCCTATGACATGGTTTGCGTTTCTTGTAAACAGCCCGTGGCATAGGCTGAGGCCTGAATGCAAGCGTATATAAGAAAGCCGAAACAGTGCAGTTGCGTTAAGTCCTAGTGGTCCCTTGGATGATAGCGGATCAAGAGTGTTTTCAAACGTGATCTCCCATGAGAGTTGCCACGTACGGAGGGCCGTCTCAAAATTCTCGATGGCGTCTGGATGCAATGATCCCGCAGAGCCATGGCGTGCCACATATATTCGCTGAAGCACTCCATGGATAAGCAGGTAGTTGGAGAAAGAAGACACGCTTTTGTCCTTTGGTATTCCAGTGCCATCGAACAGACAGCGGAGCGTATCTTGAAATTGACGCTCAATGAGACAAGTACATCTTCGCCATTCGGTTGCATTCGTCGATTTCCACTGTGCCGTACAGCTTGGCAAAAAGATGCCAATTTCGTGAGTCAGGAGTAGCGGGGTGGTATCAAATGCAATACTGTGCAGGTTTAACACCACATGCGCGGAAAGCATTGTCCTTCGTCTCTCCTCAACGGCAATCCACGGTAGCCAGTCAATTTCCGGCGACATCTCATCAGATTCTGCGATTCCGTTCTGCTTTACGAGTGTGACCAGCTGGCTCCCCATGGATAAGGCGTCTGGCAGTACTCTCTTGTCTGTCCACGATGCGAACGATATCAAGAAAATAAGCGTTTGAATCCGGTCTAGCGAGTCTCTTTTGTCTACGACTTCACTGCTCTTTCCTGAAAGAATGTCTGACGTCAACTGGATGCTCTCTTGACGTGTCTTCTCTAGCAAGATTGCTTTGGCCATGAAGTACGCTTCATAGGACTTGAGATGCTCGAATCTATACAAAGACCCGAGGGCGGAAATTGCCAGAAGTAACTCGACGTTCCTTTGTTCTATTGAGAACGTTGCGGGGTGGATGAAAGGAAGATGCTCTTGAAGGCATCTGAAGTAACCCTCTAGGTTCCGAGTCAAAGCGTTCCTAGATGGTAGGGCGCACCCGGATGGAAGAACTTCTGCATAGAATTGGACTCGAAGGCAGAATCGCTCGTAGGCAGACTCGGTGATAGACCACGGTACTGCATTAGCACCTGTAATGCCTTCGACTTGAATGTTGTCCTCAGCATTATCCTCAGCGTCATTTTCGGCGTTCCCTTCAGTAACGTCATTTTCGTCATCTAAGAGTGGTAACCGCGAGCTAAACCGGGAAAAGCTGCTTGTTTGCGGTGGATCTGTGACCGGTTGTGCGTCGGTGAAGGGGAAATCGGCGTTGAAAAGAGCGGCTGGTAGCATGTTCTGGGTCATGAAATCGGTGTCCCACATGAAGTCGACATCAGTTACACCACTCGCGGAAGGATCAAAGGCTGTTGGTGCTTGTATGACCTCGGCACCGGGTGGCGAGATTTGTGGACGAAAGGGATGCGACAAACGAGCATGTCGTGCAAGTAAGTCTCTAAAAATAATGAAAGTGTCAATGGGGCGATTACTGTCAAAATATTTTTGTAATAACCTTACTGCCTAGTAAAACTCTGTCCACAATCGCAGGCAAAAGGCTTCTCGCGGGTGTCTGCACATGTTCAGTAAGTTGGCTTGATGCCACGATGGTTTCTTACGAGTGCGTTCATGTCGGAGTAAGTGCTCCTGCCGTTTGAAATGTTTTCCGCAGTGCTGGCATGGGGCAACAACACCCTTGGGCCTCCCTCGGCCCATTTATCAAGTATTCTTGCCAATGGTTTGGGCGTAGTTGGATGAAATGCCTTTGGATATGGCTTCTCTACGCTTGGTCAGCAATGTCGAGAGGCTAACGTAATGGATGATTGAAGGAAGGCTTCACGAGAGATTATGTCCACGTGACTATGTTCCACTCTTTTTCTTATCTAAGTTTTCAAGGTATCAAACATGTGTTGGTTTAGGGCTGGATTAGAGTTTCTCCTCGTATTAAATCAGGGACTACCAGCCTACCAGGTTGCCTTATCCATATACTCAGCTGATCTATGGGCTGATATACGAATATTACGTATATCTCAGTTGCTATATCCCTCTTCCTACGCCGTAGTCTGACCTGCCCTTCAAAATCTACCCCTGTCTGACGGGTCGGACTATTTATGTGTCCGCCGCACCCTAGCAGGGGGCCACGATGATCAGGCCATGGTCATTTCAGCCATGATGCTCTGACTTCACCGGATCCACGGAAGAAAATTGTCTCCTGTGTTTGCAAAGCTCAGCCTCCTTAACAACCCACCCCTTAGCAGCCCAGCCAACCCAGCCTCAATCCATGCAGCGTGGCTCGCAGTAGAGAATCCCAACCTCGTTTCCCACTTGAGTAACCGCCGGCATTCTACCTTTTGACCAACGACCGTCTTGCTCTTCACCGCACCCACAAAAGGACCTTGTCATTGTGAGGCCATCATGTTCAACTGGGCCAAACAACAGTAAGATAGTTCCTAGTACCTGTGTGGTTTTGTCCTGAGACGACTGACATCCATAGGATGGCGTATGTCGCCGGCACTCAGGAGCCCATCTACGGCCCTGATGCCCTCCAGTCGGTAGCTCTAGAGGCAGAGGAGACACCATTTACTGAGCTCGAGCATGAGAACATGAAATGGGCATTGATGGACTCGACTTGTGTGGAGACGCAGATCTTTTACGCATACTCAAAAGAGGGTCATGTCGCCTTCTTCGAGGTCATCTATAGCAATGTGGTGTACGAGTTAGCCCTGTTTCCCCCTGGTTAGAGAGGCCATGCTGACCACAGGTTCCACCCACAGTGGCCTACGGACTACTTGCCAGTTTCTTTGCAAGCTTTTCTACCCTAGAAAGAAAGATTCTAATGTCCTACAAAAGGCTCAAGGCTCGGAGCAAAAGCCTGATGAACCGGAGCAAAAGCCTGATGAACCAAAGCAAAAGCCTCATCTCTGGACCTCAACACAACTTGACAATAATGAGCTTAGCGACGATTTCTTTTCCTTCTATGCCACTGGCTGCTCTGTGGAGCTGTCTCAAGACGGGACATCCTACAAGATTTCGCATACGAATGACGAGCGCGCTATCGTTGAACTCACGGTGACTCTTGTCGGCTCTGGCTTTCTTGCTGGGACCTCAGGGAGTTCGTACTTTGGCACCGACCCAAAGAACCCCTGGGGATCTATGCGGCACAGGTTCTGGCCTCGTTGCAGTGCGACTGGCACTATAACATCCGGCGGAGAGTTGCTGGCTAATTTCGAAGACGACACCTGTTCCTTTATCCACGCACTTCAAGGCATGAAGCCGCACCACGCTGCCGCAAAATGGAATTTCTTCAACTTCCATGGTCCCGTGCACTCGGCTGTCATGATGGAATTCACCACGCCAGAATCATATGGCTCGACGGTCGTCAATGTCGGCTGCATCGCAAACAAGGATGGCATTGTTGTGGCAGGCTGCAACAGTACCGCCACCCACACGGCTTCCAAGGAAGACCCCAACACGGGCTGGCAGGAGCCTACTGAAGCTCGGTATACCTGGTCTGGAACTGACAAGGACGGCAAGGCTGTCGAGGGCGTGATGGAGGGTCCCCTGAACCGAACCGACTGCGTCGACATCATGGCAGAGGTTCCGGGCTTCATCAAGACCATCATCGCCAGCACTGCAGGCACCAGGCCCTATCTCTACCAGGTTTGCCAACTCCGTTGTCCCAGAGTGCATGTTTCGTTGACTGACCGCTTCCCAGTTCCGTCCTGACATGAGCCTCAAGCTGAAGATCGGGGACGAAGAAGTTGTCGAAGAGGGTGTTGTGTACGCCGAGGCTACCTTCATCTCGTAGCTGTGGTACCAGTGAATAGGGTTCAAGTATTTGAAAGAGTTGGAGTGTCTCGCATTAATTGCCCGGGCAAGTGCGGCATTACAGGTCATCTTAATCGGAGGGGTTCAACTTAATATTCCCATTCTCGGTATTGTTTTCTCGCAAAGGAAATATCCTACTTAATTCATCTGCGGCTTGTTGAGGCGAGTCGATAGATTGTCATCCACTCTATTTTAATTAGACAGAATTTACGAGGGTCGAATCATGATGTTCTCGCACTTGAACTGTTGCATAATACTTGTGACCACATGCCATGTCTCTAGTGACGCAACAAATGCTGTAACAGGTTAGCTCATCGCTCGTAATTACCACCAATATCAACTCTCGGTGATTAAAGAGTCGTGATACCTCATCACTAAGCTAAGGGCTTCCGAGCCCATACGATACGCTGGTGGTAGTACGGGTGTGCCTTCTTCCCCTTCAGCTCTCGCCGCAGCCGAGCACAATAAAGCATGACTTGCTCGTGGGTCCAGCCATCGAGGAGGTTAGCCATAAACGACACATGGCCTTCGACGTCAGCCTCAACTCCCAGCTGCATAAACCTCCCAATCTCCTTCATCTTGGGATCCTTGGGCCATTCACCAACAGGCACCTTGACCGTGTTGGACTGGATATCAACAAACCCGGCCGCCGTCATGCCCTTCTCCTGCAGACTATCCGGCAGCGGCGTAAAGACGCGCCCCAGCTTGATGCCGCCCTCGTAGAAGAACTTGCCCCATTCCGCAATGGCGCTGCCCTCCCTGAGCGAGCCGTCGTCGCTGTGGCACATGGGATCGCCCTCGTAACTCTCGATCCAGCCGCCGGGCTTCAGCGCCTGGAACGCCCGCCGATATAGATCGTACCAGTCGGGCACGCTTCCGTAGAGGTATCGCATGTGCACGTAGTCGAACGAGCCGTCGGCAAAGGTCCAGTCCAGCGTGAAGTCCTCGATCTCGAACTTGACGTTGGGCGGCACCCACGACGGCTGGATGGGCGAGATGTCGGTGCCGATGATCTCGGCCCCGGGGAACTCGTCGCCAAAGTCCATGGCCCAGATGCCCGTGCCGGTGCCGACGTCGAGGACCTTTCCGAGTGTCTTCTTGTCTATCGGAGCGAGGTATAGCTTGCCGTCGGTGGTCAGAGTCGACAAGTGGTGGAGGATGTCGAGCGACTCGTTGGCCCTGCCGTCGTTGGCGGCCCAGTACGGCGCGTCGCCTCGTTCGGCATGGTAGGTTCGTCCGTGGATGACGCGGTACTCGAGGATGCTGGAGCTGATGCTCGCCGTCGAGCTTGCGGCGTCGTCGTCGCCTAGGGAAGAGTCGGCGTCGCTGGCGTCGTCGGCGGGGGCGTCGTCGGCAGTGGCATCGTTCTGGGTTCTCTGTGTTAATTTGTACAGCTCTGAGCTTCTCGACACGAGGCTGGGTAAGTGACTCACTTCCCAATGCGACGGATCCAGCATCGTCGCCGGCCTGGCCGTCTCCGCACCGGCAGTCGCCGTTGCCGCTGCCGGGGCGTCGGTAGGACTCTTGGTAGATTTGGGACTCCGTGCGGTGGAATCACCCATGATGGCTGTGGGTCTAATATCCCTTGCTGCCTGTGCGTTCCTCGGTAGGAGAGAGTATCGCAGTCGTTTAGTCGGCAATAGAGACACCAGTATGGAGGACACAGCGCCGCCCCCTCACCGCTCCGCAGCGTCCCGGCCTCTGTCCCACGCTGTTGCAGCCGTGTGCTCTTGATGCCTGCATGATGAGCTCCGAGTCGCGGCTCCTCCCCCCAAGCATGACACCAGCGACAGGGCCTGTGCCACCGGGGAATCGGGCACGCGGGCCGCTGACCCGCTGAAGCAAGTTTCCCGGCCTGTCGATGGAGGCATCGCGGGTCCACCCGTCATCCCACAGGAACTCGTTGTCCGGGTGCGCGTCGACAAAGGGAAAGTCGGCCGAGTTCGCTGCGGGGTTGTGGGCTAATGGAGAAGGCCGTGATGATGCTCTAGAGAAAGATTTCTCTTGCCCTGGCAATCTCACCGTGTATGCAAGGTCCATTTATCCTCGGCTCTAGGCCCAACGAAGCCTACCGGCTGCAAGGGTTAGAAATGTTAATCATTTCCAAGTCTCTATGTGCTAGTATAGCAAGTACAGTAGACATATTAGTACCGATCATTAGGTCCCTTGTTAACAGGCTCACTAAATTAGATTATAGAAGATTCTCATATATTGAGCTCTAGACCTCTTAGCTATGAGATTCACAAGGTTGTGTAGTATAGAACGACCTTTGCACAGTTATACCCCGTGCAACCTACACGTAGTACTCCACACATCTGCAGTATTCATGTCAAGAGGTTGCTATACAAGAACAATCCTCTCTTCTGACTGAGTATACATGTGTCTGAAGCAACGAGCTGAAAAATCTGCAGCTGAAATTGAAAAGTACCCAACACGTTCGTATTCACCGTAATGGTGCGTGCGCCTGACCATGAGGCCGTGAATTTGTGACCCTGCCCCTTCAGCCGTGCGAATCCCATGTAGACCGAGAACAGGGAGATGCAGTCGATCGGATTCAGTAACTGTGTCGGATTCTGCACCAGGGCAATCCAGGACAACGTGCGTGCTGAACCGAGAGAAATCGCAAAGGCGACCTGACAACGTGAGAGACGCCTTTGTTACCCACTGGTTATGTTCAAGGATAGTCCTCACACGTATGATAGTTATCAAAGGCTGGATTTCTATCTTGCCTCGCTTCGATTGAACGGGATGGAGCAGTCGTAGCTGCGTCTCGACACCTCCGTTCATCGAGACCCATGACCAAGTCGGCGCGGGAAAAGATGCTCGCGAGTTCTTCCCCGGCTTAACGTTCCAGAGCAGGTTCATAGCCAGACACTCTTTCCAAAGGCCTGCAACGAAGTTTCGACGGGAGCTCTTCCGGATGAAGTCGGCCACGCCCACCAGGGCAAAGATCTTGTCCGTCTCCTTTGTCAGGCTCCGCGTAGCGTACCGCTCGACAATCTCGAACCAGCTCTTGTGGAACTCGAACATCTGGTCGAGCCCTTTTCCTTGGGGCTGGAGAAGAAGCTGGAACTCGCCGCGCATGCCGGAGAGCGCCGCAGAGAGAAGATGGTCAAGCCGGTATGCCTCCGGGCTTTTGTATTCCGGGTTTGGTGTTCTTCGAATCGGACTAGGATTAGGCACGAGTATCATGCCCCCGGCAGTTGGTATGGCGAACAATTCCTCTCCCATGGCTGTCGTCAGGTCCTTCGCGATAATGTTCCTGGGCTCCAACTTTGGCTTCAATAGGCTGTCTTCTTCGCCGGGGGCTCGCGTGGTCCCGTCGGCGCGAAGGTTCTTCTTCACCGGGTGACTGATGCCTTTTTCGTGCAGCTCGGTGGCGCGAAGCGTGTTGCATTCAAACAGAACGAAACCATCGCAGAAGTGCAAGATGCGTTGGGCGAGAACGCGCTCCTGAAAGGTCCAGCCTCTCTTGGTCAAGGGAGCTTGCTCGACGTACCGGTCAAAGAGTTTGTCCATTGTGGTCTTTTGTATCGCCTCGTCCGGCCGCACCATCAGCGCATACTGGCAATCCTCGCTGTACAGACCCAAGACGCATTCCATGGCGACCTCGGGCTTCTTGCGCTTGTAGAAAAGCCCTCCGTCACAGTCTGGAGAAGCCGTCGCCGAGATCATGCAAACAGCCTGCGAATACAAGAGTCCCATCAGGACTGATTCATGGTCCCAATCTGTAATCGAGTCCTGGATAATGCACAACGCGTCGATCCAGAGGAAGGGCACCTCGATTACGCGGGCGATGTTGATGGCGTCCTGGAAATTCTGCGGTAAATCCTTAACGAAAATACATTGTTTCATGGAGTCGAGAGTCTCCACTCTCAAGTTCTTCTCCGGAACCTTACCGCCCCAGCAGTGGCTCAAGGCAACATATTCGACAGCATCGTATCGAGACTTTCCCTTAGTCTCGACCAGACGCACAGTCGGGCTGCCACCATCGCCCACTTCAAGCAGACGAGTTGGGATGAACTTTTGTTTCTGTGGGGAGTAGTTCCCTTGGCAGACTGGATGGTGTTCTTGGCAGCGTTTTATCCAAGATTTGGCGATGACCATGGTGGTTTCTGACAAAGTCGTGTCTTTTAAGTCGCACACGTGCCGACGATGAGCTTGAGAGATAATCAATAAAACGTGGCCAAGGGGCTAAAATGGTGTGTTTTCATACCTTCTTTGACCCAAAGCTTCCGCGGCCAGGTCCTGTTTGCATCTGAAATTTGCATAAACAAGGAAGAGAGTGGTTTGTCCGTCTTGGAAGACGATTTCTTCTTTCCAATCTCTACTGTGAGGCGCTCGTGTTCGGAGCTGCCTGGAATGTTGGTTGGTTGTTCGAGCGAATTCGTTTCGTCCTGGAGACCTAAGAGAAGACTGCAGAGCGGGCATTCCAGACTGGATATCCGAAGATCATAAGGAGAGTAGTGCGTGTGTCGCTCGTGGTCCGACCCGATGAACAGGCGAGATCCGGTGAGGAGCCGAGACTGGGCGACCATGTCTTTACATTTGGCGCATAGCAACCCTGTGCTAGTTTGGCAATCCTCGGCGCATGCGCTGTTGCGGAATCTTCGACTTTGAGTCGTGATACCCATGCCGAATGGATGGGGAGAGAGGTCAAGAGATCGTGGTCGGTTTGGAACCTTCTCTAATGCTTTCCCGTCCTGGTATAGACTAGTTTCCGGGTGGCAATCAAAACCGATGACTTGATTTAGTAGAGATGAAGAGGACTTACACTTGTTTGCTACTTGTAACTGGGCGATAGAGAGCAGGTTTGCCAAGTGGTGGATGTTTTTGCCATGAGCATGTGAGGCTGAGGTCCTTGATGCAGCTTATTTAGGCACCCTTCGCATTCAAGCACCCTTTAGTTTCCTGTCCGGACTTGCCCGAAAGCGTAAGCCGCTAGACCCAATATTCAGCCTTACGAGGCTAAACCGCTAAACTAGGCAATCCTGAAGCGAGGCTCTGTTAGGGTCTTAGTACTTAGTATTCTGAGAAGGCAGTTTCTTTAGTGTACAGGTCGATTGTGTAACCCGAGCCGTACATACTCTATACAAAGCAGTGAGCTGGATCCTCTGTCTAATGGGGTGCAAGGCTCGCTTGAGTATGTCATGTCATCGATGGCTTGTTCTATTAATCGACAGGCAGACTTCATCTGGGATGTGCTACAGTTGAAAGAAGAGAGGGCTACTACAGCCTGACTCGACTAGCTTTTCAATGGTGACTACCAGCAGAAACAATCTAGATGGACTCGTACAGATCCAAGGACGTTCAACCAAGGTTCAAAGTGCTCGTATTGAAATTATCAACGCTGCAGACTGCTCTTGGCTTGTCGTAAAGCGTGAGGCTCTGTTGCAAATTATGATGAATCTCTTCCACGGCGGTGGCTAATTCTAAGGAGCCTGGGCTATCAGGTGACATGACATTGCCTTTGATGCACGAAACACCTTCGCCGAATGGAGGTGCGTCAATACTATCGCCTCAATGGCTCGTCCTTTGATTATAGCTGGCAACTGACCCGTGGCTGTAGATGTTCCTCAACGCACCCAACGATTGCTAGGGGTAACTAGAAAATTCAGTGTCTCCAACAGTCGTTCTGACGTGCAGCATTGTAAACTTCTTTTGAACTAGCATGTCTACATCTTGTCGCCACTCGTGGCCTTCGATGCGATGTTAGGTTCAAGACAACATAAGCCTATCTCGGTGAGGTGGTATAAACTACGTATATATGACCGGCCCGTTGATAGCTTTCTCGCAACTCAACTCATCCGCAAAGCACACCAGGCTCAGATCATCACTCGCTCCTCCCAACCAGACTCTGTACGCCCCATCAACTTCCGGCACAACCCAGTCCTGCACCTCAACATCCCACACGCTCACATCCTTCCTCGTCAACGACAACTGCACTTCGGCCGTCTCCCCCGGTGCCAGCTCAGCCGTCTTCTCAAAGTCGCGCAACTGGATAATAGGCGTATCGTACGCAGCACCATCGGGAAACTGCACGTACGCCTGCACCGAGGCCTTGCCGGCAAAGACGGCTCCCGTGTTGGTGACGACGACGGAGAGGCGGAAGGCTTCGTCCCAGAGAGCCGGGTTGCCGCCCTGAGCCCCGCCGCTCCGGGGAGACTCGCTCTTCTGGACAGCCGAGTAGCCGGCTGGGTAGGTGTAGTTGGACGTCTCGGCTTTCTCGGCTGCGGCTTTGGCGTCGGACTCGGAGAGCCAGGAGTAGAGGTAGCGCCAGATGGTGGTGAAGCCTGTTGGCTTGACGGCTTCCTGGTAGGCGGGGATGTCTTGGGAATAGTCCAACACGCCCGCTTTGGCTGGCCGCGTTGGAGGGTACGTGTCAAGCTGAGTGACTTTCTCAATTGTCGCGTTGGTGTATGAGAAGTTCGTGTAGCTGAGTCCGTGGGCAAATGCATAACGCGGACGGATCTTCTCTTTGTTGAGCCAGCGGTAGTCGATGTATAGACCCTCTGAATAAGTATCCTGCGGCGGATCAACGAACCCGGAGTCGATGAGATCCACGACACTCGCTGGCATGTCGTCCTCGGCGTAAGGGATGCTATACGGCAAGTGCCCGCTCGGCGACACGTTCCCAAAGAGCACGTTGGTGAGTGACTTTCCTGCTTCCTGGCCTGGCAAGTGGGCGATGAGCACTGACTTGACCGACGGGAGATCGATCCATGCTTCGAGCACAAGAGGGCCGACGGTGTGAGCCACAACAATGACGTTCTTGTACTTGGCTGCCGCGGCCTTGACGAGGTCATCCCCGTTGTGCCAGGCATTCAGACCCGAGGCATCCCGGTCGCCGTGGTTCCCTTCAACGGTGTATTGGTTCTCGCCGGAATCCGACGTGATGAAGACAATGGCGACGTCGTCGTCTGCGGGCTCCGGGACCGAGGGGAACGTATCCGTGTTGTAGAACGTAACGTCGTCAGCTTCCTCGTTGATTGCGCCGATGGGGTCGTCGAGATACATGTAGTCCACAGTCCCGGATCCCCAGCCCTGTCCCAGCGTGCCCTTGTTGCAGCTGCGGTCTATGCAGTCGTTGAGGCCGTCCGAGTTTGCCTGCGCTCCGGTGCCAAACACTTTCAGGGCTCGGTCGCTGGAGATTGGCAGCAGCGCGTCCTTGTTCTTCAGCAGGGTGATGGCGTCTTGGGCGATCTGGCGCGCTACTTTGTCATGGTCCTCCTGAACCGCGACGAACCGGTTGACGATGCCCTGCGGCGAGTTGGGCCACGCGGCGGGATACAGCGGGCCGACGGCATCCTTGGTGTTGGTGTCGAAGCTGACCGGGGGATACGCCTGGTCCTGGCCGAGCTGGTACCAAGACGCGACGACGCGCGTGGCCATGTCGTTGAGTCTTTCCATTGGGACGGATCCGTTGAGAGTCGCTCGCGTGAGTTCGTACATCCACAGTGAATTTCCAAAAAGGGGGATCAGCGGATCGCCGGGCATGCTCATGTCCATGCCTGCGAGGGCTGAGCCGACGCCGGTGATTTGCGAGAGCCAGTCGGTCATGACGAATCCCTGGAAGCCGAGCTCGTCTTTCAAAAGGCTGCCGATGAGGTACGAGTTTTCACTAGAGATGGTCCCGTTTACCTAAAGTGGTCAGTTTGAGCTGTCTCCACGGTTGCTGCGGTCTTGTACACGCTGACAACTTACTCGATTGTAAGCCGTCATGGCAGCGCCGACACCGGCGCGGACGGCCTCGGCGAATGGCCACAGATACAGCTCATGGAGTGTCCTATCATCTACATGGTGTGTCAGCGCCTCCTGACACCGGAACGAGTCGCAAACATACCGATATTTGCAGAATACGCGGGTGAGACGACATCCGTTGTCTGCCGGCGATACATCTCCTGCTCGTTCCCGATGAAATGCTTGACGGTCGCGATGACGCCCTGCTCCTGGATGCCCCTGATAGTCTCGCGAGCGCCAACGCCCTGCAGCACGGGGTCGGCCCCGAAGCCTTCCCAGTTGCGCCCGCCTTTGGGCTTGCGGCCGAGGGGACCTACCGAAGGGCCGAGCCAGACATTGACGCCCTTGCCGCGTGCTTCCTTGCCAATGGCCGCGCCGCGCTGGTACAGCAGGTCCTTGTCGAAGGTGGCGCCGGCGGTGATTCCGTCGGGGAAGACGGTCACGTTGTCGGTCTGCCGGACGCCGTTGGCAGCGTCGTTGAGACAGAGCTGGGGGAAGCCGACCCGGTCAGCCGAGCCGGAGTTGCCGTTGCAGGGCCTTGCTGGGCTGTCAATATGCGGCTTTCACACGGGCGTTGCAAAACGTACCCTAGGTTTTCAGTTAACGGCCAGGTGACAGGTGCGGTCAAGGGGGCTCATACCCATAAACAAGCCAGTTCCGGCGGTGATGTTGGTCTTCTCCGCCAACGTCATCGAGTCGACGAGCTTCTTGGCCTTTTTGTAGCTGCTGGCCCACTCGTCTACCCAGCCGCCGAAGGGCGCGGGATAGTACGGGAGACTTTCGTAGACTGCATCGGCTCTTCTCTCCGTGGGCGTCGTCGTCCCGAAAGCCGCAACATGGAGCAGTGCCCATGCAAGTTTTGCGACTCCCATGGCTGCTGCTGCGTTGGAATTGTAGTCGAGGGTGACAGACAACGCGGGGCGCAGCGGTGACCTGGCTGCAGTTATATACATGTCTTGCCGAAGACAACAATGCATAGCAGACGTGCTATTATCAGATGCATCCGCGGCAAGGTCCTATTCGGGAAGTCAACCCGTCGGGTCTGGTGGAGTCGTGGAGTATGACGGCGGTGATCGGCGGTGATCAACGCCATGTCTGGGTGCTTCGCTAGCTCAAAGGGGATGTCTCCGGAGGTCGAGATGATGATCGCCTGATCAAGACGGCATATCACAAGGAACCGGGGTTGGATAAAGTTTAAGCAAGAAATAGGGTGATGACGGATGATCTTGCTTAGGGAGCATGTACGGTACAGGGTTATCCATGTGTCTTCCATCTAGTCAATATACCATGTATGTACAGTGGAAAGCAAAGCTGCTCTCCCGGACATGTCCGTCGTGGGCGAATACATAGCATCAATAACCTCATTCCCAAAGCGTAACCCTCCGAACAATCGGAGAAAGTGTTTAGGCCAATCAGATCCGCGCGGCCTGGGGCAACTCAAAGCCGAACATGTCTCGCCAGGGTGCACCAGCGTCGTACGCCGCGACACACGGTCCAGGAGTTCCGGGCCGCATCCCGACCAAGAACGGCCATCCCCAGACAAGCTGGCATAAAACATCTCGAAACTAAAAATAGTCAGACCCAAGATACGCACGTGAAACGACGGAACAAAATGGCCAATCCGACGACACTTGGAGATTCACACAAAACGCAGCACTCGTTCTGTCCGTGTCGTGGCTCTGTTTCAAGCTGGTCATTGCCCCATCACTCTGGCGCACTAGATGGCTTCGAGGAACGAGTTGAAACCTTCCCCTCACTACGGACCAACGCGTCCATTTCAGTTGGCTATCGACAGGATATTTGTATTTAAACACCGCTCGCCAATGACTTGGCTGCTCCTTTCTTGTCCTGCACGACAAGCGCAACATCTTGGAGACTGCTTTCGCAGTTCCGCAAGTCACACTTGCTTCGTCTTCCCAGCCATCATCCCGCAGTCCTCCCGGATCACAATGCTCTGAATTCCCTCAAGTCACCACGAGCTTCTTGTATCAGAGAAAATGTCTTCGCAGTGTGCATGGGACGGTAGGTGTTGCCCAGTTCACCTGAACCCTCGCATTGCTTACGTCTCTGTAGAGGCGAGCCACTTCTGGGAACCTCAGGTGCTCCATATAGCATGCGACCAACACACAGGACTTCAATACCTACATCTCTCCTGCCGTCTCTCAACCTTCCTACGCAGGACCAGAGAGAATCCGGTAGAAGTGGTCGACGAAACGGCCGACGACACGAGTGAGCGAGCCAACGCCCTTCGTCGACACCTCACCATGCAACACCCTTCCCTAGCCTGGTCCAGCTTCCAAGTCCACCCCGCGCTGGATATCCTCTGGCTGGGTCACTTTGACCAGCTGGATGAAGTGAGCGGTTCTTACGGCGAGCAGCTGAATAACATTGAGAACGTGCTGGTCCAAGATGATGGGCTTTGGGCAAATCTGCAGCGTGCGGTCGAGGTTCTGATGGCGCTGGGGTGTTTGCGTGTTGTCTATGTGTTGGTTGCGAGCCATCGTACGGAGCGTCGTGGGAGAGTGCAGGAGCTTATGGTCCGGGATCAAGGGGTCGTGAAAAGACACGGTTGGCAGATTGAGTATATTGACTTGGACTGCAAAAGCTGCGGAACTCTGTCGTATCCCTAGGCACTTTACTGAGCAAAAATTGAATCCTGCCTCAAGACACGTCTCCTCCTAACCGTCCGTGACCTATGTCACTTGGAAATATCAACCACTTCCAACAACCCCCAAGGCACACCCACAACTTACACCTTGGCATACTCGTCAGCAAGCCAGTCCAGCGTCTCTCTGGCAAGCTGCTGCTCAGCCCCCAGCGCAGAATGTTCTCCAGCGCCCACATCCGTCTCGAACAAGACGTAATGCGCCTGCTTCCCAAACCACCGCGCCACCACTTCCGGCTGTCCCGGCGCCAGGTCATCGTTCTGTCCCGAGCCGACGAAGACGGGCGCCTTGATGCTCTTGATCTTGTCTTGATTGAGGATGAACTTGCCCGTGTTAGTGAACCACTCGTACGGGCTAGTCGTGTTCCACGCGAACATGCCCTGCTCGATGCCCCAGCGCAGTTGGGAAGAGGCCGAGGGCGCCTTGAGGGCTGCGTTTACTATGCTGTCGAAGGCGGTCTTGTTGCCGGATTCGTACAGCTCTACCAGGCTGGAGGGGAATGACTGGCTTAAAGCTGCTTGGAGGCTGTACATTCCGTCAATGGCGATGACGGCGGCAAGACGGTGTTCGCGCGTAGCCGCCAGCGGTGCGAGGAGACCGCCGAAAGAGATGCCCATCAACGAGACACGCTCCACGTCGACATCATCCCGCGTGTGGAGGTAGTCGACCACCGGCGTCACGACCTCCCACCACTCCGGGATGAAAGCTTTGCTCTGGTCGCGCCGCACCGTCGGCTGCCCGGGGCCTTCGTAGGTGATGCAGTTCCAGCCCCGGTCCACGACGGCGCGATAGTTGGCGTGGTACAGCGCCTGCTGCGAGCCGTCGTACCCAGTCCCGACAATAACGGTGGGAACACGCCTCCCGTAGCGCGGCCTCGCGTGCTCCGGGAGGCTGGAGTCGGCGGGGAAGAAGTAGGCCGGGACGGAGAAGCCGTTGGCCGTCAGGTTCAGCTTGGTGGCGGGTTGAGCCAGAAGACCGACGGCCTTGTCGAAGTCGGCCAGCTGCTTGTCCCACAGCGTGTAGATCCGGGGGTCGGAAAGGTTGCCGTGCAGGAAGAAGTCTGCGGCTCGCCAGTACGACGACGAGCGGAAGTAGGCATCCCGCGCCGACACAAGGGCCCCCCGCTTGTAGGAGGCGTCGCCCATGGCGTGGATCTTCTCTGCGAGGTAGTTGAACTCGTCGTACCAGCTGTCGAAGCTCCCTGGCTCGATCTTGGCGGCGGCCCTGAGGACCTCGGACGTGGCCGCTCCGCCTTCGTTGGCGAGGGACAGGTACTCGGTCAGGATGAAGTCGAACTCGCTGTCGGAGCTGAGCTGGTACATGTTTGATGTTTCGTTTAATACCGTTATGTTTGGGGGGTATCCTGCGTCGTAGCTTGCGCCGGCAGTCTATGGCGTTTGGTTGTTAGCTAGTAGTTCAAGCGTGTACAGGAGTGAAACATACAGCCGCAAAGGCAGCGCTCAACGCCAAGAGGCTCTTGAGGAACAGCATAGCGTGCGTTGTTTCTTTCAAGGTGAGCGAGGTGGATGGAATGAAGAACTCGAGTGCTTTCCAGAGGACTCAACCCAAACTTAAATACCTATTTTCTTGCGTTGCAGCACCGTATGATATCTCGCCATGGATATCCACCAACTACCCAGCTATGCTCGAACCGATCACCACATCTGGAGTGCTTCTCCAATGCCCTCGCTGTCATATCCTCGCTCAGTTCGAATCAGTTCCCAAAAGGGGGATGGCGTCGTAGGGCTGCACACGGCGCAGTAAGTTGTCAGCTGTCAGCCGTCAGCGGGAGGGAACTTGTGCAGGCTGGGCCTCGATGGCGACCAAGTCTATCAAGAGATGCGATTCGCTTGCGTGCGAGAGAAATGCCGGTCCCTTGCAGATCTTTCGTCCTTCACCGTGGTATTGACCGCAACTCGTCATTTGGGCCGGCTTTCGGCACCGGGAGGAGCGGATATACCCTAGCAAGTGCTTACCTGCAGTGTATTATTCACGCTCAGCCTCTTGCATCAGCCCTGTGGGAAATAACCAAATATTTGTCTTGCGCTGGTGACGAGGCTCGGAGATTCGGCATTGAAATGGCCAATGATAGCTCATTCGGGGCATGGACTGACGCTTGTTTCTGTGGCACGGGAGGACTTACTAAGTAGCAAAGAGCCAGGGATTATTCTGACGGTCGGTGTGGTTGGGCTGGTGAATCGCGTTTGACCCATAACGACTCCTACATGTCAGCCTAGACACGCTCTCTCCCATTTGAGTAGATGCAATCATGCAAACTGTATGCTCTTACACAAAGTAGCCCACAGAGTGACAACTTCATGTCCAACAACACTTCCTTTGAGGGCTGAGACGCGAAGTGCGGGGTAGCAAAGCATGATATCGCGGCTTCAATCTGAACAACCCTCACTCAACTCATCCGCCTCTTCAACGCCTTCATCTTTGCCCAAGAGCACGATGCGTCTACCAAAGCTTCCTCCAAACGCCGCATACATCCACCTCGCCAACCCCGAGAGACGCAACGCCCTGAGTCTCGGCGTGCTGCACGACCTCAAGAGCCAGCTCGTCCAGGCCCTGACTTCGCCCACCACGGGCCAGCTCCGCATCCTGCCGCCCTTCAAGCAGGATCTGCTCGCGAACCTCGAAGACGCCGCGGGCCAGGGGAGGGCAAGCCACCGGTGGGAGAAGTACGGCTGGCTGGTCGACGCGTCGGAGTGGCGTAGAGAGCGAGCTGGGTTGCCCGAGGTCTTGGTTCTGCGCAGCGAGGGGCCGGTCTTTTCGTCGGGCCATGATCTCAAAGAGCTCGCCAAGCTGGACCACGACCAGGTCAAGCTCTTGTTTGCCCTCTGCGCCGAGGTCATGACGCTCATCAGACGCAGCCCCGCGCTTGTCGTGTGTCCCATCCAAGGCCTCGCCACCGCCGCCGGCTTCCAGCTCGCCATGTCGACCGACTATCCCATCTCCCTGGCGACCACCGAGTTCCGCCTGCCAGGGGCCACCATCGGCCTGCCGTGCACAAGTCCATCCACGGCCGTATCGCGGCGCTTACCGCCCGGCCAGGCGTACCGGCTGCTCGCAACAGCGGAGCCCGTGACGGCCGCAGACATGGCCGGCGCAGTCGACGTCGTTCCCGTTCCGCAGGATGGCGGGTCGCCGGAGACGGCCTTGGAGAGCCGGACCGCGTCTGTCGTTGAGCGCCTCGCAGGGTTGGCCGCGCAGCCGCAGGCCGTTGGCAAGTGGGCGTTCTGGACGCAGCTGGGCATCAGAGAAGCGGAGAACCCCGGCGGTATTGCGTCTGGGAGGGCTGATGGCGATGGGTATGAAGCGGCTGCGAGTTGGGCGGGGAGAGCGATGGCGCTACATGCAAGGAGCGAGGATGCCAAAGAGGGGATAGATGCGTTTGTGTCGAAGCGGAGTCCGAAATGGGCGAGCCGGTCATAGAGATATCAGCATTCTATCTCGGTTTCGACGCAACGACTACGTAGAGACAAGCACTTCAAGGGATCCTCGGCGGACCCGGGCTTAAAGATGTAGCTTCCAACCATGTCAACGGCCAGGTCTAGGGTATGTAGTAACAGAGCCAAGATTCGCATTTCCCCTGTCTACTGCAGTGACTCGTAGCTGCTACGTCTTGAACTGCATGAATCAAAGTCTTCTGTGAATCCGCCAACAAGCGACGACAGTTCGCCCTCGCCACATGATATCTTCCCGAAGGCGCCATTTTGTCGCTTGACCTTGAAGTCTCGAAAGTCACCCGTCCAACTCGTCAACGCGGATGTGGACTTTGTAAACACGCAATTCAATTTCAGCTGCAGGATGAAGAGTTAACAAAGAAAAAACGATGATTGATAGTGCAAAGCATGCTGTTCATGGACAAAAGAAAAGAGAAGCAAAAAACACTTACAAATAAGCCCCGGAAACATTTGCCGCCATTCGTGATCCCATCGCCGTGCACATCCGAAGGGAGTCTGAACGAGGAGTTAGACCTTTTGCGCTGGTAAACAGGGCGAGACGTGCTAGGTTACCGTGAGTACATGAGAGCACACTGTAGGTGTTGATCAGGGGAGAGCAAAGAATGTGACTAAACAGACAGGGCGCACGCAAGTGGCTTGCTCCGAGGAGCGACCGAGTCGATGGCTTTATAGTGTCCCATGATGTGTTGAGCCCCAAAGGCAAAGCAATAGCTCTACCAAGAACGGGCAGCAGATGCGTCGGCCCACGAATTCTTGGGAATCGAAGCAAGCGATGTTGAACAATGTTGAACAAGGTTTATGGCTAGACCAAAGCAAAACTGCATCATCTTCGAGACCCGGAACAGGCTTGGAAACTAGACTCATCGGGGCTGTGGGCGGCAGTGGCTTGAGGTCGGGAATTCCACTCGGCCGGTTGGACCCAGCTCGACGAAGAAAGGGAGAGGGCCAACGTCGCCGACGTCTTGATCCAGGGAGTGAGTGGCGAGTCCAGCCCATCAGAGGCTTTTCCCAAGGTCTATGCTGTGGCATCAGGCCTCTCCAGCTAACCCGCAAAGGGCGTTGGTGCTGTCAGAGTTGATTCAGCCACCAACCCGCTTCCGTCGTCCGGCAAGACGAAGACGGTTGTCCACACCCCGTCCTAACTAGTGTGCGTGCGTGCCCTGTCGGAAGCAACGATGCGGGCTGCCCGAGGCTGTCCAAGGTGCACAAGGCGTCTTGGCTTCGATAGCCTTCACCACCAGCGAGCGAGGCGTGCCAGAGACTTTGGCCGTGTCCAGATTAGCCCACATGTGTTCCGCCGCCTTTGTTAGTTCAAACTCTACAGCAGCGGCCTCCTGAGATGCTGGATACCCTTTGCCGTCGTCACGTGTACTAATGTCTGCACTTTAGCCACCTCGACGAGACGGGTCCTCTTTCTCGCAAGGCCTGCAAAACCCCCCCGTCGAAACAGCCGGCCTCTATGGATGGACGACTCCGTACCGCCTAGACTCTCGAGCCGGACTACGGCATATGCATCAATCACCCAACATGCAGCTTTCATGGGCCTTGCCGAGGCTTGCCATGGCCATGCTCGCAGCAGTGCCCGGAGCTCACAGCCAGCCGCTGTCGCCGTCGGCCCTCGATACGCTCCCACCTTGTGCTGTACGTTGCGTTGCCGTCTCTGTCGTCTCTGCCACGACGCTTTGCTGACTTGCTCCCTCAAGCTGGCGTGTCTGAGGACCGCCGTCGCCAACTCGCCGTGCTCGGCTACTAACCAGACGTGCATATGCACTACCGAGTCACTTCAAGTAGACATGGCCATCTGCATCGCCGAGAGGTGCACCGTCAAGCAGTCGCTCAGTACGTCACGCATCTCGCCAGCCGTCTTCCTCGCAGAACTAACTCGCATGCTCGTCAGCGACCAAGAACGCAACCCTAACCTACTGCGGCGCGCCCGTCCGACGCAACACCCGCGACTACCTCGCCATAAGCTATGCATTCACCGGCGTGGCCGGCATCTTGGTCGTGCAGCGATTCGTCTTCAAAATCCACACCAAACTCGACCTCGGTCCCGACGACTGGTGCACTCTCGCCGCCGCGATCTGCAGCCTCGCGCTGATGCTCATCGCGATATACGGCATCTCGCCCAACGGGCTCGGCCACGATATCTGGACCGTGCCCTTCCCCAAGATAAGCTCGTTTGGAATGTACTTCCTCATCTCCGAAGCCATCTACTTCGTCTTGATCACGCTGCTCAAGCTTGCTATGCTGTTCCTCTACCTGCGCATCTTCCAGTCGCCTCGCGTGCGGCGCTTTCTTTGGGGGACCATCGTCTTCAACATCATGTTCGGAACCGCCTTCGCCGTCGTTGCTGCCGCCATTCAGTGCAAACCAATCAGCTACTTCTGGCTGATGTGGGATGGCGAGCATCACGGACAGTGCCTGAATCTGAGCGCCATCGCTTGGTCCCACGCCGCCATCAGCATCGCCCTTGATCTGTGGATGCTGGTGATTCCGTTATCCCAGCTCCGCGGGTTGAAGCTCAATTGGAGAAAAAAGATTGGTGTTGGGGCCATGTTTATCGTTGGCACCTTGTACGTCTCTGTCCGTCTTCGCTGTCAAACACTCACTGACATATGATAGCATCACCATCGTGAGCATCCTGCGTCTCAAATCTTTGCTCAAGTTCGGAAGCTATTCAGATAACCCAACCTGGGACTATCACGATGTGGCCGTGTGGTCGGCAATCGAGCTCAATGTTGGCATCATCTGCATCTGCATGCCCTCGTTACGCCTTGTCGTCCTTCGAGTCTTTGCCAGCCGCGAGAGAACGATCCCAATGGATTCAGCCGACTCCGAGGCGAAAACACGCGGGTGGGAGAGCAGCAGAGGGAGGCCATCGCAAGGAACGCAAAGATCGAGAAACGCCGGCTCCTACGTCCGATCCAGGTCCCAAGGGGCACCGCAGGACTTGGCCTTTACTGTCCATTACTTGGAAAACGACGAGGCCCATTTGATTGAAGTGTTGGATACCAGTACTCTGTCCAAATCGAACACATGTAATACCTGGTAATTTACGCATCGAAGTGACGACGGTGTTTCAAGGCGTAGTTTCTTTGCAGTCAACTGTACGACTTCGTGCGTTTGATGCTATAGATGGCGGATGTATTTTGAAAGGAAGGAGCAGGATCGCGAGGATGATGTTTTTATTATTGCAGTCCTACGACAGCACTACTTAGTATAGTATGCCGTACCTAATGCGGGATACAGTCAGCTCCATAGCCCACGCTATAAACTGCAAGGAATACATCTTGCCTTTCTTTATCCTCGCCCCAGTAGCCTAAGCCGTCTCCAACAATTGAGAGCCTTGGACTAGTTCCCAGAGGATGCAATCGATTACTCCCCGAACCAGTTTTGTTTCAAGTTCCAGATCCGGGTGGGCTGAAGCCTTGGCTTGTTCAGTCCCTGATCCCTACTGCGTTACAACGTCTTGGTGGGTGTTGGTTGTACTTCCCCTGGTCGTAAGCAGGACTGGCGTCTTTTCCAACTCTAGGGTTCTTGTTACACTGATGCTGGGCTCGGCCTAGAGTCGTGCTTCCATGACGGAGATGGAAAAGATGGCAGTATACAGAATTGAGAGCATGTGGTGCGGGCTGCTTGTGTACGACAGAAGGTAAAGCAGCTCCAGCTAGACTCTTTAATTGCTAGGCTGCAATGACCAACTTAAGCATAAGCCCTTAGCTTGCTGCAAGGTTCACCGCCTGATCCTTGCCCCTACAAGGAAGGCTATCTTCATATCGTGCAGTGTGTGACTCGTTCAGATTGTTCTTGGCTGAAAGACGCAGTCGAAATCAGCCTGCCAAGTGTCAAACCCTTGCTCTTCAGCCCCTGCGCCCCTGCGCCAACGCAGACCTTGTTGCTTTTATTGGTCGACTTTGAGGCCGTCTTTTTGATCTTCCTTCGAGGCTGAAGGCGTGGATCATCCATCGCCTAATTGATTGGGCCAGCCCTTGATGAATGCTTGGCTGTCTTCGAAGGAAAGTAGTTGGTCCGGTACAAAAAGACGGCGACTTCCCCTTGCAGCCGCAGCTTCTCTCGGCAATCCTGAATTGCAACGACAATCATCATGCAGTTCAAAACCCAGGTCATCCTGGCCATCACCGCCGTCACCGCCGCCGCCGTCACCGCCGCCGCCGATAAACTCGAACCCCGAGAAGTCAACGTCGTCCACATCTTGGAGACGCTCCACGTCGCAGTTCCGGCCAACGCCAACGCCGTCATCAACTACAGCCCAAACAAGCGCGGCTTGAAGGCACTCTTCCCCCGGGCAGACCTCGACGATTGTCAGGACATGGCCACCGACCTCCTCCAAGGCGCTCCCACTGCGGGCAGCAACCTGGACGACTGGGCTGAGAGCCTCCTCGTGGCCACCACCACCACCAACCCCTGCAGCCTCTACGCGCCGTCGTCGCTGTCCGAGGAGCTCATGAGCTACATGACCGAGTACATCGAGTGGATGGTCGACATTCAAGACGACGCGGCCGAGTTTGTCAGCAAGTGCAGCCAATACGCCGACGGAGAAGCCGTGGATTCGTGCGAAAGCACAGGCACCGTCTTCTTCACCGCGAACAATCAGACAGAGACGGTTCGCCTCGAGCCCATCGTCACCTCTGCTATGGCCGCGGCCGGTGGGGATGATGATGACAACGCTGCTGGTGGCCGTACGGTTGGTCTTACTGCCGCCATCGTTGCTGCTATTGGCGCCGTCAGCGTTGTGATGGTATAACGTCCAGCTAGTCAAAATCGCCAGTAGAGGTTCTCTTGGGCGTTCCCCTTCTTTCTTCATATTAGAGGGGTTTAGTAGCTCGATTTGTATGATTATAACCACGATACTAGGGTTATTGAGACCTATTCCTTCTATTCCCCTCCACGGCCATGTTTTGCCCCATACATGCGCAGGGAGCACCTACGATGTCGGATTTCCTGATAGTACTGTTGCCAGCTTTCTCCTTGTGCCTCTAACAACGCAACCATGGTTTCGAGTTTGCAGCTGGCGCCAACACTTGGGCGACGGAGAGCAGGACGCTATTGCTCAAGACCAATTGTCAATGTTTTCTTTAAGAACAATTTAGCTGTGGTTTAAAGCAAAAACATGAAGCTCACGGCAGTACGAGAGTGAGAAATTTGTTTGAAATACAGAAAGTAATAGGGGCATCACTTGCCCGGGATTATACGTTAATTCATAACAACCCACAGACACACTTACTAGGAAGATGGCTATCTGGCATCTTCGACTCGCAGCTAATGATGGCTAACAAGATCCTGTACAACCCTTTATCATGCTATAGTCCTGTCCTGAGAGTCATGAAGTTTAAGAGGTAGCTTGAATTTCTAGGTTTGCTATTTCCCTGGTGGTGGATGGCCACAAACTCTGTCGGTGGTTTTATTACAATTGCGATGGCCTGCCAATTCAGTGGATGGAAGTTTTTAGCTGTCTTCTCTCTGACTATCTATCTGCCGTGTAAGGACTCATTTTGAGAGATGCCCTCAAGATGTGGCCTTTACCTTAAAAGCGGTATGCGGTGATGGGCGACGCAGCTCATTATCATGCCCCAGCCTCTGCCAATAGTGTTTGTCAAGCAGTGGAAGATGCCGCTGCGATGTCAGTCTAGTTGGAAAGGTGTGATCTCAGCTATACACGCTTCGAGACCATGAATCGTGGCTAGCACTCTCAAAAGCACAAGGCGATGTGCCGCTCGCTCGGCGGGGATTCGAATACCTCCGCTTCAACAGATCACACATCATCCACCGAGCCTCCATCTCCACGCGCGGCATCTACACAACAACTGGACGCTAGAGATGGTCCAGAAACACCCTGATTCTCTAGTTATACCCCTACTAGACTGGGTCCTTGACTTTGACTACCAGAAGACTGCAAAAAGAAGCTATGATTATCTTTCGGAGGACGTCAAGTTGGAAAGGCTGGGACTTTGAAGGGGCTGTCGGTGCTGGCGGGCGAGCGGAAACTACGATAGCATGGACTTGAAGGAGGAGAATAACAAGGCGGCGGCGTTGCAGAAGGTGATGTAAGTGATATGTGTCTTGATTAAAGATAATGCTTATACGCCTTGCTTGTAACAATCTTGCGTGAGAATCGATATTTTGTTCCATTAGCGAGGCGAGGGGTGTCAAGACCATCTCTCCCCCAGCTCTGAGAACCGGCATCTCGGCCATTCGCTGTATCCAAAGTCAACTTTGACGGCAGTAAGCAAATCTTCCACCGTCATATCAGCGAATCGATGCGTATTAGGACATATCACCCTTCGAAGATTTGAAAACTGCGTTGGCTGACGTATCTTGACGTGAGCCAAGCCCAGAAGCTCCCTTTCAAGCTCGATTCGGTCTTCGGCCTGTCCATGCGTGAAATAGATGGAGAGAAACGCGCTGGACAAGGCTGTCCAGATCCCGTAGGCCGGCCATGGTCCGCATGAACAAGGTGATGCAACCATTCCGGCCATACTTCCACGAGGCCTAGAATCGCCGTGGCCGAGGACAAACCAACAAACTCATGGTGCGGGATGGGTTAGGCGATGGGTTGGAGTGTCTTGGAGACGGACAACAGCACCTATAGGTCTAGCGAGTATCAGGACTTGTCGTCCTCCTTTTTGTGTTGTATTCCCCGTTGTTTGAATCGGCTTTTTTGAAGAGGATGGTAGCCGAGATAGTGTTTGAGATGTACTTCCGTTTAGCTGTCCGCTCCATCGAGGGCGTGTTGCTTGAGCTCTGAAAGATCCATCCGACTCCAGCTAGCTATCATGCCAAGTGGTATAAATGTAGCCTAGGTTATAGTCAGCAAGCCCTTCCTCCCGCAACGCTTCGCCTTAACTAACCAGTCTTCGGGGGTGTCTAGCTTTCCCACCATCCTAGCCGTGTCCGCGGCGTGCGGCATGTTGAGATCTCTCGCCAGCTCGTGCAGATACGCAACAGCGTGCTTTCTACTTGACGGAGAGTAGAGTTGCGAGGTCAAAAGAATGCTCAACGGCCAGATCAAGGCCCTGGCCGAAGGACAGAACTTTCCTCGGCCTTGGGTTGGCTCTAGGAAGTCTGGTAGACTGGCCAGTACACCTGTCGCGACCTCGTCCATTTTTTTCGCCGCCGTCTGTTGCAGGGTTTCTAGATATCTGCATTTGCAGAGAGGGCTGCAGGTTGTATCGCGGTTCTGCTCTTGGCGGTGCGGGTCATCCAGGCCGAGCGAGATTCCTCGCCAGATGAGCTCGTTAACAAACATGCGGATCATGCGGACAGCACTCCAGAACTTGGCGACTCGGTGATTGGGATAGCAATATGCGATGCCGAGATAGGCCCAAGACGGAGTTTCTTCTTTGGATCGTATGGTGTATCGCATGTTCTCGTCGAGGTCATCGGTGAGAGCGTTGACTGCGCGGTCGAGTTCCACAGCCTCGTAGATGAGATCCGGGGTTGGACAAGCCGTAGCCCGGGCTCTCAGACTTGCGGTCTGGTCAATAAACGGGCCGAGACGGAGAGCTAGGTCTTTGGGGTCGAGAAACGGCGCTGCTTCGTCGTGTAGCGTGAGGCACTCGGTTGGAACGGCGACGATTCTCTGGACGCAGCTGGTGCGGATGTTGGTGATTGTCTGGATGAAGAGGTGATGGGCCAGCTTAGACCTAAACTGCTCTTTTCCTCTTAGTCGTAGAAGCTGCAAAGCGCCGAGCGTGTGTGCTGTCCAGGGTTCCGGTGACTGCTTCCCCTGAAAGATGATGGCCTCAAACAGGCCCAGCAGCAACACGGCGGCGAGGGTTCTGTCCAGGATGGCTTCTTTGGGGTGCGCCAGAGCTTCGTTTGTCTGGACGAGGGCCAGGGCGTAGTTTTTCCGCGCCGTCTTCATGTAGCTCGCGTCTCGGACTCTCAGCGCAAAGGTTGCAAAGGAGACGGCGCGGACAGCTGATGACACGGCATCTTTGGCGAGGTGGTCGTCCAAGTAGAGGCTCGGGAGGTAAGGTTCAAAGGGGGAGGCGACGATGAAGGATGTCATGAAGTAGGTTATTGCTGGGATTTCGAGGGGCTCGGGAAGCATATCAAGGGGGAGAGGTAGGACAGCCACCCTTTCCACTCTGTCATCTCTAGAAACCTCGCTTAGGGTCGACACAACCGTCAAGGAAGTCACAGCAGCAAGCTTGTTTGCCTTGGCCTTGCGGACCTTGTGGGCGACAACAGTCGTCTCGTCCCTCAGGCGCAACTCGGAGGGATTCCTGTACCCCACACACGGAATCTGCTTGCGGAAGCATTGCGCGCAGCCCGGCTTGGCACGGTCACACTGGAGATGAAGAGACGTTAGACCACGACGTAGAGAAGTGAAGGTACGGTTTGAGTTGTAGCTCGAGGGCCAGGTGATGGTGTCTGGACATGACACGAAACCCACCTTTAATCGCTTTTCGCGACACGCATGGCAGGCAGTTGACGGACGGCCGCTGAAGACCATGTCTCCTTGTTGCTGTCTTGGTAGAACGAGCGTCGACAAGGATGATGCGGGGTTTGCGAGGAGAAGGCCGGGAGCGAGTACGAGGAGGCGTAGAGTCGAAGCTATCATCGCAGGGCTGACGGGACGGGTAAGCCGAAACTCGGTGCCGGACAGCCGGGGACGACTCCCCTGCGTCGCGATTGTAGCGTCGAACTGCCCACCAGAAGAAGAATAGCGCAGCGAGTGACGCATGTCGCGGGAGGTGATTGGGCTAGTTTCCCGAGCGATTACTTGGGGTCTTTCATCGATGAGTGAGTAGCGAGTGAGCTCTGCCTCGCCCTCTTTCTTTGTGCTCTCGGGGCGGGAGTGTCTGATTCAGGTGTCAGTCAGCAGCCATAATTCAGGTCTTGCATGGGTAGACCTACACTGTACCTATCTATATCTGGATGACCAAAGCTAGCAAAGGCCATGTCAACATGGTGGGTTTCATCGACACCCGCCTCTTCACTTGTGGTATTGTCTTTTAAATCACCCAATCGTGCCAAGAGACTGAGCAAAAACATAACCCAGGATACAGAGTTGGGTTACTCAAATCTTGAGACTTCTTTAGGTACAATCACACTTTATTTCAGGCACATATTTGTTCATTGTCCCATGCTTGTTCCCCGCTGGCTTACACCCTGGTGACGATCTCCTGCTTTCCTTTTAGCGTCGAAATGCCCCCCAGAACAAGAATAGCTTGTCGCTGACGTGTAGCTTCGATCAGGCAGACTAGATCTCCTCGATGCATTCAGCCTCTTAGACATGCATCCCCTCGTCAACCCGATCGGCAGGCTGCTCCCGCTTGTCGTCTCGAAACAGGCCGACGACAGCGTGAGCCGCGAGTGATACAGCGCCCAGCTTGTCACCGCCAAAATCGCCTCTCCCAGCTCGGTACAGGAGCCTCTCCTCCTTGCTGCGCCTGGCGCCGTCGTCATTCTCAGGGACGGCCTCCTGTGCGATGCCCGCCCAGAGGTACACCAAGACGACCACCATTTCCTCAATTCTCGCCATGAACAGCTCCGTCAAGACCGACGAGGTCGATCCACTTGCGATGGAGAAGTGCGAACCCTTGGCGAAGACGGCCAGGAAGGAGTAAATGATGCGTATGAGCAGGATGGGGAGGGAGACGGCCACGGCGCCGAGGAGCTGGCCCTCGCAACGACCTGTCGTGTTTTTTCCCACTGCCGCGCCCACGGCGAGAAGAGCAACGAGGATGAACACTATCAAGAAGAGAACGACTCCTGCTTGAGTAGTCGCTTGGCTTCCAATCTCGGCCGGGCTGTCTGCCGAGACTCCTCCGACAATGCAAAGGATGAGGGCAATGGAAGCGGGAACCTGAACGACCTTGACGACGCAGAGAGAAAATAGCAGGTTCCGTTGTGCTTTGATAATCGAGTAGCAACTGGTACGGCTTGCCATTAGCCTCTGCGAGAACCGAGACAATGGAGCGGGGTTTGAACACGGCGTACTCACACTCTTGACACAATCCCCAACGACGCCAACAAGAGCGGCGACAGACCCAGGAAGCCGGTGATGGCTGCAATGGTCCAGGGCGTATCCGAGTCGGCTGTGATGGTGGCAATCTGGGCAGAACAGCCAACGATACGGATGATGCTGAAGATGGCCAGGAAGATCCAGCCTGAGCTTTTGGAGAAGCCATGGCGCGCCGAGACCCATACGCTGCTACCAAAGGCGGCGACGTAGTAGATGAGCTGCCAGATAGCGATGCCGTCGGTGAGCGTGATGTGGCTCATGTTGGTTTGGCAGATGCTCGAGTCGTGATCTTGTAAGAGCAGTAGACCTGTATTCGTTTGACGAAGGCTGAACAGAATGCTCAAATCCCAGAGCTGCTACACAGCTTCAGTGTTATATACCCACGAGATGCCGCATCGATCGAAATGCATTCCTGAACAAGTTACTTCGAGTTTCGTCACTCGCACGAGGCTGAGCGGTTCCCCTGCACACCAAGAAGAAACCCCTGCTTCGGCCATACCGCTGTCCGATGGCACGGCGTCTCATGCATCGTCAGATCAAGCGTCCAACCTCGATTTGCTAGAAGCCATCGTCAGCCTTACGGGCCTCTAGCGTCGAAATGCTCCCCCCAAAGCGGCCTGGTGCGGGCAAGTGGGATTCCCAACTCCGCCTCGTATCTCGGCATGACTTGCCGGTCGGGGTCGGTGGTACTGTCTTTTTTGTCCCCGTAGGCCGGTGATGGGCTTCGTTGGCTACGACGCGCCGAAACACTTGCCACTTCGGGTTGATCTATACAAAGTGTCGTCACAGTGTTTCTTCGCCTTTGATGAGAACTGCCATCTTTATAAATACTCGGCTTTTCTCCTCTTTTCTATGGCATGCCTCAGCCAAGTTCATCTCTTACTTTGCACCACAAGCCTCTTCTCAGCAAGCCCCTTCACGGCAACCTCCCCTTCATCTATCGACTTATAACCACACAAGATGGCAATCGGCCCTCGAGGATATGTATCCATCGCGGAACTCGTCGTCTACATTCCCGCCTTGGTCCTCGCATTCATCATCTGCTTCCGCCATGGCTTCAACAGAGCCTCCGGCTTCGTCTACACCGTCGTTCTTTGCCTGGTCCGAATAATTGGCAGCATCTGCCAGCTTCTCACGTACAGCAACCACTCCAGCGGTCTTCTCCAGGCGACAATCATCATCGACTCCATCGGCATCTCTCCCTTGTTACTTGCGACGTTGGGAATGCTCTCCAGATTGTCAGTTACATTTGTTTCCGCACCCTAGCCGTCTACTAACAAAAGGCTGTGATTTAGTGTTGATTGGATCAGCGCCCGTGAAATTCCGACCTTTAGCGTCAAGCAGTTCCGCCTCGTTCAGCTTCTCATCACGCTGGGTCTGATTCTTAGCATTGTTGGTGGTACAAGCGGGACACCGTCTTCCACTGGTACCTTTAAGCCGTCCACGTCCAGCCAGGTCGCCATCATCTTGTACATTGTTGCATTTGCGGCAATCGCCTTCGTCCTTGTCGTCTCCTCGAAATCTCGATCCTCAGTTCCCAGTCAGGAACGCCTCGTGCCCATCGCAGTGGCACTCGCATTGCCGTTCATCATGGTCCGACTCTTGTACTCGGTACTGGCAGTCTTCATTCACGACCGCCTCTTCTCCATCATCAACGGTAACGTCCCAGTGTTTGTGTGCATGGCCGCCATCGAGGAGTTTATCGTCGTCGTCGTCTACTTGGTGCTGGGTTTCAACCTGGGGAAGCTCGAGCTTAACCAAAAGGGAGATCTCGTCAGTCGCCCTTGGAAGCGAGGAAAGCAACAAAGCAAACATAGGTCGCAGAGACAGCAGAGGGCTAGCCAGTAAAGTTCGACCGAACATGACCAGCACGCTAATCAACTCAACGGGGGAGGATTGAGGCGCAGATGAATGCCACAGTAGGGAACATGGGGAGGAGCTTACCCTGGAGCTAGAGGAGAGTATACGTTGCGCTACTTTGTACGATTGCTATTGTTTTATTCCTTTATAGCTTAGACAACGCAGGATCAACATCCGTACCTCTCACTTGATTCGATCTCAAGTCCTGTCCTATACCTCGTTATCACACAAGTCCAGACAGCTTCATCTGAGCATCTCCGTCCAAGTCCCCAAAGGTTCCACTTGATCAGCACCAAATCAAATCCTGTGCTACGAAAGATAACTAACCCACAGACGCTACTAAAAATGGCCCGCCTTCTTATCAAATAGGCCTACGAGTGAACCTCGACAGGTCCAGACTGATAAGCATCATTTCCCCAGGTTTATCATCGGCGTCCCAGCTCCAGCTTCACTCAGATGCTCCTGATCCTTCGGCATGGACCCCGATACTGCCACGAATCAGAAGAGAAAGCGCGCCGGATGCATCGGGTGTAGACTACGGCGCAAGAGATGCAGCTACGAAAGGCCCCAGTGTGCAAATTGTCTGAGAAATGGCATCCTGTGCACTTGGCCGGAGCTGGGGAACGCGAAGCATGCGGAGCTCTTGAGGAGGACGAACCCAACACATCGGACTGCCAAGTCAACGGGATCCTCCAAAGCAAAGGACACGATTCTACCGTAGACAACCGACATACTAGAAACAGATGCATCATCTCCAAATCTCCCGAGCGACACCGACTCCATCACGGAACTGCTCAGCATGGTCCCGCGCCCGCTCGATCCGCAAATGCTCATGGGCAATCTACGACTCCCCGTCTCGAGAAGGCTGTTCCACCACTACCTCCATCGCACAAACAAGGTCATAGCCATTTGCCAAGAAAAGAGAAATCCTTTCGTCGCCGAGCTGGTCCCGATGGCCATATCAAGCGACTTGATCCTCGATGGGCTGCTCGCGTGCAGTGGGATTCACTAAGCAGACCTCGCTGGCTCCTGTCGTGGCCCTCGATTAACAGCTCGCAGACATTCCGTGCCGACTCTGGGGTTTGCTCTCCATCACCTCAAAGCTGCCAGCGTCTTGTTGAGAAAGGTGCTCCAGCTGCCAGACAGCCAACTGGGTGACGATACAAGAGCATTCCTGGTAGGGCGGTATGCCTACACCATGACGCTCGCGCACGTCACCATGGGGCCAGAGTCAGACGAGTGGGTTGTCGACGATTCGGCTTTGCTGTTCCCCACGATACAAACCTCCCTAAGCTCGGGGTGTGTTCATGAACTCTTCCAGCTGATTCCCAGAGTGTCCATCGTATCGCGTCGATGGGCTGCTGAGAGGCAGATCGGCTTGGTGTCAGATGACACGATAATCGAACACGAAACGCTGCGTTTCCTTGTCTCTTAATGGCATCTTGGCTCCGACGACGAGATGCACCGTCTTTGCGGGAGACTCTACCAACAAGCCCTCTTGGTGTACCTCGCCGCATCGTCCACTCTTGAAATAGAGACGCAACCGGGCTAATCTGACGACGTTCAAGAAGCCTTTGACAACTTCATACCACTTCTTCAGTCAATATCACCAGACTCCTCCATTTCCACAACGCTTTGCTGGCCATTGGCCATCTTCGGGTCCTGTGTACGAACCGTCCAGCACCGAGAGGCTGTCAGTCAGAGATTGGATGTCTTGTCTAGTGTTTACTCTGCGCAAAGCGTGAGAAACACCAAGAAGCTGCTGGAGAAGCTGTGGCAGGAGGACGACCCGAGGGCGGCGAACCCGGAAAGTCTGGAACGCATGATGAAGCAGGAGAGGACGATAGTATTTTTCTTCTAGCCAGGTTTTACATATATGAGAATTCCATCAACGGATAGCTCTGTGTAGTGAATCAAACCGAAAGACAGAGCAGACAAAATAGCGCAGTGAACAATTCTCATAGCCGTTTTATCTACGGGGAAATCGAATAACATGACGTGTGACTGAACACCGATATGATCCGAGGAAGTTCATGCCTCGCTCCATTCAGCAACCAACCAGCCGGCCTAAGATCCCCTCACTAAGGAAACTTGCTGGGCAACTCCCCATCAGCACAGATTCCATCTTGCACCTGCTGATTGTGCTGGTCATCAAGATACGGCAGCAGAACACCCTCGTACAAGTGTCGCCCCTTATGTCTAGTACCACGCAAATCAGCCGCAGTTTTATTCCACACGGCAGAAGACTTACTCCGCGAGCTCAGGACCCCGGCTGCGTATGAGCGATGCCATACGGCCTGGAACACCTGCCTCAGACGCTACCTCGGCCATCGGTTCAACGTATGTGTGAACCATCCAAACCACGGCTCCTGACTTGGGCAGGCGTCGGAGGACCTGTCTTTCCTGGCGGAACCAAAGCTGAGAAACGTCGGTGACGGGACCGGGCGGCTGCTATACCCCATGGCTAGCAGTACCGACGCCAGGTCCGCGGAGCTGGGATCCCAGTCATCCTCGGGACCCATTGTCAGAGTTGGCCAGTGGAAGGCGTCTGCGCAGTATTAGAGGGTATCGTCACGCGCAGGGTGGGCGTCTTACCATGAATGCTGATACCTGTAGCTGTTGGGGATGTTAGTAAAGCGTTTCGACAATCCCTTGGAGACTTACTGTTGCGGTGAATGGGCGCTTCAACCTTCAACTTTGCCAGGAACCGATCCAGCGGCCGTTGAAGCTGTTCTGCATAGTGCGGTACATGGACATCAAAATGAAGGTCTGCAAGACGCTTGCCGAGCTTATCTTTGAGCCGCTGCCCGCCTCCAATACCCAGCATCATAGCGACAAGCTGAGAATAACCATCTTCGCCTTGGACGAGGATATTGAGATCCGCCGGCTGGATGAGACCAGCTACAGTCAAGGGATCCTCTTTCGTCAGGTGATACGATGCATCTAGCGCCGGCATCTGAATCTTGGTAATGGAGCCCTCGCCGTTCCGTCCCAAAGTGTCTTTCTGGGAACGCTCGATCGAGTAGACTTGAGGGTATCGCCGCGACAAAAATTCGCCCAGGTCTTGGCAGAGTTCGTAAGCGGCGGCTTCCGCAGACGGCAATGTTTGGACAATTCTGTGGCCTCGTTCGGCTAGTCTGGCGACTTTGACGCGGTGGTAGGTTGGCCAGTCCTTGTCTAGCTGGTAGCACGGGGTCAGCTGCGGAGGGGTTGGGAGAAAGGTAGAGCGTACAATAACCCACGAGTTCGGATCGAGTTTTCTGACGTCGATTGTGCTTGAGAGTATTAGAACTTGGTTTCCCGTGTAATGAGTTATTTCGCAATCGACGTACTGTCTGTGGTACGTGTATCGAAAGGCCCGGTATCTTGGGGGCTCTGTCTTTTCAAGATCTAACGTCGAGTCCGTACTGGGTACGGGATACTGCCAAGGTTCTTGTGTCAAAGTCAGTACCTGTTCAAAGTTCTCCGTAGATTCATTGCATACTTTCGATAGCGAGAGTTGGCTCGGTTTGCTGTTGATGCTGGGTTCGCCTTTGCGTCCACCATCGCCACAGACCCACGACGCCACAAACAATCAAGGCCAGCGCGTAAATCACTGTCCGATCCATTTTGACCCTCTGCTCGATTTGATCGTCGCGGTTTCTCGTCGCACAGTAATCCGGTGACCTGCTTCTTGTCCGTCAATGATTCATTGCCAAAGATATAAGGATCGAGGTTGCAAAGTAAGGTCACAAAGAACAAGAACAGCCCCAAAACCCGGCTGCCTTATCCTGCCATGTGTACTGGAATGCTTGGACCTTGATTTTCCAGATAACCGCGCCTTCATCTGGTAGATCCGATGGCATCTTCGTTTCATTACTCGTTACGGATCCCCCCCCCCCCCCCCCCCAATACCCCTGATCCGTGAACAACTGATAACCGCGCCTTAACTAAGCTCAATCGAGCACTACTCGCCCAGACATCCGTCATAATTACTAATATCACGCCTCTAGTGCAATCAGTGCAACATGCAGATAATAACACCGCTGCGATAAGCGCGCCTTAATACTGTTCTCGGTTCTTGCTGCCCACTGCAAAAAGTCGAGATTATTGCCCGCACTTATCCCAGACCCTTGAGCGGTGGCCTGGGTATCCTGGAGATAGACTTGGTAAGGCCTAAACCTGAAGAGGATGGGGGTATAGCATCTTTTTCGGCAGAGCTGTATGTGCGTGAGAAACATACAAGATAAGGACCAGCGCCCCGAAGTGGAAGATGATTCGGAAAACAAGACAAGGATCTCAGCTTTTACACGTCTCTCTGACAAACAGCCAAATGGAATCCAAAGGTGTTTCCAACGAAAAGGGCAAGAAGACGCTGTCCGATGTGGTAAGCTCATCACGACTGAAATCACCAATACTGTCGTTCTAACATGCATGCAAAGGACTCGGTTGAGCAGAATGGAACTACCTCGAGCATCGGCTTGTCCGAGTATGGCCTCCACCGAGGCTTGAAGTCACATCACATCCAGCTCCTTGCCATTTCTGGTATCATTGGAACAGGTGAGACCACAGAAAACGACAAGCGAGCATTACGTGACTGCTATCCATATTGACACCACTTTCCAGGTCTATTTGTTGGAACATTTAGTGTCTTGAATAGCGCAGGGCCCGCTGGCCTTCTCATCGGATATTCTATTTGGTTTGTTAAGCCATCATATCTAACAGCACCGACTAATCAGTATGACTAGGTGCGTCTTTCTCTTGTGCGTGGCTCATGCCATGGGCGAGATGTCAGCCTTGCTTCCGGTGCCGGGATTGTTCGTTACCCGTAAGTATTGCCTAAGAATCTATTGAATGCGGCTGATTTAGTAGACATTGGTCGTTTTGTTGATGAGAGTGCCAGTGTGGCGATGGGCTGGATGTATGCCTATAGGTAATGCAATCGTTTCCATGGTTGGGTCATGAATGCTAACACTTGACGCAGCATGTGAGTCATTGCTTCAAGCAGTCGATACGTCTATGATATAACGCTAACTGAATCTTTGCTTTGTCTTAGGATGCAAGTATCCTGTGAAATATCATACCATCAAATGCTGACCATTATCAGGATATTTACTGCAGCTGATTGCACCGCCCTCACCGGACTCTAGTCATACTGGTTTCCCGACATCAACCCTGGCGCCTGGGTTGCCGTAACGCTGGTAGTTATCTTTGGACTCAACTGCTTAGCCGTCAAATACTTTGGCGAAGCTGAGTTCTACGCCTCCATCCTCAAGGTCTTTCTCATCATCGGCTTCCTCCTCTTCACCCTCATCGTTGTCTTGGGTGGCAACCTGAAACATGACCGCATCGGATTCCGATACTGGAAGAACCCGGGCGCATTCAATCAACAGTACGTGGAGGGAGGCCCTGGTCGCTTTTTGGCCATCTGGGGTGTTTTCAACACGGCTACTTTTGCCATCGGAGGTCCCGACTTCATCGCCAATTGCGCCCCTGAGGCGGTAAACCCGCGGAGGAATATTCCCAAGGCGGTGAGGCGTGTCATCTACAGACTCATCGTCTTCTTCATCTTGTCTGTGTTTGCCGTGGGACTTTTGGTTCCGTTTGATGACCCGACGATGCGTAAGCTCGCTTCCCATGTGCAACCCTCTAGCGGAACTGACCATCCAAAAGTCTCAGCTATTGCGTCCGGAAACGGCGTCGCCAAGTCCCCATTTATCATCGCCATGAACAGGCTGCAGATTTCATTTCTCCCCAATATTTGCAATGCGGTGGTGTAAGTTTCCAGTCGACCCAGCTTCGAAACTCAGAAGAACTGACTGTTCTACAGCATTACTTCGGCTTGGAGCTGCACCAATTGCCTCCTCTTCCAAGCCTCCAGAACCTTCTTTGGCTTGGTTAAAAACGGGAGAGCTCCCAAGATCTTTGCTAGGTCGACCAAAAGCGGCGTGCCCATGCCGGCGTTGATACTGTCTACTGCTGTTGCTTCATTGGAATTCCTGACGTGCAACACGGCTTTTGCCGTTGTTCTTAATTGGTTTATTAACCTCGGGTCGACTGCGATTATGATTGCCTATATTCTTATGATGGTAAGCTGCCTCTTCACTCAAAGATCGCGGTTCTTAGATGCATCCGTTTCTGCGTCACGGCGGCTAGTGATGGCATTGTGTAGCGAATACAGCTGCGTTCGAGACTGACAACAATCAACAGGTGGCCAACTTACGATTCCACAAAGGATTGAAAGCACAGGGGATTGACGTTTCAACTCTTCCCTTCAAAAGCCGGTTCACACGTAAGGGAGATTTCTGTGCACTGAGACGTGTATGCTAACCATCATGAAGCATACTCGAACTACTTTGCCATCTTTTGGGTCAGCCTCATCCTTTTGACAAATGGCTACGGTAAGTTTTACCTCCAATTTTGAACAAATGCCGAACTCAATCACGTCTAGGTGTTTTCATCAAGGGACACTGGAGCTTCTCTGACTTCTTCACTGCATATTTCACAATCTTCTTCTTCCGTAAGTTTCACATGAACACCCTCTTAGGCTTATTCTAACGCACCGAAGTGGTCATATATTTTGGATGGAAAATCGTCAAAGGAACATCCTTCATCAAGGCGGAGGACATGGATTTCCACACTGGTTTAGCTGAGGTCGAAGCTCATGAGAATTCTTTGACTTTCAAAGCTCCGGCTACACGCTACAAGAGGTAAGTCCGCTATGTCTTTTGAGTCGTCGCGATTGCTGATAGTCTTAAGAGTTATGGACTGGCTCTGGTAGGTGTTCCGTATGGATGCGGTAAGGCCATTGGTAGTATCTTGGGACGATTGTTCAACAGTCCTGATATTAATATGTCTACTGGGCGGGTCAAAACTTTGTCGGCCTTTATGTCTTTGGCTCGTTTGCCAGTCATGACCTACAGACGTACGATTGCGTGGGTACCAACTAGTTGAAGTTTCTCATCAGAACCCAACAATGTAAATGGAGTCTAAACGTAAGACTTCCGGTCAACTCATTTTCAATCGGCAGCTTTAAATATTTTTAGAGGGTCAGTTTCTAGAAGAGTTGAGAAGAAAAACATGTACGAAATGAAATCAACGGCAGCATCATCCAGTTCTGACTCCCTACTACCCTCTATCCTCACCATGCCAGACCATCCTTGTCTAATTCCCTACCCAATCTCCCTCACGACCCCAAGTCATAGCTTTGTGCAACTCAGTTGCTCTCGGAGCTCGACCCTCCAATGCCCTTCTCCCGGTTGGACGAGTCTATCTGGTTTCCGTCGATGGGCTTAATCAGCAGACCCGGGTGGCCGAAGCACAAAGCTGCAGCGGCCAAGACAACCATGGCACCCTCGAGAACAATAAAGGGAACCTCGTGCTTGATGAGCGAGCCGTCGTAGCCATCGCGAAGCTCAGCGACGCGGTACGTGCAACGGACCAGGATCAGGATGACGGATGCAGACAGCCCGCCGAAGAAGGCCTGGAGACGCCAGGTGAATCGCGCTGCGTGGCCGGAGCGCCAGTATCGCCACATGTAGTCGACGAAGCAGATTATAAAGAGGACAATGACAATGACCTGCAGGGCAAGACCGGCCATGGAGATGTCGATGCCAATGTCATCGCCGTCGCTTGAACTCGAGAGCGCGCCGCCGGCAGCTTGGAGGATCAAGCAGACCACATCGAAGGGGATGAAGAACCAGTAAAAGAGCTTCGGCTTGACGCGGGAGAGTTCGATGTCGAGGAAAACGATCGTCTTGGAGAGGGTGACGTAGATGGACGCGGTGAAGAAGACGGGAGCAAATGTGAGGCAGACTGTGTTGGTCAACAAACAGGCCGTCTGGAAGAATAACGGCCATCGTAGGTCTGAACTCACCAATCTGGATCATAAACCCTTCGTATGAGAAGGGATTATTGTACATCATAATCCGACCAACGTATCCTAAAATCTCAGCGGCGCAACCCGCAAGCATGCCGCCCATGAAGCCCCAGCTCTTCCAGCGAAAGCCGAGATACGTGTGTGTGACGCCGATGACAGCGAACAGGACGGCGAAGACGATGTTGGCGGCCAGTGACGGGCGGTACGTGTACATGCTCCATTCGATCGGGCACTTGTCGAGGTTGCAGAGGTTGGCCGAGCTGAAGCCATCGTCTTGGGTGAGAGTGTGGTTCGTCATGGTGACGGTTGCGTAGTGTTTGCAGCTGTATTTTCGAGATGTGCTATCGTTTGGGGGGTGCTTGCTAGGGATGCGTTGCTGTGAATATGTTGAGGATGTTTTGTGGTCATCGAGACGGCAAGTTTATATAACATCACGAAAAGCCCGGTTGGGACCGTAATCACCACACACGGGCTACGGCGAGTAGGGCGGGAACGGAGTCGATGCTGACGGGATTTCATTAGTGCAGAGCCCGGCGCGAACCAATTCGAATGCGCGTCGTGTGCAGCCACAGCTTGCCGTCAGCACTTGTCACTATCTCGCAGCAGGACGGACGCAGAGGTGACCAACGAGGGCGCTGGGTCTCAGCCTCAGACAAAACCCCGCCCTCCAAGCCATGATTTATGGTTAATGGTGTTAGGGATCAGCTTGCGAGGAAAGGCTTCTTACATTACTCATGCGGCCGCAGCTCAGACATGTCCTTTTGGGGAAGGGTGGATGGGCTGCGAGAAACGGGGAGGTTTGGGATGAGTGCGTGGCGTTGTATACGCCGGGTCAGCCTGATTTGCATCTTACACGACGAGGTTAGCTGAGGTCGTGACTGGTGGGAGTCTTTGTTTTGCCTGATTATCTACAAGTTCGTAGTATCCTAGAGACATGGCATTGATAATCGCAGACACGCAATTGACCAGCCGACAAGGTCAACTCAGCGTAAGAACCTGACCAGACGGCCCAGAACCATCCACGACGGGCGTCTCAGCTCGCTGGAATTCCCTGCATGTGATCTTCCGCAAAGCAAGATACACCTTGTCTCATCAGAATGGCCGTTAGCTTCGCCCATTTTCCCACTTGCGTCATCGAGTAAGCTGATGGTTGATCGATACGACATTCGCGAGAACTGGCTGGGCAGGATTTGGCCCGGCGGCTTTTTGTATATTCTCCGGTTTCCTGGCCGGCGCTGAAAGTGTCTGCGGAGAAATGGCGGAGAGGACCGGGGGTTTGGGCTTCTCCGGGATTCCCGATCCCAGCTAGTTTAGTTATAAACTTGGCTGTGCTAGTGCAATTGTCTCCATTGGGAAAACAGGGGTTTTGTCCCTTCGGCCAAACCCTATCGTCACCAGGATTACAGAGTACGAAAACTTTACGCTGTCTTTCCACTTGTGGTTTCCTGAGTGACTCTTCTCATCTCAGGTCTTGCTGAGGAGGAACGAGGACAAACGGCTGACCGCCTCAACTGTTGCGGCCAGAGCGAGAATCCTTTTCGCTATGTTTTCGTCATCAAGTATTTAGCACTGCCGCAGACTCCGGAACAGTGGAATCATTAGTCAAACCTTGACGCAGATCTTCATTACATCTAGATGAGCCCTACGCGTAGCGATCAAAACCTTATCACGACGTAGCCACCACATGTTTGAACCGAGAATACTAACATCTTATAAGGCTTGGGTCAAGGTTACTGCCAGCTGGATATTCCACGAAAACTGCGAGATGAGTTGGTATCTTCCGCGGTCTCAAAGTCCTACCGTTGCTAGTCGAACTCCCACCGCCGTCGACCGATCTGAAAAAGTTGCCTACACGGCACCATGAATATCCCTTCCATCAAGGCTCTTCGTGGAGGACAGCAACAATCTTAGTACTTCTTCAATTGCTCCGAGTAATTGGTCAGGTACAGAGAGAAACGGGACATGGCTTGCGTGCAGAACAGCAGAAACAGGCTCCGGCCCTAGTTGACGGCACATTTGCTGCTGAACCGCATAGGGCAACGCGTTGTCATCTGTGCAGTAGATGTACGCACATGGTACGGAATTTGACCAAGGCTCGAATCTCGATGGGGTCGTGAAAAGTGCCTGGGAAGAGTGCGTCACTTCGGCAGACCACTTGTTCCGTGCATCGTCGTCGAGGTCGTTGAACGCAATCTCATGCATCATATGTGGCACGTTGACAACTCTATCGTCCTTCCCAGAGTCAGTTGAGAAGCTAGGTGCCTCATTGCTTGCTGACTTACCACTAGTTTCATCCAAGGCAAAGGCTGACCTCCGAGCATGTCTAATATGGATTTACCTGCGGGGATCATAAAGGCTGTCAAGAATATAACATGACAGACACCTCCAGGCAGACCAGATGCCAATTGTGTCGCAGTATCAAGCCCTTCAACCGCATTGCTTGCCACAATGCCTCCAGCGGAATGGCACAATACTGTCACACGTTTGCCTTCCCTCAACAGAACATTAAGAGTGTCCCGTACCGCAGCGATGTCGTCTTCGAGACCAGCGAGTGGAAGAGTTGTACCACCCAGTGTTGGTGGTCTCACGTATACCACAGGGTAGCCCGCGGCTGTGAGGACGGAAATGAAGGGTTCCCAGGACGAAGGAAGCTGCCAAGCACCAGGAACGATGACAAATGTTGTCTTTTCTGCTGGCATGACTTTGTCCTAGGGGTTGCAGGTGGTCTCAACCCTGGGTTGTAGGTTGGTGATTTTAACTGATAATGTTTGTGGGACTGATGACATTCCAAAGGGAAGCTTGAGATAGAATAGAAGGCTTGTCTTGTGACTGATTCTGGGGTGAGCTAATGACGGTATTTAACAGACGGACTCACACCCAAAGGCAATGCTCGCAAAGACGAGGCAGCGAAACTGGTCAGTTAGTGCAGCAGCCAGCGCGCTCCTCGGCATCTAGTTTGGATGTAGATTAAGCAACAACACTATGAACATGGGCAGGCCAATAAGCTGGCCCTTCTTCACGCTAGGATACCACTGGGTTGGACTCTAAGCTGGTTTTACGCGTCCAAGCCTATTTCGCTGTGGAGCGACGGCCTCCATGACCGATCCGGACTCCCGGTTTACAATGCCGGCCACAAACATCACCGACACTCCGAGGAGGAAGGCGGGGTAGTTCCATGGTACTAAGTGCTATGAGACTGACAGAGAACTTTAAATGCATCACGTGGAAGACACATTGCACACGCGCCGTCTTTGTTGCTCGGCAAGTGCCACCAAGTTCAGACTAGTGCCTTCTAGCCAGAGAGACATCGCCACTTGATACGCACCATGAAAACGGTTTACCCGGTAAAGGAACGGTAAATTCCGCCCATTATTCGAACGCGGTCCTGCTTAGGTGAAGAACGTCGGGACGATGACAGCAGAATGCAGAGAAGCTCAAATGAGGGATACGCGTTTATGACAGACTGGCTACCTTTGCTATGACACTATATCTACTATCAAGTATCTCCACTCAGGTATTCTTCTTGTAGTAGATGGTTTGCGGGTTACAGTACGACTTCAGCCCACCCACTCCCAGCTCCGACCCAATCCCGCTCATCTTATGCCCCCCAAAGGCCGCATCTGGCTGGAGTTCTAGGTGGGAGTTTATCCATACATTTCCAGCGTCCAACTTTCGAGCCAGTCGATCCGCTTGGGCTTCATCCCGTGTCCAGACAGACGCTCCGAGGCCCATGTCGCTGTCGTTGGCACGTCGGATCACGTCCTCTTCATTGGTCCACTGGAGAATCGGGAAGATTGGACCTAGGCCACGGTTAGCTCAGTGCTGTTGCCTGCTTAGTAAATGACATACCGAAAGGCTCTTCCGTGACGATCTTGGAATCGTCAGGTGGATTTTGAATAATGGTCGGCTCAATAAAGTAGCCCTTTTCGTTCGAGCCAGGGTCGAGACTGCCCCTCAAGACCTGCACATTTTCCGTCTTCAGGGAAGACATGAGGTCTTTGATGCGGCTGAATTGTAAGGCGTTCTGGACTGGGCCAATTGCTACGCCGTCGGCCAGACCGTTGCCTACCTTGAGCGAGCTTACATGCCGGGTGACTTCAGCAATGAACTCTTGGTAAATATCACTGTGGACATATACTCGCTTGATGGCGATGCAGATCTGGCCCAGGCATTAGAGTCTTGTCTGCAATGTGTATTGTTGCTTGCACTTACCTGGCCCGAGTTGTAAAGAGCAAGAGTCGCAACCTATGATAAATAATCAGACTCTGTTCATGATGCTGGAATAGCCACCTCTCTTACCGTGGCCGCAACAGTTGGGACGTCGACATTGGCACAAACAATAGCTGGGTCATTTCCACCCCTGCGACAAGGTCAGCGCGGTCTAGAATGCAGGTCCATACGACTTACAACTCGAGCGTCACCCTCTTCAGCGTCGTTGCACAGCTCTGCATGACCCTTATGCCGGTCTGAGTCGAGCCTGTGAAGCTGACTTTCTCCACCCCCGGGTGAGCCGTCAGCCAAGGACCGAGATGATCATCACCGCTCAACACCTGAAAGACTCCAGGAGGGAAGAAGCGCTGTCCAAGCTCGACAAGCTTCAGGCCACAGTAGGGCGTGAAGGGTCTGGGGATTGTTAGAAAGGGACGTGGACAAGGCGGAAGTAACGCACGAGGGCTTGAGTATGATTGGGTTTCCAGTAACCAGGGCCGGGGCCAACTTGAACGAGGCTGATGGCGGTCAACATTGTCGATTCCAAGGGGGACGAGGCGATGACCTACCCAAAGAGAGGGGAACTGTTGGCATCGTCAGCATAGGCAAAGCAGGAATTGGGACTGGCTTCTACTCACAATTCCACGGGACAATGCCAACCGACACCCCTGCATTCGCTTGCTCAGCGTCTAATCTCCGCAATCGTTACATTGCATGAGGGCACCTACCAATCGGCACATATCGCGTGACGACACGACGCTCTGCAGTATCCTCAACCACTTCCTCCGGGAAAGGAATCTTGGCAATGCCCTTGAGCATTGCAGCAGTCGACTGAACCTCGGCTCCTGCAGCTGCGAGCTTGAATCGTGTCAGATAAACAGAACAGACGGCACCCCGGTTATTCATTTTCCCTTACCGGCCTGCCTTGCTCCGATACCAACATCCTTGCAAACGCGTCCGTGTGCTCAAGAAGCGCATCAGCGAACCGGACGATGGCCTGCTGTCGCTCTTCCAGCGGCGTGTCGGCCCAGCCTCGGGCGGCTCGCTTTGCAGCCGAAACCGCCGCGTCTACATCTTTGGGCGTGCTCAGGGGAACGGGGAGAAGTTCCTCGAGCGTGGCCGGATTGATGCCGCGACGCGTCTTCTCCGTGTCAACGAGCTTGCCGTCGATGACGTTTTGGAAGAGTGAAAAGTCGAGGGGCTGCATGATGGGCGATCTGCGTTGTCTGGGTAAGGTTCCTGAACAGGCTGGCCAATATTCATGGCATTCTACCTCAAGATGTAGACATTTATACTATACGCACCCTAAAACTGCCGAGGTTGCACTCTATTTAACCTTAGCCAAGTCCGCCTCTCCCGCGCCGCCATGCCCCTTGTGGACTAAGATTACCCCACGGGGGTTTCATTGCCAAGTTCTTGTGGAGAAGCATCTCTCGGCGATGAGCTCTGACTAGGCATCGCTTGAGTCAACGCGGGGTTTTCAGCGCGATTTGAAACAAGTCCAGCGTCATGCGGACCCTCGGCTTTCTAATCGGGCCCGGCTTGGCTTAGAATTGGCACATGCGTCCGTCAGGAGAAGGCCGTAACCCCGGGCGGTGTGCTGACGTGGGCTCTTTGGATGATAATGCTTGTGATGTCCTTGGTGGAAGCTTTTGCTATAAATCAAGAACCAACTGACTGCTTCTGCCTACATCCATCAAGCCTTTCATCACAATATTCGCAACTATGCACGTCACCAACGCCACTACAGCTTCGGAGAGTGGGCACGTCTCGATGCCCGCCCTCAACCGTGCCGTCGTGTACTCGGAGCCGGGTACAGTCAAGACGGAGGTCGTCGAGCTACCGATCCCGCAACCTGGGCGGGGTGAAGTCCTCGTTCGCTTGTAAGCTGACTCTTGTGCCCTGTCTCGTCTGGCACTAACCTGGGAATGTGAGGCTTTACTCTGGCGTGTGCCATACCGATGTGGGGTTCTGCTTGAACGAGTTTCCGAATCTGCCAGCGCCCACACCAAAAGGTATGTCCAGAAAATTGACGTTGAGACGGAACCAAGCTTACCATGTTTTCTTTTTAAAGGCCAAATCGGGGGTCATGAAGGTATGTTTGCTCCAAAATTCTCAGCATCATGTCCTCAACTTTGTAGGTGTCGGTACTGTTGTCTCGCATGGCGCTGAGGTCGAGTTCCCCGCCATCGGATCAAACGTCGGGATCAAGTACGCATCCGATGCTTGTCTTTCTTGCGGTACGTACTGAAAGCCTCACCTTCGAAGTGCTGGTTGAATCTAAGTATTGGGTCTCAGACAACTGCCTCGAGGGCGGCGAGTCTTCTTGCAAGAAAACCAAGGTATCCGGATACTTCACCCCAGGCACATTCCAACAATACTGCCTGGCTCCGGCCCACTACGTCACCCCCATCCCAAGCGGTCTAGACCTCGCAGTCGCTGCACCGCTCATGTGTGGAGGAGTCACCGTCTACACAGCCCTGCGAAGTGCAGGCCAGCGCGCGGGAGACTGGGTCGTGGTTTCAGGAGCAGGCGGGGGCATTGGCCATTTGGGGATTCAATACGCAAAAGCCCTCGGTGGGAAAGTGGTGGCGATCGATGCAGGCTCAAAGGAAGAGCTGTGTCGGAGTCTGGGAGCCAACGAGTTTGTCGACTTTACAAAGTTCAGTGCAGATGCAGATCTCGCCGCGAGAATCAAGGACATAACCGGCGGCGGCGCGCGGATAGCGTTGATGTGCACCGCAAGCTCCAAGGCGTACTCGCAGGCCATGTCGTGGCTTGGCTTCCGAGGCACCGTGGCCTGTCTTGGCCTTCCCAAGGAGGAGGGCACGCTGATTCCGAGTATCAACGCCATGGTAGTCAACGAGCTCAGAATCATCGGTATGGATATTCTTCCCGAGTCAGCGTGGTTGAACTAACGGCTAGTAGGTACCAAAACCGGGAACCGAGTGGACGCAAGGGAGTGTCTCGAGTTTGCGGCTCAGGGCGGTGTCAAGCCTCAGTACCAGCTGCGCAAGATGGAAGACCTTTCCAGTGTAAGCAGTGATTTCTATCCCTGTGTAAATGGGGACTGTGACTAACTGTGCTAGATCTTTGAGGATTTGGAGAGTGGTAGGATTCAGGGCAGGGTGGTTCTTGATTTGAGGTAGATTAGACAAGTAGCAGTCGCAGAAGATGGTTAGCATCATCAACTCACCTTTCAGCCTGTCCATTTCATGGAACTACACACAGCTCGTTGCCGTATCTTGTTTGTCCCAAGCCATTTTGAGTGCTGGTCTTCCCTTGCAAGCCCCGGCACACAACTCCGACGTCTGCCCCGTGAAAGCTGCAACGGAGATGCGAAGACGCACAACTACCGCATAGCCCGGAGGTGCCAGGACGGGAGCTGGGCTTGTCACAGCGGGTTTAACCGTAAACAAGCTTTTGACCTGCGCCGAAGCATCCCGGGGCCTTGGCCGTTCCGGGGAATAGATCCGGGCCCTTATGCACTCACCCCGGCCACGCTTGCGTCACCAATCTTCCATCTTCCCCAGACTCGACAGGTTTCCGTTGATCTCTCCACAAAACAAATCTACGGTAGATGCCTGCTGAGTGCTGCGCCGCAGTATTACCGTAACGCCAAAAGGCTAGCTTAATAGCACTGCACCAGTCTCCCCCGGATCGTACTTTGTCGCGTCAGGGCCGTCTGACTCGACCTGACTCGGAACCCACATGCTCAAGACGGCGCAAATGCACCTCATTCCATTGGCTGATACACAAACTGCAAACTGGAGACTTCGAGTAGAGTGTGACGTAGCATGGTCATGTGCATGTCCTGACATGAAGAGCCATGACTTGGTAGTTTGATGTTGCGCTAACATCGTCGGATGGACGGAGGGCGTCGGACTGGAGGTGCAGGGGTGTGCTCTACAGTCTGAGATGATATACTTATTACTCTTCCAAGGACAACTTCAACGGCACCAAATAGTACCAAGATACAACACACAAAGACAATATGACTTCCCTTCTCAAAGAGGCAAACAGTCAAACCAGCTTCCTAGCAGCCTTCGCTGTTGGAGTTGCCCTACACGTCGGCGTCTTCCGCCGGGGCGAATGGGACCTCTACACCACGAAGCTTCTGGCTGGCACGGCGCTCATCAATCTTGCCCTTGCATACTCTTTATTCACCCTTGCTCCCGATGAGTTCGATACTCGTTGGAAAGCCTATCGATCAGCCTCGCTGTTAGTTGGTTCAGTCCTGGCAGGTCTCTATTCCAGTCTCGTTGTCTATCGGGGTGTATTCCACCGTCTGAATCGGTTTCCTGGTCCGTTCTCTGCCAGAATCTCCAACTTCAACGTCACTCTGCTCTCTATCAAGAAGTTCCAGCTTTACGAGGAGATACAGAAACAGCACGAAAAATACGGCGACATTGTTCGTATTGGTAGGTCGCTTTGACTTGGTTACAACTCCATGTCCCAAGTTGACAGTTTTAGGGCCCTCGGAGTTGTCAATCACCGACCCAAAGGCATTCCACCTCATCCATTCGAATACCTCGCCATGCGTTAAAGGGCCTTGGTACAACATCCTCCACCCCGTCATCTCGCTCCACATGATGCGGGATCAGAAGGAGCACGCCCGCCGAAGAAAGACGTGGGACAAGGCATTCAGCTCCAAGGGTTTGTTGCTGATCTCGGAAGCCTGAACCTGGCTAACTCGCTGCGCAGCCCTTCGGGATTACGAACCGCGAGTCGCGCGATATACCAACCAGCTCCTGGAAAAGATTGAACAGACGCAGGGCTCGCCGTTCGATGCTTCCACGCTGTTCAATTTCTACAGCTTCGACGTCATGGGCGATCTGGCGTTTGGGAAGAGCTTTAATATGGTCAAGAACGGGGTGGTGCACTACTTTATGAAGTCGGTGCACAGTAACATGCTGGCCGTCAGTGCTTTTAGTCACTTGGTGTGGATGTTCCCTCTGTTCAAGGAGATCCCGGGTCTCAACTACGAGCACGTCAAGTTCCAGAAGTGGCTTTCGCAGCAGGTCGTTGAGAGGCAAAGGGTATGTTGCAGCTATTGGTTTGCCAGGTATTCCAACTAATCCGCTTCAGAATAAACCCGAGCTGCCTGACATTTTCTCTTGGATCCTAGGCGACTACGATGACATCAAGAACCCGTCCAAGCAGGACACTGTCGACTTGCACGGAGACGCGCATCTGATTGTCGTAGCCGGAAGGTAAGCAGACCGCTTCATCGGGGAGTATCTCGCACTCACACCTACCAGCGATACTACTGCCGCATCACTCACCTGTCTATTCTTCGAGCTGGCTACAAACCCAGATGCCACCCGCCAGCTTCAGGAAGAGGTCGACCAATACTACGCAGACAACGACGAGCCCGACCACGTTGCGCTCTCCAAACTGAAGTATCTCCAAGCTTGCATAGACGAATCTCTCCGACTTCACCCGCCGGTTCCGTCTGGACTGCAGCGGATGACGCCCCCGCAAGGTCTGCAGATTGGAGATACTTTCATCCCTGGCGACACCATTTTGCAGATCCCGTCGTACACGTTGAACCGGGGTAAGCATCTGTAGGCTCCGTGTGTGCTTTGTGAAAGATCTAATGAATTTGTCAGATACGCGGCTGTTTGACCATCCAAACGAGTTTGTGCCGGAGCGATGGACGACACGACCGGAGTTGACCAAGGACAAGTCCATTTTCCATCCATTCTCGACAGGTAACTTAGGCGCTAGATGATGCCGAAAACTTGACATTCCAGCTAACCCGAGAGCAGGTCGTTATTCTTGCGTTGGGAAGCAACTAGGCCTGATGGAGCTTCGCTACGTGACTAGTCAGGTTTTGCGGCGATATGACGTGAGACTGGCTGAAGGTCGGACAGCCGAGGACTTTCTGGCTGGTCTCAAGGATGGGTTCACGTTGGCGTCTCCTGGGCTTGATCTGGTGTTGACGCCGAGGAAGAAGGAGTGATGGCGAGGAAGAAAGGGTCACGTCGTGAGCTGTATCCCAGCAGTACGTAGGTGCAAACATCTAGATCTAGATCAACGATAGCCTCGGGCTGGTATGTATGTATCCTCCACCACCTTCGCCACCACGATATCGGATAACCAGCCACTCTGGACATCCCCCTCGGCCAATGAAGATCCACGCCAACTAGTGACTATGTACTAGCCTCGACTCGCGCCCCGGTAGATCAGGTTCCTCCCTTCCCCGCATCTTACCGAGCTCTCAAGCATCATCCCCCTGAATCCCCGCGATTCCATCCCATCGCTCCACCCTGTCTTCTCCACTCTCCCAGCAGCGAACTGGCCACGATGGAACAGACGGATTCCCGCCGCCTCAAGAAGAGAGAGCTCGACCGCAAGGCCCAGCGCCTGGCGCGGGAGCGCACCAAGAGCCGCATCGCCGAGCTGGAGGCCATGGTCGCTCAGCTGCGCGACAACGACGCCAACGCACAGATTTCCGCCCTCATGGACCAGCTGTCGCACGTCACCAGGGAGAGAGACAAGGCGCTGCAGGTCTTGAGGTCGCTGGACACGTCCATCCAGCGCCATCTCACCGTCGCCACGACGGACACGGCTCAGCCGGCGGCTGTCCCTGCCGACGACGCTCTTGTCCTGTTGTCGCACGTCCCGGCATCGTCCCGGAGCGATGCTTCCTCGGAAACCCACCGCGATCAGGGATGCGAGCCTCTGCCTTTGGCTGTACCGCAGTGCTCGACCAACTCCGGCATCTGGGACGACAACCTAGCTTGTCTCAGCGGCGATGCCGGTATCGGATGCAACTTTGGCGACCAGACATGCATCGACATTTCCAGTCTACCCAGCCTCCCCACCGATACTGCCTCGACCGTCGACGGACCCAGCGGAGAGGATGTCATCGTCCCCAAGGCCATGATCCTATGCCACTGCACGTCGTCCAATCCTGGTCCCCGAAGAAGGGAGAAACCGCTCAACAAGTGGCGGGCCGCAAACGAATCACTAGGCAAGTCTACGCGGCTGTCTCGATCGGAGATAGTGGCCGAAGATCTCACCAGCGAGGACACGCCGATCCGCGCTGTGCTGGAGGGATGGGACAGCGTTGAACAGAGCGGGAGAATGACCGACTCCTGGCGGAAGCTGCGCGGCGTGGACGAAGTCTGTTTCCACTCGTGCTCGCAAACGGAGAGGCTCGCAATCCTGCGGATGATGCATATCATGATGACCTACCATGGAGATCCAACTCTGGAAAGGCATGCCTCTCTTCCGCCCTGGTTTCTCATGAGGTGAGACCACATCCTACTCTGTGCAAATACACGGGACTAAACTGTTTGCAGGCCATCACAGGCGATCGATCACTCGTACGCGATTGACTACTTTGTCTGGTAGGTCCATGGACTTGACTCTGGAACGACGACGTCGCTGACAATGGTATAGGCCGGGCGTGCGAGAACGCTTCGTCTTCTCCCAACACCAATACTGCACAAACGTCTTCTGGGATCTTTTCCGGTCCAACTTTAAGATTTTGTGGCCGTTCGACTTCCGGGATACCTACCTGCAAAACTCGCAAACTGGCCGGTTCCAAATATCGCCTCTTTTCGAGGAGCGCATTCGGGATATTAACACCTGGGCCATGTCTCCAGACTTCTTTCTGCAATTCCCAGAGCTCTACGGGGATATTCCCACGTACATGGGTCTCCCTGCAAGCGTGGGCAATGCGGCGTCTGGGTTGGTGTCGTACTTTCAGGAGAGTCAGCGGGCGGAGGACAGGAGGAAGAGGAACGAGGGCGTCGCAGCAGCGCAAAGCGTGATAATGGATGGGACAGAGGTTTGACAAAAAGTTGGCTGTGAATTTAAATGTAATTCTACTCTGTACAGAAATCGGTTATCCTACGTCTTTAATGTTGACTCAAATCATGACCAGCTCTTGACGATGCCGTGTATCCGGGTGCATCCCCGATGGGGTAAAGCGCAATCTGCCCCTGGCTTGCTTGGTGATTACTTCTCACGCATTTCCAAGATTCAGGTCTCCCAGTATCCGTCAGCATCTCAGAAGCAGAGCTGACTCGTCACTGCCTTGTCGTCAAGGCAGCTCCGCAAAATGACCACCTTCTCATCCATCCCTTCCTACGTCCTGGGCTCTGCCTGCTTCGGCCGCGGGATCATGGCGATGCTCTCGCCGCGCAAGGAATACGGCCATGTTGGCCTACGACTCGAACATAGCACGGCTATCGCTGCTGGATCAACTCATCCCGGCCCTTCAGACAGTGGCCTCGTCTCACCGCTCATGTACTTCAAGGGGCTCCGCGAGATCTCCTACGGCTTGGCGCTGATGGCGCTGCAGCGGCAGGGAAACGAAGAGGCTGTCACGACGTTTGCTGCCATCTTGTCGCTGGTGCGGATTGGCGATGGGTTGGTTGTTTGGTTGAATGGGGGAGATGAGCTCAGGTGGAAGGCGGCCGGGCATTGGATCACGGGCGCTGGCTTCGTTGGGTGGGTTGTCTGGAGATGGAGTTGTTGAAGGTATCACGAGCGGCCTTGTCCTTGATCAGTCGGTAGAGACCAGTTTGTCCAAACCCGGCTTGCCACTATTTGCGGCTGAACAAGCTGAAATTAAGCTACCTGCCTTAGTACGGGACGCAGTAACAAACCAAAGTCACCAAGTGGTCCGCAATTTACCGGCCGACGCCACGGGCAAAACCCTCGACCAGGAGATTAAGAACACTTGTCCTCGATCAACAACGAAAAGAGGCAGCTTCGTTTTCGGTGCAATGGGTACGTACTCTCATCACTCTCCACCATCCGCACTGACATGTCGACAGGTTACTACGAGGTACGCTGCCACCACAATCCACGCTGGCTTGCTAACATCCACCAGGTACACTGCCAGCTTTGCGGAGTTCCGTTCGCAGTCGGCCGGATCAGAACTCGCCATGAGCCATTGGAAGCTTCTTGGAGCTCAGGCCGTAGAAATGGCGGGCCAACCTGGGTCGGAGGCGCTGTAGGGGCTCACGATTTCTGTAGAGACCCGAGCTGTGCGTTGGTCTATCGAGGTCCGGTGAAGTGGGTATGGGGAAGCAAGTACAGCAGCATGAATCTCGACGAAGACGACTCCAACGACGGAACGTACGAGGATGAGAGTGAGACGGATTCCGAGCCGTTGGAGTACGACTCCAGCGCCAGCGATGATGGCGACGTATCAAAGGATGCGGAGGTTATAGAAACCAGTGATGATGTGTCCCTCTCGTCAGAGGCTCGTCCCGGGTGGTCTTTTGCTGTCTGGCCATCACCGAACGACGAGGTCAGGCTCCTACCTCTATCAACGCTCGATAGCCTACGTGACGACTCTTCCGGAGGGCCTTCTGCCGCCGAAAAAGCCTGCGAGTACGAGCATATCTCGGGGCCAGGTTGCAAACACCTTGAGGGCTACCACGGCACCAGGATATCTGCCGAGGAGATGAGAGGCTGCACAACCGTCCAGTGTCTAGTCCGCAAGCTTGACGACTGGCATCCGCGCAACGATGATCTGCACTTCGAGAGGGAGTCCAAGTTCCACCTCACCGGACTCTCGGAAGACATCGACAGTGGCGGCGGGGTCCACAACTTGTCCCCCATTCGTAACTGGGTCTCGCACATCATCGCGGATAACGATTCCGATCATCCGCAGGTGAGCAGACACTTCCTCACTCTCACTCGCAGAACGCGGCGCTGACCGACCGACAGATACACGAGGATGCTCCGGAGTTTGGCGCTGCGTTCCACCCAGCCTGCTTCGAGCTGTTCCTCATCGCGAGCCGCAAGATTCTCGGCCATGTTGACGTCGATGGGCTGGTGGAGCTTCGCAAGCATCACTGCAGGCGGTTCGACCTGGCGGAAAAGTTCTGTGAGCGAGATGACGCCGTGAATAGAGCGTTAGGGCAGGTGTGGACCTGCTACCCGGGGGATGAGTACTTGGCTGCGAATCCCATCTTCATCCCTGGCTTCAGAGATATGTGCGACGCAGCTGTTTCGAGTGACGGCAGTTTTAGCGCGCAGCAGAGCGCGTTCCAACATCGACGAGGAAGCCAAGAAACTTCCAAGGCCGACGACCCATTTCTGAGACTGCCCGCTGAACTTGTTCCGAAACTCGTGGCCTATCTCGCACCCAGGGACATTGCAGCCATTCGTCACTCTTCTCGCGCGTTTACACACCTGCCTATATCCCTCTGGCACGGGTTTCTTGAGGAGGATTTCCCGTTTGTATATGAAGCATGGTGTGAGAACGTCCGATCCAACACTTGGGCATTTTACGATGCGGTCGGCTTTGTCCAGGGCGGGCTGGAAGTAGACGATGGCAATGATGACCTTGGTCGAAGGCTGGACATTATCAGGCCGTATGGGTTAAATGCCCTTGCGAAATGGGATATTGACAGACTGAGGCATTCACTGCTGCGCAGGACCCCAGAGTATAGAGAGCGGGCGCATCGCGAGTACTACCCTCATGAGCCCAGAAGCCTGCCTTTTGACAAGACGAACTGGTTTCAACTGTACCGCGATGTAGCCGTGTGTTGGAAAGAGTTCAAAGGACTGAGAAATCGGGCGAGGATATGGGTTGATGTTTGCAACATTGTCGACAGAATCAAACAGGTGCAAGAACGTGACCTGGAGTGACTTGCTTTATGTCAAGTACAGAAAACCTATAATGCCAAGCCCAAAATTCAATACGAGGGAAAGGCCAGGGATCTCCCGATTAGTAGTAGAGATCGCCATCATCGGACCCGGTCAGGGGCTCCATTCCTCTGCATTTCTTAGCGACTGTGTCCCCTTCTTCAATGGCATTTGTCCCATTTCAAAGTTGGGGTAAGAAACGTCTTTGTAAGAAGCAGCATTCCACGGCTCAACCAAATCCCGCCATCTACTTGAAGAGGTTCCGTAGATGTCCGAAAATCGCAAATATTTCAGGGTAGGCACTTCAGGATCTGCGGAAATATTGGACCCTGGTTCCTAGTAAACCTAATGCCGTCAGAAAAGTAGAAACAAGAACATAGATCTCGGCTCAAAAGTTCCGTGCTTATGCCTCGTTTAGGGCTTTGCCCCGAGGAGAGAACAAGGATGAGTAAAGTAGTGGTTGGCCGTGCAGCTCGTATCATAAGCACTGCCTGGTTGAGGGTTTTACCTGCGATATCCGCTGTACCCGCCGCGAACGGACGGCAATCTCGATTAAGCTGGAAGTAAGCTTTTGAAATGCTGAATCTGTCATCTCAAGGCTCGCAGTGAGCGCTCCAGCTTGGTGAAGGACGCGGCCGACGAGGACCAGCGGATGTATCTTCCGCAGTGGACCATCGATGAGGTGCTCGAGCTGAGCAACTTCACCGCAATCAACGAGAACGCCGCTGAGCGAACCAAAGGTACATCTAATCTGCCTTGGACCGCAGGGGCTTATGCAGAAAGCCTCGGGCAGCACCGAAAAGCCCCGCCCTTGGGCATCAACGGCTGCTGCGTGGTACAGAGTACAGTGAGACGGGTCTATAACGATACCACCCGTGAACTAGATGTAACCAGCGTACTATCGTTAAAATAAGATTATCGTAAAAGCGTAGATCTGGGTCCAGGTACCTCCGCATTCCAACCTAGTGTAATGGTACATCGCGTCATCTATCGCTCTCAGCTCAGATATCAGGCTGCAAGTCAAGCCAACGCCTTCACCTTCAATCGCAATCCCTTGCTTATGCCTTTAATTACACACTGAGAGAGATGTTGCATCTAGATCGTTATAAAACCGCTTGGCTGTATCCATTAACCCCGAAGAGGAGGCAGGGAGGTCACAGTAAACATTTCGATCGGGAGATGCTGACTATTTCAATAATGTTCCAAGGCCGACCATTCTCTTGCCAACGGCTCCGCTCAAGCGCTGCAGTAAAGCAGTGCCTCGTCGTGCATGTCCCTGAGCAAGGGACTCCTATTCTTAGGTATTTCATCCATCATTTTCGACCCCAGCAGACGTGAATATGTCAGTCAGATCATCAGCTCCTAGCTCTACGATCCAAGATCCTCCCTGGACGGGCCGAACCGAACTAGGGTTTGGATCCGCCCGTCTTGTCACCACTTCGTCTATCCCAGATGGACACCATGTTCCCCAAACCATCCAGCAGAGACGATTTCCAAATCGCCATCATCTGTGCGCTACCAGCCGAATACGACGCTGTTGTAGACAGTTTCGATCATCGTTGGGATGACCTTGGAGCAGCTCCACACGACCCCAATCGCTCCGTCACTGGACTCCTGGGTGGTCTTCCTGTCTTTCTTATCCTCTTGCCAGGTATGGGGAATATCAACGCAGCCAGTTCTGCAGCCAGTCTGCGCTCCAGTTAAACCAATCTGAAGTGGGCTCTTTTGGTTGGAGTCTGCGGCGCTGTGCCAAAGGTCTCTGGAACTGATATCCTACTTGGAGACGTCATCATCAGCAAATACGTCGTGCAGTACGACTTTGGCCGACAGTACTCCGATGGACTCGTGTCCAAAAGAACGATCCCAGACACCCTCGGCAGGCTGAGCAAGGAGGTTCGACTTCTGAGCGCACTCTGGGAGACGCGGTCTACCCGTGATGCATTGGAGGAACGAACCGCACAGTTTCTCCAACAACTGCAGGCTAAAATGGCCAAAACAAAGCATCGAGGCGTATATGACTACCCCGGCACAGCACAAAACAAGTGCTTCAAAAGCGACTACCGCCACAAACACCAAGACCCGACAGACTGTCCGACCTGCCAGGCTTGTTCCAGCCCTGCAGATCCGGTATGCCCTGAATCATTGGAGAAGTCATGTGCAGAGCTAGGATGTTGCAATGAGGAACTCGAACCTCGAGGACTGCGGCTTCAAGAGAGACAGCGACTAGAGGAGCAAGGCAGCATCGCAGCTCAGGCGCCACTTCTGCGAGTGGGGGGAATTGCCTCTGGGGACTCGGTCATGAAGTCCGCCGAACATCGGGACCACATCTCGCGGACCGACAATGTCATCGCGTTCGAGATGGAAGGCGCGGGCGTGTGGGATGAGATGTCCTGCATTGTGGTCAAGGGAGTCTGTGATTATGCGGATTCACACAAGCAAAAGAACTGGCAGGATTTTGCGGCAGCAACAGCGGCATCAGCAGCGAAGGCTATTTTGCAGAGCAACTTTCAATCGCATGGCGTCACAGAGAGAATTTCGGGGGCTTCTGGTTAGTATAGCCGTCTCATACCAATTCGATGTTATGCGTCCAAGGATCAAGAACTTGGCTGATGGTTCATAGGCCTACCGAGATATTATATCCCACCCGCCAAGAATGACCTATTCGTGGGACGCAAGGATGTCATCAATTCGCTCACAGACTCACTCTTTAACAAAGAAGCCAAACGGGTCGCTTTAGTCGGCTTAGGTGGCATTGGCAAGACCCAAGTGGCTATGCAGGTCGCGTTCTGGACCAAAGAAAACATGCCCGACTACTCCGTCTTCTGGATGCCTGGTCTGAGCATCGCGAGTTTCGAGCAGGCGTGTGCTGATTTGCTGAAGGAGCTTGGCATTTCAGCACCCGGAAACGAGGACATCAAAGCGACAGTTCGAACATACCTCAATTCTGGGAAGGCAGGAAGATGGCTCCTCATCCTTGATAATGCCGACGACGAGACTATTCTGTACCGATCCTCAGACCGATCCACCGGGATCGTGGACTTCATTCCACAGAGTGATGGCGGTCGCCTCCTACTGACCACGCGCTCACGAAAGGTGGCCGTCAAGGTTGCGAGGAACGAGGTGGTCCCGATGCCAAACATGGATTTCTCAGAGTCCAAGAGTCTCCTGCAAAGGTCCTTGACGAATGTAGGCCAGTTGGAGAACGATGAGGTGATCGGGAAGCTTCTGGAAAAGCTTACTTTCCTCCCTCTGGCAATTGCCCAGGCGGCAGCGTACATGAATATGCATCAGGTACTCCTGGAAACATACCTGAGACTGTGTGGAAGCACGAGTCAGGACATGATCGAATTGATGAGCGAGAGTTTCCTCGACGATACTCACTACACCGAAAGCCAAGGTGCGGTGGCGACCACATGGTTGATATCATTCAAGCACATTCACGAGACGAATGCTTCTGCTGCGAGTCTTCTATCATTCATCACATGGATTGAGCCAAAGGCAATCCCTTCGTCCATGCTACCCAACCTAGGGTCAGAGCAACAAAAAGCCCAGGCAATTGGCACACTACGTGGCTATGGGTTCCTCAGCGAAAGAGAAGAACAAGGCATGTTCGACATGCATAGTTTGGTGCATTTAGTCATGCAGTCGTGGAGTCAGAAGCAGGGAACCGACGAGCAAGCAAAGAAGAGTGTCCTCTCACACCTGAGCAAAGTATTCCCGTCATTGGAATGGGAGAACCGAGACTTGTGGCAGCAGTACTTTCCACACGCCCTTAGTTTATTTTGGGCACACAAGTGGGTAGATCTATCAGAGGGCGCCAAATTGGGATATCAGTTGGGGCGCTGTCTACAAGCAGATGGTCGGATTGTAGAGCCGGTCAGAGTGCTGGAGGAAGTCGCAAAGATACAAGGGGCGACGCTAGCAGAGGATCACCCTCATCGACTCGCCTCACAGCATGAGCTTGCAAGAGCATACAAACAAAATAGGCAAATCAAAGAGGCACTTGAGCTTCTACAGCATGTAGTGAGAATACAGGAAGTCACACTAGCTGAGGACCACCCTGATCGACTCGTCTCACAGCATGATCTTGCAAGAGTATTCCATGCTAATGGGCAAATCAATGAGGCACTTGAGCTTCTACAGCATGTAGTGAGAATACAGGAAGTCACACTAGCAGAGGACCACCCTAATCGACTCGTCTCACAGCATACGCTTGCAACGGCATACCAGGCAAATGGGCAAGGCAGGGAGGCACTCAAGCTTCTACAGCATATAGTAGCGATACAGGAAAGACTAGCAGAGGACAACCCTTATCGACGCCTCGCACAGCATGAGCTTGCAAGAGTATTCCATGCTAATGGGCAAGTCAGAGAGGCAGTTAAGCTACTACAGCATGTAGTAGCGATAGAGGAAAGACTAGACGAGGACCACCCTGGTAGACTTATCTCGCAGTGCGCGCTTGCAGGAGCATACGAAGCAAATGGACAAGTCAGAGAGGCACTTGAGCTTCTGCAGCATATATTGAGGATACGGGAACTCACACTAGCAGAGAATTACCCAAAGAGACTTGTCTTGCAAGACCTTATGCAGTGGATGCTCGACAAGGGCACATACGCGGTGTAATAGCTACGCTATAGTCAGTTCAAGCGGGATCATGTACCCCTCATATAGACGGTTTCAGGATACTGAGCTGGTGTCAGTCATGTTAGCGTACAATGCATCTAAGGAGATGCACTGTCCAATACATATTCAAATGTTGACGATCAAACCCATACTAGACACAGCACATTACTCAACATAGATGCTACTGCTTTGGACCAAAGTTCTAAGTCCCATCAATAGCTCTTCAATACAGTCAGTAGCGGGCAGCAAAAATTGGGACGAACGGAGGAGAGTCAAATGATGACCGAGTCATAAGGGAAGATATCTTGGAATACCAAAGGGGCCAATTCGCAAGCCGTTTTGATAGTCTGATGAAAAGGATGCTCTACGAAACAGCCCAACCGGTACGTCCAACAGCCACCCCCTTTTGAATAAGCTACAAGGTGGAAACCGGATGTGGCTTCGAAAGTGTACTAGATGATATCACCATGGACTGATGTCCTGATTAGAGTTTCAAGAGTTTGCAATGGGAAAGTCTTTGGCTACGGAAGACATCATCAATAAGTCATTTGGTTGTGTAGAACAGCTTTATGCAATGAGCATACATTGAAATGACTACCGCTCAAGCTTCAATCCACCAAACGCACCACTGAGGTAGCCAGACACGAACACTTATGCCCAGACTAGTCCCGGAGATAATCAGCCCGCCAGCCCATCACCCAACATAGCATTGATCAACTGGCAATGTCGGTTCGCATTCGACTCGCTCCACTCGGTATCATAGTTGAGGCCATACGGCCAGATATGGCCTCCTCCGCAGTTGATGACGGCCGATGCGCCATCCCACGTCCGCAGGAGAGTCGTTGCCGAAGGCCAGTTGTTTGCGGCGCACCTATCAGTAAAGGCTTGAGTCTGGCCGATGCCAAGCGTATGTGAAATCTCGTGGAGCGCGGTCCGCTCGTTCATGTACGACCGGTTGGAGCCGAAGCGGATATTGCCGCTGAAGCTGCCGTCGGCGGTGGCCACGCTGGGCACATACTGCACTGTGATGACCTTGTTTGGGCGGGAGGCTAGTCGGGCGTATCGAGCTACGGCTAGGCGCATGGCGGCGTCGATGCGAGTGTAGGCATCGGACTGGTCAGAGGAAGGATTCGAGACTCTCTGCAGTTCCCAGGTAATGGCCGCTGAGGCAAGGCAAGCGTAGAGCCAGACGAAAGACAGGAGAGAGAAACGCATGACGGCTTAGGTTGGATGCGGTCCAAGTACCACAGGAGGGAGAGGAATGGATAGAGAGCGTATCATCCCAGGAAAGTATCCATGACATATATAGTCCATATGTTCTAGTTACGAGCATGGCGTGGTGGTGCCAAGCAACTAGTAAAACGTTTATCCAGGATGTTGATTAAGTATCTAGAATGAAACCGGAACAATGCGAACGCTGGAGGAAAACGTACCGAGACCCCTTTAGGAAGCTGAAACAGGCTGCCCTAGTCGTTGATTCTCCGTCCGGTAGAATACTACTCTATTCGGACGAAGAGCCCGAGTGGGCAAACATCAAACAAAGGGGAATGCTACCGTCGCATTCTTAAACACGCCCTGAGTAACTACAACCTGCTTAAAACAGAAAAGCGACCGTCGCTTCGTGTTATTTGTAGTTAAGCTGATGCACATCGCCTTGCCTTATCAGGTGTCTGCCGTTAAGGTCGTCACGCTAGTAACGGAAACATGATAGTGCCGGTCGGGGGACTCCGAAGTCATGGTCCCGTTAATACTCCGTCCCCAGGGCCTGATTATGCTTAAATCACACTCACATACGGGCATGGACTACCCCTTTGACTGTCGTAAGGCAAAACCTCCGTACCAGGCCCACATAGCCCTAGTACATAGAATGACCTTTGGCATTAGTGAAAATTATATGGCTATAATGTAGTTCTTTGTATAACTGGAATGGCTGAGACTTCTACCACCATATGAAATAGGTAGAGCTGAACGTACCTCTGAATTGCTATACTCTGAATGGCTAGACCTCCCTGCTCGTGACCTAAGTGTTGCCTTATGACAGTCAAAGGGATAACTCGTGCCATTACCACCAGAATTTGACCTTGAGCAAGGAAATTTACCCCCCATCTACAACACTGGATAAATAAAGGATTTACATGGTTTGTCGTCCGATCCACGTCTAAATGCAGCCGAGTAATTATCTTTTGCGCTACAGTACCAAAGTGCGGCGAATTCAGTTGAACATAGTGTTCAATTCACTTGGATAGCATCGCCACAAGTCCATTCCCCAATCTTCAGGGTTGTTTGACGTGTTATACAGGTTTCCACCGTGTTTTCTTTCACCGAAATATATTGTTTGGCATCCAATAGCACGGCGTCAGTAGATGGATGAGCAGAATCAAACTGATAAATACAGCCCAAGGTTAAGGATCTAAGACATACCTGAAGAGATACTGAGATATACTTCCTTGGTGATAATAACAACCCGGTGGTAGCTGAGACCAAAGCAGGATGCCTACAGCTTCGTAAACTGGAATTAGAAACATCTGAAGTTGGCCATATATTCTCTCTAGTGAGTCTATTCTATCGTTACGCGACATGTTGCAGGATGTTGCAGCTTGGTCCTTCAACGAAATGCGAGCATTTACATAATATAAAGACACATCCCTTCTAGATACCTTGGCCACAGCCTCCCCGTACACTTAATTACTAAGTTAGATGTTCTCTATAAATTATGAATCACAAAAGACATAGCTAGATATTTCGCTAATTTTATACAATGTCTATTCGTTTGCTTGTAAGCCTAAGAGTATCAATGGAAGCAACCCCATAGAAGGCTCTGTTCTAACTTGCCCTTCTATATATCCTACTATATTGCCTGATCCAATCAACCTGCGTCTCAGCGAACTAACTATCCACCATTGTGTCTTGTCAAGGTTCTTTACTTGGACAATTGACGAACTTCTTCTTTCAAACGCCGCGTAGTATAACAGCCTAGGAATACCAGACTTGGGAACTTGTCTAAATGGGCTGGAATATACTATGAATACACGTTGAATACGTAAAGATACAAGTATTACGAATGACTACGCCTCGGAGCGGCATTGATCATAACATCATCTCAATTGTACCTGCCGTTCGGAATCCGCCGCATTGACGCAAAATTTACACAGTACCACTCATCACAAAGACCTGCCGCCAGGGAAATCATCATTATTTCTGGAGGAACCGGCGACGAAGTTTGAGCTATTCACACGAGCTGAAAATATCTGTCCACTTTGAACATATTGTTGTGAGGCTTAAGGCGAGTCGCGCTTGCGAAAGAGAGGCCGGCAGGAGTGGCTGATTTCAAACAAAGGCCCACCAAGAAACAAGATATAAGTACCCCAGTCGTCGCGATTGACTACCGAAACATTGAAGAAACTGCAGGTCTTGTAGCAAGCAAGTCTCTCATCATAATCGTTTCAAAAATTCAGATTATGGACAAAGAAGATTCAGTGACAGGAGTCAACTCGATCAAAGTCGCCGCCGAATCCGACAAAGTCGAGCGCTTTGTAGCGAGTGAATGGTGAGCCCTTCACACCGAGGTATAGCAACATATTATTCTTTACTGTGAGAAAAACTGACAAGAATTTACCACGTACGCAAGTACTCTGAGGGGTTGCCGCTGCAGAGCTCCGCAACACGGACTTGGAATGAGCGCGGTTGGACAACGGTCACTTCTTGGATTACTACGAGATAGCATGCAAGGCTGAGGGCTCGGGTGCTCCATACAACGGCTACGGCATCAATCTTCTGGACGCCGGATTGGGTGTTGGAATGATAAGGGTTGTCATGGCTGGGAGGATTGGAAGTCGGCGTCGTCTCCCGCTCCCCTTGGTTTGTGCTGAATAAGAACATGTAGAACTAGCTCAAGTCATTAAACGGAGAGAGAAATTACAAGTAAGCTTCCTCACTCTTTCATATTAGCTTAGTGTTGCTAACTTGCCCTTGTGGTAGCAGAAACACGCCCTTGATGGAGCGGACAGCTAGACGGAAGTTGCTAACTTGCTCATCCTACAGGGGCTTAGCTACTGGTACCTACAAATTCCGCATACTTGATGAACTCCTCATCCGTCTTACACATCTCCAACTCCTCAGGATATGTACCCAAGACAAGCTCCACACTGCCATCCTTCTTGATAGAGATGACCAAGAACAGGTCGGTAGTTTGAGAATTGATATGCCGTCAGGTTGGAAAGTTTGCTTGCGGATATCCTTTGCCACGCGGTATCGTGACCGAATAGCGACGCGCCAGAAAAAGGCCTGCACGATGTCGCTGGTAGCTGTGATGACGCCCTTGGCCTCGGGGTCAACTAGGACGTTCTACTTCATTCTCTCTAGATTGTCGGGCTTGATCAGAAGCAAGGTCGTCAAGGTAGCAATGAGAGGACGCGAGCAGAGGTATATCTAATCTCAAGTGAGTCGCCGGAGAATGTCTTCAGTGAGAAAACGCGGTCTGGCTCAGCCGCAGCGAGGCTATCCATGATCTTCTGGATGAGTCTCTTGTCATAAGGCATCGAAGTCACAGGGGTCTCTTCCAACGATGAAGCACTGCTTGACGACAATATCAGGACTGCTCAACGCAAAGCTGGGTGGAGATTCAGAAAGCTATGTCGTTGGTGTAGAGACTACGCTGACAGCCCTATTCACACGTGGCGAGGAGACGTAGAAGATACTTGGCGAAGAAGCCATAGCAAGTGAGACGGAACCGGGCGTGGATGCTCTGCTTAGATACTCTCTCCTCTTATGAGCATATGTTTGGCAAGGTACTTGCAGTCCCGCTTATACTCGTTATCAGTCCGCTCCGCTCCGCGTGGGAAGATGTACGTGGGATTCGACTCTGGGAATCGTTTGCATCCGAGTTAGGTCAACTTAGTGTCGGGATTTGTAGCAATATCGTAGTCGATGTTGAGGTCAGCTCTGCCGTGGTGGTTGAGCGGCACCCGGCGGAAGGTGGTACAGTTGGATCATATCCCGCACGGGAGACGTGCCGTTGTATGTGATGCCGTCCGAGATGATGGTAATCTGGGCACCGGTCACATACAAATCTCATTTACGCGTGCACGTGGTCTGCTCATACGTTCCAGGGCCAGCTCTTCCGCCTCGTCGGGGACGCTACCGAGCACCTTGTCCACCTTGTTTTCCGACTTCGAGGGAAATGCGGAGAGGTAGACTTGTATGCGCGTTCCAGCTGTGACGAGCCTACCACGAACCTTAGCTAAGTAAGCCCATCCATTTCAGCCATACTAGCTTAGATGAGGTCAGGATAGATCCTGGCATGGACCTCCTGTGCTACACTACAAGTCACTATAACGGGGAGGTTGAGTCTAGTAGCACCAATATTCAACCGCCACGCGTGTATGTCTAGGGTTAGAGCACGTTTGAGGCAGATGACTTCGTGCGCAAGATGGGGTGAGTGTTTGAGAATGGGGAAACAAGGCAATATATTTCTTTTCGGCAGGATCTTTTATGCACACCAGCCAATCTAACCCAGGGTTCAGCTGAATTAACAGGGTTGCAGTTGTCTCGTACAGTAACCAGTCAGTTACATGCTTTGTGTTTTGTTATATCCACCTTCCTTTCTCACTCTTGATACCTGAACTCCTTTCTTTGAGTATGGACCAAGTCAAATAACCAGCCGTGCCGCTTACCCACGAAACCCCCCGCGAGGCTCGAAGCGCAGTCATTCACGGCTGCGACACCAACCCGCAAGATGACAAGGCATTCATCGACAAAGACGCCCAGGCCGGTGTCCAACAAATCGAAGCTACCGCCACAGTCTGGTCACCGACTAACCTCTTCATCGCCTACACCCTCATCTGGACCGTCTACTTCATCCTGTTAATGCAGCAAGGCGCCGCAGCCGCGCTGAACCCCCCAGCGCCACCCGCTCACGCCCACCGCCAGCGTCCTCGGTAGCGTCATCGGTGGTGTGTGCAACCTGACTGGGCGGGCCCATATCCGAAGACTTCCTCAAGGGCCCTGGTTGGCGCGGGTGATTTGGAGTATTTTCCGTCATTGTGCCTCCTACTAGTATCTAACTCCTCCAAGGCGATAAATATGGTGTCATGGCAGCGAGTAAGGGAACAAGGACGCCCTAGCAGTAATTCCTCTGCTACTGCCGCTAGTTCGACAACGTTAGCCTCTGTTGTTGACAGCTGGCCTCGCGCTGTTCCTTGTTTTATTTAACCTGTACACTCTGCAGCCCCAGGGATGGCGGTCGCCGGGGTGCTATCGCCGGTGCCGTGTGGCAATCCATCTTCCCGGCTAAGCTTGCTGAATACCTGCGCGTCGAAGTGCAGCGGAATCTTGTCAGCATCTACGCCATGCTCGTTGTCCAACTGAGCTATCCGATTGGAGCGCCTGCTTGGATTTCCATCCAGCGGGCCTACGCCGATGCGCAGTCGATGATGCTGACTGCTGGCACGGCTATTTGGGTCGTCGGGTTTGTTGCCGTTGTGTTTTGGCGGAACACCGACATCAGGATCCTGAAGCAGGTCAAGGGGCAGGTCATTTAGAGTGATTCAAGCCTGCTCAGTGGCATCGCCCCGCGAGACAAGAAACGGCTAGCAGCTTAAGCTGATTCCAACATGTTCTACTTCAAAGACTTTCATCATACTCAATGCGAGGCACATGTGCGTTCCTAGTTGACAACAGTATTCCACTCTTATGTGCATCAAGTTGAGAACCCCCAGTCGACATCCTGATTGCTCCAGAAAATAACGGGCCTACTATCTGCTCGACTATAACTGTCCATGCATGGCGCGTATTCCCCTCATTCTCTGCATGATAGGTGGAAACCGCATGTCATAGTCTCTTGGCGATGCTTTGTGCCGTCACGGCAATTCCTCTCTGCAAAGTCGCCGTAGACTTCCGTAACACGATCAGCAGTTTTTAATATCTTGATTGGGTCGCCAGTAAACCGTCATCGCCGGCTAGTTGAGAAAAGAGTCCGTTCCTACATGATCAGCGGTCTTTCATGTCTTGATTGGGTCGCCAGTAAACAAGGTCGCCCAGCTGGTCAAGACGGAAACGAGTCTGTGGCTCCGTGCCAAATCCGGGGAAACGTCACGTCACAAGTGGGACGCTCAGCCCTCATTCGAGCGCGAAACATCTTGGGTCCACCCGTTGTGGCATCACGGCCTCGGATTCATTGCCGTGTGCGAACTCAAAGCTCAGTTTTCGTGGTTTCGGGCTGAACACAACCGAATACGATGATGGGGTGCTTCCTCCGGCCAGGTTTCTGCGTCATGGGCCAGGTGAATATAAAACGTCGCCCCTTTTCCGGCTCCAGCTTGAGCTCATGTGCGGCCTAGCAACAGCTACTTACTTCACGATGCATTCTTCATGGGTCAGCTTGCTTGGGCTCGGCGTACGCCTCGTTGCTGCGCAAACCACCTCGGCCGAGGATCTTGACTCGGCCCTCACCGATATTTCGGTAAACAACATTGACGATGTCCGAGGCAACCTGTTCCTGCCCGAGACTGCATCCGACGGCCTCGCCATCACCTGGAAGAGCTCCGACTCGTCCGTCATCTCGGCAGACGGCCGCGTGACGAGACAGGCCGCAGACGCAGAGGTCAACCTGACGGCGTCCATCACTCAGGACGACGTGACGCGCTCGCGGGTGCTCACGGCCAACGTCCGGGCTGCCGCTGCCGTGGCCGAGTTCGAGGGCTATGCGTTTGCCTACTTCACGGGGGACGGCGTCGCCGGCGAGAAGATCTACTTTGCGGCCAGCCAGGGAAACGATGCGCTTGACTGGACCGAGTTGAACGGCGGTGACCCCGTCCTTGCGTCGACGCAGGGAACCAAGGGCTTGCGGGATCCCTTCATCATCCGCTCCCACGAAGGCGATACCTTCTACCTCCTCGCCACCGACCTCTCCATCGGCAGCGGGACCTCGTGGAGCGACTCGGTGCGCACGGGGAGTCGCTACCTCGAGGTCTGGGAGTCCCACGACCTCGTCACCTGGTCTGCGCAGCGCCACATCCTCGTGTCGCCGTCCACGGCGGGCAACACGTGGGCGCCCGAGGCCTACTACGACGACGACCTGGGCGCCTATGTCGTCTTCTGGGCATCGTCGCTGTACGCCGAGGACGACTCCAGCCACACCGGGAGCACCTACCACCGCATGCTCTACGCGACGACGCGCGACTTCATCACCTTCAGCGACCCGGTGGTCTGGCAGGACGCCGGCATGTCGCGCATCGACTCGACCATCCTCAAGGCCGACGACGTCTACTACCGCTTCACCAAGGACGAGGGCGCCGGCGGGACCGGGTGCAGCGACATCATCCAGGAGAAGTCGTCGGAGCTGCGGGCCACTCTGGACTCGTGGACCACTGTTGCGACCTGTATTGGCAACAACGCCGGCACCAGCGCTGTCGAGGGGCCGACTGCCTTCAAGTCAAACCCGGGAGACGCCAACGGCGACAAGTTCTACCTGTTTGTGGACGAGTACGGCGGACGCGGGTATATCCCCCTGGAGACGGACGACATTGCCGCTCCGGACTGGAACGTCTCGAGCTCGTACAGCCTCCCGACCAGTCCGCGCCACGGAACTGTGCTCCCCGTCACGGCAGCCGAGCTGTCTACGCTCACGCAGAGTCTGTCCAAGGCAAAGCGACAAGAGCCCGCAACTCACACGATGGCGAAGCGCGTCAACCCGGTGCTCGCCGGCCTCTACGCAGACCCCAACATCATCGCCTTCGGCTGCCACTACTACATCTACGCAACCACCGACGGCTTCGCCAGCTGGGGCGGCAAGGACTTTTACGTGTGGAAATCGTTGGACCTGGTGTCATGGACGCGCTCCGACGACCCCTTCCTGACTCTCGACGGCGATGCTGGAAACGTGCCCTGGGCCACGGGGAATGCCTGGGCGCCCACCATCGCCGAGCGCGGTGGCAAGTACTACTTTTACTTTAGCGGACAGAATCCCACCTACAGCAGGAAGACCATCGGCGTGGCCGTGGGGGAGTCTCCCAACGGGCCGTTTGTGGCGAATGAGACGGCCATGATCCTCAACAACGAGGTGCTCACCAGCAACCAAGCCATCGACCCCTGTGCGTTCCACGACCCAGTCTCCGGAAAGTACTACCTCTTCTGGGGCAACGGGGTCCCTCTGTATGCCGAGCTGGATGAGTCCATGGTGTCGGTCGACTGGAGCACCGCGGGATCCGTCAGCGGCCTGGAGACGTTCCGCGAGGGCCTCTTCGTCAACTACCGCGACGGCGTGTACCACCTCACCTACTCCATCGACGACACGGGGTCCGAGAACTACAGCGTGGGCTACGCGACTTCAGCCAGCGTCCACGGCCCGTGGGTCTATCGTGGCGTCATCCTGAAGAAGGACGTGTCTCAGGGCATCCTCGCCACGGGCCACGACTCGATTGTCAATGTGCCCGGCACCGATGACTGGTACATTGCCTATCACCGCTTCCGTATCCCGGATGGCGACGGCACGCACCGCGAGACGGCCATCGACTCGCTAACGTTTAACGCGACTACCGGCCTGATCAATGCCGTTGTTCCCACGTTGAATGGCACTGCACCAGAGGTGATTCCCGGCTGTGCCGCATCCCGAAGACGGCACCGACGTTGAGACAGGTTCACAAACTTGGATCAAGCCCATGTATATATTTTAAGCAACATGTAGCTGTCAATTACATCATCAAGATTTGTACACATAACAATAGTAGCTGCGTCACCCATCTCTTAGACGAGGAGTCCAGTCAACACTCCAGCGCATCCCAACGAGTTCCATCTATTAACGAGCCTATCGCTCTGTCTCTCAGCCGTGCATTTCCCCGTCTCTGCATCTAGGCAGGGAGCTTGAAGCCAGACTTTCGCAGCTTCTGGAATACGGCCTTGGGATCGTACTTGTTGGACGCCGCCTTGAGGAACCTGACAGACTCGGCTCCGTACTTTTGGATCGGGTGCTGGTCGCCCAGCGCGTAGTTGAGGTACTCCCAGTTCTTGTTGGCACCGATCTTGGTCGCGTAGCTGTTGACGGCGTCGCGGTACTCCAGTGTCAGGGGGGAAATCTTCTCCTGGTTCGCGGCCGTGTCGACCGTCACGGCGATGAGCCACATGAGGGTCGGGCCTTTGGCCACAATGGCATCCATGCCGAGGACGTTGCCGCCGGCCGCGCGCGAGTGGGCCACCATGGACTCGGTGACGGGCTGGAACTGCACCAGCACGCTGAAGTCGGCGCCGGGGGCGGCGGCCTTCATCTTGTCGACGTACTCCTTGTGCTTCTCGTCGACGAACTTCATGATGCGGATGTCGTTTGTGGTTTGGCCGACCATCCAGTTGGCACTAAAGGTCAGCACGGTGTAGATGGAGCAGACATGGAAAGACTTACAAGAGACCGAGCGGAGTAGGGCCGGTGAACTGGGGCACGAGATCGGAAATGTTCCCGGTGCTCAGGGTGCTGGAGAGGTTCTTGACCGCGAACAGGTTGTCAAAGGCAGGCGCCGAGGCAACGGCGTCGGAGTTGGAGGCGACAGAGAGTAGAAGACGCTTCGTGCCGTCATACTGGACAGACACGATGAGCTGCGAGGCGAGGTCTTTGTTCATCTTCTCGGCAAACTTGATGTAGGCCTCGAAGACGGCGTCGCGGTCGGCCAGATCATAAAAGACGAAGCCGCCCCAGAGCTTGTTGGACTCGACGACGTCTGCCCGGGGTTAGTATCCGACGTCAGCAAATGTTAGACCGGAACATGCATACACTGGTCGATGCGGGTGATGAAGCCAAAGTTGCCGGATCCGCCTTTGAGTGACTTCCATAGGTCGGCGTTCTTGTTCTTGTTGGCGTTGACGATGCTGCCGTCGGCGAGGACGACCTCGAAGTTGGCGACCGAGTCGCAGGCGAAGCCGCGGCGGTTGGAGTGGAACGAGTACTAGACAATGTGTCAATAAGCACGCGGTAAAGATGTCGATGAAGCAGTAGTAGACTCACTCCTCCGCCGGTGGTGAAGCCGCCGACGCCGACGACGGAAGCTCGGCCACCAACGGTGCAGACGCCGTACTTGTTCAGGGCCTCGTAGGACTCGCCCCAGGTGGAGCCAGGCTGGATCGAGGCAATCTTCTTGGTGGAATTGTAGGTCGTGGCATTCAAGTAGGCTACTCCCGAGTCGGTTTTCTTTTCGATATCAAAGGGGAGGCCAGAGGGCGCACTTACAGAAATCCACAGTCACGCCGTTCTCGACACCGTTGGATCCCTTCCACGCAGAGTGCGCGCCACTGCGGATACCAAACGGACACTGCTCCTTGGAGATGACCTTGGCAATGCGCGACACGTCGGCGGTGCTCTCGGGCAGGACCATGCACCACGGCGCCAGCGCGGCGTTGGCCGAGTAGTACGTCTTCAGCCGGAGGGCGTACTTTGTGTTGTCTGGGGTGTAGACTTTGCCCTTGAGTGCTGGGACGGCAGCGAGGGCATTGCACTTTGGTTGTTAGCAGGGAGATGGTTGGTGTTGAGAAGGGCACTTACACAGGCGCAGGAGAGATCTGCGGTTGCTGATGCGGCGTAGGCGCCGAGCAGCAGGAGACCAGCAACGGAGGCTTTCATTGTGAGTACAGAGGATATCTAGGGGAGTTGGACTGGGACTTGGAGAGGGACAACCACCAGAGGACGGCAGGAAGCCAAGACTGGCTGAATTAATCGACTAAATAGATCAACGCCAGCACAAGACACAGCTTCCGGTCGACCACAAAGGCCAACACCCGACTAGGCATTTCAGAAACAGCCTCAGGAACGCCGAACAGGGACAGACAGGCTCAGGCACAAGGGTCAACGTCAGATGAAGACCAACCGAGTGGATCACGGTGGGAGCTTGGTGGGGAGAGTGGACACGGCGCAAGCGAGCGTCCGTCTCCCACGCCCCGAGCTTCCCGCTTGTTCATGCGGGGAAAGACTAAGATGGAAAGGTGAGATAAGTAGCCGGGGCCACGAGTCAGACAGATGGACAATATCTCGTGGTGTCTTGATAGAAGAAGGCTATGACATGCTCGAGGCCAACTCCCTCATCGGCTTCTTTATCAGGCTTCTCGCTCCAGATCCTTCGGAGCAGACAGATCAAGGTAAAAGCAAAAAGTAAATGAGCCGTGCTACTACTGCTGTACGTAAGAGAACCTTGCAGACGCCCACAGATCTAAGTAGTCTAGACCAAAGAAGATAAAATGATTCTGCTGGGGACGGAAGGGGGCTTGCTGATCTGCAGACTGGCTTCATCCCTGTTGACCACCCACACAGCCCAGCAGAAAATCCCATGGTCTCGGAAATGGAGAAAGGACGAAGAAGCGCGTCTGCATGGAAGTGAGAGATTTGTTTGCTTCTTGCTTGCGCGTTTGTTCCGTTGGCGTCAAGCGTCAAACCAAGCAGAGCCACGATGCTACAGCACGAATCAGTAGCTCGGCCGAGTCAGCTTTTCCTGCCTGTCGCGCCAACGAAAGTAGCCAGAAAACAGGGGCCCATTGCCGGCTGACTTTGTTTGTGCCTACATGAACAGTTGGCCCTGCAGACGCCCCGGCGGACCGGTGGCTTTGCCGGCATGCCGCTGCCGAGGAAGGTCGGTGGTCCTCGGGACCTGGAAGAGACGGTCACGCCAGGCCAATGGACGCCGAGGGTTGCAAGCCGCCCCCTTCTGCGTGCGGCGTCGAGCTGAGGCGACCAGGGATGGCTTGTGGGGATGGTTGTTGTTGGAGTACTGTCCCTGAGATGAAGGCGGAGATGAGATGAGATGCAACGGAGCAGAATATCAAAGACGGCCGAAGCATTGGAGATCCGTCGTCATCCCGCATTGCTGCACCCCGTTTACCCACAGACATCCAGACCCGCTGCGGCAGATGGGCACGATTCCCCCAAACCAGCCAAGCCTCCAGGCACAAAGCGAGCCCGTCGAGCGATCCGCCTGGACTAGCAGAGCCGGATGGCCTCCCGGCGGGACTCGGGAGCAAGGCTGACGGCGGGCGGCCAGGAGCTAGAGACAGACCGGTGAGACTTGACAACCTCACGCTTTGCCTCATCCAGCCGCGGGTCCCTGAGCAAGGCGAGTCGTCCGTGACATGTTGGCCCCAATGCCTTTTCCCATAGCTTCCAGGCAGCCGACAACGATGCAACGCTGCAAGCATGCAGAATCCGGCAATGACCAATCTTATCTGCCTCGCATAACTTAAGTCACCCTTCTAGCTTCGCAGCCTGTTTGAGATGATCATCCTTGGCTCGCTTTTTCGAGAGGGGGGCTTAATAACGCTGTTAACTCTGCAAGGTTTTACGCCACCCCTTCGTAGCGGCGTTTGCCATCAAACCCGTTCCTGTCGAGATGAAGGCCGTAATGAGTTCTATCATATGGCAGTTCGAGATCCCTCAGCCACCTTTCTTTTCTGTACAGCATCCTTATTCCGGGGACGCTCCGTTTGCTGGACATGGCGAGCGGTCCATCACATCTTCTTCCCCCATCATCAGCAACCACACAAACTACTCCATGGCGACCTTTCCGGTAGCTGACGGCGTCGAGGTGTTCCGCCTACCGCCCGAGGGCTACGTCGTCGACTTTGCCCACCCGAAGCAGCAGAAGGTGCTGGAGCACTACCTCATCTTTGGGATTGGCCGTCCGTTGGCGCTGATTGCGCTCGTGCAGCGGTACTATACCAAGATGTTCCTGTCCAAGGGGCTGCAGGTAGACGATGGTCGGTTTCTGCGGTTGCAGTCTTGAAGAAGGACACGACAGGTCCAGTGGGAAGGAAGAGTTTTGCTAATCAACCTGTAGTGTTCATGTTCCTCGGATGGGTAAGAGTCTACAATCGACTGGTCAGAGACTCGCCGTTGCTCACGCTTTGCAGTTGTTGTCGGTCTTGACCCAGCTTCTCATGACCAGAAAGTCCCCCATCTCTAACGGACTCTCGCCGTAACTCATACTTTTCCTCGATAGTCTCCGTCGCACAAGGAGGCATGTGCGCCCACTCGTGGGAAATGTCCCTGGCGCATTACGAACGGTACTCCCTTGTAAGTCGCCACCACCGCCCTCACCCCTGACTCCCTCTCACGCAGGAAACATCTAGATCACCTACATCGCCGCGTCCGTGTACATGCTCTGCAACGACTTCACCAAGCTCTCTCTTCTGACCTTCTACCTGCACCTCTCGCCGCAGACGTGGTTCCGCGCCGTCGTGTGGTTCAGCATCGGCATCGTCAGCGTCTACACCGTCATCATCACCTTTATGATGTTCTTCGTGTGCAACCTCCTGCGCAAGGCCTTTGATTTCAAGGTCCAGGGCGGCAAGTGTACCGATGCCGCCATTCTGTACATGGCCACTGTCGCGTCCAACATCATCACCGCCGGCATCCTGTTTGTCTTGCCGATTCGCATGGTCCACAACCTTCGCATACCCAGGGCCCAGAAGAACGAAGCCATTATTGTCTTTGGGATTGGATCTTTGTGAGTAGTGTGTCATCACCAACTGTTGGCTGTACCTGACGCTGCTAGAACCATCGCCACGTCCGTCATCGGCCTCGTCAAACCCCCCGTAGTGCTCGCCAGCACCGACCCTTCCTGGGACGCCGCACCAGCCAACCTCTGGACGTAGGTCGAACAGCCCCCGGACACGCCATCTCGCTAACACACAGCAGCTTTGTCGAAGCCAACCTCTTCGTCATCTGCGGCTCTACACCCACACTGCGAAAGTTCTTCAAGCACCTGATGCCGCGCATCATGGGATCCTCCAAGGACTCTCGGTACGCCGAGACCTACGGCCAGCAGCAAAGCGGCACGCTCAGCAGGGTGCGCAAGCAGCGCAGCCAATACGCGCAGTTCCCCGAAGACGATGCCACCGAGATGCAGCGGTTTTCGGACGAGGCCAAGGCCGACGGCAATGTCACCGTTCACGTTTCTGAGAATGCGGATCCGCAGCGGGATGATCACAGCGAGAGGGCTGTTTTGTGCACGCAGAGCTTTACAGTGCAGTATACTTCGTAAGAGGTTGTGGGCATCCATGCAAATCCGTGTGGGTGGTGCCCCTTTTGCCACCCCAGACAGCTATGTAGTAGATTGCACAGTACCAGCGTATCGAGTATGATACGATGGTATTTCTGGGACCTTGATTCTTTTTCACCAGTTCCGTTCACCTTGACGCCCAGTATACTAGAGCTGTTTTACTCACTTCCCCAGCCGAGCCAGAAACGCAGGAAGTCGGATTACTCATGACGCTACGCTTCTTCCCTTGAAGAAATGGATGAAGAAATATTTTTTCTTTGATCACCTAGCAAAGTAGAAACTACAATAGACTTTATTCAATCACGTAGTTGAGTCGATAGGATTGACAAGGAACAAACCATGAATGGGCAAGATGTCAATCGAGGGCTTGAGGACTGTTTGTCATCAACGAAATCACTTTGCTCTAATCAAGGCAAAAGTGTAGGGAGTGGTAGAAGGTAGTTATCAATATGGATTATGGAATGGATTATTTAGTGCGCGCGACCTTGATCTTATACAGCATCCGCTTAGCACTACTAATACTGCACAAACCCAGTCTTACACTAAGCTGCTAGGCTTATGCTAATGCTACATTAAAAGATAATAATACTAGAATTATACTGAGCACGATTATACAATGGATCTTCTTTTCATAAGTTTAAAAGTCACTATACTGACTGAGATCGGAGCCATAGATGGGCATAACTGAACAAGGACATATTCACCATTACTATCAACAAGTTTTTCTTCCAATTGATTTCATGCTAATCAAGATATCTAGACTAGCTAAACCAACAAGTTCAACTCAGCTTTGCTGCCCCTTTAAACATCTGAGCTAATGGTCATATTATGCGTAGAAAAGTTAGCCATAAATCATGCTCGATCTTGAGAAGCAAGAGAAGGGCTAACCTCATCTTTCAGTCTTTCCTTCAAAACTTATCTGTCATCTTCTCAAAATACACATCACAGCCCAATTCCCAAGTTCCATAAAATCCGATCAAGGAGCCTCGTAGGCTCCCCCTTTGCCATGCCCGTTGCCTTGGACATCATGCTCAGGGCCACCCATCTTAGCCACGTTCTGATGTTCTTCACCCCCGTGCAGCTCTGCATATCCAGGCTGAGAATGAGCGGCAGAATGCGTGGGCCAGTACTGAGACGTCTGCACCACCGGATACGTAGACTTGCTGTCCTCAGTCCACTGTCCAGCAGGAGGGGCATGACTCGGAGTGCTTTCCTGCAGTATCGCCTGGGCAGCCTCGCGAACCTTGGCTTTGCGGGTGCGCTTCCGCTTCCACAAGAACGCAAGGAGGCCGAGCGCGAGAATGGCGCCGATGCCGAAACCGACAGCGATGCCCACCAGCTTTCCCGTGGATATGGCTGAGCCGGATGTAGACGATGATTCGCTTGATGATGATGCTCCAGTAGGATCGCCGGTGACTTGGCTGACTACAGTCTGAGTCACTGGCTGTTCATCATTTAAGGTGATGTTGAAGGTTTGGCTGGAAAAGCTGGGTTTCGTTTCTCCGGCCTTGTACAGGTCCAAATAGGCCACCACATCTTCCCCATCCTCGGCGCCCACTGCCCAGTCGAGGGAGATTTCCCACGTCGTATGCCCCCCAGAAAAGTCGGCTGTTTTAATTAGCCTGGGAAATATGGACTGACTCTCATCAGACAGATCGTGCTATCAACTTCACTTACATACAATCTTATGGCCGTTGTCAGAGGCAGGGTACTCCTGCCAAACGTAGAGGTCGACACGGTCATAATCCGAAGTCCATATGAACTTTATGCTATATCCGGCCGTGAATATCGGGTCGCTGCTATATCCTGAGCCTTCGCTGGTTGATCCTGGAACGATGAATTCATTATCGGCGAAGACTTTCCCGAAAAGGGCGAGGAAGCCAGCGAGGAGCACTGGACGAATCATGGTGAGGCTAGACAAGGCTTTCAAACCAAGATACAAGAGCGTGAGCATGAAACGAGAGGAAGGAAGAAAACAGGAGAATGTCAAAGCTCCGGGGGGGAATGCCTCCTTCGACAGGACCAAAGGCTGCACGACAGTATGACGGAGAAGGTGGCCTCGCTACTACCTAGCCGTACAATGAAGGCCCTCTCTATGGGGGTAATGCACATATCTATATAATTCATGTAGATGCATATAGAGCTTGATCTAGTCTATTCCGGTAGATGTAAGAGCACTAGTTCCCATTCCAAGAGGCGGTCGGGATCTTGAGCGCCGAGACCAAAGCGTAAAGTCTCACTTACGGACTTGGACAGTGGCTCTAGAAAGTGGCTTCTAGACCACCACGGCATGTCATTGAAGGTGGTGAATTGTTGCGATAGAAACATTTGTTCAGTGGAATCAGCTTGCGGTCCGTGGAACCACGTCGGGACTTGGAAGATCTACGTTGAGAGTCTGATGTTGGCTGAACTCCCGAGCACAAACACCGGTCTTCTCCAACACGAGAGTTTTGATGTGTTTGGTGATTGTCAGCGGGTTCCACAGCCAAAAATAAAAACGCGTTATCATCTTAATCTCCTTCCTAGCCTCATTCACAACCGAAGCATGGCCTGGGTATGTTTTCGCCACCTGGATCCTTCGGGACCGATTCCGATTTGTGAGATCAGCGACCCTGTTGTCCAGATGGGGCTTAGGCAATGCAAAGCCTCCAGAATTAAGGCCTCAAGCCATACCGGGACGTGAAATCTGCTGAGGGCTGACTGGCCAGCGTCCGAGTTGAAGCCTCCAAGACGCCGCGTTGAGGTCCTTCTTTCGCATTGGAATAAGTGTGTGAGTGCGGGCTGCTGAGAAGCTTCCGGTGGCTCAACTGAAGTGCATTGAGGAGTTTAAACTCCGTGGCGGCGTCGTTGCCTTTGCCAACTATGGTCTGTGGCTGAGTCTTGGTGGTGAAATAAGTCTGTGTTCACTGGGCGAGAAATGAGGCTGTAGCCAAGTGGGGCCGAGCCTTTCAGGGAGAAACCTAGTAATTTCAAGGTGGCGAATGCCTCGCGCCAGAGTACATGGTAAAAAAATACGTTAAAGCATATCAATACGAATACTGCCACACGAAGGACTCGTTTTGCGGGGTTACTAACCCGTCAAGAGGCTCTGCTGGCGTCCTCAAATAACTAGGGTTGAGGCTTCAAGCCAACTGTAAGCCATCGGAGGTAAGCTACCCTGGAGCTAGTGAGAAGGGTATGAAATATTGATAAATCAATTCAGGTTCGACGATGCTGCCTCCTAAAAATAGTGAGAGGGATTGCTTGTTCCTAAGATGTGTTCTAAGTCAAGCGGATTGAGCACATTGCTTGTCGGACGAATGGGCTCGCCGAAGTGTATCCAAATCAATCCTACGCCCGAGTAGCCAAGGTATTCTAAACAGCTGTTATTTTACCACATTGGCATAGGTTAAAAGTAATTGTTGTAGGACAATACAAACGAGTAACCATCAGTTAATTCCATCATTTATTCATCGCTTGGGTATCATCTATCTACTACGGTCTTGGTGTTCACGCCGCCGGCCCAGAAGCCTCAGATCCGTCTCTGAACCATCCCACCACTCTGCCCTTTCTTTGCAGTTCGCGTCCAATTCCACTCTGGCCATACCAATCGGCCATACGCGGGCACGCCAGACGCTGACAAGGCGGCCAGTGTAGGAGAGACCCGGAGAACGTCGCACGAGGAAGGACGGGGTGGCAGAGGCCGTGATGACGGAGCCCAAAAGGATGGTCAAGACCAGCCCCGACGATTTGCGATGGGATACACCGGATGCTCCGGAGACATTTGGGGGCGGGTCCGAAAATGTCCGATTCGGCGGCTAACGAAAGGGCTGGGATTATGACGAGGTGGCGGCGCCACGATGTAACCAAGCCAGAGAGGGCGGATTCATAAGCATTGTCGAATTTGTCATGATAGCGGACGAGGGCATTGACGAGCGGTGGCGGCAGGGATGCAAAAGAAAGAGAATTTGATCGGCTAGAGCCTGATAGGCGACGATCGGAGAGACAGGGAGCGGCTTGGTGGGTGGGTATCTTGGGGTATTCGTGGTCGTTATCTTGGGCGGTTCGTTATCTTTGGACAGTGTGTCTCGCAGCCTGACGGTGCGCTCCTCAGTGGGCGGCTTGCCGTCGCGATGCGCCCGCCATTTCTTCCTGGGCGAGGCGCTTGATGGTGCGGTACGGCTGCGGGAAGACGGGCGACTGCAGCAGGCTGGACACGAAGCCGGCGAGCTGGAGGATGATGAAGAAGAAGGGATAGACGAACATGGCGAGTTTGGTTGGTGCGAGAGAGGACGGACGATTCACAGGAGAGTGAGTGTGTGTGAGGGAAGGCTGAAGAGGTCGAGCCAGCGAGTGGGAGAGACTCGGCATTAGTAGATAAACAGCCTTGACCTTGACGCCGGAATGGAGTCGCTACGTAGTACTACTACCTAGTTACATGGCAAGTCCGTCTTCGTCTCTTGGCACGGCCGTTCTTACCGGACTTTGCAGGGCCAGTTCTCGTAAATGCCGGCCCATCCGCTCGACTGCCACGCCGAATGCCCGAGACTTATTAGTCATCTCACCACCAAGACCCGGCCCCGCTCGGCGTTTGCGGGGCGGCGGTGGAGCGGCGGCGCCTTTTTGACAGCAAAATGCGTCATGTCTTGAAGGTTTTTCGCGTGGCTGGACCTTGTTCCTGATCGAGCAAGGCTTGTGAGTAATCGCCGATGTGTGCTGATATAGCCTTGGTGCGATAACGCTCCTCGGCCTCCTGCTTGCCGACTTGCATTATCTCCAGGGACTCTTGGCAACGCAGGCGAGCTGACAGGGGGGCATCACCATTGTCAGGCGTAAACACTGCGGGGTACTTACTGCTGGGATGATGACGATGGCGACAGTGACGGATGCCAGTCTATAGTTCGCTTCCATGTCCAAAACACCCTCGTCGTCCGGCTCATTGGCCCTCACAGCCGGCCCCGTCCTACAGAGTCGTATCACACACCGCTCCCTCTCCCCATGTTGACGGCCGGGGACGTCGAGACAGACCAGGATGACGGGGACCGTGTCACATCCGAGGGAGCCGCAATCACACGCTAAACGAGACATATCCGGGGTACGCAGTTGGGATCGAGATCGGGGAGGGGATCACCTGATATCTGTGAACCCTGTGATGCAATTGAGGGACCCGGTCGAGGTACAGTATCAGGCCATGGTATTTCTGTTACGAGTCGTACGTATTCCAACTATTTATCAACAAAACAAGCTCTACGTAATCCTGTACGGGTGCTCGGTTGTTTGTTCAATCGCAGGGGGGGTTGACCGACCAACCGGAAATACCGACAGCCCTGCGCCAAGGCCGAATACAAAAGCCGCAAAAAAAAAAAGAATGACGGCTGCGGGCTCGGAATTTCGGCGGTTCACGAATCGTGCAAAGTACCGGGCCAGATACCGGGCTTTGCTCCGCCCGTACCGCCGTGCCCGGGCTTCGAGGTTGCAAATTATTATGGGCCGAAGAATGGGTCACGCGGGCTCCGGGTAACCAGGCGTGCGGCTTCCAAGTTTGTATAGCAGCGCTTTGTGGTTATGCTGGCTGGTGAAGAGAAGACCTCATTGACGGGGTTGAGAAAACCCAAGTGACACGCGCTCGGCAATATTTTTGAGAGACGCTGTCGGAGTCCTTGCCGTTGCCATCATCGCATAACTCATCAAGCTATGGAACTGGTTGTTGGAATGATGAGAAATCAATGCACGGGCTATGGAAACAATACGCCGGAGAGCCTCTTCTGTCTTGGCAGTCATGAACTTTCCCTAAAATCTGGGTAATTGGTGTTGGGCTTTTGTGATATTACGCAGTACGGTGGTGGTTCTAGATAGCAGGCATGGAAACGTCCCACCTTTCAACGGCTAGATACACTGGAAAGACAGATCCTAAGCCAAAATGTGGAAATGACTACTATTACAACAAATGAGTCTTCCATCACATTCTTTAAGTTGAACTAAAGTAGAGCTTGACCTTCGAGAGTGAGGTTTGGGTCTACTTGGGTTATACTAGAAACCCGAGTTACGATGCTCGTAGGATATCGTTGAACCCTTGAACGCCCGGGGAGCAAAGATGAAGGGAAGGATTTGGCCACGTGCGGAATGCCTTGATTGCAATAGTGAAAATGCAATATGTGCTTGGTTGAGATGATGTAGGCTATATAAACCTCAGCGCCGACGTATAAACTGGTTTCTAATGAGATTATCGGCCTCGCTGAACGGGAAGTTTTGACATATCGTAATAAATCATGCCTCAACGATCTAGGGTCGGCGTTCGCAGGCTAGACGCTGAGGCCAACTTATATTAACTCGTGTTTGAAGCTTTCTTGGTTGGCTACATATGGTTCAAGTACTATGTTGTGCTACTTTGAACGTATCTCATAGAGAGGTGCTAGTTGAGTTTCAATTATACTGGTTGCCTTGGTGCCTTGATTACAGCATGAGAACATGGTTAGGCTTCATTCCACTGGGAACTCGCAGCCTCAACTCATTTGTATCTCAAATATATCGACAGACACAGCCAAATTGCATCATCTGTTCCTAGCTATTCTTCTGATAATTCGGAAAAGCCAGCCGTGATTCCGAGATAGCTTGCTCTTCACCGCTAGTCTTCATGACGCTCTCGTTGATGGTGAGAGTCTTTACTATTGCTCTGGACAACGCCATTGTCTGTAGCAAGACCCCTACGAGGCTCTCGATTTACGGATTTGGCACACGGAAAGCCATTGTTATACCCAAGATTACCAGCGACTTTGACAGTCTCGGGTGACGTAGGTAAGCGGCCTATCAACGTCCTTCTCATCTCTGCCGCCTGATAGTTGAATCAACTTGGAGCCTGGTACGGCTCCGCCTACCTCCTCACAGATGTTGTTCCATCAGACATTCGGCAACATGTGCCCCTTCTCCAACCTCAAGTGAGTCTACCTCAGCGCCGGAGTCATTTTCGAAGTCGGATCCATCATTTGTGCCGCGGCGCCCAAATCGCCGGCCTTTATCGTAGACAGAGTCGTTGCGGGATTGGGCGCAGCTGGGCTTTTCTGCGGGGGGGGGGGGGGCAGCATGATCATCATGTCACAGATTGTCGAGCTGAGAAAACGGCCGCTATTGCTGGGCATCGTCATGAGCATGTATGGCGTTGCTTCCGTTGTCGGTCCGTCTCTCGGAGGTGTCTTTACACTCTCGGTCCGCCTGAGCTGGGGCTTTTGCTTTTGGATCAAATTGCGTAGGTCATTGAGGGGCTGGATTTTCTTGGGTAACGATAACGGAAATGCTGGATAGCGTTGGGCGGTCTTGGGGGAATTGTCAGCTGTTAGTTCTATCTCGCTTCGTTTGGAGCACCGCCACACCAGGGCCGTCCCTTGAAGCAGAAGACGGTGAGCCTCGGATTCAAGAGCGCCTTAGTCTTGACTGCCACTCTTGTATGACTGTTTCTTGCTCTTCAATGGGGTGGCGTCGAGTATGAGTGGTCTGACTCCCGCGAATGGGGCTGTTTTCTTGGCTTCGGCCTACTCTTCTCGGCCTACTCCTCTCGGCCTTTGGATTCACCCAATATCGACAGAAGAACGAGTCATTTTCTTCCCGTATTCTTTGCTTCATTTCTCATAGAGTTACCAGAGCTCTGAAACTCCTTCGAATCCTGTCGCAGAGAACCGGTCTCTTGGGATGCACCTTCTCTTGCTTGTTGCAGGACGGCTTGATGTTCCAGTCCTACAACCTGTCCGTTGACTTCCAAGCCGTCAAGGGCGTCAACGCGTACATTCTTTCAATAGGCGCCTAAGGATTGAGTAGAGGAATCATGTAGATGGAACCGACAGACTCCCTTCGCGCTTGGTGGCTTGACCATTGCTTCCCAACCCATGGCCGACTTTGAGACTTTCTGACAATTTAGGATAAAGATTGCCAAAAGTTCATCATCGCAGCATCATCAATTGCGTCGCGACATTACAATCTCATCGTGACGTAAAGAGGCTTAGCTGAAACGCTAAAAGGTAGCGTGATGAAACGTTGCGATGATATAATTGTTACGGGCTACCCTCACTAATAAGCCATTGATACAGTGCATGTCAGCATTGCCATATAGCTGAGCGTGGATGAGATACTGATTCAAGCAACAGTAAATGTTTCATTTATTTATAAAGTGTTAAGTAAGTTTTCTACTATTTAGGGTTATATATCAAGAATTTTAACTAGTTAAGTTATAAGATATATAAATCTAATATACTTCTTAAGCTATATTTAGTAACTGTTAGAACTTTTATTAGCTATTAGTTATTTATGTTAATATTTAGAGTTAAATTATTTAAAATATAATAAAAGATATTTAATCTTTTGTATATATATAAAGCTTGTATTAAACTATACTTTAATATTATAAATATATTATAATCCCTTATTTAATTTAATAAGAACTAAGTAGAATTTTAAAACTTTAACCTAAGCTAAATTATAAAGAATAGTAGCTAAAGTAGATAAGTCTGAGATTACAGTGCATAAAGCACTGTATGTGGGAGATTCTTAACTTATAGTGGGAGGCTCAGCAATATATAGCGCATTTAACTCAAGAACAGAGCTTACTTACCTATAGTATAGTAGATTTGCTTTCACACTGTGCTTGCGAGTCTGCCTTACGTTTCAGCCACCATTGACAATTGCCCACTCATTGCAGTCTTTAGATGAGTCATAGGAAAGCTAAGGTATTAATAAAGCCTGTCTGATTCTCGTATTCCTTATGCCAACTCTTTTTCTACATCTGCTCGTTTGTAAATTAAGCCGTTCTCACCTGCGGAGAGCCAGGGTGATTGTATACTTAGCAATTCAAAACACTGCTAATTTATACCAATCACATTTGTCTACGCTGTTCATAAGAAGCTTCTGGACAGCTCTCCACGGTTCATTTGTCAACCACATAAGACGGCTCACGTTGCGCGCCACGTCCACCAAGTACCTAACAATACACGCTGCGCATTCACCTAATCTCACAGCTCAGATACCATGTCCGCTAAAATGCAGCTTGATGCGCTCAAGAAGGAATGGGAGTCGTGCATGACTGTGGAAGATAAGAAAAACTCCATTGTAATGGTAATTATGACCTTGAACTCTTTACTCAAATAGGACACTCATCCAAGTCATCTTAGAAACTATTCGATGGGGCAAAGGAGCATTCTGAAGTGCTCTCAGATGCCCAGCTGGACCTCCAAGATAAGAAGGATCTTCTTAAAGCAAAGCGCGATGATATTGAGAAGCTTAATGAGGAGATTCGCAAATTGAAGCTTGCAACGGTGAGGATATCCGTTCTTCGGGCTTGGATAATTGGCTTACAACTCAGGCCCAGGATCAGAATAAATTTGGATTCGTAGTCGCTGTCATTGACGGCGACTGCATGCCGGTAGGTCCTTTCCATCTTCCGACACTTTTCAGCTAACATGTCGCTAGTTCCAAGATCATCTTGTCAAGCAGGGCGTGGCTGGCGGCAAGAAGGCAGCCAGCCTGCTGAGGCAATCGATCAAAGAAGAGGTGGCGAAACTGTTCCCCTCGGGATCTCATCACCTTAAAATCATCATTCGAGTTTTTGCCAACATGCGAGGCTTGGCCAAGGCATGGAGAGATTTCCTCACAGAGGCTATACCACTGGATGACTTTGTCCGTGGATTTAACATGGGCGACGCCATGTGTGATTGTATTGATGCCGGGAATGGCAAAGAATGCTCGGATGAGAAGGTCAAAGGCAAGTCGTCAACCTCTCGAGATTTATTTTGCATGTGCTAACGATACGATCAAGGAAACATTCAGCATTATCTGGATGACTCCCACTGCCGCCAGATTTTCTTCGGTGGCTCCGCCGACAACGGGTACGCTCGTCTCCTCGGGCCGTACTGCGAGGACGAGAGCATCCGCAAGCGCATTTCCCTTATTAGAGGGCCCCCGTTCGCTTATGAATTGATGGGCATCAAGGATAAGTTTAACAACGTCTCCTTCGACACCATCTTCAGAACGGACAAGCTGCCAAGCGCGAAGCTCAGGGCTGCATCCCCTCCCGTCAGCCCTTCTACCAACTACGCAAGTGCCGCTTCCAAGGTCTCGGCTGCACCTGCGCCAGCAGCCACCGTGACTGTCCGGAATGGCGTGGGCTCCAAAGGATCCATGCCGGCGAAGGTCATGTGGAACAGTCAGGGCAAACGCGTCGACCGAGATGTCCGCGGCACCTATTCGCCAGACGTCTATGCCGATCTCAAGGGTCGCAAGCTCTGCAACTCGTTCTACCTTGCGAAGTGCCCCAACGGGAGCTTTTGCAGTTACGATCATTCTAGAAAGCTCAACAAGGAGCAGCTTGCGGCCTTGCGCGCCGTCGCACGCTCAAACCCCTGCGTTCATGGGCCTTGGTGTGATGATCCGACTTGCATTTTTGGGCACCGCTGCATTTACGGGAAGAATTGTGAACGGGGTGCCAGCTGCCGGTTCAGTCGGGAGCCGGAAATGCATCATGATGATACTACAGTCGTTGAAATTGTCTAGGATTATAATGGAGATGGTTGAAACTCGGACTTGTGGCGGATGGAACAATGATATTTTTAACTTGAATTGCTGGATCCATGGGCAGATTGAATCATTTTTAGTTAATTTAAATTACTGATTATTTTCTTGATGAGCTCGGTCTCCGTTTTCCTAGCTGGCCTGCACTTTTCGCGCGAATTCAACCTCGCTGCCCAAGGCGAACTGTCAGGCTTCCTGCAACCCCACAAGCATGATTATTGGTCTCACCTTGTGCCGACCGTGCGACTGAACACAGCCCCTTGGCATGGTGGGCTGAGCATGTTGTGCCTAATCTTGCAACCTTGTGAGGCAGACTGTTGGCAAATCTCATGAGCATAAGATCGTTCGCGTGGCTCTGAAGTACGATACGGCTACCTGGCTCAAATGCCACGCCCTTGTTGAACCGATACCTTTGTCGCCGCAATTTGACTATTCCAAGCCATCTCCGACCCGGTACCGAGGCAACTCTGGATCTTCCATCCAATAACCAACATAGTTCAAGTTTGGGTCTAGCGCTGGGAAGGATTCGTCCCCCATCGGTAGGTACGTATAGCTCTGGTTCACAAAAGTCAAGTAACGACGCTCCTTTCGTGGAACGTACCCTGTATTTGAAGAATCGGGAATCAGTCATCAACGACACAAGTAGCTAGGGCGGGGCTGATGTAAGACTTACACGGTTGCAAGGGAAAATCCCCCTGTGGCTGTGGGATAAGTAAGCGCTGAATCTTGTACCACGCCGCCTCGTCGCCCGTCGAAATGCCCCTCAGCCGATCCGTATCTTCTAGCGACATCAAGCATTTGACATCACTGTCATTGCATTCCTTCTTCTCATGCTTATCCGACGCATTCCTTCTAACTGACATTCCACAGTTGCGGCACACGTACTGCTCAGAGTGGTTATCAAGGATATGGCTTCTGGGATGCTGTCAGCGACACCGGTTCAACTGGAAGCAGAAAGTTTTTGTTGGCCCTACTTCAGCCGAGAGATGTTGTCAAACCCGCCCTCGGGGCTCTTGAGGCTAGGGACTCCGCAGTAGAATCGATCGCGTTCTTCGTGGTATGTCTCGATCGGGCAACAGAGCCGCTGACGCCCGTTTCCGAGTTCTCCGAGGTATCGGTGGGCTGGAATGAATACAAAACATGGTTCAAGGAGGTCTTGTGTACGGAAAAACTGCAGAAGGAGGCAGCATCTTGTTCTGTATGATATGGCATGGAGCGCGTTGATTCGAGAAGGGCTGGAAGTGGATGTAGAACCTCACGGTGCGAGCCAGTCTTGTCCGAAAGAAATAAAGAGGCAGCGAGTGTTAAAAAGACGACCGAGACGGTATTTTGTTTTGCTGGGTCGTGGTACTGTTGTGGACGACTTGATACAGCATGTGGAAAGCCATCGCGTACCTTCGCGCGTATCTTCGCACACTATACATGTCGGGGGAACTGCACATGTTTGCAAACGGGGTATTTTTGGTCTTTCGGGCAATAAAAGATGGGCCTCGAAAGCCCTTTGAGGTTTGGAACTTGGGTCTTGGAATAACTAGCCAGTACGAGCCCAAGACGCGCTGAGCGCATCAGCGGATGCTCCGCCACTTCACCTCCCGAAACCAGGCTGTTTGATTCAATGAGAAACCAAAGACCCGCAGGTAGGCCAACAAAGATGCAGCCACCGCGTCACGTTTTCTGATAGAGACTTTGCTGTTGGCCGCAGTGTCACCGTCCGCAACGCACTGCCACAACACACTTCGTGCCTTTGGCCGCTCAAGTGCGAGACACGTCGATGAAGTCGGTGAGACCAGCTTTGCGGCTTGTTCACCTCTGAGGTGATTTCCGTGAGAGGAGAGAGATGAGCAGAGTGAGGTGAGCTGGTCCCTTTGCATAGCTTAGTGTGTGTGAGGTGACAGTGACGGATGTGTTGATTGTATTCCGAGCGGGAGCCAACGGCGAGGAAATCGTGGAGTAGTGGTACTCTAAGCAATCGACACGGCGAGGTATAGAAAGATGTAAGAACAAACCAATGCTAAAACCTATCTGAATACGGTGTGGGTAGAGCTCCGAGGTGGAGTCATAGTCGAGGCCGAAGCTAGAGCTTAGGGAGAGGTTGTCCTCAGAAAGCCACTCGAGGGTCGACCTTTGGCCCAAGGGCCAGGGCGCGAGGATCTTTCTTGCAAGAGAACGCAGCTCACTCATCAGAGAATGCCGACTGTGTATGCCTTTGAACCACTCAGCCCTGGAATCCAGGGTTAGCCCCATCAACTGGGATAGAGGCCTTCTGCGTGTTGCCGTCTTGGTCGAGTTGCAGGCAGTCGGACGAGGAGTAGTTCCCGGTTTATGGGTCACAGGCTTGGGCGTGTAGCATGTACTAGAGAAGTAAAGACGATGTGTCTATTATTCTATCAAGGACAATGGAGGCCACTTATCCGGAGCAGCTAGAAAATTGCAGGACAAGACTAACATTCACGTAATCGCCGACCTCAGCCAAGTCATTCGCCACGTCCCCACCAATAATACTGCGACCCAGGCGAAGCGCGAAGGAGAATATTGACAACAGGTTGTGGCAATTCAATGGTATCACTCCGTCGGTAGACGCCTCGGCTTTGTCGTAACTCGGAAATCTGGGTGACATACAGCACGTTTCGTTCTGGCGAATCTCGGTGATACTAAACGAGGTAACCGAACCTAGAACTGCAGAACCGAGCTTGGGCGCCTTTTCCAGTGTGTTGTGGAAGGATCAGCTCCGTCTTTGAGTCCTGCGACCTAATTTCCCTTTGAGTATATCCCCCATTCAGGGCCACCGCGAGAGAGTTTGACATACGGTCATGTTTGCAACCATGGGCCGTCCGGTTCAACTAAAAGTGCTTTTTACAAGCACACTAATTTCTGACGTGATCCGCACAATCTTTCGCATAAGAAAGACATTGCTGCACTTCGCGAAGATGAAAATGAATCCGGGTCGATGCCTTGCAAGTCCAGGGTCAGTGTTTATAAACCCGATGCTGCCCATGGCTGTACTCTCACTACAATGGACATGGAAATCAGTACGTTGTGCACACTCAAGCATCTTTGTGTTTATATGGTATTCTGGTCTACACAACTTTCTATGGTAATCAAACGGCAACTGCTTGGCCCTCTCGGAAACGTTCTCAAGGTCTTACACTAGACCTGACGTCTACCAGCAGGGTTCCGCAGCCAAAAAGGCCTGTACTATACTACAAGCTCAAGCCGTTTTGAGACCGATCATATTTGTAGCAGCACAAAATCGTATTTCCTTCTGTTGTGTCAAACCTTCGCCATCAGCTTCCTAGACAGCCGGAACCTCATGACGCCAATCAGAACCGCCGCCGTCAGGGCCATTGCTCCTGCCCAGAAGATGGCCGGGCGGTAAGGCTTAGGTCCTGCTTGTCTTCCCCCAAATGCGTCCAGCATGTACCCAGCAATCGGGGCACCTTGTGAGTTGAGTCAGCTGAGTCCGTGTCGTGACGAGGGTGTGATTACTTGCCATAGTGAAACCGCCAACCCAGCCTGTGACGATAAAAGCCATTGCACCCGAGACCCGAGCTGAGCCAAAAATATTACCAACCGTTGTTGGCATGGCGGAGAAGAATGCTCCGCTCGAGATGCCATTCATGACGACGAATGCGACGAGACTGCCGATGGAGGTCGACAGCGGCCACATAACCAGTATAGTCAGCGCGTTCATCGTCAAAGCCGAGAACAGCGAGTTGACGGCGCCGATACGATCACTCAGCACCCCGGAGCTTATCCTCCCGATGGCTGATGCAAAGTTGAACCCTGCCACGAGGAACGCGCCAGTCCTCGACTCCAGCCCGATAGAACGACTGTACAGCGGAATAAAGAATGGCGGCACCAGGAGGGGAAACGACCCGACGGCGCCTGCAACAAACAGAAGCGCGAAGTTGGCGTTCCTAAACAGACCCCAATCGATGGCTCGGCTGGGCATCTTCCGGCGCTCCTGCACGAGCCAGGCGGCGGGGAGTCCGATGCCGATGATGAGGAATCCAAGGACTCGAAAGGTCCATGCAGGGCCGACGGCTTCGACGAGAGAGTTCATGGCAAGGCTGGTAACAGCGCCTCCTAGGCCGCCAGCAGCAAAGACGATGCCGTTGGCAAGGCCTCGTTTCTTGGAGAACCACTGAGCTGGGGCGACAGATGCCGTCTGTCAAGTTAGTGCCTTTGAACATGGGAAAGAAAAGGGGAGATGGGCTGTAGAATGGGACGTTGACGAAAGAAGGAAGGCTAATCACCATGAAACAGAGGCCATTTCCAATGCCAAACACGATCCCAGCAGTCGCAAACAGCCCGCCGACAGCGTGCGTGGTAAACCCAGCGAGAATCTCGCCCAGCCCCAGCATAACAACGCCAATCATGCAGGTATATCGCGACCCAAGTACTCCATTGATCTTAGCTGTGATGAGAGCCATAGCAGAGACCATTGCTGTAGCGACAGAGCCGACAAAGGAGAGAGATGCAGCCGACCCTACATGGTCCTCCACCAGAGCATTCTGGATGACGCCCCACGAGTAACTCGTGCCCATGAACCAATATGTCAGTATTGCGCATCCCGCAACGACTACCCAGCCACGCCCGCCGTCAGGGGCTTCGAGGTCGGCGAGGCGGGAGGCTTCAAGGACTGGGTCAACTTTGATGGATCCTTCAGGGGAGGACTCGGTCGTGGTCGAAGGGTTGTCTCGCTGGGTCATCAGGCCCCGGCCCAGAGGTGTGAACTGCCGAGACGTTGCAGTCGTAGCTACCGTAGCAGGCTTCATCATCGTTGTGGTTGCCATGATTTCCACCCTTCAACCTGAGAGATCTGGGAAGGATGTTGTACTGACTTGCAAAGCCATCAAGACATCGGCCAACAACCATCACGCCCTTTTTATCCAAGTTCATAGTCGCATCAAAACACTCAATTGACCCACCAAGAAAATTCAGAAGTCTTATCAAGATCCATCACTCCACGCTGTCCCACTAATTGATCCTCCATAGACGCTGGGCGGGAAGCCGTGATAGTCAACCTCTCGAGGCTTCATTCCGCACTCAACACGGCAGCCGACGCTTGCCGATCCGCCTTAAACCGAAAGCCCCATATACGATATGATCGGGGATGCTGACTGGGCTCGGTATAACGACTGTGGTTCCACCTGTGGAGCTTCAAGACGAGCACAGGAGAAGAAGTCTGGCGAAGTCGTTCTTTACACCATTGACGCCGGGATCTTTTCTTGCGACAGGACAGGGGAAAACGGCGCGTGATGGATGATATGACGTTTTTCATTCTCTAATCAGAGGCCCGGCAGGTTCTGGACGTGAAGAGATTGCGTGCTGATGGGTGATGAGCTGGGCCCACATCTTGTTAAGCCGCATTCTGGTACAAGACAAGAGACTTAATCTTGCACCTAGCAGAGCCTCAAGAGCCGTCTGAGAAGGGACGTGGGCTTAGTCATGTCGCTTGTGTCGCCGCGACGTTGGGCAATGATATATACCTTATGCGGGGCAGTTGGCTCGTTTGTTCTAGAGCATCGCCCTCAACCCTCAACTCCCTCAAGACCTTTCCCAAACCAGCACGTCTCACTTTATCATGGAGGCATTCAGCATTTACCAGAACCTTGATCGAGACGACGCTTCTTCTGTAGTGTCATCTACTGCCTCTCGCACTGGTATCTTTACTCCAGACAGTACGGAAGCGAGGAATTGCGCAAACGAACCAAACGACGTTATCCTCCGCCGCTGTGCAGTACCCTGGGCTGGCGATAAATACATGATAATCGATGAAGACACTGGCCGAGCACTCACTGTCGCCGATGGGGAGCTTCGGTTAAAGGATATTGCCCATCGAGAAGGCGGCCGCTATTGGTACTGTGTTGAAAAGGACGGGTGGTTTAGATTTCGCAACACCACGACGGGGAAGTTTTTGGGACATGATTCTTCGTGGAAGCTGCATGCTCAAGCTCCCAGAGAAGACAAGGCCACGCTGTTTCACGCAAGAAGACATCGAGACGGGGGTTATGTACTGCTGGCGCAGAACTGGTTTGCCATGGTCCAAATCTCCATTGGGGCTGATGGAAATACTCTTTTTGGAGGAAGTGATGAGGGGACTAGATGGGAATTCGTGAAGGTGCAGTAGCAGTAGGGTAGGACAATGGAGTCGGGATCCTCATTTGCTTCATGCCCTCGAGGCTTCGCCTTTTGCCTCTCCAGTCAGGCTAGCTGAAGATATTACTCGAGGGCGGGAGACTTGAGATCGAAATGCAAAGACTCAAGAAACAGTGCAAATACATTCAAGGTGGAGCTTGCGGATGACTTAATTCCCTACCCAAACTTCCGATCCATTTCCTCACGGAGCTTCTCCAACCCCTCCACCAACTCATTGTCCGACACAACCATAACAATGAGCTCCTCAATCGTGTCGCCGGGATTTTCTTGCGCGCCCATTGATAAGAGCTTGGTCAGGAACTCCGCCAGCCTCTTTGGGTGATCTTTCAAGCGCAACTGTAGACCAAAGATATTTAGAAATGCTCCCGAACCATGAATGGGCAGCAGCCTAACGTACCTGGACTTGTTCGAAAACGAAGTTGAACTGAGCTGTGATATCAGCTGCGTTGGGCTTCCGAGGCAGGGTAAACGGAAGTCCCAGAGTGCGACAGAGAGCAGCCCGAGCGACAGTCTCTTCCTCCGGGGTGGTGAGAGGGGCATCGAGAAAGTCGGCGTATTGAGCACGAAGTGCCTGATCATCTGCAAGCTCGAAAAGCTCGACGAAAGTGGCATGAGTGGTGCTCAGAGGGACCAGTTCCCATGCAAACTCCTCGCTAGCCTTGTAGAACCTGCTCTGAGCATCCAGTCCAGATTTTCCAACAAGCCTTTTGACAACGCGATTCCTCAAGTCCATGGCATCCCAGAAGGCGCTGGGTTGGGCCATGGCGCGGAGGTGGCCGCCGTATGCCTGCTCAAAGACACGCTCAGCAAACTCCTCTTCCATCGGAGTGATTTGCTGGCAGTGAGTGGGGGTAGGCATATTGGGGGCATGGGTTGAAGTGAGGGTAGCCAGCGACAAGAGGGAGAAGTGTGTGATGTGCAGGATGTAAGAAAAGAGCATGACGAAGGAGTAGGGCGATAGCAAAATGGAAAGATGGAAAGATGAGGATTGAGAGAAATGAGAGAAAGAGAAGAACTTATATAGAAACTGAGAGGCCATAATATTGCAGGTGTCCGATCATCCGGATGCCTTGCTTGCAAGTGAACCTGCCTGGAACTTGCTAGGTCTAGTTAGTGGCTATGCGAGGACTCTCATCAGGGAAATAGTGGAGGTTTGATGGGGCAGTGACTGAGAAGATGATTGTGTGATTCAGTCAGCCTATTCCTCAGCTAAGCCTGATTGAAAAGAGACATTTGAGCCCCATTTGTTACGCGAATCGCATAGCTTTCTGGTACACCTTCACCCGAATCCTCTTGCGGACTTTGGTACACGGAATCGCGCTCAAACTATACGGTGATGGAAGTATCAAGAGTCCTACCCAGGGTGCTGGGGAATTTTTACTTCGCATATTCAAAACAGTCCCAGGATATGTCCTTACTACGTACATGGAATACATCAAGATGTTTAAATAGGTCCTGAAGCCGTTCGGATCGACACGCTGTCAAAAGCTAGATTAGCATAATATAAGAGTGAAGAGGTCAGACGTATAGCTTGTTTGATCGCTGCTAGGCCGTAGGGATAATGGGTGGCTTATCGTGATCCTTGACCTTCTATTTGACAATAGCAACAGCATTCCTTCATATAACCCTCAGCTTCGCTCGTAACCTCAGAAATCGCCTCGGTCCCCCGTGACTCGGCTCGGCCTAGTCTCTAGGACCTTACTGATACCCTATAGGGATTGCTAATCACTATCGGTTTATGCCGTTTGCTGCCGTCAGCAGCTGCTAGGTCAGACTGGCGTCTGACACTCGCTCGCAGATCAGAAAGAGCTGGTAGTGAATGGAACTTGAATCATCGTCCCTACAACAGTTGAATCGTTTCGGGGAGTAAACAGTGGCGATTTCTGGTAGTACTGTTTTGTTGTTGCCTCTCCATCGGGACAATTCCATTAGTTTTATAACTATCCGTGGTGAGAAATCATCGTTGATAACGGTTAGGTTGTGGATGGGATTAAGTGTGTCTTCGTCTGTGATGGTTAATAAGTCAAAGTCGGTTCGATTTCTGCCAAGAATCGGCCCCTTATCTTCGAAAAACCACTTTGCCACTTCCCGACCCTTTTCGGTCGTCCGGTTGGGCAAGCACCCAGAGTGCTGTAAATTATTAGAAATATATGGACGTAACTGGAGCTAGATATGATTTGGCTTGCAAAAGTAGTATAAGTCTTGAAAGTATGCATGTAGTGGAAGCGTTGAGTGAGATGTTTTCGACGCTTGGAGTTGCAAAGCCCACATGCTGTCGCTCCAGTCCTCCTAGAGGAGATGGGTCTCGGAAGCAACCTCTGTATAATCACGCGACGATTTCTCGTTCGCTTCTTTAAAGTCGGTCTTAGGTATATGAAGTCATTGTATCTCTGAGGTTTCGTGAATCATGCAATAATAGCTCGCACCAATACCCAATCGTCTCTGGGAATTTTGGCAACAATATATCTCGCAAGTCTTGTCTGGTATCTCGGGAAGAACTTCCTAGGCCTGTTTGATGCCGTATAATTTTCTCTTTTGATTCCAAATGTCAGCTTGGCAGGCTGTCCACCGAAGTTTAAACCTGGTCGGATCAAATCTGTCAAAAGTGCCAAGAACCAAGGACTGGAAATTGATACTGGCATATCTCCTACTTCTGGAAGCAGAGCCTCAGAAGCCTCTTCTTCCAGCCCGGCGAATTACTTTCTAACCGAGTCGCCGTATACTTGAATATCCTCCTCAACTTCAGGGTTGGATGCTGACGTATTGATAGAGTACCTTAGCAAGATTCTCTCAATGCCTGATTATCGTGTGGCAAGCAAATGTAGCTTACGGGAACCGTGAGCCAGCGACCAGGTCATAAGTGAGATCGTTGTTTGGGGAACTCTTGTCTACCGCATCAACTAAAGAGGACAAAGTCTCTGGCTGACGTAAGAGCATCGCAAGTAATGACTTAAGGTATTCCATTGTCGGTGACAAGACCTTGACGAATACGGTTCAGGTTTCGACAGAGCTGACTGACTGTCCACGGCAAGAGGTACCCTCATCCTGCCTGTGACTGTGGCATAGTGTGTAACAGTGTTGTTCCAGCTGCTTGTTGGGCTATTCTTCCACTCAGATCAACGGGGAGAGCAGTCTGCCTTCGTATCCTGCCTTTCTGTTCTACCATATCTTCCTTCTTGCGTAGCCCGGAAATAATATGTAGCCTGCCCTTTACGCTATACTTGAACACCACGGAAGGCGAAGCGTTGGTAGCAATATTCGCAAAAACAAGCTGCTTGTAGCCAGACGCGTGAAAACAAGGCACTGCACCGACAACTCGCCACGCATGATAGCTGAAATGACAAAAAGCAACATGTGCACTATCCCGTCACCTGCGCCCAATGATGACGTGCATCTATAGTGAAGAGCCACAACAACAGCCCCATTCTCATGCTGCAGTGCGGGGCGTGCATCGCGGACGCGACGCGCGTGACATTTCCAGATTAATGCAAACAAAAAGGAAGAGAGCATCTTCTGAGAGCAAACGATGGAATAAAGCAGCCAAAGACACACGTCTTGCGGCATTGCAGCGAGTCCAGGTGGAACGCCATTGGCCCTGCTGCTAACGAACTTCGTGAAGCCTGCCGCGGAATGTCTCCCGATCTCAATGTCTCCTGCGCATTTTTCAATTCGTTTCCATCATCCTCGACTCAAAATGGTTGCTGTTCCGTCCACCGTCGACCATTATGCCGTTCTCCAGGTTCCTCCAACAGCGGATGAAGTCATGATCAAGTCTGCTTACAGACGGCTTGCAAGACTGAAGCATCCCGACAAGAACACGAATACCCTGGAGGCAACAGTCGAATTCCAAAAAGTCTGTCACTGCACTGATACAAGAATCACAATGACTGACGCCAGCTCGCTCGCAGCTCACGACCGCCTACGCCGTTCTCGCCGATCAAAAAAAGCGACGACGATTCGATCTCCGATATACATCCATCCAAGACATAAATGCTGTTAATTCGCTGGTAGATCCGCCAGCCTCCCGAAACAATATTGAGAATGGCTCGCCACCTCACGCAACAGCCGAACAGACATCTCCCCCACAAACCAGGGAGACACGCGTTCAAGAGGAAAGAATCGAGGTGGACAGAGAAATGCAGAAGATGGAGTCGAAGAAGAGAAAACTCCAACGCGACCATTCGGAGGCGACCAGAGGGGTCGACGTAAAACAGTCAGCCATTGACAGCCTCGAGGCCGAGCAGCAACAAGAAATCGCCAAGGAAAAAGCAGCTGGTCATGTCTCGACTCTTTCAGAGAAAGACAGAGCAGAACGAGCTCGGCGAGAAACCCGCCGCAGGGTGGATCGGATGGTGGTAGAAATGGAACTTCGTCGGTGCAAGGTCAGCCTGCGGAACATTGCATGGGAGCTTCACACCGTCGACAAGGAAATACAGAAGAAAATGTACCAAAACTAACAACTTGACTATAGAAAATACATGCTAAAGTCACTATAGGAAACAAGCTACCAACAGAAAGGCTTCGAGACACAGTGGAGGATAAACAAGATATCTAAGTTGGAGGTAGCAAGTAAGAGACATGTGTTGTACGCAACATATTTCTTTCTTATCGAGCTTTTTGTGAAACTGTGGCCATGAGCACTGTTGTTGTGCGAGTAGATTGCCAAGAGAGTGTCTTATTTCTCTACGAACAAATCATGCCCGAATAACATGGAGTGCTTCATTATGAAGACCTTAAATTTGCTTTCTGGAGTAGTAAACACACTATAGGCTGTGGCGTGTCTTCCTCACTGCAATTGTCTATGGAAGGACCTCAATTGAATCCAGATATTCCTCACTCGAGGGATAATCAGTGTTACCTTTGAAATTGCAATGGCGTATAGAAGCCGACCGGTCATATGGTTAAACTCGAGGCCATGGCGTAGTCGGTAAACTAAGTTTGGCATCGAAGCAAAGTATCTTCCGAAGATGACTAGGGTGTTGTAATCCTTATAGCTTTCGTCGACAGCTTCAGCAGAATCCGCCGTGAAACTACTGGCGACAAGCACAGGAGAGCGATTTTGCGAGATGTCGAAAGCAAACTCAAGGCGCTCCTTTTTCTTCTTATCGATGCTGTTGATTACTCGAGATTGAACCAGGTTGCAGGCAGGCAACCTTCAAGTACTTCAACGCTCGAACGACATGGGAGAACTGCTTCTCAGCCGCTGTCACCTCCATCTTCATGCTCTAGAACGTGCTCCATGGGTTCAGCCTGACTTTTACTCGGTCATGCCTTTGCTATCTAGGCCGCAAAGAAAAGGATTCACCATGTCTCTGCTTGTGAGTCAATGCTATATGAATAAATTAATTAGGCAGCATGGAACGGAATGCCCAAGCCAGGGGTCATGGACGTTACTTACAAAAGCGATGCTTTTGCTTGTGTTTGGTTGGAGCGGCCAGCCTTGGCTGGGGACATGCAGACGCATATTTTGAACCAGACGCCCATCAAAATTATGGATTTTCCTGAAACTTGAAAGCTGAAAAGGTGGCAGTTTGGTTTGAAACTAATTGAGTTTTTCGAGGAGAAGGAGATGTTCAAATGTCATAAGCAAACCAGTATCAAGACTGTAGTCTATCAATATCTACTTACATCTACACCCGTCCGCCTCAACCCTGTACTCCAGTTCTCAAAAGGCTCTCACGCACTCTAATTGGATGAGCCTCAGTGTTAAACACAAACCCATTCGACCCGTTGACCTGGAGCTGGACGTCCGACTCTGGCGCAAAGATGAGATACATGTACTTTAGCGTCTCAGCCAGCCAGAAGCTCGACATGAAATTATCGTAGCCTCCGCCGTCAGTCACGGTCACGTTCAGGATTCCCGAGAAGCCGCTGCCGACGCCACAGGCTTTGTTGATGTGCTGGAAGGCGTCCCAGGCCATGTCCTGGTACTTGCGGTCGCCGGTGGCGCGGTAAGAGTAGTACAGGCTCTCGATTGTCTCCGGGCGGAGGACGTAATCTGTGTATGTGGCCCAGAAACCAGCCTCGGCGTAGAAGTCGGCCTGCGCCTCGGGGGGAGGTTCGTTGGTGGTATTCTGCGCCGATGGCTTCTCGCTGGCGACCCAGCGGAAGATCTCGGGGCCAACGCCGCTGGCAGTCTGGTTGTATGTCTGGTAGTAGGACTCGGCAAGCTCGAGACCAAACTTGACGTATTTTTCCTTCTTGAGCAGGATGCCACCGAGGATGAAGTTGCCACCCGCAAAACTGGCCACTGGATCGTTGTGTTAGCTGTAGAAATGTCTCGGCTGGGCTTCCGAAGAGCACACTCACAATGTCCCGAGCTTGGTCGCGTCGTATTGCCCGAATACCCGGAAAGGAATGTCAAATCCTTGCGCGATGTCGGGTGCGACGCGAGGAACTCTATGGTTGAGTCTGCGGCAAGCACCCAGCGGTCTCGATACTCAGCGAAGGCCTCCGGGTCGTAGAGATACATCTTGATCAGGTACTCGTAGAAGCTGTCCGTTCCGCCACCCCAGCCTCCTCTGTTGTCTAGAAACTTGCCGTCTTCGGTGCTGACCTGGTATCCCACGAGCCCGGGGAAAGGCTCTGGGATTCCAGTGGGGTTGAGGATGTACGACTCGCCCTTCTGTGCGAGGGCGGCATACGTCGCATTTCCCGTCAAGTCGCTCAGGCGCGTCCACTCCAATACCAGAGTACCGAAGCCCGCGATGGAGTTGAGACCGGTGTTGTTGATGCGAGGCTCCGGGTTGAGGTACACGGTTCCATCGGGAACGCCACTGGTCGTGCTGAATGCAACGCTCAGGCTGTCGGCAAGGCTTTGGGCCTGCTTGAGGAGAGCGTCGACTTCACTGGAGTTGGACACGAGACTCTTCATGGGGCCTTTCAAGAGGTCATAGCCTGTGATGGTCAGGTGGATTCTGACAAGATGGTGGAGCTGTGAGGTCCATCTTACTAGAAATCAGGCCGCCGAGATAGCGAATCGTGCTCTCGAAGACAGAGATGGGGTCATCGGCTAGCTCTGTGGTGGTAAAGTCTATCTTGGGGATGTACTCGAGAATCTGGTTCACGATCTTTGCGTCGCCCATGATGATGGCAGTCGTCAAAGAGTCAATTGACGTTACGCTCCACCCATTCCTAGACATGGTGAATCAGCGGGTGCATTCCAGTCGGACGTCTCGTGCCAAACCAACATGTCATTCTCAAATGTGTTGTTGATGGGAAGCAAACTGTCGTGAGGGAATGCATAGTCGTAGTAGCCCTGCCACGAGGCCTGGAAGACGTCCTTGATTGCAGCCGCCCGGTCAGCATCGGGGAGAGGACTGGCACGTCCCTCTACGCTTGGTGTCGCGTAGACGAGCGAGGGGATCGCAACGAGGGTGAGGAGTCTCATAATGATGTGGTGGGGGAGTATGGATGAGTCGTGACTATGTCGTTCACCTCTTCTTATGAAGGATGCACGATAAGAAGGGAAAAGGAGTCTGGCCGATGCGGGGGATACGAGTCTAATATCCCCGGAAGCGATCGCCAAGTCAGGGGGACCCGGTCGTCACTCGGTCGCGCCGGCAGTTGAACGATCCTGGCACAAGGTTTTCTCACGGCCTTTTGCCGTGTTTCCCTCCCTGCCCAGCCATTCTGTCTCCCTGCAATCTTGTCTTTTATCCGGACTGTACTATATGTAACACCTATAGACTGTAGCTGATATAGTCTTTGAGAGGCTTCGGGGAGGGGGGTGCTGATAAGAGAACGCTACGCTTCGAAACGACGCTAAATCCTCAACTTGCCGGGATATTCTGTAGGGGTCTTGGCATCAGAACATGTCCTGCCAACATCAGATGAGGATAATCCGTCACAAACTCTATATTCATCCGTGCGCAATAACAAGCTTCGATATAGGCATCTCGTTCATGAACATGACACATTCGGTGGATACATGGCACATATGCTCGGTGCGCTCAGTCCTTTCTCTTCGTTATTCGATGATGAAATCCTCAACCTCGTCCTCGGGCAACCCGGTATCCAAGTCACCGCTCAGTAGCCCCAGCACGAAGCACTCACCCACGAAGCCCCAAACCGTCTTGCCATTATCCTCCCGCCTCTTTCTCATGACGTAGGGGAAATCCCCTCCAAAAAGATAGACAATCACGTCTCCTGGTTTGGAGATGTCGGGAGCAAGACCCATAAACCCGTCGTCTGTGATAAACCACGTACGTGACCGTACAAATTCTTCCTGCGGGAAAGTAGTCCTGATACGGTAGAAAGGAGGTGTATTACTGTAAAGATCCTCCTGGGTGTACCTGGGCTCGCTCGTGCTCCGCTCAACACTGGAGTATAGGTAAAATGACGGATCAGTTTCGCCCTCATGAAATCTGACTGAAACAGGAATCATTGGACCTTTCATTCGGTCAACGTCCTTGTGGAACATGGGGCGTAGACGAGGCTGTCCCTGCGGGGCTCGGCGGTATGACCAGAATGTTTCCTGGCGATGGATACCTTCCTCCGCGGCACATATTGGATGCGCCAACATGACTGATCGGGAAAATGCTTCGTGGTAAGTTAGATAGGTGGTCGGATACGGCTCTGGGAAACAGTTGATGAGTTCTCCATGTCGCCCTGCTTTCCAGAGTTCTGTTTCCACCGGCTCAACATCCTTGATCTGAAGAATCCGGATTCCTCGGATCTGCAGTTGCAGTGGCATGCTCAGAGCGGTTGTCAAGTCTGGGACTTGATGTGGCATCTCTTCGCCCCTTCAATGCTGGAAATGCCCTCTCCCTGTCCCAAACTCGTAAGGAGTGGTTTCCCATTCCAAGGACGCCTCCAGTCCGGCACCCATGACGGTATGTCTGAGGCATCGTAGGATCCGTTGATGCACATCAGCCACGCCAAAGGGCGCCGCCGTATGATTTTATACCAAGCGTACGCAACCCGGACATACATCTCTACCAGGCTGAGGGAGTAGTCGACTTCGGGTGCATGGCCACCATGTCCTTTTGCTATCCCCAGCAGCGCGAATACGTGGTCCCTCGGATCTGTCGCCTTACAGCCTCGGGAGTGCATTTGGAGTTGGATAAGATGGTTCTTGCGGCAAAGATCCTTGACGAGGTCTGAATCGTCGGGGACGCGCGCAACGTACCTCGCGTTGATTACTTTGCGCATGCTTTGTCGCTGCTCTTCCAAGTCGAGCCGGATGTTGACGTGTGCGCGACCCGCGTCAATGTCGTGCATTTTGCTTCTTGACACCACCCGACATGCGCTGACGAGGGTTTCCCACAGCATCAAGCCGTGCGATATGGAAATGATGGGGCGTTCCGAGATGACGACTTCCTGAATGATTCAGACACGATGGAACCATGGAAGTTCCAAGAAATCCATGAAAGCCTTCCACGGGTCGTGGCTGGCAGTGCCAGAACGCCCCAGTGTGCCCAAGGATACGGCTTCGTTGGCAGCAAGGGGCACTGCGTCAGATAGACGGCGAGGTAGCTTGTCGTCTCCCACTCCTCCATGGCAGCCAGGGCCTCGATAGATTTGAAGGCTACCGGCATCATTTCGTCGAAGCCGGTGAGGCAAATTATGGTTTGCAAGGCACAGGCGTAGACCATCTTCATGTTCTTGACCTGGCTTGTCTTCTCGGAAATGTCGTCCTGATTGATGCAAAGGGAGTCGACCCAGAGAGGCACAAACACATCTTCTCGGCGAATAGATAGGAGGACCTTGCGTAAGTTGTCTGTGATCATAACATAGCCGGAAGGCGGCACATCGGTGTTCACTGACGTATTTGTCTCGCCGTCTGCTCCAGTTGCTTGCACGGCAATCGAGTCCCCTGCGTAAATGCGATGTATGCGCTCGTTGCGACCCCAGGCGTATGAAACAGCACCGAACCTGGAGCAGCCTGGTTTGACAACGTTGAGACTGACAAAGAGGCTGTCGGAGCGCTCTCTCGGATGGACGTGGAGGATGCGGAAGTCGTCTCCGCTGAGGGCATTGTACCGGTACGGTGGGAGCTGTGATAGTTTTGAGGCCATGTTGAGCGCCGCAACATTCCCGCCAGATGCGGTGGTGTTGGAAGTGAGACTTGAGTTGGGTAGCTAGCTGGGTGAGATACAGCAGAGTGATAAGGGAGTCATGTTCAGCGACAACATCAAATCCGCCTTGTTAGTGCTGCACCTCAGGCGATTGGGAAACCCGTGATGCGCATGCAGGCCTTGTCTCATGGAGCTAGCTCGAGTCCCGGCGAAAGGGAAAATGTATGAACGTCAAGATCCTAGGACAGACTGCAATTGGGCAAGTGGTCAAGACCACCACATGCGACTGGTAAGTGCGCTTGAAAGGCAGATCCTGAGCGTCCATGACGTGTTGAACAGGAATGTCGTAGGGACTTGTAGCGATCAAGCTATTCCCTGAACCTGATCACTATTAGGCTGTCGTCCTCCACTAACAAGGTGGTATATAGAACAAAGAGTAATTCACTGCAATATGAATGTGCCGAGTAGGAAATAACCAGGAACATACTAGTAACAAGTATAATGCGTTCTAATGGTCACAGTTATGGATTGTCCCATTCATTCCCTTGGTATTGAAGGTATCATCGTGTCGACGTTTGCCTCCTCCCGTCGTCTACGACACTGGTCTCGTTGTGATCGGTCACGTGCCAGAAAACTCAGCTCGTACGTTACGCACTCGGCACATCAACACAAAGTCCATGTCAGGAATAGAACGGAGAGCAATTTAATACCACCAAAATCCACCCGTTGCTTCGTCTTCATCTTGAAAGATGGAAGAACTCCCTCTTTCCCCCTCCGGGATTATGATGCAGACAGACTTCATCACTCCCGCCCACGAAGCCAAGCTCCTGCACATCTTCCAACACGAGCTCGAGTGGCCAGCGCGCCCAGGACGACTCTCACTGCATTACGGATACACCTTCAGCTACAAGACATTCGGCATAGACGAAAACATTCCGTATAAACCTTTCCCAGACTGGCTCGTGCCTCTACTGCCCACAACCGAAGGCCGTCCACCCGAGCAGGTCTGTCTTCAGCAATACGCACCTGGCACCGGAATCCCGCCCCATGTCGATACACACAGCACGTACGACCAGCTATATGCACTGTCACTGGGCGCGCCAGTGTTCATGCAGTTCCGCGACGGCGTGTCCGGGGAAAGGACCGACGTTGATCTCGTCCCTCGCAGCATGTTGCAGATGAGCGGCGACTCACGACTGCATTGGACGCATGGGATCAAGTCACGCAAGACAGATACACTGCCTGACGGTACGGTGAGGCTGAGAGAGAACCGCTGGAGCATCACTTATCGCTGGCTTCGCGAGGGTGGAGAGTGCGATTGTGGCGATGAGAAACTCTGCGATACAGCCCAGAGGCGGAAAGGCGTGGAGAGGGAGTATCGGTGGAAACAGTACGAGGAAGATGCAAGAAAGGATGAGACGAAACCAGTTGCCGTTATCTGAGGGGGGAGAACATGCTCTGTGGCTGATTAGAATAGAACTGGCGTCTTCTGATGAGATAGACCTTGTGACATGCAATTTCGACTTGAGCCCTTGGCCGCTCATTGACAAAACAAACTCTCTTACATTGACTCTATGTGAGTCTCGCTCCTGGGACCCTGAAGACCTACTCTTAAACAACGATGTAGTTAGTGAAGGATTACTACCTCAACGTATGAGATTTTGGAAAATGTTCACAGATTAGCATTTCCTTACCTCATGGTACCATCCCCGACGATTGAAGCGGGACCGTCTATAGCTGTAGCCATGTTCTTGGTTGCAATGAAGATGAGCTGAATAGTTCAACTTTAGAGGGGGAAGGTTGATCGGGCTGTCTGTAAAGTACATCAACTGGCCGCTCACCAAGACTAGGCCATGGCAGCGCTACAAGTCACCTTTAAATTTATGGCCTTCTCAACAACGTCTGGCTAGGATCATCCAGCCACTACAACGAACAATTCTTTATCAACCCTGGATGCTTTTGGACATAAATTCGTCTATGTCGTCGAAGTTGATCTCGCTCAGAGGTGGGTACCAGCTCACATCGACATCCGGACACTAGTCAGGCGCAAACGTCTCCCGCCATGCATCAAACACGCGCAGCGCCACGTGAGACCTCTCCACAGTCTAGGCGACTAATTGAACGATGCCACTAAGTTACGTTAAGGTCGTTGTGCCAATGGTTATCGGCCCCTGGTGTCCGCTGTATCCTAACGTGTACAATGGGACGAGATAGAGCACACTCACTCCTATGCGTAGGAGTGTAACGTCGTCTTGGGGCTTGCCCATGTTGAGAATAGTGAAAGCGTTGATGTTAAGGATGTTGACAACGATGGTGTAAATATCGTTGGCCATTGTTGTCGTTCTTTGTCCAGCAACGGAAAAAGTCAGTGTATACCGCTTCATCGGTATTTTTGTTGTCGAACCATGAACTCTGGCGTAGGTTGAGGTCGACGTGCAGCTGCACCTTGAGGGGTTGAGCCAACATAACCCGTAAAGCTTCCTCAGTTGTGACTAATCTCGTCGTAGATCTTCTCTAGAGCATTGGACTTAACTCCTTGGCATCTTCGGCAAAATTGCCCTCCGTCTACCAGAAATAGACCGTCTGAACGACGTGCAATACGTTTCGGATGAGTTGTCATTTTCCCTTGCTCTGCATCATATGGTATGGGCCTTTCAGCCTCTTTTCGACCGAAACCCTAAATGGGTCAAATGATCTCTGTGCCGTTTGGATCTGCCAATTGCCGGCTAGTGCTGCGTCCTGGAATGTCCAGCACCCAGTCATCCAGGCCATCAGGCTGACCCGAGAGAAGAGCTCACAAACATCTATCTCGGTGACATTCAGCTTCTCCACCGTAGAGTCTACAACAAGAACCTGCATGGCGCAGGAGTAGGTGGCAGCCATCTGGTTGATCGCTTTGAACTTGAGAGCCACCTTGTCATACGTCGTCCCCACGGAGACACATAGCGTCGAACCAGAACCATTCGGTCCGCAGATCTAAGATCACCCGTGACATATCCAGTTTCAGAGAACCTGAAGCAGCAAATTTGCCGTTCGTATGCGAGGCTAGAAGAGTGTTGATATCGAGTAGGGCTATATCTCCTATAGATATGTAGGTGAGTAGCAAATGAAGCGGACAACCACCACAGCGACTAGCTTTCTGGGACTTTTAAAGACAGTCGTAAGGTTTCGCGTCTTCGCAATATGAAGGAAGAACTGAAACAGAAGTCTCTAGCTTCATAGAGGTGACAAGTGGTTGTTTGTGGTGAGGGAATATTAACAGAGCCATGTCCGCTCAAGCTCAACCTAACGTCAGGCCTCCACATCATATTAGTCTCAGGTTATAAGGTTAAACTGCTCATATTCATCGATGCTATTATCTATCCATGTATCCAGGCGACAGGAATGACGAGTGATATCATTGCATGAAGTAACGGTTTCTTATTTTCGACACAGAAGGTCTCTGGCGAATCCAGTTTGCCACCCGACATAAAGAATATGCGAGATCCCTTAATAATAAATGACTAGGAGTCGCTGGCAGATTTATTTCTGCACCCCGAGGTGTGGCTTTCTGAGTAGGCCTGCCTTTGAGTCTCGAATAAACTCTTGTAGCCACAGAGGAAACCCTGCAATCCCTGACACAATCCCCTGCCAGCGTGGCAAGATGATTTGGCCACTTCTCCCGGTTATCATCTGCTTCACCACTGCATTTGCGACCTCTTCTGGCTCTATGACAGACTCGTTGAAGTTTGGGCTCGCCCTCGTGTTCGCAGTCATCGGTGTCCGGACCCAGCATGGGTGCACAATACTATAAGAACCCCTCGTCAGCTGGGTCGTAGAGACTGGAGAAAAATCCATGACTTGCCTTGTCCTTATCTTGTTCGCAGAATATCGGCGCTTCAGTTCCTGTCCCAGGCCTTCGTGGAATGCAAGTGCACTAGCTTTAGGGCAGCTGTAACTGACATTGCCGGCAAGGACAACAAAACTGGGCATACTTGCCATAGTTACGACATGGCCGTGGTTTGCTTTGACCATGGCTGGCAGGAACTCTTGAATGATCCAAAAGTGCGACACCGTGTTGACGTCAAAAATCCGGGGGATCTGGGCCTCAGTGTAGTCGAGCACATGGTTGCCCAAGGAGATCCCAGCATTGTTGATGAGCACGGTTGAATCACCGAGACGGTGCCAAATCTGCTGTGCGGCCTTCTGCAAGGCTTCGGGAGACGAGACATCAACCTCGTAGAAAAAAGCGCCTGGCGGCAGCGGAGTCTGGGGAGGGCTGACGTCGAGGATAACGACCTTGATGCTCTTTTCCGCAAGTGCCTGGACTATGGCCTTACCCATTCCACTGTTGCCGCCAGTGACGAGAACGATTGCCTTTGTCCAGTCCCAAGAATCGTTCGAGACCAGACCACCCGAGACGTGTCTGTTTAGGAGCTGGTTTATTGCGTAAGCGACACCAACCAAGAGGACGATCCTTGGAATGGATCCGAGACTGCCCGGGTCTTGCATCGTGGAAGTCGCCAAGGCTAGCCAATTCGAGGCCAAGCTCCCACTGTTAAACATGGCGGGTCGATTCAGACGTCTTCTCAGTTGAGAAGCACAATCATAAAGAAAGAAAGATAAAGGGAGTAGAAAAAGGAGGCAGAGAGGAAAACGCCTGCTCTCGTTCCGGTCATCACTTAACGGGCGTGAATACAATGACCACCGGTCAGCAGCCGGAAAGTCGCCGATCTTACGCTATCCAGGATCCCGCAGGTGCATGTTGGTTGAACACGAATAGCATCCATAAGCCAAGGATGAGAGAGGCCTGCTTATTCTGCACTTTGGTCAAGCGTTGTGTGCCTCGGAAACATTTCGCAAAAATGCGATTGGACGCTGCTTCCACACCAATATTTCCTTCAAGAGCGTCCGGCCTCAAATGTAATACCCCGGCTTTTGCGCTTACTTGGTGCTGCCTGAACGCCACATGTGTCAAGGATTCGTTGCTGATGACATGGAAGACAAAGTGGGGGAGAGCCATTCTTGATATGAAGCCAAAGTCGGACGCTGGGCCTTTCTCTCTGTGTCTGTCCATTGTCAGGATTCCGAGCAAGGTTCATTTAATGCAAATTCTACCACTCATGAGCATTCTCCCGGTCTAGGTATATGTACTTGACCCAGAGTATATTCGAGTCGAAGAGCTACCCGAATTACCCGTTGCTGAAGAGTATGAACCTACTGAATAAGTAGAACAGACGTCAACGGAGAGAGTCTGGAGGAGACGTTAAAAGAAGAGCCCTGGACCATTGGTGTGCTTGGTCAACCCGGGAACCTGCATTTCATCCAGCTGGACATTGATAAAGGAGATGGTCAGGGTGGACTCCGCCGATGACGACTGTATGCTACAGGCTAAGTGCAGAGTGCGACTCCATCGACATTTACTCACAAAATATGCCACACTGCGCAGCCTCGTATTGCCATCTGGAAAGGTGGCATTACCTGATTAGCTCAGATCTCTTCAGCATCAATACTGAACTTCCAGATTTCGATGGATACTGCCTATGGGATATTACATTACGATATGCCGTCTACATATCAGCATGAAATCTGGGCTGCACGAGGTACCTCTAGTCCAGCAGAAATAAGAACGGCAATAGCTGGATCTGCTCAATCCGCATCGGGCTACCGCGGGCTGATTCGAGTACGAGAATTAGAGCTGCCCAGCGATGCGTTCATGAATGTCGTTGAGAAGAGAGAAGAGAGAAGAAATGGGCCGTTCGCCTTGGGACAAGACTGTGTTTTATTCCATAAGGGGTTCACCACGAAGAGTCAAATCATGGCGAGTTGACGGGAATGATGGAAAAGACACGGACGAGGGCGAAATTATTCCCCTAGGCGGCTCCGAATCAGATATCATCTCGAGTACCCTAGTTTCTTTACGATAGGCTATAAGTGATTGGGACTAAACCACACGTTATGATCGCCACAATTTGTAAGCCCCGCCGATTTATAAGCTATCTAATAAGTTCAAGAAACGCCGACCCCATCTTGAAAGCACAGCTCATTATTTAGCACATATTCCCACCGGTATTTCTCAACTAAACAGCCTTTACAATACTCACACACCTACTCCCTCCCACAACAATGTCTCAGCGAAACATCCTCATCACTGGTGCCTCGGGCTATCTTGGCGGCACCGTCGTCGCACAGCTTGCCACCGCCAATCTCCCATCGCACGGAAATATATTCGCCTTGGTTCGTACCGACAGCCAAGCGGAAGCGGTCAAGAAGTATGGATTAGACGCCGTAACCTTTGACCCCTATGATGAGGCTGCCGTCGAGCAGCACGTCCTTGACCATAATATCTCGGTTGTGTACTGGCTGATCGACGCATTGGGTTCAGCAGCCCAGCCGCACTTCATCAAAGCTCTGTCCAAGCTCAAGCGGAACACTGGCCAAACTGTTCATTTTCTCCATGTAAGTACACATGTTTCCGCTCCTACTCTACGCAATCGCTGCCATCGAGTGTCGGGGCTGACAATGCCTCGAGACAAGCGGAGCAAAGATCTTCTCGGATCTAGCAGGCGCCTACACCGACAAGCCATTGTTGGACAATGATGCCGATCTCTACAAGGTGCAGAAGAACCAGCAAGCTCCGCATGAATTGTTGCAAAAGGTTAGTACTGCCCCGGGTTTATTACACACGTTGCGGGTCGCTAACCCCAGATGCTTAGGCTGTTGACACCAACAACATTGTGATCGACCTCGCCGAAGCACAAGGTGTCCGGAGTTATATCTTCGTGCCTTGTGTCGTTTGTGAGTCCATGTTGAATGTTTTTGTAAAATGATATTGCTGACATCGTCAATCCCACCCCAGACGGCAAGGGACGAGGATTTGGCAATCCCGTTTCCATTCAAACCGTGGCTATTGTCAAGGCGGCAAAACAAGCCAAAAAGGTCTACAAGGTAGACACCGATCGTCCGGTAAGGCGGCAGTGATGTTGGTCATAATCACCATGCTGACTTCTGCCCCAAGACTTGGCCTGTCTCTCACGTCGACGACACCGCCACTTTGTACATTGAAATCCTCCGTAAGATTTTAGCTGAGGAAGACATCGACTATGGAACCAACGGCTACTATCTCGCTTCTTCGGGAAGCGTTGCCTGGGACGATCTGTACGAGGCCATGGCCAGGTCGCTCGCAAAACGAGCCATCATCGAGGATTCTCAGGTCAGCTTCGCTGAAGATGCCGCTTTGGCCAAGATGGCGAAAGGTCTGGGTTGCCCGGAGAACTTGGTGAGAGTCCAACTGGGAGGGAAGTGAGTGACTAATTCCCTTTGTTTCCGATGCACTCTCTTACCAAAGTCGAATTTAGGTGCACATTTACTGCCAAACACGGGCAGAGCCTTGGGTGGAAGTCTAAGTACCCAGCAGACCATATTCTTCAAGCAGCCGATGAAGAGGTTGCGCTGATCCTCGAGCACGTATAACTTGAAGTGGGCTCTTGAAACAAATCTTGACCCGAGTTCACCAAGAAAGTTCCTCAAAGACACTTGGTGGTTCGGTTCAGGTCACGTACCACGGATGAAGTCAACAGACAAACATCGACTTGTAGGGGGGGAGGGGGTTGGAAGTCCATCAAATTTCGTAGCGATAGATAATAGACGAGTACGTCAACGAAATCAATTTCTCTCGAGGCCGAGTGTTAAGCCCAGCACAGCGGCTTGCCAGATCTTGTTATAGAGTAACACTTGCCAGATGTTATTTTCAATTCCTTATGAACATTCCATCTTGAACGCAGTGCCCCGGGAGCCTCAATTCCACACTTGTAAGCCATCCGTGAGAGGCCTACCGCTGTAGTCGTTGGCCGAGAAGTGTTGAGCTGACACGACTTTGAAGTCAATTCACACACCGACCAGAAACTTGCCCACCGCTCCCCAAGTCACGATCCTCCAACGCACTCGTCATCTCGGCATTACACAAACCGAACCGTAGCCACATCCCGGGCAAAGTGGGTCAGTGACAGTTGAGGATCAAAGCTAAGCCGCGGGAAGTTCAAACTTCGGAATTCCCGGAGTTGAGGGGGACATGCCGGACCCCAATCCAGATGTCCATCGCCAATGGAACTCTGCCAGAAGCTGAATACAAATATTGCCGATATAACCGTGAAAATGGGTCCCTTCCATCAAAGTCTCTAGTTGTCGACTCGCACAGCTTGTTTACAATGGCCACTACACCCTTTGCGTCCGGAGGAGCCCAATGGATCTGGGTCCCTGCATTCGATGACGCTGCTGCCCCCGCACAATTCGTCTCGCTTCGTAAAGCGTTTCAGCTAGATCGAGTTCCCGACCACGACGTCCTACTACATGTTTCAGCTGACACGAGATACCGCTTGTACCTCAATGGCCACTCACTGAGCTTTGGCCCATGCAAGAGCTATGCACTACGCTGGAACTACGAGACGGTCAACATCACTCCGTTCCTGAGCAAGGGTCTCAACATCTTGGCTGCTCGAGTGCTGCGCTTCTCCAGCACCCATCCAGGATGCTTTTCTATGATCCGAACGGCGTTGCCCGGGTTCATTCTCTGTTGTGATTTACCTGTATGATCGACTTCTCGGTTAAGAAGACACAAGCTGATTGGCACAGGGTCAAAGCATCAAGACAGACGAGTCATGGAAAGCGAAGTTGGATACTGCGGTTCGCCTAACAGACCCATCAGAATGGGACTATCGGCTCGGGCCCTCCTTTTTGAACATCAATGAGAGAGTAGATGGAGAACTGAGTGATCGCGGATATCTCACGCCGGAGTTTGACGACTCATCGTGGCCGGCTGCTGTCGAGATCAAGAGCACCGGCAAGATGTCCCCGATGCTAGACCCTCGCCGTCTTACTCCCCGACAAATTCCGTTCCTATCAGAAGAACCTGCCAGGTTTGACGGTGTCGTAACATGCTCGGGGCCAACCACGGCTGAGGAATGGACTGCTCTGATACTGGAGGACAAGCCAGTCTCCCTGGCATCCGAATCGACCCACATTGTTGATATCGAGGTAAAGGTACGTAAATCCCAACTACTGAGCCAACTGGCGTTTACTAACCCAAGCAAGGCTTTGACTACCGGATTTCTTGACTTCGTCTGTGATTACGAAGGACATGTCAAAGACAGGCCTGAAATTGAGCTTCTGTGCTCCGAGTGCTACGAGCCAGCCTTTGAAGAGGGCCAACCACGTCGCAAAGGAGACAGGACCGACTTTCGCAACGGAACGCTTTATGGGCCTGCGGACATCTACAAGCCACATCTCGGATTGAACCAGTACAGCCCGTTCTGGTTTCGTACTTTTCGCTACGTCCGGGTGACCATCAAAACCCGCCTTGAACCGCTCGTCGTTGGCGGCTTTTCGTACCGGTCGACGCATTACCCTCTCCGCGTTGCAACCACGATCCAGACATCATCCAAGCTTTTGAACAACCTGTGGAACGTCAGTCTCAACACGCTAAAGAATTGCATGCATGAGACGTATGAAGACTGCCCATTCTATGAGCAAAGTCAGTTCACCATGGACTCTCGCAGCCAGATTTTATTTACCTATGTCCTGTCCCGAGACGATCGCCTTGCCAGGAAGACAATGCACGAGTTTTACGCTTCACGACGCGATGATGGCTTGCTCGAAACACATTACCCGAGCCCTGCACGCTGCATCAACATCCCGACCTTCTCGCTCTTCTGGGTTTCGATGGTGCACGATCACATGGTGCATTTTGGAGATGTGCACCTGGTAAAAGAGTACCTCGGGGCTGTGGATGGAGTCTTGAACTATTTCGACCGACGACTCGGGAAGCTGGGTCTTGTCGGCCAATTCGACTCGGACTCGTGGGCCTTTGTGGACTGGATCGACGGATGGTTTGAGCCAGGGAAAGGGTTCCTAGGATTGGCCGTTCCACCGGCGTATTGGAGAACTGGCAGTGCCACGATTCACAGCCTGTTATATGCGTATACTCTTCTCAAAGCCGGTGAGCTCTGTTCGTTCGTCGGGCGACACGACACGGCAAGAGAATACGTCTCTCGGCAGCAAAGCCTCGTCCAAGCTGTCCGGCGTCACTGCTTCGACGAGCCGACTGGTCTATTCCTCGACGGGCCTGGAGCCACCGGGCAGTTTAGCCAGCACGTGCAGACATTCGCCGTCTTATCGGGATGTCTCGACACCAGCGCCGCGGCTCGGGAGCTGATGAACAAGACCATTTCACGACCCGAGGAGTACCCGATGGCCAAAGCAAGTTTCGCCATGGGCTTTTATCTGTTCAGGGCGGCAAGCGAGGCTGGCGTGTACGAGGAGAGCTGGCCAATCTTGATCCAGCCGTGGGAGAAGATGATTGCGCAGAACCTGACCACGTGGGCCGAGAGCGAGAGCAGCGTGCGAAGCGACTGCCACGCATGGAGCGCCACACCGCTGTACGAGATTGCGACGGAGATTCTGGGTGTGAAGAAACAGAGCAAAGAGTACTTGAAGCGCCTTAACAAGGACAAGGCCGAAATAGTGGTCGCGCCCAGGGTGTCGCTCGTCGAGGATATCAGGGGGACTGTCCTCGTTGGGGAGGAGGAGACTGATGTGCTGTCGGTTAGATGGGGCGATGGGCTAGATGTGACGGTAGAGTCTGGGAAGGACTATGAGATTTTCCGCACAAAAGCTTGAGTTGGCATGTCTCCTCGTTACTAAAGTAACCGGAGCGAGATTGTTGGCGTTTAGGCGAGACAGGGTGAAGAAGAGGTGCGGGAATAGTTGGTTGCTCTGCGACAGGGTAACCAACCGTGCAGTTAGTTAGTGCAGCCATTTGCTGGCTGTTCTTATCGCCTCCCTGCCTTTTTTTGTTCACGGTGCACGGGTGCTGCCTTGGATCCGCATAACTTAGTGCAGCTGGCTTAGTCGCATACTCCACACTATGCGTGCTTGTGCAACCTCGCGTAGAACGATACACCTAGAACTACATGTGCATGCGTGAATGCGGGGCGACGACGACCACAGCGGAACTGCCATGCACTAACACTGAGCCGTGTCCACTGTGGATCAAGACTCGCCCACCACCATTGCATCTCCAACAGCACTCTGTCTCTGCACCCGACGTCTTTGGAATTCCATCCCTAATCGTCTTTGGCAATACTCTATAATTTTCTTAACTATCACCTACGCCCGCGACCAATCCACCGAAACATGACGAACAGCCCGCCTTGGGATCCCCGGAGGATTCGGAAATCTAGAAGTAATCACCTCTGCTGAATCGTTGCCAATGCACGTTTTTCAGGTGGCCCAGCCCATGTTCCCACCATGTCGGAGTCTCCCTCAACCACGTTTTTGTCACCCGCCATCATGCAGACCTGATTCTACTGGTTTGTTGCTACTCGGCATCTCAATCGTGTCCCGAATCAAATGTCCTTCTCCTACAAGGACGCGATCGCAGGAGCAGCAGAACATAGACTGCCAAGGCTTCCGGCGAAGAGTTTGAGGGGGCAAGGTCCGGGCTCATTGGTACGTCCACAATGTTGTAAACGCTCTCGAAAACTACTTGATGGCTAGAGTCCTTGAGCTGGCCGGGGCGTTCAAGCTTGGCAAAGGCGGCATGACTTCATTCGCGAGATCGATACTCTCAGGGAAGATGACCGGTCACGAAGCTTGGAGATTTGTGCTACAGCAGCTCGATCCAACTGGATATGCAAAGGCTATTTGATCGTCCTCCTTCCCCGAAACTAGATCGACTTACACCTTTAACCGAGGGAAAGTGACAAATACCGCGCGGTACATATGCAGTTCCGCTTGAATCGAGGCAGTAAATCCGATACATCCGCCCCGAATCTTTCACTGGCGGGGGCGGGAGACGGGCTCATGGGTCGGATAGTCACGCAAGCGGGGACGGGCCTGCACTGCCGCACATTGTATCACGCCATGGGACCGGAAAAGGTCAAGTTGAGACATGTTGGCAAGGGTCCTGTTGTCGCCAAGTATGCGGTTGGCACATTCACCGACCCACCAGCAGTGATGCGCAAGCAATGTTCAAGTACGAACTTTCTCCTCACTTTTTGCCAAACTTGCTCATCGATTGTATCACAAGAAAACAAAAATGGCCCGACCCTACGACCGATCCTCCCCGCCCGAGATGGAGCGTGAGGGAGAATCGCCGCGTATCGAGCCAAATCTCGGCCTTGATTCAGACGACGATGCCGACTCAGCCATCGACTCCGGGAGCCTGAGTTCTAGTACCACATCACTTTCCGAGAGCATTTTCGACTATCGCCGGCTACACGGTCGCACGTACCAAAACACCAAAACAGCTGAGTACTGGGCGCCGAACGATGAAAGGCAAAATGACGGACTCGATCTGATTCACAACGGGCTTCTGATGTTGCTGGACGATAAATTATTCCTTGCTCCTATTGGAGAAAACCCCGCAAAGGTTTTGGACGTGGGAACTGGAACGGGCGTCTGGGCGATTGATTTTGCAGATCAATACCCGGAGGCCGAAGTAATCGGCACCGATCTCAGCCCTATTCAACCTCCATGGGTTCCCCCAAACGTCAAGTTCATGATCGACGATTGCCTTCTGGACTGGACGTGGCCCGAGGACCACTTTGATTTCATTCACATCCGCGCCCTATATGGAAGTGTCGACGACTGGGGAGACTTGTACAAGAAAGCCTTTCGACATCTGAAGCCTGGTGGCTGGTTTCAGGACCATGAGATGGGCGTAAAGCTGCAATCTGACCATGTCCAATTCCCCGAGGATCATGTCTTTAACGAACTCTCAAGATTGGTATACGAAGCTGGAGAAAAGGCGGGTCGGACATTCCACATTTGCGAGGGGCCCACAATGAAACAGTACATGGAAGAAGCCGGCTTCGTCGATATCGTCGAAAAGAAGTTCAAGGCCCCGCTGCATGTTTGGCCAAAGGATCCCAAACTTCGGCAGGCTGGTTTACTGTTCCAAATGGCATTCGACGAGAGTCTCGAAGGCTTGAATACGTTTCTTTTGACCCAGGTCCTGGGCTGGCAGGCGGAAGAGGCTATGCTCCTCCAGTCCAAGATGCGAAAGGAAAGCAGGAAGGTGTCAAACTACCACTGGTTTCAAAAGTGAGTGACGTATGAGATCATTCACGAAACAGTTTCTGACTTGGAGTAATTTACAGCACTATTGTATACGGAAGAAAGCCGGATGATGCTGAATGAAACGGCTTGAACAGATGGTAGTCTCTTCAGTGTGTTGCGTGATGCATACGTCAGTGAGACTATGGAAGTGTTGGCGCAATTTTTCAAGAGTAACAAGTATGACTATGATATTCCTATCACCGCTCAACCTCGGTGATCTCTTGTACACGCAACTGAGTAAGACTTGATGCAAGTATGTTACCAAAAGACAAGGAGCATCGTTGAGGTTTGGTGAAAAGCTGAAAAGGGAGAATTTAAATAGGCTAGCCCGACGGTAGTAAAAACGGAGCATTGATTGACTGGAGTACTTCCTAGTTTTTAAGCATCCTATCCACGCCCTATTCCCCCTTCGCCTTTTGTCCATCCATCTTCGCAGGGCTGGGGTTGCGTTTGTACCAACTGAAACCAAGAAAGCCCTCCGAGGTCGAGTCACCAGATGAGAAGATGAGGACATATAGGTGCACTATAAATGACCTGTAGAGTATGATGATCTTCAGCAATAGCTTATCAACTCGGCATCGAGGGTTGGTGGTATCGTCATTCATACAGGGGTTTTTCAACGTTTGAAACAACATGTATACGCCCATGAATATTGGGTTCAATAGGGCGAAGAAAATGCCGCCAAAAATGAACTTTCGAGCCAAAGGTTTGATGACCCCAGCAGACACGGGATTCTTAAAGCCTGAGTGTCGTTGTCCGGGCCAGAGAAGACTGAGAGTAACGAGAAGGGCGGCCAGCTCAAAAAGACTAGCTGCTGCATTCAAAAGACTAAGTGTAGGGTTAGCACATGATAAACCAAGTAATGCACTGCGCCACCTGCATGTCGCCAGGAGCCTCGTCAAGACTGATACTTGAGAAGGGCAACCACGAGATGACGGTGCCGCCAACCCAGGGAGCAGTGACGGCTGCTACAAATCCCACTCTCTCGATTGGAGTCCTGGGCCTATGAGATTCGCCTGCCAACGCTTCCGTTTCTGTGCCGATGAGCCTGGCGGGTAACGGGGGCTTCTCATTCACGTCGTCGTTCGTTCGAGGGAGAGACATTGCGGCGTTATTTTCGAGATTTTTAAGAGTAACTCGGCTCATGAGGAGTGCTCGACTGGAATTTGAGACGAAAAGAGCTCTGGCACGTGCTCAGTCGGTCAATATTGGGTTCGAGGGCTCGGATTAGAGAGGAAGTTGATGCATTCAAGATTAGCGGGCGGTGCCATTAAATACAGGCATGAGAAGCGATTCAGCCTCGTCGGTGGTGCCATCGCCCGCAGCTTGGTTTAACGGGCCGTTTACGGGGGTCCAGTAGGCGCACAGCCGGCTGTGCACCTATAAGACCCTCGGTTTACGCTACCCTGTGCCAAAAGACCCTGCCCTATAGCCACACGTGTTAAGACGGCTTTTTTCTTCAGAGCAATCGACTCCCAAAGACTTCTATCCGTTCCTGTCGAGACAATCAAACCAGCGTGCACTTTGGTTACTCGCATTGAGAATTAGATCTAGAGATAAGGATTAGCCCAGAACATACATGAGGGGATAAGCTAATTTACAGGATATAATTTGTTTACATAACCGCCCAACCAAGTAAAATCTGAAATGAAGAGCAAGGGGCATGAACATAAACCTAAGTCAGTCGCTGATTCCTATAAGACCACCTAGGGAATGGCCGGAAACGAACATACTTCCGATAACAAGGCTAGTCAGCATTATCTTTGTTTTACATTGATGACTGATAACAGCAAACGCCAAGTCCCGCGTACCATCTCGAATAATAGTCAGCATAGGTTACGAATGTTGTTCTCGCTGTTTCGGGACACAGCATTCTATAAAACAATTTGATAAATAGGACCATGGGACATATTTAGACATCTTGGCAGAGAATATATGTCAAGCTAAAAACGCTTCAAAAGGAATCTCGCGCGGTGTTGATGGCCATGCCGCAGTTCCTTTAGTGGTTACTTAGAGCCGTCACCGCCGGGGAAAAGTCATCGTTTGTTGCGGCAGCACATTTCGTCACATACAACTCCGTGCAGAGTCACTACAACCGTAACCATGGAACCAGTGCTCAGAATGGAATGAAGACGGGGGCGAAGGTCATCATCATTGCTAAGTACCACGGGTCGCACAATATAAGTCGAGAACACGTAGTCATACATAGTCACGCCTAAGCTTTCATCAAATCCCCCGTCAGTTCTATGTAATTTCAACTCCTTTGGTTCAGCTTCTACGCTATATCTCGTCTAGGGAAGCTTTCTTATGCCTCATTCATTTTCCGGAGCTGTGCGACGGTCATATAAGCCCCCAGTTCACCCCAACTTGCAGCCTGAAGAAGTCGCTCTTCCTATCGACGTCAGAGATGATGAAGTCGTAGTCTCGTGTAGCAGATGCCACGGCTCGATTTGAACGGAGATTGCAAGGGGCATAGGCGGCTGCATCGTCTGAGGCTGCACATAAGGTCTCATAGAAGCTTAAACAGTCCGAGCCATTCTCGACTTGGGAAGCTTGATAAGTCTCACGTAGTCTCAAACAAAGACACTGACATTAACAGGAAGAATTTAGACTGGAAACGACTGCGATAAATAATTACTTGTAGTGGGGGGCGTCAAGAGCGCTGTGAGGAGGGTGCTCCAGCTGATTAATCCGAGGGCCGCGTGTCTCCCCACTCCCAAAGCTTTCGGTTTCGGTAAACCCCCAGACACTCTAGCTCGGGACTCGGGAGCTTCGGTTGGCTCTCCTTCGCCAACCCAAGGACGTATCGTCATGATTGTCATGGTTATCCACAAAGAATGTGACGTGACACTCGGTTTGTCCGTCTGAATATCTGGTTGGTGGCCTGAGTTTATGCTTGATTTAGACTTTTAATTCATCCTATTCCCCGATCTCTTTGTCCGGACGAAGTGCAGGCAGCCGTCACAGCCGGTGTTGATGGAACTAGCGTAAGATTCAGTTGTTATCAGCTTGCACACAATAAATGCTAATATGACTCAAATCTAGAAGATGAGTCCAGGTGGCTAGACAAGCACGAATAGTCCTTACAAGACACGAGAGGCTAGGTCACATATTCTCAATACGTCTCGCCTCCGAGTCCTGTTGTATGGACAGGGTAGTTGCTTTGTGTTGATGGTATTGAGTGAGAGCGAGATGTCTCTAAGAATACCCCGCGCTTCACGACCCTAGTCAAGCTTCTTTGCACGCTTCTTTACTCCTCAATTATCCTACAGCCAAACATGGTCGCTACGCGGCCTAGGAACTGTCAAGGGGCACCGAGCAATGCTGGGATAAGATGCAACGCTACCGGAGATCGGTGTTGAAGAATCACCCGGCAACAAAGATGACGTTGGTATGGAACATCAAGGGAGTTGGAATACAACAGAACATGCTTAGCTTACCAACCCAACTGCTGAGCTTAAACAATGAGGAAGCATCTCTGCTATCTCACAGCGAGAGCCAAGACATTTCAGCGGCAGAACAAGTCTCCACCAATAGTAAGACATAGGTGAAATCCGCCATTGCATCGGTCTCCCGTGGCGGACCGCAAACAACGGGGTTTCTGCAGGGGCATCAGATGGACAGGGAGCTACTGTAGGTCACGGGCAGCACGCTCCGCCGAGAGGCTGGGTTGATGATCCAATACCTGAACGAGGGCCGTCTCCGCTGAGGGACAAAGAAACCGATAGCCTGAAGCAGCGTTATCGGGGCAGATCGGTTTTGAAACGCGCCTCGTATCCAATGTACCCAGTTTATCGGCGATACCATGCACCAAGACGATTGAGGAAGCCCTTAAGCCTTTAAGGTTAATTTATTCGTCGGTTCACCGGCTAGAGTGGAGTTGCGGGCCCTCGTATCCCCGTGGCACGCCGCATTATACCCCGAGAGAGTTCGGATGGTCTTCCGGAGCTCCTCAATCTCCGACTTCTGGGCCAACTACCACCGCGTACGCGGGATCCTTATTCCCACGGCAGCAATCTTCGTCACCTCCAGGAACTCTCATGAATGCCACTTGTTTGCTCAAGGGCACTACATGACTTGTCCCCGGCGAGCTTTGGCATCCCGGGTCTCATTGGTGCACTTAATCCTGTGCCCCGTCATCCATGCTTTTTCCCGACACAGCCCTCGCCGTGACAGTTTGATAAGCACCTGACAGAGGTTCTTCGACTTCTCGTGTAATTGCCGATTGGCACTGGGAGCCGCGTATTGGGACGATCCGGCGTATCCCTCCTACCCTGGTGGTAAGCAAAGGGCGATTACCCTTGGGCTCCGGGATACAGACTAACGTGGCGGAGACCTACCTTGCTTTCATCTACCTACCAATGCTTAGAGCAACCCCTGTGTCATTACCGGGAGCTTGGTCGAGCAGTCTGTTACTGTCACAAACAGCGGAGATGGAACGTGTATATAAAGACGTCTGCATATCCCGCTAAAAGTCCAGTTCTGCAACAGCTCATCATCACATCGATCTCAAGTCAATCTTCTCCTCTTCTCAGCATTCTCAGATTAACCAGCTACCGTCGAGCATTTATATTTATATATCTTTACACAAATACCCGAGTAACAAACAACCTTCAATATGCATCCCACCAGCATCATCTCTCTCATCGCTGCCCTGCCCGCGGCCATGGCCTGCTTGGGCGATGATAGTGGAATTCCCGCCTCTACCGGCTCCAGGTCTCTAGATGCTCCCCAATACATCGGTGCCGGCGAGGTCTTCGACGCCGAGTGGGTTAAGTACGACCGAGGCACCGCTTGCGGTGGTCAGAGCGAGGGTGGTAAGTACATTGATCATTAAGGATGTCAAACTTGTATCAAGTCACTAACACGACACAGGTGAGGCTGACACCGTCTTCGTCCTCGAGGAGGGCGCCACTCTGCGCAACGTCATCATCGGCGCCGACCAGAGCGAGGGTATCTACTGCCTCGGTTCTTGCACTCTCGAGTTCGTCTGGTTCGAGAATGTCTGCGAGGACGCCATCTCCATCAAGGGAGACGGCACCGCCAACATCATCGGGGGCGGTGCTTACGGCGCCTCCGACAAGGTCATTCAGCACAACGGCTGCGGCCACGTCAACGTTGTCAACTTCTACGCCGAGGACTACGGCAAGGTCTACCGCTCGTGCGGTAACTGCGCGGGAAACTGTGCCCGTACCGTCAACATGGAAGGTGTCACCGCCGTCAACGGTGGCGAGCTCATGGGAATCAACACCAACCTGGGTGATGAGGTAAGTGGCAGCTCGAGGAATGCTCTTATCATGAACGGGGACTAACACAAGATAACAGGCTACCTACGATAACAACTGCTACCCCGAGGTCCAGTGCCAGGCCTACGACGGATGCGACAAGGCCAACGGTGACTGCGAGCCCGTCAAGAAGGGCGAGTGCTAGGCGCCTCACCGCTTCTGTCGGTCAGGGTGCAAAATTTGAGAAAGCCGGGGTTACTAGGTTGATAATTTGATCCTTAGTAACATCAGTTCTCATGAGCGACTACTCCTCCGATGCTAGGGACTCGAGACATTTCGTGTAAACTTGAATTAGCTCCAGGACATACACTACTTTTCTATTGCCAACCATTGATTTTCAACCCATCGTGTGATTGCTTGACTATTGACACATTCAGGAAAACTCCAAAATTCATCACAGTTGCTCCAACGTTCCCTTTTCATTCTTGGATGGGTTTTGCTTGCCTAACAACTGTACCCTAAGTTCACACAGTAAAGCTTACGCTGTAACCCGCGACCTCCGCGTGATATTCACCCTCGTCCATCTTCCACCCCTTCTTGACCTCATCCCAGTAACTACACGCAGAAGCAAGGTCCATTTCTATCTCAACCACCGTAGACTCATCCGGCTCAAGAGAAATCTTGGTGAACCCTTTTAGTTCTCGCTGCGGCCTCCAAGCTGAAGCGTCTAGTGGCGGTAACACGTACACCTGGACCACCTCCTTCCCAGATCGTGATCCCGTGTTCGTGACGCGAACGCTGGCGTTGAGAGTCCATGGCAAAGACGATCTGTTCACCTTAGTATGCAAGTCCTCGTACGCGAACGAGGTATACGACAGGCCATATCCAAACGGCCAGCGGATCCGGCTGTCGCGACCCGAGGCTCGATATCCAACCTCCAGGCCTTCATCGTAGCGAATCTCAACCTCCCCCTTCTCCGTCTTCTTGCAAGGGAAATTCGCAAAGCTTGGCCAATCCTCCAACGTCTTGAACCACGTTGTTGCTAAGCGACCACTTGGGTTGACCCGGCCCGTTAGCACGTCAATCACCGCTCTTGGGCCTTCCTGCCCAGGAAAGTGCATGTTGACGATGGCGTCGACGTCAGCTTGGAAGCTGCTGACGTCGATTGGGTTCCCGCAATGTAGGAGAACGACTGTTTTCTTCGCGGCCGCTGCGACGGCCTTGATCAACGCTATCTGGCTGTCTGGCAGCATGATCTGATCCATGTCAAAGCCCTCCGATTCGTGTTGTTCGTTGCGACCAGCGTAAACAAGACTGACATCGGCCTTGGCAGCCATCTCTACGGCTTCGGCAATGACATCCTTTTCCGAGTATTCTTCTTCGAAACACAGGGTGGCGCTATATGGAGTCGGCTCGCCCACCATAGGCTCGCGCGAACGCATCGTGAGATGCACCTGGTACGCTTGCCCTGCTTTCATTGGGATTTCAACCCGAGTCTCGTACTTGTGGAGACGAAATAAGAACTCCTCAGTCGTGATATCAGGAGTCGAGCCAGAAAGGACTATATCGCCATTAATTCTCAGCGAAAATGCGCCGGAATGTCGAACGGCAAGAAGATGAGTTCCGGTGCTTTTCGGAACGAGACTCGTTGACATCTCCAGGCGGGATTCAGGAATCTTGAGTCCTGGCTTGTAGTCTCCCAGCATGAAAACTCGAGCTACATCCAACGTCTCTGTGAGCAAGGGCTCGGTCGACTCGTCGTTGAAGTACGACACGTCGACGCCCTTCTGGCCGCTCTGCGCAACGAGTATGTCGGAGTCCGCCATTGGCACAAAAACACGGGTACGCACGCCAGAGGAATACTGAACGTTATCAGGACTCGTATGAGCCTCCCGCAGTAGTTCATGAGGGACTTGTCGATACTGGGGCTTGCAAGATGCGCTGCCGCCGCCTGTCAGGATGGGACGCTGGCCGTACTCTCCAATTACGGCAATCTTGAGGACTCCGGATACGTCCAACGGTAGAGTATTGTTCGAATTTTTGAGCAGAACAACACCTTCCGACGCAGCTTCGTGGGCAATCGTATTGCTCTCCTCGGTGGTTTCCGACGTCTCGGGACCCTCTCCGTGCGACGAGCGTGTATTGTTGCGCAGCTGGAGAACCTTTGCCACTCGAGAATCGATCGTCTGTTCACTGACTTCGCCACTTTCAACGGCTTTCAGCAATTTCTTGCCCCGAAAGATTGGAAATGGCATCTCCAGGTCCAGTCCAGCTTCAATAGCTGGGACCGTGGACCGGGTTCCGAACCAGTCTGACATGACGGCACCGTCAAACTCCCACTCCTTTCGGAGAATCCTCTCAATCAGATCCCCATTTTCACAGCAGTAAGTGCCGTTGACTTTGTTGTATCTTCTCCATAGTTAGTAGGATTCATGGAGATGCAGTCGAAGACATACGCTGTCATTACCGCAACGGGCTTGGCCTTTTGCATAAGCTGTTGCCAAGCGGCCAGGTAAATCTCCCGCAACGGGCGGCCGTCTGGTGACTCATTGACATTGTAGTAATGTCGAAACGTCTCCGAGTCGTTGCAAACGAAATGCTTCGGGCAAGCTCCCACGCCTCTGCTTTGGATCCCCTTGACAATGGCGGCGCCGAGATGACCAGACAACAGGGGGTCTTCGCTGAAGCATTCAAAGTTGCGACCGGCACGGGGATCTCTGTGAATATTGATCGTCGGGCCTAGCACAATCTGAGCATGTTTATAACTTGCTTGCTGTGCTATCTGCTGTCCCAGACGCTCGAGGAGATCAGCGTTCCACGTGGACGCAAGGCATGCTGTATTGGGGAAGCAAGCTGTTGTAAGCTCCCCATGAAAGTCGATCGGCCTGATTCCATTCACTGAGTCGACAGTCTAATAAATACCAATCGTCAGCGTTTTCTGTACATCTATCATCAATATTGACCTACCTTCAAGGGCGGGATCCCAATGCGGGGCACTCCAGGAGTAGAGACAAAGTTCCGGCCAGAGAGCAAACTGATCTTCTCCTCCAGAGACAAATCTCCCAAAAGGCTTTGGAAGTCGACTTCCTCTAAGTTTTTTGTTTCCATATTCAGTTGGTCATCTGTTGATAGACGGGCATTTACTAGACAAGAGGCAACAACACAGCTGAGGTTAGAAGGCCTAGGAAGGCCGGAAAGAAATACAAATAGCTCGCCCGGATTAAATCAACAAAGGCATAACGTGAGAAGCTAGGGTATAGCGGAGTAGGCCTGGCTTGTTGTAGTCTAGCTAGCGCTGTGGATACCGGGAATTCCGGCGCGGCACCGGATGCTTCACCACATGAGACATCGTTATTCGGCTTCTCCGCAAGCCGCGGGACATGCCCGGGGTGGTGGATCCAAGCGAAGCGGGGGTTCGATTAGAGAACTAACTAGACTACTAGCTTCTAGTTTGAGGATCCCCAACACGTAGGTAGATGTGAAGGCTTCTGGGAGGGGAATACGCGGACCTCGTTCACCGTACAGTTGCTGGACAAACTAAGTAGAATGCTTTATGCCACTTGCATGCCAGCTTCGCTAACTAGAGCTACCTTGTTCCTTGTAGTAAGTCACCGTGATCATCAACACAGCCTACATCGCTCTGTCTACGTAATACCACCGAGTCACGATGAGAAATCCTACTTCTACCAGAATTTGCGGTGAAAGGGTATGAAAAGTCATGATATTTTTCTTTGCATGCATAATCAAGACTGGCTTACTATCTCTTTGGCTACCGTTGACGCATCTTAGAGCATTGCCTTGGTCGGATTGTGGCTTGTATTACGAATTACGCCATCCACTCAGCATTCCTACTCCGCTGATGACTGCTAACCAGAACTGCATACTCTTAAAATCCCAGATTATTTTCTTACGGACACTGGTAAAGTATGGAATTAGATGACGAGCGCTATAGCAAGGTCAATCAATTCACTGGATATTATTTGCAACAAGACTCGTGCAGAACTTGGGTTGTTTCTCCTCCGCTCCGGTCCACTAGATCCCTCCCTCGAGATGTCGCTCTCGCAAAGCTTTCTGGAAGTCTCGAGGCTTCACGCTATTGATGTATAGGTGGTCAATCTCCTCGGCAGTCAGGTTGGTCGTGTCAGGGACAAGATGCCATGCGCCGAGAACCAAGAAGATGCTGCATCCGGCCCACACGAAACCAGTCCGAATTCCCAAGTTTCCCGAGTCGACGTTGAACATATACGGCACAACAAAGCTGGTAATCCAGGCCGTGATAGCTTGCGAGATTGTGGCCAGTGAGAGACTCTTTCCACGCAGTCGGTAGCTAGAAATCTCAGCCGCAATTGGCCAGCCCATGGCTTGAATGATGCCCGTCTGAAGAGTGATGAGGAGGTTCATCAACACGGCGCTCGCCCACAAACCACTTTGCCCCGGGGCGTAGTAGAGAGCACCGATGACCACCATCAGCAACAAGTTCACGATGCAGCCTAACAAAAAGGCGTTGTGGCGGCGGAATTTTCCGGCAAGTGCCCAGCTTCCAAGGACGATGATAATAGCCAAGGCAAACCCGCCGATGCCGATATCGAAGACGTGGATTGCGGGGAGGCCGGCCATGACCAAGATGAGGATGTTTTGCGTCAGGAACGCGGCACCAGCCACGTTGGTTGCGGTATAGAGGAACAGAATAGTCAACGTTCTCCTGCGGTCGGTGGATTTGAAGCAGTCCAAGTAACTTCCCGACTGCATTCCAGCGTTGACTTGCTCCTCCTGGATCGTCTTGACTAACAGTGCCAATCTTGGTATTGCCGTGTCAGTGCCGAAAATCTTGCCCAATGACTTCTGAGCCGCGTCAAAACGTTGCTTCTGGACAAGATAGTTGGGGGACTCGGGCACAGTAAGGAAGAGGAGCGTAGCCAAACTGCCCACAGCCCATTGAATCGCAAAGACGTTTCGAAAGGCCGATTCCTCCAACTTCGGGACAAAGGCTCGGACTACACCCAGAGCCACTGCAAACATGGACACGGTGAAGAGAACAACGCCTTGCTGGATAGGCGCTCTGAGCTTCACGGGCGCAATCTCGGATGCGTACGTGACACCGACAGCCATGGCAGCGCCGACGCCGAAGCCGTTGATCATCTTTCCAGCCAGAAGCACGCCGCGACCCTTGGCAACAAACTGAATGGCCGTACCCGCGATTGTAAGTGCTGAGAGACCACTGCCGACATATGTTCGTCCGAATTGATCCATCAGAAAACCGGCAGAGAAGGCTCCCATGGCCTGGGCGAGACTGGACATGGCACTCCAGAGGCTGCAGAGTGTTAATTATATAATCGATCGGAGAGCCGGAGAGGGCACGTACGAAGTCCAGATGGAGGGTAGGTAGGCACCGTCGGGAGTTATAGTGCCAAAGTAAAATAGGAATGATGGCATGGATAACGAGGCAGTGTTTGCAATGCTGTCATACCCAAACATCATGGCCGCCGCGAAAGCAACGCTGCCTAAGAACCTATCAGCTTAAAGATTTCTTCAATCAGACAACTCAAATGCACTCACTAAACATGACCGACTTCCAGCATTTTCGCACAGCTTGGGAAATGCTCAAGTTTCGTTCTTCTTCCTGGATTGCAGCCCCGCGCTCGGCAACCTCCTCTGAGAAGACGAACTTGCCAAATGAGCTTCTGGTCTCGATATGGACTACTTCCTGGACCTTGTCTGCTTCGCCGGACGCCATAATGTTCGGGTTGTTAAGGGCGGAGGCAAGAGGCGAACGTGGCGAAAGGAGCATATGATTGAGTGGCTGTTTGCGAAGAACTTCGAGCGCCGTAAGTTAAGGATCTCCAGAGATGCAGATTTGAGGCAGGGGGTGGACTTTATATACGCGAATGGTGCTGTTTGTCGGGCGTCACTGTTACCCCAGACTCGCGACTCCGGACTGACTGGGGAAGTGGTCATCCTCAAGTCGGCTAGGTTCTCTCTGGAATCCAAGGTTCGGGCAAGTTCCACCCGATATTTGTGTCACATGGGGTCTTCCCGGAATGTCTACGACCAATAATTCAAAAACCTGAGAAACACAAGGGGGGTTAGTGTTAGGGGGCTGCGTGTCGTGTTGGGGTTTCCGGCGTAGTATGGGGGAACCGGGAATTCCGGATCTCAATTTCCAAATCGGCCGGATGCAAGGTTCAACGCGTGGACCAATGCACTGGTCCGGTTGAAACTACCAGTCCAGCTTCAAGACCGATGAAGGCCTTGGCATTCTCGATTAGTTGAGATTCTCCGTGCTCACTCTGCCGGAAGTAGGGGAGACGACCGAGAACAGCAGGATTTAACAGGTCTGAATCTCGGTGCAGCTCCGCCCTTCTCCACCTCCAGATTTACTCCACGATTCCCCAGAAGCTAGGAAGGGCGCTTCTCGGCCTTGAATGAACCGAGATTTGCGAGCCGGAGTACTTTGTGGATGGCCCTGACACAGTCTTAACGTGTCATATCATACGCCAATATTCCGGGACACAAGAGCGGAAGTGCCGAAGACTAGTAGACACGTGTTTGAGCATGGAATAGCACAAGAATCCCAGCTGATGGGTTCGATGTCGTGGATTGACTACCAGCTCAGAGCGAACGAGGTTCTTTTGTTGGGATCACAAGCTGGAATAGTCAGGATGATGAGTAACGAAGAAGTCCCCTACGTTCGCTGTCCGGGACACAGGTCATGATGCACACCGTTCTTTAAACATAATCGATATGAGCACAGAGGCTACCAATTTATCGCTTAGTCCAATTGTAGGTGATATTTTCAGATTCGCCGACGAACGATGAGATTCGGAACCTTTGGAACGGCCTTCACCCTACATTTGGCTACACCATGCATTGCCTTGCGCAGACTCCATGACACTGTAAAAGAGATCCAGGAGCGTTTACATCCAGCTACGCCAGATGCATTCATCTTGTGCTATACCTGTACAGAATAGATCGAGTCAGTCGGATCCTAACTCTTCAGTTTTGAATCGTCTTGGTGGGGGCACTGAACCAGCAATGAATTCGTGGATTGGCCCGTCTCGGATGATCTTGACTCTACATCCACCAGCCTCGGTAAAATATTGAAGCACTCAAAGCTCAGGGAGTGGCCAGGGTGCCAGTCGTCTTCGCTCAAGTACGAAATCGAGCAATTGACGTGCATCGACGAGGGCCTTAAGTTGGCTGAGAAGGAGCAAGACGCAGTTTGTTGAACCATCCTCCAACCGTATCAAACCTCGCTTTGGGATGTTTCGTCAATAATGGCCGAAGCACCTGAATTTCTTTTCCACGAGACCCGGCATTCGGGAGTGACGCGGCCACGGCCATCTCCAATCTGTAATCCCGAATAGGACTAATAAGCTCTTTTTGAGAGAAATAAAGCATTGGAACACAGCCCCTTTTATGGGTCAGAGCGCAACAAGGTGGTTTTTAACTAGCCCGGGTTGGGGGAAAGGCTACAAGACTAACACAACGATGCAACGGTTTCCCCTACAGGGGAGAAGACCATATTTTTGTAAATTGATTACTCAAACTGCAGTTCGAAAAATAACCATTTTAGTCTAAGTTTGGCGTTCTCTATTTCCACACGGGTTAATGACATGTTTGCGCAAACGCGAAGAGGCGGATTCTCTTGAGGATATTCGGAACGGCCGTTCGAAATTTCAAAATTCGGTGAAAGCCAGGGTTCTGATTGGTCGAGTGGCCAGCCGACAAACCAGTCAGTGTAAGCGGAGTGATCACGGTCAATCGAGGTCTGTAATCGAGCTTTTCTACCGTTATAAAGCAATTCAAAGTATAAAGATGAGCATTTCAATGCCACGTAGCTCGCACAGCGCCTTCAACATAGCCTAGAAGCTCACAATTTTCAGGGCGAACCATTCTTGAAAGCACGTCGGGTGTAACCCATAGGCAGGCTAATGTGTACGGGTTCGACTGTCAAAATAATCATGGATGACCCACTGGTGTAATGTTCTGCCATAGCGCTGCTGTTGTCTGCATGCCAGCGGTCCCTTCTAGAAACACAAATGATGGCTTCTCCGGGGGCGACTTGAACGCCGGCAAGGCCTCGACATCAGGGTTGATGTAGTCCCAGAGGTGTCGGGAGCGCGCTTTTGATATAAAAAGACGCTTCCGGCTTAACCAATTGGCAGATCCGGTCAACATGAAGTTGGTAGGTCTTGCGACGTTTGGTTTGGTGACGTTGTTGTTGGAGGCAATGAGACTTTTGATTATCCGATATGTGGTGTACTAGGTCTAGCGGTGGGAATTGGTGTGCTTTAGAGCACGGGGGATTGATGATAACTGAGGCATTAGAGAGGCGACTGCAATTGATGATGTTGACCGCCGTAATAGAGCTGCTTGCGTTGGTGTGATGCTGTTGGTACAACTGCGTGTGTATTGCACTAAGTTAGGTAGGTACCTAGGGAAAGGGGGCTGCAACGGTGAGTCCCGAAGGGGATCACCGATGTCGCTAGATGCCTAGTATCTAAGGCGGAAATGTGGACGGTGGCCGAACGTCGATGGTCAGTCCACGTTTTCCGCAGCCTCCCTAGCCACAGTTTCCTTAGTCACCACGCCCGGCCCAGCGGGGTCTAATAGGTGCACAGCCGGCTGTGCGATTAAGGTCACATGCTTAGCCGCACAGCTGGCTGTGCAAATAAGATATATTATATAGGCAAAATATCTACAGCAATTACAGGAGCCACAGCGCCCAAAGATACCATTAGCTACAGCGGCCACAGCGCCCCAAGCTACCAGCAGCTACAGCGGCCACAGCGCTCCAAGCCGCCAGCAGCCAGAGTAATCACAACACTCCAAGTTGCCAGCAGCCACAGCACCCCAAGCTACTAGTGACTCTGCTGTAGGCTGCAATTACTGGAGGCTTAGAGCGCCGTGGCTGCTGGTAGCTTGGGGCGCTGTGGCCGCTGGTAACTTGGAGTGCTGTGGTTACTGTGGCTGCTGGCGGCTTAAGGTGCTGTAGCTACTGTAATTGCTGGTAGCTTGGGGCGCTGTGGCCGCTGTAGCTGCTGTGGGCTTGGGCTAAAAGTGCTGCTTATATAATAGATCTTAATCGCACAGCCGGCTGTGCACCTATTAGACCCCCGGCCCAGCTCTTCTGGCTGACCGTCGCGCTTACGCCCAGCCATGGCTGTAGGTCACGTCCAACACTCCAACCTTAAGTCACAACACATTCAACTCCCAACTTGTGATTATTTACCATCTCCCCCCTCTCTTCTTCCCTCTTCGCTTTAAATTCCCCTTCTTCTTTTCTCGTCCGTAGCTATCAGGCTAAGGCTCTGGACTCGTTTGATGGCCCACAGAACCCACAATCCTCCCGCGAGGAGGTCGTCGCATCGCCCGAGGCACAACTCAAAACCCAAGCCAAAGCTCAAGCAGAAGCCTAGTTCGAGCCACCCGTTTCCCGATCTCTCCTCTCGTCATGGTCGACCCTCTGCTTTGTACGCCCCAGCAGCATCGTCCGCGAGCCATCCAGCTTCTACCATCATTCAACAAGCTCCGCCTGCTTCACCCAAGCGCGCACCTTGGAACATGAGCGTTGACTCCGACGTAAGAGCTCCCACCTGACTATTCCAATCCGCGCGGTTTCCGTGCGGCATGAGATAGAGTTATCGAACCACATCACACGCGGCGCTGATTCCTCTCCAGAGCCGAGACTCCCCTGTCGAAGTCTCTGGCACTTGCAAGGTCTGGCATCCACTACCCGGTGCCCATCCTCTCCGATCGAATCCACCATTCACCACTGTCGATATCCGCTCGACTCCGGCTGCCGGCGATGAACTCTTTCGTTCCAAACAGCGCGAGCAGCACATCCAAGTTCTCAACCACTACTGGGGCGGCAGAGGCTAGCTTCCTCACACCATTCCAGAAAATAGTCTGGGTGCCGAGACTCTGTATCACATGCGGATGGTTTCGAAGCTCGCCTTGGCAGCGACACCACCTTTGCCACTCAAGGAGTTGCACAAGTGTGGAAGATTGGCTTATTATGAGGGACTGAGCAGAAACGCGCTGAAAGCAGCTCGGAAGACTTTCGCAGAGATGCTCATGGCGAGAGAGCAAGAGGTTGAGGAAATCAACGTCGATCCTGGCCCCCCGCATTCAGCCATTCCCACTCCCCCTCAGCCCGCATTTCTCTGTGATCCGCTGTGCGCCAGCGATGAAGAGAACGATGGCGATGATGAGGGTGACGAGACCAGCGACCGTCTCTCTGGGATTACCACCGCGCCGATTCAGCCGTTTACCTCGTTCAGGCCACAGACGCCAGCATCTCCACGAGCACCAACGTCAGCGACGCCGACACCCACGCAGACGCCAACACCGATGCCAACGCCGAACGCCTCGTCTTAGGAAGATGCGCCGCCTGCTCCGCTCCTTGACTCCACCGTCTGGCGCCTCAGATCCGGCTCGAGGCTCACTGGCGCTGATGTTTTTGGCTTCTTATGTCGCCTTGTTGCTCTTTGCCCCTTTGAAGCCATTACCGTCGATCCATTCTTGATCGATACACCACCCTCCCCAGTGGTAAGAGACCAGATCGCCGAGGCCTCGCGCATCGTCTTGGTGCCAGTCCACCTTGCCGATACGCAGCACTGGGTTCTCGTCGTTCTCCGGGCTCCCAACAAGCTGGCGCTTCTCGACTCCCTTCCCACCAACGACGTGGACGAGATCTGCGAACGCGTCGAAGCGATGCAAGTTGGCTTGCTTTCCAACTGCGGAACCAAATGGTGGCTGGACTCGCCCGAGGTGTACCGAGTTGAATGCGCTCCTCAGGACAACAGTGACGATGGCGCAGTTGCCCTACTTGTCAATGCAATGCACATGCTGACAAGGACGGATCCCTTCTCGAGCGTCGGCTACCATGTTTGGCGACGGGTGCTTGCTGCCTGGATCGATGGCGGCATCTGCATTCTGGATGACTCTCTTTGTGAGCCACTGTGCGTCTCCCTCGACGGCCCTCACCACGTTGGGCTGGTCAAAGACAAGCTGATTGAGTACGGGGAACTGCAAGAGTCGGCAGCCAAGGTCGCTACGGTTCTCACCTGCGTCAGTCATCTTTGGGATCCTTCGAACAACCGCGACCGACGCGGACAGCCAGCTAGAACCAAGACTTCCGCAAACGAACTCCCACGCTCCGCTGCTGATTCGCAGGCTGTGCCCAGCGAGTTACTCACCGAGATCATTCAGTCTCAGGCTGCTCTGGAACTGCTCGAATCGCGTCGCTTTCGAAATCAACGGATGGAGACGGAGCTCAAGGAATGCATCGCCGCCCTGGAGCGGCAGCATCGGGAGTGCCTGGCGAACCGAGGACACGTCGAGCGTATTTTGGGTCAGCTTCAGTCTGACATGGCCGAGTTTCAGTGCAAGATGAGATGCTTGCAGGACTTTCTTGAACGGTGCAAGTGAGAAGGGTGTACGTAGGTAATGGTAGTCCGGTTCCCTGGCCGCTTGGAACATGTTCGTACGTATCTCAGTTGATGTGCCTAAAGTCTCAAATTGATTGGTAAATACGAAGACCACTAGGACTGTACAACTGTGACGTCCTGTTTCTTCTTATACACTCGCAATTGAGAGTCTAGTATTGGACCATGTGGGAGCTCGTTTTGGAGTCAAGTCAGTCACTTTCCTTAACCCAATGTCTTCCACCGGCAGTGCAACTCTGCTTATCAACCCTACTTGCTCATACTGGACAGCTACTCAAATCTCTTATCTTGACAAAAGGCGTGTAAGCAAACTGTCCGTGTCGCCTGATCTTGGTCTTGCACTTAACAATCTGCCTCCGCCCCGACACTACGGCAACAAGACTTCCTCGTGAGCAGACGGTATACGTTCAACAAACCAACTAAACACCCCAACACTTAACGACAACACCAAACAATCATGATACTCTGACATTTGCTGCATATTGGCCTCGCTACTGGGTAACTCATGCTATCAAACCTGAAAGGCGTAGTGGCAGAGTGGTCTAATGCGTATGACTCGAAATCATATCTCCTCGGAGGCGTCTGTTCGAATCAGGCCTACGTCGGCAGTTTTCCTTTTTGTCTAGTAGAAGAGTATACCTTGAAGCTGACGATGAGTTGTGTTGCCTAACTTTCGGTCGTCAATGGCCACTCACCAATAAAGAGCTCTGGTGGGTCGGCTTTTGACGGGCTCCTTGGCCAACCTGTAAGTAGAACATAGCCACTATGTACATCGTCACGACCGGGACATTGCGGAAATCGTTAACGCTGCAGTGAATATCATCAAAGTAGAGAAATATATTAGCAGTCGGTTAGTAGAGAAACGGGGATGGGAGATGTCGGACCATAAAGCCTCAGTGCCTATTTGTAACTAGAGCGAACAAACTTGAAAGGATTGGAAGTATCCTAGCCGTGCGTAATACTGAATTCCCCACTGTGTAGACCTTGAGCTATCTACTGTTGCCAGAGATTCGCTGACGTCGCGATGCCGTATTTGCATGAACTCCAACAGACGAGGACCACACTATTTACCCAGCACTACCAACGGATTCGACCAAATTCAAGGACGGAAATAGCGCCTTGATGATACCCCCAGCCCAATGGTTGCCTATTCCCCTGCCAGTTGCATGTATCAGGACAATGTTACGTTCTGTTGAATCTCTAGCACTGCTGAGCAAGATCAGAGACATGAATGAACTAACACATCTTATTTGACGGAGCCACTTTACTCGAATTTAACACACGGCTACAATGGCTCGCTCGTTCTATGAACTAGCTGTTACCTCGAGGCCGACGTTACAGTGCATGCAGGAGTCATGTCGCCTCCTGCAGCAAATGCGCCTTGACTTGCCAAGTCACCAGCTCAGCTGCCTCGTGACTGGAGAGAGGCTAACTTTTTCTAGAGCCGCACGCACTAATGCTGGCGAACCACTAGGTGGGCCGCATCACCACCGAGCGCAAGGCAACCAATCCGAATGCCAACAGGGTGCCCGCATCCCAAACCCCTCTCCCTGCGCCCTTCTCTATGCCGGCAGAGCTAACCGATTTGCACATCGGGATCGCTCCTTTAGCACATTCCCGGGGCCATCCGCCCGTATCGCTGAGTAAGTAATCGGTTATTTTGCCATGCCCAGATACCATCATCAGTTCGCCTACAAAACACCGACTTGGTGCATGTTTGACTTCCTGCTATAAAACCAGCTCTCCTTCTCTCCTCACTTCCAAAAATGAATGCACCATATACTTCTCGCCAACTTCAGTTGCGACGTCCGGGCTCTCTTCATTCCCTCTATCCCGCTCATACCTGGTGACCACTTCGTCTCACCTTTCCACAACGACCACCTCCATTGTCTTGGGTCTTCTATCACCTTGGCTTAGCAGACTGTCTCTAAGCTCCATGGTAAGCAAGTGATGCTCACTCATGCCCTTACCCAATACGTGACCTCTCCCCATCGCACAAAAGCCTAATGGTGCTAGCTATTGGAATCACTCGGCTTTCATTTCTACAAGCACCATGACCAAGTCCTCGAGCACCTCTGTCAGACGCTCCTTGTCACGGTATACCAAATTTTCTCAGGCCCTACCTTTCACCCTCATCCAGGACCCTGTCCCCATTCACTAGCACCTCAGTTCTACGTACCTCGCCCGTGATCACGAGTAGACATTGCTCGGCCAGGAAGCATGCAAGACATCGGGTTGCCATATGCTAACAAGATGACGTACAGTAATTCGTTGGGCGGCCCTTCTCCCCCTCCTCCTCCTCCTCCTCCTCCTCCCACGACGACGACCATACCGTATAGAACCACCTACAGTCCTTCACAAGACCCGATCAACGTCCGCATGCAGAACCCATCTTACGTTGCCGGTACACCATTGTTCATTCGCGACCCAGAAATACAAAGCGTGCTCAATGCCGTTGCTGGCCTTGGTACCAGCTAAGCCAGCTCAGCGCCAGCACCCCACCACGACTCGTCAAAGGACTTCAGCAACGTTAGTAAACCTTTCAACCCGACTAGAACATCGTCTTGACCTCCTATATTGCTAAGATCAACGGCGGCTTACTGATGATGACTAGCAATCTGGCTGACAGCCGACCCTATCGTTGCGTTGGTGGAGTAGATGCTCCCATCGCCCATGTTCTCACTCAATACACATCCTTGCTCCTCTTTATAAGAATACAGGTATACACTGGGTTCAGCGTCTCCCTCTCTTTCACACAATAACTGAAGGTCAAGATCAAGGTGGTGCGATTGAAAACTGTGGAACTGAGGCAACAGACTGGATTGTATGGGGGCGCGCCACTGACACCGTTGTGCTTGTTCCCCACATTGAATACCTGCATGAAGTTGAAGTAGTAATTGACAAAGTTTACAAAACATAGCATGCATGGCACTCACAAAGTATCCGTAGGGTTGAGTAATTAGGTATCGAGAAAAGCTATTGATTTATTATAATCACACGCTTATATATGAAGAGTGCAAGTCCACATCATGGCCCCTGCCCAAAAAAAGGGTCATGGGGATATCTGAGGGGTGTCCTCCGTGGAAATCTTCAAGGTGAAAGCCAGTTCCTGGTTAAGGTAGCAACTTACTTCGACACGCCGGCCTCATTTCGCTCCATACTAAAAGTCAATCTCTTATTATCTAGCCATCACTACCTGGGGCAAACGAGTCTAGGGGTTCTCATGCAATCAAGCCGTTCCCGCAGACTGCCAGCTCTTCTCTAATCTCCCAAGAATCATCCCCACGTACGAAACTTCTGTCACATCAGTCATACTCCTTAAAGTCACACTGTCCTCTCTAGATTTCTCCGTGATGAATTCCAACGTGCCTGCCTCAGTAGATGAAGCAGCATTATGCCCGTATTTGCTTTCGAACCAATCCAGTAGCTTGATGGGTGGGTTCTTCAGCGGGTCGCGGTCCGACTGCCTCAACCTCTCCATCCACTCGCTCGTCGGGAGAGTCTGAAACTTGAGGCCCGCCTTGGCCAGAGAAACAAGCATCTCCCGGGTCCAATGGAATCGAGTAGGGTTCAGCACGTGGTACGCAAGGTCGGGATCGGAGCTTCGGTTGCTTGGCGCTTCGACACCAACAGCAGCCAGGTCAATAATGGTTCCAGCACCGCGATCAACCGGAAGCCAAGACATTTCCTATTATACCAGGGTTAGCCTCATCAGATTCGAGATATTCAGGATGTCTCTTACCTCATTCAGAGCCGGCAGAGCGCCCAAAGTAACTGCTGTCTGTATCATCAACGGTATTCCCTCCGTTGCGTTCCACGTTCCCGTTTTCGTGTCGCCAGCCAATTGCCCAATGCGAAGGACCCGCGCAGCCGCGCCGGCATTTCTCATAGCGTTGCGCGTGATGTTCTCAGCGACGTACTTGGAACGCGCATAGCCCGTATTCTGAGCGTGCGAAGGTAGTGGAACGTAAGATTCAAGTACCTTGCCGGGGCGAGGCGACCCTCCGGCCGCAGAAACGGAGGAGCAGAAGAAGAACCGTGCCTGCTTGGGCGTTTGCACCGACAACGAGAGCTGGATCAAGTTGTGCACAGCTTTGATGTGCTGGTTCTCGAAACTTTGGACGGGAATGTTGAAGTTGACCGCCCAGGCGCTGTGGATGACAAGGGTCAACTTGGAACTTAACTGATCGATCCTTTCTGTGTCAAGACCAAGGTGTATTTGGCTCAAATCACACGAAAGAGCGATAACCTTTGCCTTTTGCTCTGCTGTCAACTTGATTCCACGAGTCTCGAGGGACGTGTACAGTCTTTCAGATGCCGCAGAATCGTCCGAGGCTCGAACCAAGGCCCATACAGCTCCAACGCTGGGTTTCGCAGTGAGCTGAGCGAGAATGTGAGCACCAAGAGCGCCCGTGACGCCAGTAAGAAGCTGTATCGACAAATTAACGATGTACCAAAGACTCAAGACGGCTTGTCAACCTACCACGAGCTCCTTCTCTGGCTGTGCAGCATCGCCAGGAACATGGGGTTCAAAGGAGGAATACTTTGTGATCAGAGTTTCCATGGTCTGCAATTCGTCTTGCGCCACGTCTTCCTTGCCGCTTTTGAGTCCCTCCAGATATCGAGCGAGTAGCTGGATGTTGCCTGTCTCATAGAGGATATTTTGCCCCAGTTGCGCCTGGTTGCCACCAAGGTCAAGCTCCCTCTTGATCAAGCTCCACATCTTGATGCACTGCAGACTGTCGACACCTCCGGCAAAGAAGTCGGTTTCGGGTGAGGCAATCTCAATGCCGCATTTCTCCTTCAGCTGGTTGATCAAGTATGTTTCCAGCTCCTCACCTTCCAAGGCTATCGTCCCTTCCCCGTTCGCTTGGCCTTCAAAGATGCTGTATGCAGCCTCTATCTCTTGGGAAAACTGCTGGTACATAGGCACGCGGATGAAGGTGCCCTTGTCTGTATGGGGGTATGTCGTTGCAGACGGCAGGATCACCACAAGCTCTTTGGGGATGCGAGAGAAGGTTTCTGCGCGATTATTGGCATCTTCCACGGCAGGCCAGATTTGCTCCAGGAATTGCTCATCGGGTATACTAGCCGCCCGATCTGCCTTGATGACTAGAAGACCAGGATAGCTTCGTCCATCGCCAAACACAATGGCCTCCTTGACAAGTTCTTCCTGTCGAATACGCCCTTCGATCGGAAGCGGCAAGACCTTTTCGCCGTTGATCAGGGTGAATCGATCATCTAGGCGGCAAGCATATTTCCACAGCTTGGGTCGCGTCGGATGCGGCGTGAACAAATCGCGGGTACGAAACGAGCCAGGAGGGTCGTCTGAGTTGGTGGTGCTCTTCGAAGGAAGCTCCTTTCGGGCAACGCACTCGTAGAGGCCGGGGGCGACTTCGTCCATGAAGAAGTGCGGTTCCGCTTGAGGCAAGGGGCGGAGATAGTCCCACGCCGGATCACCTTCCGGGCGTTTCGAGTTCATGACACGGCCAATCTCCGTGCTGCATTGTCGTCGTCGTTGGTTAGTTGTTGCTCGTTACTAATTGTTCCGGTATCTTCAAAACTTACGTTCCATAGTTGCCTGCAAGCCTCACGCCATTCTTAACAAGCCTGTCTCCAAGATCGTCCGGACAGCCGCTCCCCGCGAACAAGACGAGTTTGAATGTGGTCAACGCACGAATCCCTTCTTCGGATTCCGCAAGTAGCTTCACCACGTACGGAACGCAGTGAAATAGGTCGGCCTTCGCTGCTTCAGTCAACCGCACCAGTGTGTCCCTCGTCAATGGCAAAGTATAGTTGCAGAGGTAGATGGGTTTTCCAGAGTAAATAGACCTAAAGACCTCGTAAAAGCCGTGGCTATGAAACAAGGGGGATGTCAGCAGCGCTCGCATGTCCATGTTCGTAGCAAAGGCCGCGATGGAGCTCTTGTTGGTGAGGAAAATGGGCTTGGGAAGCCCAGTGGACCCAGACGAGTGGAGAATGACGGCCGTCTTCTGTGCTTCTTGATCGGGGTTGTACGGCCGAACAAATCTTGGGGCTTCTTTGCCATAGTAGTCGGAGTGCTTCAGCAGAGGGAGAATCTCCAGAGGTCTCTTCTGCTGAACCTCTGCCAGGACGGCATGGAAGTGGGGTGTTGTGAGGATAGAATTGCAGCTAGTCATGTCCAGGAGCTGGATGAGGGCCACGCTTGGAAGGCGGGTAGAAATCAGGAAGCAGGCATATCCCAACCGATTCAAGGCAATGATCTGGATCACAATGTGCAGGCCAGACTGAGCCAAAATCCCAATCACGGGGGGGTTCTGGCTGTATGCATCCTGGAGAAGGAGTCAGCTTCCGTTCCGATGCTGTAATTAAACCGCCGTAACAAGATAGCACGTACAATAGGATCGAATCCCAACGCTCGAAGCTTGACAACTGCAGCATCGGCATACTTGTCAATGGCACGAGCACTGTGCTCCTCGTAATCGTCGATGGATGCCACGGGGTAGCCGATCAAGGGGGATTCGCCTAGTTCCGAGGCACGACGTCTAATGAGCTCGTCGAGGGTGAAAAGCTTGGCATCCAGCTCATAGTTCTGCACCAACGGCACGGCTGGCGTCTCAATATCGTGTCTGATAGTCATGATTGCGAGGTTCGCGATTGCGTTGTCATCATCAAGCCCGGGGACTTCAGTGTCGAACCTTGCACCAACGCCGTCCATATATATCTCTCGTCTCCGCCATCGGGATCCTGGTTCCGCGCCAAGCTTTCGGACATGGCCCCGGTCCTGAGGGTGGACAAGTCCGGCGGTTGTTGACGGATATAGCCAGCTGCCAGCTTTTTGTCGGAAAAGATGCGGGGTTGAATACACACACCAATGAGTGGGCTTGCAGGTCTCCATCGTGCTACGATTACGGCAGCAGATGGGTCGAAGTTGCAGGATTTGTAGGAAAAAGCTCATCCCTGTGGTAGACATCAAACATTCCGTTAGTCGGGGATCAGCTCACGATGGACAATTACTACGCAAGGTCGCAAGGTCGCATCAGTTTCGCAAGAATTGACCCTGTAGATAGACGGGTTTCCATGCGCTTCGGGAAAACTCAGGCTGTATATGGGACATGCGTCACAAGACATCGGCTTTGAACACGATCCAGCCTTTTCCGTGGATGTGCAATGAGCTTTCGGCGGAAAACGTGCATCGCGGAATCCTCGGAGACACACTACGTCGCCGTGGGCTTGACCCTGCAATAAAGCAACACTGTTAATACTATTGTGAACGGCCGTACAATGGGTCAGCATTGGTTTCGTGTATTGTCACTGTAGCAAAAGCCTTGCTTTGGTTCTGGTCAAGACGTCGACTGGATTTAGGAACTCCGTGCCAACTGCTATTGAATTCATGGGGTTCAATACTGCCATCGCGCTTGTGTTTTATAGCAACGCCAACCTCAGTGCTCATATCTTGGTCTTCTGGCTAGTCCAACGAGCGAACTTGGCACATCGTTATCTCAAAGATGATTGCATGCTCTAGATTTCCTATCGTCACGGGGATCTTCCGGGTGTGCGTTGGATCAGGCTCTCTGCAACAGCCAGGTCTGAGGTGCTGTAAGTGCAGCAGTCGTAGGTCGGAGGGAAGCAATGCGTTGTCTCGGACGTCTTCGAAGGAGCTCTGAACCGACATACCACACACTTGGTTCAGCTAGGTATGTTGAGCAGGGGATGCAACTTCAACTCGTTCTTTCGACAGCGCTCGGGCTCGATGATGGCATGTGTGGTGGGGATCGTGGAACGAGAAAGTCTGCATGATAACTAGTCAATTGTAAACGTGCGGGTGTTGAGATGGGTTTCAAAGAATGATACAAACTTCGAAACGCCGGTCAAGAAGACAGAGAGGCCTGAACCTGGCGTCGTCGCCCTTCCCAAGAGGGTTGTCAAGAATAGCCATGGCGAGCTGAATTACGCAGCATACTTTTCGTTTCGTAGGCAGCCAAGATGTAAGATACACATTCAAATGGGAAGTGGTATTGCCATTTGCACCACGTCAAGGTCTGCAAAACTTTCATCATGGAAGTTTCCATTGGGAAAGCGCTGATGTCTAGCAACAGGAAGCGTTACTGCAAAGCCCAAAGACCAGAGCGAAATCAACGCACCATGTGGCTAATCGGGAGAGTGTTGTCGCTGAGGAAGATCGTGGTACCAAGATCACGGAAAGGCCGGCATCACAGCACGACATGTGCCATCTGGACGATATGGTCGGATGCAAAGTGTTCATGTTGGGCGGGCTGACATCTGTCAGACTCTCGCCAGAAGTTAGCCAGGGTTTGGGTAATAATTATTGTAACAGTCTGATTAGCCTACCAGTGTCACTTGAGGACGCTTCGTTACCATCCTGTTCGAAGTTCGCGAAACATATCGAGTCTCATCAGGGAGGACACACCGTTCGTCCTGGCTGGGAGTTGAGGTGTTCGTGAACCTCCTGCTTCCGTCTGAAATGCTCTCCAAACCACGAGCTTATCTTCTTCCGGCTCTCTGCCCACATACGTATGGGAAGAATTCGGTTGACTCGACGGGTGGGAAGACCAGCTATCACTAGTAAGTTTGCTCGTCCGTCATTGCGGGTGCGTTGGTGTTCCTAGGCAATTCCCAACAAGAGAGTCTTGTCCTACATCAAGCTTAATCGGCCGTCTGAACACCGTGGCAACAGATTTTCGTGGCCAAGCCAATGTCCGTAATACAGTGCAAAGGATGTAAGCGACTGGCGCAAGGAGTACCGCAAGGGCCTATCATTTCCCCGCCTTGCCATAGATGAACGAGAGGTCGGAGTGCGGGTCGAGGTGGAGGGTAGCGGCGGCTGAATGAACTTTTTGGAGAGCGTGGAAATGATCCCGGCGGTTGAAGATGGTGTCAGTGGCGGCATCGCATCTGTACTAAAGGTCAGCCAAGAGCATGGAAACTTGAGACGGTGTAGAAACGAGGCACTGCGAAATGATAATATGGCATATGCTGTTAACAACCCCCAGCGCTTCTGCTATAGAGGCATCAGAATAGAAGGCCTCGGTGCCGTAAAATTGTGCGCTATCTTAGAGCAATGTACGTCTCAATCTTTGGCCATTACCAATATCGATGCGAGCTCGTACTCGATCGAAGATGGAACGTCGTAGACTGGGCGCTGTTCATCTCTCTAGCTGCGGCCCCAACATGATTGTCTTACCGGACGTGATCATCGCGCTCGACATTCTTCTGACCCAATCCATTCCTTTAGACATATCGCACATCGCCGCTTTCGTTTATTATTGTTGCACCGCTTGCTCTTGAGGATGTCCCAGAGCGGGTCCCGGCACTTGTCTTCGAGTCGATTACTCCTCCAAGCGTAGACAAGTTAAGCAGCAGGCGCTCCGTCAGGAATTGCATGTACAGATGATTGTCCTTGTGGACTACAGCGTGTCCATGCGCGCGTCCGAATACCAAGGGGCGGGATACTCACTTAAGAAGCAGTCACCAGCCATACATCTATCCAAGAACAAAGGCCAAAATAATCGCTGCCAGCCAGGAGATCAGCCACCGGAACAGTTGCCATGGGGGAGGACCTGACTTCCCTCACATAACTGACGTTGTCGAGAAAAAGCTTTATCAGAGCCTTCTGATGGAGGTCGAAGAGGAAGAGAAGGTTTCCAGTATAGGTTGGTATTAACAGGCGAGTTGCTGGATATTAGGCAGAAGAGGGTCGGCTCGCCCACAAGGATTATGCCCACGGCGAGTGCCACCGAAAAGATTCTCATGTACATATCGAACCAAGGAGCAATATTCGCGTCAGATGAAGTGACAGAAGGGTGAATACTCAGCTACTAGCACGCTGGAAAGTAGTCCGGCAGTGCGTCAAAGAACTCCGCCTTGGTCTATCGAGACAAGATACAACCACTCGCCCATAGATCCTGAGGTCGGGGTCTTCGCCGCGCCGGCCTTTCAATTCTCCTTGATTAGCGGATAGCCGATGTAATCTGACCACGGAAGCTGGCCCCTCGGCGAGCTCTTTGCTGACGATGCATACGTCCCCAACATTCTGCTGCATGTTCATAAACACCACTTCCAGCCTTTTTTCCGGGCTAGGAGTCAGGAAACTGCTGGAAGACTTGGGTTTGGCAATTTCGATGGACCTGGCCTCACTTGAGCAGTCTTTGCTATTTTTAGTTTCCGCCGTGTCGTCGTCGCTCGAAAGCCGGTAGATGGCCTGCTTGATCATTCCTGTAGAGCAGGACCACCAATTTGGTGCGTGAATTCATCGATGCATCTTGATTGATGCGTGGAAGACATCTTTCTTGAAGAGCTTCATGGTATCTGGCTAGGTGGTAGACGGGCATCGCGCTGACGAAGAATGCCTTCCATGCCAGCCCCGACGCCCCTTCACCAGTTTGACCGGCCACTTTGCTGAACCTCGGGATCTCCACAACTCTCTCTATACAGTAGGATTGAATGGCCAGAACCTCAAGGTCATAGGTAGATAGCAGGGGGCCTATCTTCGGGTTGTCCTGTCCCAGCAAAAGGGCTCCCTATGCGCCCGAGGCTCCATTCCTCAATGCCCAATAGGACTAATTGGGTCGAACCTGGTTTTCTGACCGACATGATTCTAACACTTGTGGTACTTATCGTCATGTTAGCTTGTAGCTTGCTGGTTGAGTGCGGTTACAAGAGTTGGGTCCAAAAACCTGCGCGATGGGGAGAAACCTCTAATGTGGGATTTTGTTGTTCTTAGCGAAGAGGTTCGTTTACTCCTGTTATTAGTCTTGCTAGGGGTCGTATAGTGTCGTGCGGAGGATTCTGCTCTGTATGACAGCTTCCAAGAGTCGCCGGGTCCATGCCTTTCACAGCCGTGATGTTCTCGTATGTCGAGCAGGAGCCTTCTCCGATTGAAACAATGTGTTCTGCGGCGATAAACGGTGCGGCTGTGGCTTCGGGACCTTTGCGCCCGATACACACGGGTTGTGGGAGATAGAAGCTGCGGAGTAGGACTGCATCTTCAGCACTCACGGTAACTGCGGTAACAAAACTCGGACTTGCGCAATCGTGGATGCGAGCATATGAAAGCTCGATTTTCCGTAGATGAGGACTATTGTAGGTCCTAAACGAGAGCAGAAACTCGTATTTAGGAAGGCGTGACATCCTATAGCATTCATTGACGGCGTCAGCATATGTTTCCAAACATGAGACCAAGATTCTTACACCCGGCATTGAGCCGAAGGTCTGCTCTCTTTCGTGCAGCGTGTACTGGTACCCAGGCGGCTTCTGTTAGCTTCGAACAGCTGCATCGGCGATCAGTCGACGTTACGCGTACGGTGCGGGTTGCCGGATAGCTACAGCCTGACGAAGTAAGAGAGTAAGTCGACCACAACGCTATTTAAGTTCACTATCCCAGTCGATCTTCCGCTGGGTCTTTTCTCAGTGATGTTCGCGCTAAGATGACGGGACTTTTCAAAAGACATTGTCTCCCTCATTCGATATCCTCTTACACATCATAGAACTGGTCCAAGATCCTGATCTGCGTGATTGAAACATTGAGAAGGCGAATGGCCTAGGCCGCGGCCCGCTGCAATCTAACGGCATGAGAGGGGAAAATGGGTATCGATAGGGGTACAAGAGTAATTTAAATAGATTCTTCATGACGAACGGTATGAGTCGTGAAGGTTGAGTCGTCACAATCAGTCAGATTGAGTTGACTGCTCCAAGTCCGGCGGCTTCAACCAGGAACCAAATACCGGCTACTAGCCTTTGCATTCACGCGACTTACATACTACCACCGTTCTTCGAGTCATGAGAGACAGACCAGCCCTCGGTGTCGAAACGAGAATAGATATTCTAGCCTTCTCGGCCAATTAGTCGATCTCGGGCCAGTGAAGTCATGTGGCCTAGGACACGTTGCAAATTCGTAGGTGTGGGCTTGCGTTCCGAGGAACTTGGGCTTATAGGCCCTACAGAATCGATGTCTAGGGTATTGGTTAGTCTACCGTAGGAAAGCAATGGAGGTAAACTTGTGACATCACCACGGAGGTCGTTCCTTGTGGCCAGCTGTGCTGGGGCGCAAGTTTTGCCGCGATCAGGAAGTCAGCATAACAGTTTGTTTACCATAGAGTACTGCTACATCTTGTGCACAGTACAGGTGCATCGAAACGCTCTCACCTAGTTTGGTAACGAATTCACTCCCTATAGCCGCTTAGAGCAGACAGGCTTGCTGTGCGTCTTATTTGTTGAAGGCACGAGGGCCTGCAGCCAGCGTCATACAGAGAAGGGAATACCATGCCTTACGATCGTGCGCGCGCGTTATGTTGTCGGGTTTCGAAGCGCTGGGCGTCGAGGCGCTGCGATTACGGTCCTTGTTTAGGCTGCAGCGTCCGACGGAGTCCAGGCATTGTTGATGATGTAGACAAACTAGAAGCCAGCCCACTCGAAAAGTTAGCCTCGGATTAGGGCTTGATCGAGGGACTTACGCGGAGACAGCCATACAACCCAATTGCAACTTCGTAGTTGTTCTTCGCTGGAGAAAGAAGAGGGAGACAATCGTAGAGAGGTAGACTGGCTTGCTGACTGTACGCGACACATCGCGTGAGCTTGTCGGGACTGTTGGCATAAATAAATACAGAGTACCGCGGTCGAGGTCTGTTAATGGAGGCTCAGAACAGAGACTCGGCATAAACTGCACAAGGGAGCTGTTTGAGGACATTGGACTACTAGGCCGAGGTAAACAGCAGCATATCAGCCAAATCTCCACATTTCCCATCCACAACGCAAGCGCAATCGTCGACTATTGATTGACTGCGATAGACATCTTGATACATCCTTTTAAAGATTGTCCCAGCCAAGAAGCCCAACTGAACAAGGAGATTCATCGGCCCCGCTATCATCGAGATCCATGCTGTCATTGATCTCCTTGATTAGAGATATTATAAAGCAGATTGAACTCTCATAACGGGTTCCGTCTCCCACTTGTTGTATGTACCGCCAGCTATCTAAACTCGTGGCCAGATTGTCGCATTCGACTTCTGGGAGCTTTCTATCGCTGGCATAAAATGGGTTTAGGTTGTAGGAGCCTACAATTTCCTCAAAAACAGGAGCATGTTTCTTTCATTTCAGATTATGATCGATGAACCATATCTTCCAGGCATAGTCGGCATTGAAAGCGGCTCGGATGAGTGTCTGAAATATTGGGAGGTCTGCTTGGTGCGGTTCTGCGTTGTTCATCTGGATTCCCCATTCAGGATCATATTCGATGGCGAGGTAGCGAATTCCTTCAAAACCCCTCACGGTTGATCCAATGGGGATGTCAAAGTTGATACGATCCCAATCAATGTTGTCCAGATTCTCTGGCTGTAAGACGAAAAGGTCCTGGTGCGGGAGAACGGTAAAGTAATGGGGAGCATCGCCGTCACAGGAGAAGTAGCCTGTTGCCGGCATATGCAATAAGTGCCGAGACCCCTTGCCGAGTAGATCTTTGCGGTGGTGCTTGCGCTGATAATTCCATTCTGAGCTGTGGAAATGCTTTTCCATGTTGAGCCTTGACTCCTTGCATGAAGTCCATAGGCCGCCATCAAGCAGGTATGTTGACGAATTCATGTCACTGCACTTGGCGTCTATGTTGTCAAAGTATCGGTCCCATGAAGGTGCGGCGAGGCCGTGTCCGTCGAAGCAACAAGCCAAAGAGATAACATCGTGGGCCCCAACGACGTGATCCTTGTAAGAATTAAAGAGTCGAAAGATGTGTACTCCTGGACGAGCCGTCCGAATAGTGAAGCTCCAGATCTTATCTCTTAGTTCTTTAGGCAGATCAGAAAACCGACCGAAGGTGGCCGTCATAATGGAAAACATGAAGTTGGAAAGGTATGAATAACGAAAGAGGTATCGGTGTACTCCGATATGGTGAAGACGTCCTAAAGCTTCCTCAAGACCCGTGGCATGTGGAGAATGAATCAAACAGAGAGAAAGGAACAAAAAATGAATGTGGCATGAACGGCTGGGAAGGGGTTCTTATATCCTACGTTTCAATAAACTTTAGGCAAGCTTTACCATCCGGGTCATGACTAAACTTTTTGCCCATTCAGCAAGTCATACCTACACCGCCGGCCGTGCAAGAAACGTCACATAACGTGGCGAACCCCCCCCCCCCCCCCCCTTGGCCCCAGTGTAAGTGATTGACATAGCTGTGCTAGATAGCTCTAATTGCGCTGGACTGAATGCTTTAATTGATCGCACTAAATGCTTTAGTTTTACTAGATTAAATTGTTAAATAAGAATATATATAAGATAAAAAAGAGAATAATTATAGAGTCTAGCTATTTAAATAACCCAATATTACTACTTAGATAACTTATATAATAATAAGTAGTATAATCTAGTAGATATATACTATAATGCTTTATAGTTATTATACTTAATATAGTATAACTATTATAATAAATATACTATAACCCTTATAGTTAATATATTATAGTTAGTAGAATTACTAAGGCTATATATTATAGCTTTTATAGTCTTTAGTCTATTTATTACGTATTTATTTACTTATAGTATTTATATACTATTAGGATCTTAAAATTAATAATAATTATAGTAAGTAAAGTATTATAATTAAAGCTATATTAAATAAATAAAATAAAAACATAAATTTATATAAATTGTTAATAATAATAAGTATCTATAAAAGATATAACTTTACTTAATATTAAGAGATAGATTAAAGTAATATAGTTTATAGTATAATAGTTAATTTAATAAGATATTATACTTAGTATTAAGAATCTTAATAACCTAAAGTATAATAAGCTTTCTTAGTAAAATAACTTATATTAACTTTAAGTCTTATAAGTTAAATTAAATAAAGTAATTATAATTAATAGAATTATAATATACTTACTTTTTTTTTTAATTAAATATAAATTATTATAATCTAAGTTAAAACTAAGCAGTTATAATTAATAAAATTATAATATACTTACTTTTCTTATTATATTATATATAAAGTATACTACTAAGAATTATACTTATAATCCTAAATTATTATAATCTATAGATTATTATAATTCTATATATCTTATAATCCTTTATTATAAGTAAAGTATATATATACTTACTTAGTACCTTAAATAAAAGCCTTAAACTTTTTAGTTATTAATATATTTAATTATATAGAATTACCTTTTATATATTATTAAACTATAATTTATATTACTTATTATAATATTTTAATTTATTAAATTATATACCTTATACCTTAAACTTATTTTATACTCTTAAAATAAACTTAATTATTATATATTAATAGCTTTTATTTAGTATATTATTATATTAACTTAAATAATAATTTAAACTAATTAATATAACTTTTATATCTTTATTATTTAGCTATTTTATAATAAAAGATAAATCTATTATTAAGAATTATAATAAAGATAATAATATAAATAATAATAATAAAAATAAAGCTTATTTAAATAAGCTTATAAAATAAAATAAATAGCTTAATAATTAACTTATACTCTTTATTAATAATACTAAAATAGCTAAAAAAAGTTAATAATATTTATTTTTCAATTATATATAAAGAAATATAAAAATATATTATTATTTTAAACTTAATTATTACTATATTATAAACTATTATTTAATACCTTAAGAAAGAATAGTTTATAATATAAAAAAAATAAGCTTAATAAATTAAATAGTTTAATAGCTTTAAGATTATATTAACTATTATTTAACTTTAAGATATTAGTAAAATCCTTAAACTTAAATAATCCTTAATATTTAATAGTACTCTAAAGAAACTTTATAAATATTTTATATAGATTAAATTATATTATATATATTACTTTATAACCTTTAAGAGTAAGCTCTTTAAAGTATAATATATAATAAGCTTTCTTATTAAAAAAGCTTTATATAAAATAAAATTATACTTATAAGATTTTATTAAAAACCCTAAATATTTATATAAGATTAAAGCTTAAGAATTATTTAATAGCTTTATATTATATAAAGAATATTTTATTAATATATATAATAAATAGAATAAAAATATAATACTCTTTAAGCTATTTAAAGACTAAAGTAAATTAAAGTTATATTTAAATATATATTTAATTATAAATACTTTATTATTAAACTTAATTAAAGTAATAAAAACTAAATTAATAGATTATACTATAAACTAAAGAATAAAGTTAAAAATAAGGTTTATAAGATCCTTAAACTCTTAAAAACCTTTAATATATATATTAAACTTTATATTATTATTAATAATTAACTTTTTAAGAAATAAACTAAAAAGAAAGAAAATTTTAATAATTAAAGAAATAAAAGATATTTAACTAATAGTAAATAGAAATATAATAAGAATATATTTTATAAGATTAATATTAAATCTATAAAGCTAAATATTATCTAAAAGAATTACTTTAAGATAATATATTAGAATTATTTAGAAAAAGAATATTTTAAATTTTAATATAAAAAGTTAAAAATTAATTAAAAGTATAAACTAATATTAATAAATAAGTATATTTAATTTATTAACTATTAATATATTAATAACTCTTATAAAAAGACTTTTAGAGTAACTTATAATTAAACTTTAGTCTTAAAAGAATATACTATTAGTTTAATTAATAATAAAACTATTATTATAGTTTAAAAGAGAGAATCTTAGTATTAAATAAATATTAAAATAAAGATCTTTAATAAATAGCTTTATTTAATAACTTTAGAATTAAACTATAATAAAGATAATATATAAACCTTTTTAAATAAAGAAAATAATAATTAAGTTTATTAATAATTCTACCTTAAATAAGAAAAAGAACCTTATATTAATATAAACTATAATATTAATTAAATATAATAACTTAATCTTTTTATTAATAATAATAATATTATATTCTTTATAAATACTTACTTAAATAATAAAAATAATAGAATTAAAAAGTATAAATCTAACTTTAATAATAATTCTAATAATAGTTTTAATATTATATAAGAATAATAATACTTTTAAGAATAAGTTTATATTCTATTATTAAATAAAAAACTATAAATAATTAGTAATTTATTTATAATATTAATTTACTTAATAATAAAACTATAATAAAAAATATATAAAATTAAGAAAGATAATTAATAATATTAATAAATAAATAAAGCTATATATTAATAATTAATTTATAAATAAGAAAATACTTATATAAGAAATACTATTTATATTTAAATATAATAATTATAAACTTATACTTTAAAGAAGAAATATAAGAATATATTTAAATTAAGTTAAAAGTTAAAAATAAGATTATAATTCTTAAAGAATATAATAATTACTTTTTATATAAATACTATAATAGGCTATTTAATCTATAAAACTATATTATAGAAGAATATAAGATTTATATAAGAAAAAAGATTTAAGAATAATATAACTTATAGAAAATAAACTTAAAATACTAATAAAAGAATACTATATACTAAAATAATAATAATAATACTTAATAATATATATAATAACCTCTAATAAGATAAAATATATATAATATTATTAAAAGAAAAACTATATTAAAATATATATTCTAAGAATAAAAAGTAAAAGCTTTAATTTTATAAACTAAATTAATATAAATACTAAAGATTAAATATAATATAAAAATATTTAATAATATATTAAAACTAATATTAATATAGTATAATATAAATAGTTAAAAAACTAATAATATTACTTATAAAAGAATAATAAATAAATAAATAATAAAAGAAAAAATAACTTTAATAAAAAGCTTTATATATTATAATAATATATATAATAACTATAATAAAAATAATATAAAAAACTCTTAAGCTATAAGTAAAACTATAAAATATATAGTTTATTATATTAATAGATTATAAAATAAAAGTATTATATATTAACTTTATAATAATTAATTTATTAAAGCTAAAATAAAAAAATAAATAAGATCTTTATATAATATATAATCTTAAAGGTAATTTATTTAATTATAATAATAGAATAATAATCTAAAAAATTAATTATTTAAAGGTTTTTATTAAAGAAATAAATTAAAATATTATACTTAATATTATATTAATAAAATATTATAATCATATTCTTAGTTATTTATAGTTAAGTAAATATAGTTTATATATTAATTAAAGAATTAATTAAGTTTATATTAATCTTAATAAAAAACTTCTTAATAATAATAAAAATAGCTTAATAAAAAGATTTTATACTTTAATTAATTAAATAATTAATAATAAGAATTAATATAAAATAATATAAAATACTTTATTACCTTTAAAGAGAATATAATATAAATATTAAAAAAATAAAAAATAAAAAATCTAAAGAATAATTAAGTACTTATATTAGTAATTTATATAAATAAATAAAAACTATAAGAATTATAAGAAAATACTTAAAAAAGATAAACTTAAGAATATATTAATATAATATTAAATCTATAAAAAACTCTTTATAAAAAAACTTAAAATAAGCTTATTTAGATTTAATTAATAAAACTATAAAATTATACTAAAAGATAAAATAATAATTATATTCTATAAAATCTTTAATTTTAATAAAACTTAATTATAAATACTTAAGGAATATATTAATAAAATATTATAAAAAGAATATATTAAGATCTTTAAATTATTAATAAATTACTTAATTATGTTTATTCTTAAGAAAAATAAAAAGCTTTAATTTATTATAAATTATTATAAATTAAATAATATTATATTTAAAAATTAAACTTTATTATTTTTTATTATAAAGCTTAAAAATAAGCTTTATAATAAAAAAGTACTTATAATATTAAATCTTAAAAAAGCTAATAATCTTATTTATATTAAAAAAGAATATAAATAAATAATAGTTTTTAAAATAAAGTTTAAACTTTATAAATATTTTATTATATTTTTTAAATTTATTAATATATTAATAATATTCTAATAAATAATTAATTATATATTATAAGAATATCTTAATATTTTTATTATATATTACTTAAATAATATTTTAATCTTTTTTAATATAAAAAAAGAATATAATAAATATATTTATAAAATATTATAAATATTATAAAATAATAAATTATTAATTAAATTAAAAGAAAGCTATTTTTATATAAAAGAAATTAAATTCTTTATATATATAATCTTTTATAATTAAATTAAAATAAATTTAAAGAAAATTATTATAATTAATAAATAATTAATACTAAAGAACCTTAAGAATATATAATTTTTCTTTAGATTTATAAACTATTATTAATAATTTATTAAAAAGCTTAATAAATATACTATATTATTTATATACTTTATTAAAAAAAATAAAAACTTTAAATAAAATACTCTTATAAAAAAAGTATTTTAAAAAATTAAAAATCTTATTATAAATAAACTTATTTTAATAATCTTTAACCTTAAATAAGAAATTAAACTAAAAATATATTCTTTAAACTTTATATAAAATATTTAATTTAATTAAAAGAATAATAAAATAATATTTTATTTTCTTATTTTTTTCTTATATAAAATATATAAAATAGAAGTTAATTATTTTATTTATAATAAAGAATTCTTTATTATTATTAATATATTTAAAAAGATTTAATATTATTTTTTAAGAAATAAATATTAAATAAAGGTTTATATTAATTATAAAAATATTATTTACTTTATAATTACTTAAGAATTTAATAAATAATAATTATAATATATTAAATACTTTTTTAAATTTAATTAAATAATTATGTATAAAAAAGAATTTAAAAATAATAAAGTTAATACTATTAATTAATAAAATAACTTTAATATTAATAAAATAAAAATTAATAAATAACTTTTATATTTTATACTTAAGAAATACTTTAAATATAAGTATATTATAATTATATAAATAATATAATTATAATTTAAATATTTAAAATTAATCTATAAAAATAAACTTATATAGAATTTTATAAACTAAGTATATAAATATAATAAAAATATTAAATATTAAAAAAGATATATTATTATTTTTTATTATTATAAATACTAAATAATATAAAGTTTATATAAAAAAGAATTATATAATAAAAATACTAATATATTATATTAATTTATTATTAAAATCTATAATATATATAACTTTTAGAAAGTACTTTAATATATAATTAATATTTACTTAGAATACTTAAAAAATAAAAACTTAAAAAGTATTTATATTATTATAAATAAAAATAAATTTAATAATTAAATTTAATAATATAATAAAAAATTATATTTAAATAAGAAAATAAAAAAAATTTAAGTTCTTAAAGAATTATAATATTAATTTATATAAAAAATATATAAATATTCTTTATATAAATATTAAAGAGTTAATAAAACTTTTAAATAAATTAAAATAATATATTAATTCTTTAAAATAAAAAAGATTATTTAAAATATTATAATTTAATATAATCTTTATATAAAAACTAAGATATAATATTATAAATTATATAAAAAATTATAATTATTATTAATTATTAAATAATTATAAAACTTTATTATTATAAACTTTATTATAAAATTATTTTTATTAAAAGATTTTATAATTAATATTCTTTATAATAATATTCTTATTATTATAAATAAGCTTATAAAATTCTTTTACTTTATTCTTTATTAAAAATCTATAAATATAAAATAATTTATTTATATTTTTTAATAATATATTATTAATATATATAAATTACCTTTAAAGATCCTTTTAAATTAAAAAACTCTTTTTACTTTTAAGTTTTAATAAATATTAATAAATTATTTAAAATTAAATTATTAATTTATAATTATATTTTAAGTATAAATTAATGAATAAATAAAATAAATAAACTAAATATTAAAATAATATTTTTAATATTATATTAATTATAAATAAATAAATTAAATATAAAAACTAATAATTATATAATTAAATTATAATATTACTATTAATATAAGTATAAAGTTTATTTTAATGTATATTAACTTTAGGTTTATACTAAATACTTATTATATTAAAAGAAATACTTTAAATATTAACTTAAAAGCTATTTTAATATTAAAAAAACTAAAAAACTTATATAAAGAAATAAAAACTAAATTTAAATTTATTAAAAATTAAATAAAAAAGTATTATAATTAAAAAAGAATAAAAGAGTTATTTTTCTAAAAAGAAAATATAATTTATCTTATAATAAGAAATATTAAAATAAAATAATAAAATAAAAAACTAAATTATAAGATTATTTAATCTTATAAGGTTATTAAAAGAATATTAAAAAATAACTATTAATTAAACTTATTATTAAAAGTTAAGTTTTATTTAATTTTTTATATTTTATTTTTTAAGACTATAAAAAATATTATTTATATTAAATTTAATAATAAATTAAAAGCTAAAATTAAAAGATTTAAAGAATATACTATAGAAACAATTATAAATATATAATATATAAATTATTAAATAAAGTACTTTATTAAATAAAAAGATTACTTTAAAAATAAAAATATATAGAAATTAGTAAAATATTTTATTTATATATAATACCTTTTAAAAAAGTTCTATTAATATTAAAAGAAAAAAAAGTAAAGAATTAATTAAAGAGCTTATATTAATTAAATTTTCCTTTAAACTTAAAATAAATTAATTAAACTTATTTAGAATATTAATAAATTAAATATTTTAGATTATTTATTATTTATAAGTATTTTATACCTTTAATAATTTATTTTCTTTTTTAAGTTCTTATAAACTATAATATATAACTTTATTATACTTAGTAAATACTTTACTTTAAATTTTCTTAATTTATAATAAGTATTTAATAATTATAATTATTTTAGCTTATAATTTTATTATTTAATTATAAATCTTTAAAAGAATATTATTAATATTTTCTTTATTAACTATTAACTTTTTCTCTTAGGAAAAAAGTTTATTTATTAAAATATTAATTAATAGAAAATAAAGAAAGTAAGAAAAAGTATACTTTTATAAGAAAAAACTATATATACTCTATTATAATTTTATCTTTAATAAATATATTTATTATAATAAGTAAACTTATTAAATATTATATATAACTTTTTATTATAAAAATAATAAGTATATAGTATTTTAGTAAAAGAACTATTAAACTTAATATTTATTATAAGAAATAAATTTTCTTAAGTTTTATAAGAATATTAATTTTTTACATAATTAAATATTTTATTAATATTATAATTAAATATTTTATTAATATTATAATTAGAAAAAATATAAAAAAAAAACTACTTATTAAAAAGGTTTAAAGGCTTAATCTTTTTATATAATCTTAAGAATAAGAATTAATAGAAAAAAGATATTATATTATAGCTTAAGTTAAAATTAAGTAATTATAATTAATAGAACTATAATATATTTACTTTTCTTATTTTATTATATATAGAGTATACTACTAAGAATTATACTTATAATCTTAAATTATTATAATCTATAGATTATTATAATCTTATATACTTTATAATTTCTTATTATAAGTAAAGTATATATATACTTACTTAATACCTTAGATAAGAGCCTTAAGCTCTTTAGCTATAAATATACTTAATTATATAAAACTACCTTTTATATATTATTAAACTATAATCTATATTACTTATTATAATGTTTTAATCTATTAGATTATATATTTTATACTTTAGATCTATTTAATACTTTTAGAATAGATTTAACTATTATATAAATTATATTATACTATAATTATACTTATAATTTAAGATTATTATAATTTAAGATTACTATAATCTAAGGTTACTATAATTTTATACTCCTTATAATTCTATATAAAATACTATAATATATATATATATTTACTTAATACTAAATTAAAAGCTTTAAGCTCTTTAGCTATTAATATACTTAATTATATACTTTATACTTTAAACTTATTTAATACTTTTAGAATAAACTTAACTATTATATATTAATAGCTTTTATTTAGTATATTATTATAAATTCTAAGATATTTAAATTAATATTTAAAAAATCCAGTTTCTACTCTTAGAGCCTTAATATACCTCTAAAATATATTTTAATATTAGAATCTAAATCCTTATATATATATAACCTTTAATATAATAGTACATTAAAGCTATAATAATAATGCTAATACACTATTTATAACTATTAATTTTAGGGTATATAGCCTTAAGTAAAGTTAATATAACTCTCTTATGAGAATTAGCTAATATATATTAAGCAAAAGTAATAGACCTAATATAGAACTAATTAAAATACTAAAAGATAACCTAGAAAAAGAAGTATATATTACTATTGTTAGAATTATCCCTTTTATACTTTTTAAATAAACTTAGTATATTACTTAGATCTATATTATTATATAGGAGATATACTTATATATTTCCTATAAGGGAAATATATTATATAATAAAAAAGAAACTCTGAAAGAATAAATTATAATTAATATTACTATAGCTCTTACTATTATTATTAATATAGCTCTTATTATAGCTTTAGATTATAAAAGAGGCTAACTATTATATATATTAATTATAGTATAAAACTTTATACCTTTTTATAAATTATAGAACCCTTAAGTAAGTAAGTTAAAGCTATATTAAATATAAAGTTATAATCTATAGAAGAAATATACTTTTAGATATTAAAAGCTAATTATTAAAAGATATAATTATAATAGTAAACTAAGCCTATAGTAATACTAATATTATTATAATATAAATACTTTCTAGTAGAAATATAGTTTTTACTTTCCTTATTATAGATAAAGCTTAAGCTTAATGCACTAAACATTAGATTATTTAAGCCTTTAATAATAACTTAGCTCTTTCTCCTTTAACCTTTATAGTAATAGTAAAGGGAATTTAACTTATATTTATCCTTAATAATACTAATAGATTTACTAAGGAAATTTCTAACTCTAACTAACTAAAGATCTTATAAATAAAGAAATAAAAGGTTAAACAATTTAGCCTTAGTATGAAAATATACCATATCCTATATATTAGCTCTATTAAGAAAGCTAACTGCCTCTATAATAATAGCTTACTACTTAATGTATAACTATATAATTATAAGCCCTTTAATAAAAGGCTTTAACTTACTTAATACTATAACTACTTTAAGTTTAACCACTTAGCTTAGAGCTATAAAGTAGTCTTAACCTATAGATAATATAGAAGTATTATATATACTAAAGGAGTAGGATACTTAACTAAATATAGTAAGATTTTACTTAACTATATTCTTTATAAAGGTAAATATTTAGCTTAAAGCTAAGATTGCTCTATTATAGCTTTACATTAAGCATAAGTTAGAGAAGGGTATTTTAACTGACTTTTATGTTTTAAAGAATATACTATAGTAATAAAAACACTAATAACTTAATCCCTTCCTTTCTCTCCCTTTCTTATAAATTAGATTATAAGGGCCTTAAGCTTTAGAAGACTTAGAAGGCCCTTTAGCTTAATAAATAAGCAATGCTTAATATTTACTAGCTTACCCTTAACTTAGACTTTTACTACCTATATATTGTTTTTACTTTTAATAGTTATTTTAGCCTTTTTACTATTACTATTCCCCCCTAAAATCATTAAATAATGCTAGTTCTCTTTTAGAATATTAATTAATAGTTTACTCTTATTTAGGTTACTTTATAGGCTTATAGTAATTATAATATAATTGTGCTTTTTAAGCTAAATAGGAATATAGGAATTTAAGCTTTAATTTACCTAGGATAATATAACTATTATATAATATACTATAGTAAGCGTATAGTAATTTATATTAATAAATGCTATAAGCCTAAGTTATAGATATTCTAAGTAGAAGAGGATTAAATTAGTATTATTTTTATAAAGACTTAACTCTAAATTATTACTCTTTATAACCCCCTAAATAGTAAAGGTAATTTACTTATACTATAGACTTTAGTTAATACCCTATTAAATAACTATATACTATTTATTAGTAACTTTAATCTTTACTATTTACTTTAGGACTTCTATAGCTAATTTAACTATAATAGTAACATTCTTATTAGAGAAGTACTATAACTCTATATTAGTCTTCTTAGTCTCTAAGGAATAGATATTAGATTAGCTTAAGGTTATTAAAATAGTACTTTTAACTTAGTATAAGCCTTAGAATATATCTATATAATATATAAAGAAATAGATTATGGTTTAGAAGGATTTAACTATTTCTTATAATATATTTATATTATTATTATCCTAAATAACCTAACTTTTATACTAAACCTTAGATTTAACTCAAAGGAGACTTATTTATAAAAGGCTAGTAATAAAGTAATAGTTTACCTTTAATAAACCTAAGGCTTTATAGCTATTATAGAAGCTCTTAATAAAGTAGTTAAATAGCTCTTAGAGTAACTTTTAGCTATTATTTAATTTATAACCCTAAAGCAAAAGAATCTTAAACCCTACTATAATCTATAATAGAATAGTAAAATAGCTATAGTAATTAATAAGCTTAAATAAGCTTATTGAAGAGTCTAAAGAATAGGCTATTAGTTAAATTAGTATACTTTTACTAAAGCATAAATATAGTAGGACCTTAATATAAAAAGCACTTAATACTCCTTATAGAGAGAACTCTTAGTTAACCTCTTAAGATATAATATTTATAAGGAATTTATTCCTTAAACTATAGGCTAATAATACTAATCTGTCCTCTCTTTTTCCCCCTAGGGTACTTAAACCTATATTAGGTATAGTATACTCTTATATTAATCTTAATAAGATTTAAAAGCTCTAAGAAAGATTAAATTATAAAAAGCCCTAAATAAGAATAGAATCTTAGCTAGGTTCTTTAAAGTGTATAAAGAACTATGTATATTAGTAATTATAGAAATAGTAAATACTAATATTATAATTAGGTACTTTCTAATATACTTTTATACTATAATAGCTATAATTATCCTAAAGGCTAATAAGATCTTAATATAATGATAAATAGCCTTAGGGAAAAGATTAATATTACTATCTAATATAATTAGAAAGATTATTAAGATAATTATAAGTTAGTATATTATAATAATAATAGAGTTAAAGGGATTATTACTTAAAGAATAAATAAGTAATAGGCTTAAGAGATCTATAGAATTAGCTTTTATAGTAGTTATTAAAGTAGTATAAGTAATATAAGGCTATTATAGTTTTATCTCTTTTTTCTAACTTAATCTTACTAAGGCATTTAATAGAGTTAACTATAGATATTTTATTATAACTTTATAATAAATAGCTTTCTTAAGATAGCTATTAGTATAGTTTATTAGCTATTTTATAGTATAGATAGTATACCTTTAGTTTAATAATAGGCTTTTCAACCTTATTAAAGTCTAAGTAAGTATTCTCTAAGGATTCTTCTTTTTACTAATACTATTTATTCTTTTTATTATTAGTCTTTATAAAGCCTTAAATAATATCCTTAAGATTATAATTATTAGATTTATAGATAATATTAATTTATTAGTATTTAGATATAATATAAAAAAGATATAAGCTAGACTTAAAACTATATAAGAGATTTATAATAAGTAAGCTTAAATAAATAGACTAACCTAGTAACCTAAAAAGACTAAGCTATTATATTTTATCTAAAAATACATAATAGACTAAATATAAATCTAACTTAAAGACCTTATAGTAATATCTATTAAATTATATAGATTCTTTAGACTATTCTTATACTATAAATTACTTTTGGGTTTATATATTATATACCTCAAAGTAAAGTTAGAATAATAAGAGTAAGCTTTTAATATAATTATAGTAAGTATATAAAGGGTTAGCTTTAAAGCTATAAAGCTAATTTATACCTAAGTTATATAATTAACTATAGTATATAATACTAAAGCCTATTATACTCTAATAGCCTTAAAAGATAAACCCTATAGTATTACTTAAGCACTTATAGTAAAATAGACTTAAAATGTATATATAATAGTAAAAGCTTATAAAGTTATATTAGTTTACCTTTTAAAAATAAAGTTAGTAATTTCCCCTTTTAATATTTACCTTAATAAATTAACCATTTAATTCTATAATTATATTAAAAAGTAAAGTACTATATTACTTATTTAGGCTATTATTATAGTAGCCTTAAGGTAGATTTACTATAAATAAAAGCATAAGCTATAGTATTAACTATAGTAAGAAGTTAAGGATTAACATAGGAATTAAATCCCCTTTAAAGGATATAAACTAACTCTATTAGCTATTTGAGCTTATTCTCTCTCTAAGTAGACTTTATAATAAACTTAACTTTAGGATAAAGTAAGAGAGTACTATAATATAAATTATTTTAAACTAATAAAAGCCTATCTTTTAGCTAATAATAAAAAATATTATATTTATATAAAGGCTTTAATAAATATAAAAGTTTAATACTTATATAATTAAGAATAAGAAATATTAGCTTTAAAAGCTTTCTTTTCTTAAGAGGTATACTTAATATGCTTTTATTATAGTGCTTATATAGGATTAATAAAGAGACCTTTAAATATATTATTACCCTTTATTTAAGGTTTACTAAATAGTATAACTACCTTATAAATTTACTATAGGATTAATATAAACTTAGGTCTAAACTATTAGCTTAAAGAATAAGATAATTATTAGCTTATTAATTTTTATATTAATACTTTATTCTATATTATAAGCTTATACTTTAAATTTATAATAATTATAATTATAATGTAAAAGTAGTATACTTACTTAAAGTATAATAACCTTAGAATTAAGATTATACTATAAAAGTAATATACTTTTATATTAAATGCCTTTTACCCTTTCTATAAGAAGATAAAAATACACTTAGAAAAAAGCTATAAAGAGTAAAAGAACTAGCTTAATTATAATTATAACCTATAAGAATTAAATCCCTTAAATTACTAATTAAATTCCCTTAAGCTTATATTATTTATACTATAAACCTATCTTAAATTTATACTTTTATTACTTATTATTTAATATTACTTAATAATCCTATTATTCTTTTTTACTTTTTTTATCTTCTTATTGTTATTATTATTATTATTAGCCTTTAAGCTAAATTCCTTAAGATCTAAAGATTTTAAAGGCTCTAGGAATTAACCTAATAAGGCTAAAGCTAATACTATAATATATTTAAAATACTTAAGTACCTTAGTAATATAATTAATCCTACTAATTAATACATTAAGTTAACTAGTTAATAAGCCTATAATTACTATTGTAACTATACTATATAAGCACTTAAGAGCCTTACTCTTTACTTAGTAAGTTTAAAGATAAAATAAGTTATAAAAGTATTAAAAAGACAAGAAGAAAAAAGAATTATAAATTAAAGAAAGAAATTGAATAATAATAAAAGTTTAAGTTATTATTAATACTTATTAATAACTATAAAGCTTTAAGCTTATATTAATCTTTAACTATTAATATTTAAGATATTAAAAAGTAAGTTTATTAATAATTAAACTTATTTATACAAAAAGTTAAACCTTTAATAAATAAGTTAAATAATCTTATTTTTATTAAGTTAATATATATCTTATATATATCTTATATACTAATAATATATATTTGTATATTAAATTAATTATTCCCTATTTATATATTCTTATTTCTTTTATATTTCTCTTTTTTCTTTTTAAATTTTTTTAAAAGTAAGATAATTATAATTCCAATATAAAGGACTATCTATATATATATAATAATAATATAAAGAGCTTTACTTAAGCTTATTATAAAAGGAATATAAACTTTTATTAGCTTTAACCTTTTCTTATATCTTTATAGTATAAAAGTATTATTTATTTCTTAGGTCTATAATAAATAAATAAATAAATAAATAAATAAATAAATAAATAAATAAATAAATAAATACTAATGTATAATATTATAACTTAATAATTATTAAAGAATGTTAAAGTTATTCTATAGTTAAGTTATTAATAAAAGGATTACTATATTTAACTATTAATAAAAAGGATTCTAAAAGATCCTATAGATAATTAATTGTAAAAAATCTAGATTATTTTATTAAAGATTAAAAGAGTCTAAAAGCTCCTAAAAATATAATATGAAATTAAGACTAATGATTATAAGATTCTAAAAGACTCTATTAATAATTAGCTATTAGAATATTAGTTTATTTATTATTAAAAGATTTCAAAAGACTTTACTAATTATTAACTAATAGAAATTAGAATTAGTCCATTACTAATTAAAATATTCTAAAAGGTTCTATACTTACTATTATTAATTAAAAGATTCTAGAATTAACTTTACTAATTAGAAAATTCTAATTATAGAATTAATAATAACTATTAGTAATCCTAGGATTAAAATAACTAGTTAGAAGATTTTAATAACTAGATTAATAACTCAGTATTAGCAATTAGTAATAATAATTAATAAGAAGACTAGTCTTAAGTATAAAAGGCTCTCTTTACTTTATTTATATAAATAGACCTATAACCTTCCTTTTAATCTATACCTTCTTACTTATTTATACTTTCCTATTATTAAGCTTATAATAGGCTAATACCTTACTTTCTCTTTTATCCTTACTTTCCTATTATGGATTCAGTCAATAAATTTAAATGATAATTTTAACCATTTCTATTTGGGGTTCAAAGTAGAGACTAATCCCTTTTCAGAAGACGCTAGCTTTTAAGCTTCTTCTAGAAGAGATAGCCTTAGCTAATTAGAATCAACTTCTTCTTCCTTATAAGCTATTTCAGAAGATAAAAGCTCTAAGGCTTATATCTTCTAAAATAGCTTATTTAAGAAGACCTCATTACCTTCTAAGGAAGGTAATAAGCTAGAAATAGAAGTTAGATGCACTATATAAGTCCTTGTCTTTCAATTATTAAGTAAGCTATTTACTAGTTTATGTAACCTTTTTAATGGGTGTAAATATAAGAAGATTATAGAGGTTTAAAGATTTTAATCTTTTAACTTCCAAAAACTCTATAAGGCAAAACACCTATAGATTGCTTATAATGAGCAGTCTAAACCTACTAGAAAAAGAAGTAAGTTGTTTTACCGTTTAACCTTTTAACCTTTTTTTCCTCATTTAAAGTCTATTTAAATACTAATATCTTTTAGAAATACATATTCTAAGGTCTAATAGCCCTTTTAACTTAAAAATTAGGACTAAAAGTTTTAAATAGATTCTATTTTATATATATAATAACTTTAAGGAAGAAGAAGCCTTGAAGAAGATTCTTTGTTTTCTTATAGAAAATAACCTCTCTTTTAATCTCTTAAACCTTTATACATTTTAAGACCTTTTAACCTATTATAACAAGCAAGATATTTTCCCTACTAACTTAACTTAGCTTTTTGGATTAACTAATTTATTTAGGGCTAGCCTGGCTATTAATAGGTAGAAGATTAAAGGTATCTCAAAACATACCTTTAATAAGAGCTTATTATAGCTTAATAAATAGGTTAAGCAAATTATATTAGATTTTAAGACTCTCTCTTTAATGTTTAATATTTAGACTTTAAATATACTTATTTCCTTTTTAGGCCTTTATTATGATCTTTATAGATAAAGAATTCAATCTTATCTATAAGCTAATTAATATATAACGATTTTATTATACTAATAATAATTTTCTTTCTAGAAGTTAGCTAATAAGCTTAATTCAACTAACTTCTAAGTAAGCTTTAATTAACCAACTTAAAGTTATACTAGACTGTATATCTATAGGGAATCTCTTGATTTTCTTATCTCTTATCCCTTAAATATAGCTAATACTATATTTACGTATATTATCTTAAGCTTATTCTTAGCTTTAAGGTAATTATCTATAGTATTATAGGGGACAATACAGCTCATAATAATACCTACATCTAAAGAAGACTATTTAGTCTCTTTAAAAAAGAAGTTTAAGTATAATCTTTGCTGTATAGTGCATATAATTGATCTTACAGTAAAAGATATTCTAAGGGAACTCCTTTTAACTACGGAATTAAGATACCCTTATTTAATCTTAATAATAATATCTTAAATAGCTTTAATAGTAGGCTTTCCAGTAAGTAATCTAGTTGACTTTATTTCTGAGCTTAAGCTAATTTTTGTATAGCTTTAGGTATCTAAAGTTAAAGAATAGCTGTTCTAACTAAGTATATAACCAAGATTAAGTAGCTATTAGAAGAAAGAGTAACTAAATTCCAAAGGAATAATTAGCTTTCTACTAAAAAGAAGAAAATACTATTAGGTAAGCTTTATCCCTATTTATTTAATTGCTGATTAGCTATTTAATTAGATAATTCTATAAGGTAAAATTTAACCTTTTGAATGCTTAAAGTTACTCTTAAATTAAAAGACCCTTTAGTATATATCCTTAAGAATACAACTAATAAAAAGTTTAAAGAGGTAAGTAAGTCTATTCCTTACAGGTTAGAATTAATTAATAGCTAAATATAGCTCTTTCTTATTAATCTTAATTAGTTACTTCTATAAGAGGTTAAAGGACTATTTATAGTCTTTATACAGCCTCTAACTAAGCTATAAGGTTAACTCTATACTGTTATGCTAGAAGGCTTATTATTTATTTATTAAGTTTATAGTAAGCTAGAAAGCTTAAATATAGCTTTAATTAGCTCTAGTAGTAAAAGTAGTTAATTAGTAAGCTTTCCTTATATCATATTTTATTCCTTTACTTACTAACTTTTAAATTAGTCTTAAGCTTATTTGAAGCTATCTTGAACTATTTAAGCTGACTTAAATAAGCTTAAAAAGCATTTCTTTAGGCAGCCAACTAATAGAAGTATAGCTAGCTATAAGCCATATCTTCTTAGTAATATCTTAGAACCTAGGTTTAAATAAATGCACTTTTAAGAAGATTACCTATTAGCTTTTAGTCCTTCTATTAGTTAGGGTATTAGCCTTCCTAAGGCTAAATACCTTAAGTGACTTAATTGTTTATTCTTATTAGTTACATTTATATTGTGACAGTCGGGTCTAACCTATGGGTATAGGGTAGGTCCAAGGCATATGGTTTGATGATCGAGTGGATCAGAACGTCATAGTAAGCAATGTAGGTCACAATGGTAATATACAATAGTAAGTTATTGTGTAACTAAATGATATTATTAATAGCTAAGGAGCTTAAGGCTCTTATCTAATGTACTAAGTGAATATGTATATATACTCTAGTAGATTCCTTGGATTACGGTTGGCAATAGTAATCCTATCGTTGGATTACAGTTGAGAATCGTAAGTCTATCCATGGATTACAATAGGAATCGTGATCTGTGTGTGGTTGGCTAGAAATTTATGGGGGTGTACATAGTCCATGCGCGCCACGTGATAGGGTGTAACCTAGGCCGTAACACAATGTCTCCCCTCTGTTGGTCTTATCCTCAAGGCTACCTAAGTAGGCCTTATACAATTTCTACCGTTGGTTTATAACTTCCTTCTGTAATTATCCTATAGCATGCTAACATAATATTAGAGCGCATAACTAAGCCAAGAGCAAAAAAGACAACCAAATATAATTCTCTTTGTTGTTTCACTAAGCTAAACTATTGTACCACTGATATGCCTTATACTTATTGTTTCAAGCATAAAATCAACTGTTAGATAGAGGATTCCAGCCATTCCAATTGTTGCAAGGAGTACATTCAACAGGGTCAGACTTACGATGGTGTTTACGTTGCGTCTTCTTGTGAGATGTTTTGCTGATTTCCCTGGGTTTTTAATACACTAACTTTACCTTGTCCAGTGAACAAGCCAGTTAATCAATAGAAAAAACTCAAGAAGGAGGAAGAAGAGGCTAGCAACGAAATCTTAATTCTTCACAACCAACTGGCCGAGCTTTAGTCATCCCTTGCCACAGCAGTAAGTCGCTTAGCTAGGATTCAGAAGATCAAGAAGAAGATGAAAGAGCGGGGTTCCAATCTGTTTGAACGGGGAATGTAGGAGTTGGACAAGGAGGATGGTATTCTTCTGGCGCTAGAGTCTCATGAGGGCTAGGTGGTGAATAACCTTTGATCATTGGGTGTTTAGGGCAAAGTAGATTAGTCTACTTTAGGCCTTAGTGACGATTTTAGCAGGATTGGTCCTTTGCTTAATTCTGATGTTATTAGTGAAAGTTCTTTAGGAGGTATTATATATAGGTAAGGTTTTTAGCTAGTTCCTATTGATTATTACTCTTAGGATAGTCTTTCTATTTAATGAGATACTTAGTTTATTTGTTTACTCTTTGGGTATCCAAAATTGCTTTTACTATATACTCTTTTAGTCCTTTAACCTTAGTCTTATGTTCATTACCAAACTTAGTATGAATTGTATCTTTTGCGGTCTTAAGGAGTAAGATATAGAAGACCAGGTAAAGTCTAACTTTTAGTAGTAAGTTTAACCAGTAGTTATATTCTAAGATTTTTTCAATAATTTTATAGGGTCCAATAAATTTATAGTCCAGTTTCTTATTCTATTGTTTTGTTTTAATGTTTTTTGTTGTAAGATAGACTATATCTCCCTCCTAGAAGGATAGTCCCTTTATCCTTTTTGGGTTATAGTATTTTTTTATCTAGTTTCATACGAATTCGAGTTTAGTTTTCATTTCTTTGTGTAGATTTTTCAATTTTTCTAATGTAAGGATAGCTTTAGGAATAATTAATCTATCTTAGCTTATTCTATAGGCATTAGGGTTAAATCCAAAGTTAGCATATGCTAGAGCTAGCTTTATGCTTTCATTTGTGGCTGTATTATAGCTTAACTGTACAGTTAGGAGCTTCTTAACCTAGTCATTCTGTTCATAGTTGATATAGCATTGAAGGTACTATTCTAGTATTTAGTTCATTTGTTCTGTCTGACCGTTGGTCTAAGGTTAGAAAGCTATAGTGAGTTGATGGTTTAATCCTAAATGATCTATAAGTGATTGCTAAAACTTCAAAGCGAATAAGGGTCCTCTGTTAGAGAGAATCTCTATAGGAAGCCTATAGATGCTAATAATGTTTCACAAAAAGATATAGGCAAACTGCTCTACATCTATCAATTCCTAGTAAGGTATAAAATAGGAAAACTTCATAAGTCTGTCCACGATAATAAGAATGCTATTATAGAGGGTTCCAGTTGTGGGATCCTCTGATAGGGGTAGTTTTATAATGAAATCCATAGTAATTGAGTCCTAAGGTCGCTTAGCGACTAGTAGAGGCTATAATTCTCCATATGGTTTATAGCATTAAGCCTTAGTTTTTGTATAGAGATCACACTGAGTTATAATGTCTTTAACAATTTGTTTTATCTTAGGAAATTTATATATTAATCTAACTCTATTAAGGGTTTTATTAACTCCTTAGTATCTATATAGTAAGTGTTCATGTATTTCCCATATAAGCTAATGTTATAGTTCTCTAGGAACTTACTGTCTATCTGTTTTTTCGTCTTAGGGTAACTCCTTATTGTATTGTTAAATCTGGGCGTAGAGGTTATTGTGATTTGTAATAATGTAGGTTCTTCCTAATGTTTTCTGTTGGTAGTTTATGTATTCCTTGTATTGTTTTATGAACCATTTTACGTTTTCTTCTATGTTATGTCCAATGTAGAATTAATTTATTTCTTTAGCAAGAGCTTTATAATCTCTATCATAGGGTTATTCTTTGTGATAGGACTGGATAATCACTCCTTAGACTGCATTATATATTATAATCTTCCTATTCTTTCTGATGATTAGTTTCTTAGGGTAGTCCCTATTAAGGGCGTAGTCTATGAAATCCATATTAGGTTTTTGTATGATGTCAAGGTATTCTTATAGTAGTTAGTCTTTCTAAGTTGTCGCAATGTACTTCTGTTTAAGATATCCTTTGGGCGTAAAGTGCAAAAGTTGTTCATTGATCTTAATCTATCCATCGTTAAAGTTACATCTATAACTTATTGCATTAGCTCATCTGTTTTTAGATCCCTTTCAGTAGATAATAGTATAGTTAAATTCTAAAAGATATTTAGCATATTATAGTTATTATTTAGTGAGTTATTAAATGGTTGTAAAGTAAGTAATATTCTTATAGTCTATATAGACCTTAACTTAGTGTTTGCTTCCTAGGAGATAGTATTAAAATTCCTTAAATGAGTTAACAATTGCAAGGAATTCTTTATTATAGATAGGGTAATTGAGTTTAGCTCTATGCATTTTGTAAGAGAAGAAGGCAATAGGGTAAAGTACACTGTTATCATCTTATTGTCTAATCTAAGCGCCTTATGCAAAGTCCAATGCATCTATCTCAAGTTCAATTTCTCATTTAGGATTGAATGTGGCTAGTACTAACTTACTCAAGATAGCTTTCTTAATGTCATTAAATGCTTTCTCAGCAGTAGTATCCCATCAAAAGTCCTCTCCTTTCTTCGTAAATCTCATAAGTAGTATAATAAGGCCACTGAAGTTTCAAATGAATCTTCAGTAGTAGTTTATAAATCCAAGGAAGGCTTATACTTCCTTAACGTTCTTAGGTCTCTTCCATTTACTAACTATAGTGATTTTCTTTGGATTCATCCTAACCTGATTGTATGAGATCATATATCTAAGAAATTCTACTTCCTTAACATAGAAATAACTTTTCTCTGGTTTAACCAATAAGTTATTGTCTTATAGCGCTTATAGTACCTTGTGGATGTATTCTATGTATTCTTCTTCTATTTTGGAGAAGATTAGGATGTTATCTAGGTAGTATACTACAAAGATATCTAGGTATTTACATAATACATAGTTGATTATTCACTAGAATAATACCAATGCATTCATAAGTCCAAAGGGCATAACAAGGTATTCATATAGTCTATACTTCATTCTAAAGGCAGTCTTCCATTTATATCCTAACTATATACAGATTAAGTTATATGCTCCTTTAAGATTAACTACCATAAAAACCTTTATACTATAGAGCCTATTCTTAAGCTCTATAATAAGGGGTAATAGGGTCTAATCTTTAAGGGTGATTGCATTCAACTGTCAGTAATCTACAATGAGTCTAAGTTTCCTATTCTTTTTGGGAACAAACATAACTGGATATCCTACAGAGGACTTTAATTCCCTAATATATCCTTTCCTTAACATCTCACTAAGGTATTCTTTAAGCATCTACAGTTGTATTTCATTAAGGTTGAAAATCTTATGGAATGTAAGTAATATTCTATCTTTCAAAACAATTTCATAACTCTATTCATTGAATTGAGGTAGACCTATCTTAAGTTCTTCTTTGAAGAGTTTCTCATAGATATAGTACTTTACTAGTATATTCTTAAGTTATTCTTCTTTAGGTAACTTCTAATAATCCTTAAGGTCTTTATTCATCTATATAAACTATTGTTATAAGTATCCAATTGTTCTTTAGAGGTATTATTTCTTACCTTTATTGTATTTGTATTGTATTCCCTCCAGGGGTTACAAGGTTTCTATTACATCCTCATCCTATCCTTTGCCATCTATTTCATCATTAGTCAAAGTTTAAGATCTCTCTTCCAAGTTATTCTTACTATTACTAAAGAGTACATTATTAAGGTTGATTTATACTTAGCCAGTCCTCCAGTTAATATCAGAATTGTATTTTTTTAGCTATAGGTACCCTAGAATAATATTATAATGTATTATAAGTATAATATTAAATATAACTCCTTGATTTTATCTATTGATAAGAACCTTTAGGTAATCAACCTATTATATTATCCACCCATTATTATACAAGAATATATTACCTTTGAGATTGTATACTATATATAGATCACTTTTGTTCTTCTATAGTAGCTTTAGCCTATTAACTATACTAAGATCAATGTATAATACTTTAGCTCTACTGTCTATTAGTATAATAAGCTATTCTCCCTTAACTCATACTTACAGCTTAAGTATCTTCTTATTATTTATAGCTACTTTTATCATTATGCATAGAGCCTTTATTAAAGGTAGTTTATTCTCCTTTATATCACTCACCTATCGCTCTTCTACAGGTAGCATTAGTCATTTTTTATATACTTACAGATTTCTCTATACCATTCACAGTCTTTATCACTCCCGCCTGTCCAGGTCAAGAAGTAGAATCCATCGTCATACATCTTAAAGACCCATTCTTAGATTCTTTATGCTTCTTCTGCGTATTCTTTACAGTAAGGTTTATTGCAGTTTACTATATGCATTTCTGTACATTGCATTTGTTAATATTCCTAGGCGTCATGCCATTCTTAGATCTTAGCTCACATATACACCTTGCATTCTTAGGTTTTACAATTCTTCAGGTCTAATGGTCCTTTTAGGCAGTCTTATGGGTAGTACTTACAGCATTCTTCAAGTCTCACTACCTAGTAGCCTATCTACATTTATACCCTTATATATCCCTATATTTCTTATTCTAAATAGGGGTTAGTGATTATCATTCCCCTGACCTTCATAAGATAGCAATCATTTTCTACCTTATTACTTATATAAGTTTAGCATTAGTAAAAGTAGCATAATATCTAGGATAGCTCATTATATCCTTCTATCATAGATCAAAGGCATTTATCATCTCCTTCTTTAAGTATAACTAGTCAGGAGTTACATTGTACAATGCGCCTTAGTATAGCTTAGATATAGATTACTTCTCTGTCCTAAGTACTTAGTCATTCATAGACAAGTTGTTAATATATATCCTTAGGGTTCTTCTAACATCTAAGTCTATTTTCATCATAACTGTTTGTTTCCCACCACTGTCTCTCAATCGTAAGCACAATAACCTATGTCCACTGCATTGTTTCTTCTTTTGGCAAGAGGCTATCCTCTGTGTATAATACATAGTTAGTAGCCTTATCACTAGGGTACTTATCTACTGGGGGTTAGATATCCTCATCTTTAACAGGCAGGCTAAGTTATCTTACTTATCTAGCATTATAGCCTATACTAATACATAGGATCCCTTCTTATTAAGTATAGAATTATCAGTAGATATAGTTATTCTCTTTCTATTAGAAGGAAAGTTCTATACTAAGTTCTAGGTTATTGCTTGGTTGTATAGATCATAGATTTAGTAGTTCAAAAGTTACTTGCATATTGCTTCTAAGTCAGCTGTAATCCACTATAATTATCTCAATGTTAAATTGCCTATCAGGGATATTAACCTTAACAGTTGAGCGTCTATACGAATCTTTACCTTCTAGGACCAATATAAAAGAGGATTCTTTTTATTTCCCTCTTCTAACCATAGCAATAGTCCTTCTAGTCTTAGGTTTATTAAACCATAGTTCAAGAATAGGCTTCTAGGATATAAGCTTATTCCTTAGCTTACCTTTATCACTCCTATAGTTCCCTTTTATTCCTTACCTAAGGTTATCCCTATAGATACTATCTTCCTTATCTTTATATCACTTAGTACTAAGCAAAGGTTATTATATATCAAAACTATTAGTATTTATATTTTCATATAGACCCCTAATCATAGTAATAGTCCTTAAACAGACAGCTATCTACATAATATCATACTAGTAGTTAATAAACTAAACATACTTACCTTTAGGCATAGGTTTATACTTCTATTTAGTCTTAGGCTTTCAGCATTTACTTTCAAAATGTCCCATTCCTCTACAATTCTAACACTTAACCTAGGAGTAGTCCCTCTATACAGCTCCAAGCTCTATAGGGCTAGACTAAGTTCTATAGGAGGTATTTCAATTTCCTCCCTTGTTTTAAGAGTTATTGCAGTTGTTATTTTAGTCTAAGTAGTAAGGGTTATAGGGAGTATCCCTTCCTTTTCCCCTAGCAACTGCTTTCTCTCTGTATCTTTTATACTGTTACTCGTTAATCTTTATAGCTATAGTAATATAGTCTGTAAGGTCATTAGGGCGATTGGCTTTATATAGCTTATCCTTAACTTCCTCCTTAAGTCCTTTATAGAAGATTTCCATAAGGACTTTATTATCCTATTTGAGGCATAAAGCAACTTATCTAAATACAATAGCATAAGCAGCAGCTAACTTAGTCTATTTGACTTTATAGATCTTACTGACTGCCTATTATTCCTTATTAACTATTCTAAAGTTATCTTTAAGTACTATTTTAAAGTTATTCTAGTTATTAAAGATGTTTATAGTAACTTAATTATATTCGTTTTCTTCATTTTCAAGGAAGTTACGCATAATAGGTTCAAACTATATTGTAGCATTTCCTTTAAAGTGTCCATTAGTAAACAAGACTTATATTTCTCCTGCAGTGAGCTTTATTAGGAAGAATCAAAAGTATACTTTCATCCTTATGAGGAAAGGTACAACATCTTTTAAGTCTCTATTGAACGGTTTAGGAAGAGGAGGCTTAATGCTTTCTCCTAGGTCCCTGGCCTCTCTGGGGTACTCTACCACAGATGGGGTGGTTAAGGTCATAGGTATGGTGTTAACTCGCGCTTACAACTCATTTATAGTTGCATAGAGTTGCACAATCTCAGCGACCATTTCCGCAGTACTGGGGGGCATAGTGTAAGCTGGTAGCAGGTTAGACCCAGTAGCTAGCGTAGTGGGAGAGCATAGTGCAGACATATCTAACAGTAGGTATTGCTCAGGTCAACGTGGTAATACACTGAACAAGAGCTATCAACGTATGATGGTTAGGTCTAACCTATGGGTATAGGGTAGGTCTAAGGCGTATGGTTTAATGATCAAGTGGATCAGGACATTATAGTAAGCAATGTAAGTTACAATAGTAATGTACAATGGTAAGTTATTGTGTAACCAAATGATGTTGTTGATAGCTAAGGAGCTTAAGGCTCTTATCTAATGTGCTAAGTAAATGTATATATATACTTTAGTGGATTCTTTGGATTACAGTTGGCAATGGTGATCCTATTGTTGGATTATGGTTAAGAATTATGAGTCTGTCTATGGATCACAATGGGAATTGTGATCCGTGTGTAGTTGGCTAGAAATTTATGGGGGTGTGCATGGTCTATGTACGCCACGTGATAGGGTGTAACCTAGGCTGTAATATATATGTTAATACTTATTTAGGATCATACTATAAAGGTGGGACATTTAATAGCTAATAGGGTCTGATTTATTCTTTAATGAATTAAGCTAGAAGGCTTCCTCAGAAGATAATTAAGTTTCTATATCTAAAGATGAATTTTATGTAAGTAATATTCCTAATAAAGAGCAATATCTTACTTGTATAAATAAAACAATCTTACCTAAGAGGGATAGCAGCTCCTATTTACCCTATTCTCTCTTTAGTTATTACTAATCCCTATTTAATAGACTAATATCCTAGATTATTAAAAGAATAACTTAAGTTGATTTTCTAATCTAGCTATATTAGCTTAATAGCATTTAGCTATTCTAGCTACTTTAGCTACTATTGAAAGCACCTCTTGTTTTAGTTATAATATTATTACTAAGTCTAGAAATAAGCTATTATTTAATACAGTAAAGTAGCTAATTCTAATAGAAAGCTGGACTAAAAGCTTTAATAGCCTTAGAAAGGAGGACAAAGAGGTTAAAGAGGAAATTGAGCCCTTTCTTTATATTTAATTAGTTATTTCCTTAGTATAAATACTATTCCCCTTTTTCTATTAATTCTATTTTAGGTGTCTATTTTTATTAAGCTATTACTTCTTATTTAATATTATAGTAAATTAGTTAGTTACCTTAATGATAGAATAGTAATATTAAGGTTATTTAGCTAAATAGTAATAATAGAAAATATTACGAATAGTATTTATGGTTCTTTTTAGGTACTTTATCCTGATATTAGATCCTACTTTAGTTATTTATTATTACTGAGCTATTATTACTTATATTATAATATAATAAAATAGTTAACTACCTTATAGCTAGAACAAAGGTCTTAAATTTAATTAGCTAAATAGAAAAGATAAAAAGAATAAAAAAAGGTATTTATAGTCTATTTTAAGTAATCTATCTTAATATTAAGCCTTATTTTAGTTACCTATCTTTACTTAGCTATTATTTCTTATTTTATTATATAGTAAAGTAATTAATAACTTTAAACTTAGAATAGTAATTTTAAGGTTATTTGATTATGTAGTAAATATAGAAAACATTAAAAATAGTATTTATGATCTATTTTAAGTAGCTTATTCTAATATTAAACCCTAATGTAATTATCTCGCTTTTTTTTATATTACTACTCCTCATTTTATAATATAGTAGAATAGTTAATTACCTTAAAATTAGAATAAAGCCCTTAAGATTATAGAGCTTAATAGTGTAAATAGGAAATATTAAAGAGAGTGTTTCTAGTCTAGATTAGGTATTTTATCTTAATATTAAAGCCTATTTTAATTATCTATTTCTATTAAAGTTTTATGATTTATCTTATAATATAATAAAGTAACTAATTATATTAAAGTTAGAATAAAGATCTTTAAATAACTTACCTCATTCATTAAGATATAAGTTATTAAGGATAGTATTAGTAGTCTCTCTTTATTATTTTGTCTTAGTAGTAAGGTCTCTTTTAGTTATATATTTCTATAAAGCTTTAATTCCCTCTTTAAACTTTAATTAAATAGATAATAAGCCTTTTATGAATGTATATTTACTTAAAAGGTTATTATTAGTTTATAATTATCTTAAGAAAGTTAAGCTTATTTTATAATTATTTATCTAATTAGTATTTTGAATACTAGAATACTACTTAATTTAGTTAGTATTAGTATAGGTAAGTACTAATTAATACTGAAATAAAAATTCTAAATACTAGTTAAATACTAAAAGTTTTAGTAATTAGTTAATATATACTAATTAATATTATAAGCTTAATTATACTATTGAACTTAACTATAAGATATATTTTAAGTTATAATAGAATAAGTGTATTCTAATATATTTTAATAAAGTATTTTTTAAGTATTTATAATAAACCTTTGTTTAAAATATTTTTTAATTATAAAGTATAAAAGTTATTTATTAATTTTAAATCTATTAATACGTAAGTTATTTTATTAGCTTATAATATTAACTTTATTATTCTTAGATCTTTCTTACTAAATAATAATATAGTTAGATTTAGAAAGATATATAGTATATTATAATTATTATTTATTAAGCTTTTTTATGAGAAAGAACATTCTTATAGCTAGTATAAATCTTTATTTTATATTTACCTTTTATAAGATAATATTAAATCTTTTAGAATAAAGTAATAATAATAAAATATCTTTTTATTATAAATAAAATAATAAAGCTTTATTATGTATATTTTGTAAAAGAAGAAAGTAATAAAATAAAGTAGTCTTCTATTAATTATTTATTTAAGCTAAATACTCTATATAAAATATTAAGAGTTTACTTTTAATCTAATTTCTTACTTAGAATTAAAGATTCTTAAGGTATGCTTTCTAATAATAGGATTCTTAATTTCTTAAAATTCCTCTTTTAGAAGAATATTTTATTAATAGTTTTTTTCCTTTTGAAGAAATTATATTGATAATAGGCAGGGTTGTGAAATTAGTTAGTCCGGATTAACTACATACTAATTTGTTTAGTATTTAGTTAGTCCGGATTAATTTAAACTAGTGTTTAGTTAGTATAGGCCTGTACCAATACTAGTACTAGTTTTTTGAACTGATACCAGTACTAATACTAGTTTTAAATTAGTTAGTACCCCCTTAGACTAATACTAATTTTTTGTGTACACTAGTCCAAAATGGACTAGTCTTAATAAGATATATAATGTAGGTCTTATTTTCTATATATAGCTTATTTAGGTTATATAGCTAATTTCTTTACTTATATAACTATTCTAATTATTACTCTTAAGAGCTAAATTAAACCGTTTACTTAAAATAGAATATAAGGCTAGTAAAAATAGATAGCTAAATAAGGATTTAAGATATAGATTAGTATATAGATAATATATACTATTTAGGTCCTGTTTGTTTTTTATATAACTTATCTAGCTTTTAAGGCTAATTTCTTTACTTATCTAAGTATTTTAATTATTACTCTTAAGAGCTAGGATCTATTATTCCTAACTTATATTATTTACTTAAACTAGGAAATAAGGCTTATAAAAATAGATAACTAAATAAGGATATAAGGTTTATACTAGTATATAGATAAGAGATATAATTTGAGTCTTCTATAATTTTTACATAGCTTATATAGCTTATATAGCTAATTTCTTTACCTTTTAGAAATTCTAATTATTACTCTTAAGAGCTAAAATCTATTATTTCTAGCTTAAATTATTTACTTAAAATTGAATATAAGGTTAATAAGAATAAATAACTGAATAAGAATTTGAAATCTAGATTAGTATCTAGATAAGACATATAATATTAGTCTTTGTATTTATTTAAATTAGATCATCTATTTTCTTAGGACTAATTTAGTACCAAAGTACTAAAAAATTAGTATTTAGTTAGTACAAGCTTCTAGTAATACTAGTACTAGTATTAAACTAGCTAGTACCCCCTTGGACTAATACTAGTCTTAGTGAACTAAATACTAGCTAAATACTAACTAATTTAAACTAGTATTTAGTTACTCCAAAATGGACTAACTAATTTCACAACCCTAATAATAGGATATATTCATTAAATCTTTTAATAAATCATTTAAGAATAAATTATATATTTTTAAAATTCTTAAGAGTTTATTATTCTTTTTTTAATAACTATCTTTATATTTACCTTAATCTTATTATAAATAGCTATAGATTCAAAATACCTTAACTTCTTAGTAAAGGAATAACCTTTCTTTAACTTAATTAAAAAATTATTTTAAGTTTCTTCATAAATAGGCTCTTAGAAATATAATACTATATTAGTTAGTATACTCTTAAGACATTTCTATTAAGATATTTTATCATTATTCTTAAGGGTTTTATTTATTTATATAAACTATTAATATAAATCTTAAATTATTTTCTTTAATTTATTATATTTTACTTTTCTAGTACTTATATTTAGGGCTGTAAAATTAGTTAGTTTAGTACTTTTTCTACTATATCTTTAACCCTCTTATTGAAAACTAGATTCTTATTTTGAAAAATAGAAAGTTTAACCCTATGTAGCTTAAGGTGTAAATACTTAGAGTATATAAGTAGCTTATTTTTAATAGATTATATAAGTAAAAGAGTATATATTAGTACACTTTTAGTATTATTCTACTAAAAAGTATACTAATTCTATATTAATAGTCCCTTAGGCTGGGAAAAAGTCGTTATATAATTAGGATTTAAGTTTTAAATATACTAATAGTATATTTATATTAGGCTATAATATCTTACTTTTAGGCCTATAGATTAATTTTTAAAAAACATTTAAAGTTATACTAGTAAGATATTTCTTTATATTCTTTTCTTAAGTTTAGTAATATATAATTATCTTATAGAATATTAAATAAGATTTATAATATAAGTAAATTACTTTTATTATTTAAAAGATTATAAAAAGTAATAATCTAAAGTTAAGTTTTTATAAAAGTAATAATAGCTTAAGTTTCTATTACTTAATATATTTATAACTTAAGCCTATAGTGTTTATTAATATACATTATTATATACTTATTATAGTATATTATATAGTAATTATATTATTCTAAGTAATCTAATGCTTAGGTTTTAGTATTTCTACTTAGCTTAAGAAATATAATTATATTATATTTATTATAAGCTTATAAAGTAACCTAAGTAAGAGTAAACTTTTAATTAGTATTTTAAAGAGCATTAGTATTAATTAATAATTTAGGGAAAGATAGTAATAATAAGGAGGCTAAGGTAACTATTAATACTAAAGATGCTATATATAGGGTAAGGGCTTAATTTAGGGGTAAGTTAGTAAATCCTAAGTATTGTCTATTTATTAAGCTAAAGGGCCTTTTAGATCTATTAGAGTTAAAAGCTATTATAATTTAGGCTATAGGAGGGGGGTTAATCTTAAAGTAATTATATTATAATACTTTATAGTTTTATTTAATGACTTTAATTATTGTTATTTTACTTTAAGTATTTTTTTAAACCCATATAAAAGAATAATCTATATTATTAACCTAATTAAGTTTTAAAATATTCTTCTATTAAATTCTTTTAATATAATCTTATAGTAAAACAAAGATACTATCAACTTTACTATTAATTTAATCTAACTCTTAAAAGAATACTTAAGCTTATTATATTAAGGTACTCTTTCTTTAAGAATTAAATTATCCTTTATTTAGCTATATAGTTTTTACATTTAGAGCTTACTAATATAGTACTTTAATATTAAACTAAAGGTGTATTATTTATATAGACTAAATTTAACTTAAGATATTTTGTATTCTTTAAGTTTTATTTTTAGGCTTAGTAGAAATGTAGAAAGTCTATATACTAACCTTATTTAAAGATATTATTAGGAGTAATTTCAAATATATCTTACTTATTAAAAAGAATATACTTTAAAACTTATAATAAGGTAGAAGTACATAAGCAGTAATTTAAGCTATATAAGAAGCTTATTAAAATTAAACTTAATCTTAAAATAGAACTATAAAGATGATACAATAAAAGTTATATAACTTTAGAAAAATACTATATAATATATAAGAATCTTAGCTTAATATTATACTCTTTAGAATATAATTATTATAAAAGTTATATATGAAGGATAATAAGATAAGCTTAAGTTAAAAACTAAAAACCCTTAAGATTTAGTTTTATATTATCTTTTTTTCTTTTTTATAAATCTTTTATTTTTATAATTAAGAAAAGAATTATTCCTTCTTAAAAGCTTTTCTTATTTCTTTTACTTTCTACTATAATAGTAATTAAACTTATATAGACCTTAGTCTAATATTAACCAAAGTATAAGATTAAGCTTATTTAGAATCTTATTAGAATATTCTAAAACTAAAATAAAAGATTATAAGCTTTAATAGTATTCTTAATAATACTTTTAGTATTAGTAGAATCTATCTTATAAAGAGAATTACATTACTAGTAAAACTTAGTAAGTATTTTAGATATGTTTGAAAATTGTTTTGTACTTTAAGTAAATTGATCTCTTGTTAAAGTATTATTATAATAATTTATAATCTTACCTTTAATACTAAAGAAAACTCTTATGAGATTTATTATTAGTAAGCTTTTATATTATATGTACTATTATGAAAATGTTTCTTTAAAATACTTAATATAAGACTGACTCTAATTATTTAATGAATTTAATAGATTTTCTTTATTAAATTCAAATGGATTAAGACTTAAATAGAATATATAGTATATTATATAAGTATTATTATTACCTTTAATATAACCTTATCTAAATATCTTATTAAAAGCTTTAGACATAAGGAATATTCTTTATAGTTGTAGAATTAATATATAGCCTTTTTAAATACTTAAAAAATAACTCTATCTATAGATAGTTTTAAGCAAATCATAATTTAAACTCAAGTATAAATTCTAAAAATCTTTTTTCTTTCTTTTTCTTTTTTTATTATTTTTATTGTTTTAATTCTTAGTTTTTCTTAAACTTTAAAAATAATAAGAAAAACATATATAATTATATTTATAAATAATACTTACATTTTAGCTTTCAAAGATATTACTATTATAATTTATATTTAACTTTATACTATATACAATCTATCTATAGAGAATATAGAGCCTTATTTAATATTAATAGATAGATTAAAGTAATATAGTCTATAACATTATAGTTAATCTTATAAGATACTATGCTAAGTGCTAGGAATTCTAATAGCCTAAAGCATAATACGCTTTCTTAGTAAAATAGCTTATATTAACCTTAAGCCTTTAAGCTTTTTCTTATAATCTATTTAGATTTCTCTTTTTAACTTATATCTTTAACTTGTAATAGGCTTATACTAAATAGTATGCAGAAAAGAAGCTAGCTTATATCTTGTATTAAGTTAGCTTTCTTCCCTCGTTTCGATCACAGTATAATATAATATAATATAATACAGTTTAAGCTAATATAACCTAATAGTTAAAATATAAGCTACTTTCCCTACTACTTATTGAGTTTATTAAGAAGAACATTATATTAGTAATTACTAAGTATATGCCTATAATTATTACTATAGTCTTAATAGAGAGATTAAGCTAGCCTACTATAAAAAGTATGCTTAGTAAGCTTATTATCATTAGATGATAGCTTTTAGTCTAATATACTCCTATTAATACTATTAATAAGATATATTTAATTATATTTAATTATTACTTATTACTTAATAATAAGGGTATTATTATTTATAATATTAGCCTTATTATTAAGAAAAAGAAGCTTCTTAATCATCTTATTGAGAAACTAATAAATTATCTGAAGTATACTAAGATAAAGATTACTTTAAATAAGCTATTTGAAGGGATATTTCAAGATAAATATAAGCTTTAGTTTAAAGGGCTACTAAGGTACATAAAGCTAATATAAATAATAAGCTAGCATACGTAAAATCAAGAGAAATATATAGAGCTTAGGTAAAGCTAGAATAAGTAGAAACTGTGGATAGGCTTAGGTTAAGTATGAAGGTAGATATATAAACTTTAAAAGCTAATGAAGATTAAGATAAAGAAGAACATATATAATACAATGGTTAATATGTATTAACTTCCCTTATAAACGGCTGAAAGATAATTATAAAATTGAAATCATTTAAGGTAAAGTTACTCTCTTAAGAAAAACCTTTCAAAAGTATTTTAGTATATATTATTAAGTAATTAAGAAACTTTAATATCTATTAGATATATAAAGTATATAGAATAAGTTAACAATGTAATAATTATAGTACTAAAGAGAGTATAGTACTATATAACTTTAAAGCTTATTGACTTGTTAAAATGATTAATAATGAGAATTTAAAACATCTTTTAATTCTTGATAAAATAGTTAAATAACTGTCTTATTTTAGTTTATTGTATACTTTCTATATACATTTACTTGTTATAACTAAACTATCTTATTAGAATAACTTTCTTCTATAAGATAAGTATTAACTTTAATTAAATTTTTATATTTAACTTATAAAGTTAACTTGAAGTTATCTCAATAAGATTAAATATACCTTTAGCTTATGCAAAGTAAAGATTACCATTAATCTTCATAAAAGTGAATTCATAATAAGAAGAATTTCAAAGATTACTTAGAAAAGAATTATACTTCTTATTATATTCTTCATTCTAAGAAAGATTAAGAATCTTTAAATTACCAAGTTGAAAGTCTTATATATATAACATTCATTATATACATAATAAGAATCTTAGTAACTTCCTATATACAGCTGATGTAAAAGCTAGCTTAATCTTATTTTCAAGCTTAAAAGTGCTAATATAAAGCTTTCTAATAATTTCTTTAAGCTTAATATGAAATCTTATATATTAAAGATATTAGAGAATTTAAATAACTTTTAAAGCCTTTTCATAATCCTAAGAAAAGTATTATAAAGCTTAACATAATCCTAGTAAAATATTATATATTAATTCCTTAAAAATGGTAGTAACTTAGAATTTATCTTCTCCAAAAGAAAATTTATAGTCTCTCTAACTTAATACTCGGAAGTAGAAAGGTTTATTCTTTCTATTTATATTATAAATATGATAAAGGTATTTCTTTTAATCATTATAAATAAAACTACTTTAAAATGCATAAATAAAAGCCTCTCTTTATAATCTATATTCTCTGCATTAAGATGTTTTTTTACTAGCTCAGAATATATAAGAGTCTATATATAGTAGGAGACTTACTTAAGTATTAAAAGCTTCTTAATAAAAAATTAAATACATTAAGGGATCTATAAAGTAGATACTATTACAGGGGAAAATTCTCACTTATATAATTAAAATACTTCAAGCTTAAGGTTAAGATAACAAGGTAATAAATTATTAATTCCTCAAGCTAAGTCTAAGGGTTTTCTTCTTAATATCCCATAGACTTTATAGAGAAATATTTAAACACCTCTTAAAAGTCTTTAGAAAGTTTTTATTATTACTAAAGTAGTAATAAAGCTTTCTTAAGAGATTCTGTGGGAATTCTAAGGCATTCTTCTTAAGATTATTTCTAATATATTATTTATTTCTATTTTGGCTATCTTATAGTACATTTTATATTTGCCTTTATAAATATACACTTATAATTTATCTTTATAAGAGAATCTAATATGTATTAACTATCTCATCATATATTAATTTCTTTATCTCAAGTCTTATTAAGTCTTAAACTCTATATAATAACCTTTATACTTAACATAAACTCGTTTACCCTTTTTACTTATCTTAAACATTCCCAAACTCTATATATTTAGTACTCTTATTAATTCTTTCCCTTAATTCTATTCATACTAGCTGACCATCTATATTAGCTTTATACACTTAAGTAGTTCTCTAAACTAAAGAGTGTATTTTTCTTTAGATAATAGCTTATTTATAGCTTTTATATCTTTCCTACTATTTAGGCTCATAGTTACGCTATTTATAGGCTTCTTAAAAAGCTTTCTTTCCTTATTAATAAAGCTAATATTATTAATATTAATGCCTCTATTATTAAGGAATAAGTAGTAGTGAAAGATAGCTAAATAAATAAACCTTATTAATAGTATTAATAAGAGTATGGTTAAATTAAAAGCTACTTAACTAATAAAGACTAGCTTTCTGAATCAACTACTAATAGTAGGCTAGCTTAATGTTACTTTTAAGATTATAGTAATATCTATAAATATATCCTTAGTAGCTATTATTATTCCCTTATTCTTAATAGACTTAGTAAGTAATAAGAAAAGTAGCTTATATTTTAACTATGATTCTATGAAGTTGTTTTACCTACTGTTATATTATCTTTTATTACATTGTATGACATATTAAGAAAGAGGGAAGAAACCTAGCTTTATAAGAGATAGTAAGCCTTTCTGATATGTGCTTACTATATAGAAGTTATAGGCTTAGCTTACTTATATAGTCTCAAGGATAAGAATTGATAGAGAAAGAATATTGTATTATAAGCTAGGTTAAATTAAGTGACTACAAGTAGTAGAGTTATAACGTACTTACTTTTTTCTCTCAATTAAATATGGACTATGCTACTCTAGGATTATACTCATAATCTAGAATTACTATAATCTAGGATTACTACAATTCTTTACTTTTTATAATCCTATATAAGATACTATAGTATATACATATATTTACTTAGCCTTAGATTAAGAGCCTTAAGCTCCTTGGCTATTAAGATACTTAATTATATAAACCTGTCCTTTATATAGTATTAGACTATAATCTATATTACTTACGATAATATTCTAATCTAATTAGTTATATATCTTATACGTTAGATCTACTCTATACTCTTACAGTAGACTTAACTCTTATATTAAGCCTTTAAGCGTTTTCTTATAACTTATTTAAGTTTCTCTTTCAACTTATATCTTTGATTTGTAAAAAGCTTATTTTGAATAGTACTTTTCTTTCTTATTCCTTTTTATTATAATAATAATCCAATATTAAGTTGTATGAAAGAATGATACTCTTTAAAAACTATTAAAAAGCTATCTCTTATAGTAAATATTAAATTTAATGGTTATATTACTAATATATTATATATATAGTCTTTTCTTATAAGTATTTTCTTTTATAAGTAATTACTTATTAGTACTTTCTATAGTGAATTAATTAATTTCTCATAAAGAAGAGCTTATAAGTAATAAAGAGAGTATTAATAATATTATTTTAAAGGCTTTTCTTAGATAGTAAAGCTATAAGCTAAAATAATTAAAGTTATAAAGATATTATTATAGATTTACAAGCTTTATATAAAATTATCTATTAAATATAATAAGCCTGTATATTATAGTTTATAAAGTCTTATAAAGAATAGCTTGTTAAGAGTATTAAGTATATATATATGATAAAGTATTTTAGATATTTAGCTTATAAATATTCTTAATAAAATTGATTAATATATTTTAAGTTTAGGGAGTAATCTGATTCATATAAGTCTTTTGATTAAATTCTTATTTCTTATTTATTTATTTATACACTATAGACCTATAAGGTAAATAGTACTTTTATTCTATAAAGATATAGGAAAAGATTAACTAATAAAAACCTATATTCCATCTATAGTAAGCCTAAGTAGAACCTCTTATAGTATTACTATATATAACTAAATAATCCTTTATATTAAGATTGAAATTAGCCTATTTCTAAAGAGATTTAAAAAGAAAAAGAAAAAACATTAGAAAAATAAGGATAAGTAATTAAGGAGTAATTAGTATAATGTATATATATATATATTAGCCTAAAAAGAGTAAAGTTATTATATTTCTATCTAGTAAAGGTTTAGCTTTTTCTATAACTAAATTTAGTTAATAGTAAGTTTATTCCTTAATAGCTAAACTATTAATAGCTAAAGGCTAATATTGGCTTAAAGCTTTATAGTTATTAATAGCTCTTAATAATAGCTTAGATTTTTATTATTGTTTAGTCTTTTTCTTTAACTTATAATACTTTTTTTTCTTTTTCTCTTTTTAATAACTTTATAAGTTATTTTATCTTTAGACTTTTTTTTATATTTATATTAGTTTTAGGGTTATTATTAGTATCTTTTTTAATTAAGATTTATTTATATATTTCAGTTATTTATTATTTAATAATATTATTAATATAATAGCTTTATAATAATTTTAATAGCTAACTTTTTTATATAGCTAAAGATAATACTAATAATACTAATTAAGCTAATAAGTTTCTTTTAATATATTTTCTTTATATATTTATATTATTAACCTTATAAAAAAAGAAAGAAAGACTAAAAAAAAGAATACAATTATTTTTAAAAATTATTCTTTTACTCTAAAAAGTAATATAGGATATTTTTTATCTAATATATACTATATAAATAGATAAAGATAATATAATGAATATTTACTAAGATTTAATTAATATAATAATAAAAGACTATATAGCTTATATATATATATATATAAGCTTTATAGGCCTTTGTTATTCTTTATTATTATTATTACTTAAGCCTTAATAAAAACACTTTAATATAAGAGTATAAAAAGTAATATAACTATAAGTTATTCTTATTATATATATATATAATTAATTATAATATAAAGAAAAAAGCTTTAAAGCTTAAGAATATAGCTTATTAAGTAAAAAATAAAGCCTTTAAGAACTTATATAATATAATTATAATAATAATTATAGTAATATATCTTATAAATATTCTATTATTTTCCCTATAATACCTTAGCCTTATACTTAAAATTAATTCTAACTTTACTATCTTTTTTATTAACCTTTATTATCTTTTTTTACTCTTTTATATTATTATTATATTATATATAATATATAAGTAAAATAAAATAAAAAGTATTAAAGCTATAAGCTATCCTTTTTCTCTTAAGGAAAGTTTTTTATATAAAAACTCTTATTTATTATAAATTAAGCCTAATATAAAAATAACTTATAATTAATTTAAAAATACTTTTAATAAAATTAAAACTAAATTTAAAGTAATTATCTTAAAAGTTATATTCTCTATAGTATAAAAACTTATAATAATCTTAGTTAATACTATTATAAGTTATATTTAAAATATTAATAATAAAATATTAATCTTATTATTTCTTATAGAAATAATTATAATTATTATTAAGAAAATAATATTAATTATTCTATAGAAATTACTTAATAATATTTTAACTTTAATTTAAGTTATTTATCATAAAAGAGTACTTTTATTCTTTATAATACTATTATTAAAGATAGTTCTTTTTTATTTTAATAAAAAAATTATTATTAAATCTTTAAGTATAATTTTTAATATTATAATATATATACTAATTAATATAATAATAATAATTATTAAAAGAATTTTAATTATTTATATAAAAAATATACTTAAGAATATTAAATTAAATATTTAATAAATAAATAATATTAAAATATATATTATTAAATTATTATAAAACTATTATATAATTAAATTTTAATAATTACTAATTATATTATTAATTAACTTAATAAATATAAATAAACTTTATAATTAAAATATAATTATAATTATAAAAGTTTATTAAATTAAGCTTTATTTAAGAAATATTTAATTAAAATAATATTTTAAGTATTTTTACTTTAAATATATTATATAATACTATTAAGAATAAACTAAATATAATTATTATAAAAAATTCTATTACTTAAAGAATATAATTTATTCTATTTTAATAAATAAAATCTTTTTAATATATAATAATTATAATAAATCTTATTTAGTATAATTTTATATTTATTATATAATATAAAAAAAGAAAGAATAAATAAAAAATATTTATTTAAAAAAACTATTTAAGTTTAATATTCTAAATAAATAATATAAATATATAATATATTTACTATAGAATATAAGTATATTAATATTAATATTAATTATTATTATATTAAACCTTTTAGCTTATAAGATACTTAAATAATTATTAAAGTAATTCTAAATTAAGCTAAATCTAAATTTAACTTTAATAGTATTTAAGTTTATAAATTAAATAAAAAAGCTTATATTAATAAAAGTTAAAGAAAGTATATTAAGTATATTAAGTAATAAAAAGAATAATATTTAGAAAAATAAATTAAACTTAATCTATTTCTCTTTTAAGTATAAGTAATAAGGGGTTTTTATTTTATAACTTACTATTAGGTTTTTTTTTTCTTTAGATTAATTTAAATAACTTAGAAGAAAGACTAAATAGTTATATAGCTATAGTAAAGCATTAAATATATAATGTATTTATAATTTAAAATTTAATATATTCTTTTTATAATATTTATTAATTATATTTCTTAAGTATTTATAATTAACTTTTTTTAAGTTAAAGATTTTATATAATATAACTAGTATTTCTTTTTCTTTAATATAATTTTATAATTCTCTTAATTAAATTTAAATAAGTTTATTTTAAGCTTTTTTATTAATAACTTCTTATAAATACAATAATACATTAATATATTCTTAAGCTATTATTCTTTAAGTACTTTCTAATAGTATTTAAGATTTCTATTTATTTATATAAATCATTAATATAAGTATTTAATTATTCTTTAAAATTACTATTCTTTATCTTTTTTATATTCATATTATATTCTCTTAAAGAAAAGTAACATCTTAAGTATATTTTTTTAATATATTTTATTGTTATTTACTTAATTAGTTTAACTTTATTCCTTTTATAAGAATTATTTCTATTATTAAGGAACCTATTCTTAAACCTAACCCATATTTAATTAATGTATCAGTTAATATTTAAATTATATCAACTTAATTATAAATAACTAATAATAATACTATAATACTTTTACTCTATAGTTTATTAATATAATATACTAAATATCTTATACTAATACTTATAATTTAACTATTTTTTGTAGTATTTTTACTATTACTATAATATATATTATTATTATATATAAAGCCTTTTCTTAAACTTACTTCTTCTATAATTACTTATATATTTATTACTCTTTTATACATAATACTATTAGTCTTTTTATCATTTATACCTTATAGTATTAACATTTATTTTGTATATATTATTAAATATTTCTACATTGTACTTACTCTTTAATATTTATATTAGTTTACTCTATAAAGTTAAAGCTTTTGTTTTATATTCTTAGAATATATACCTTAATATAGTCTTTCTTCTAATTATGATATATATTTTCTTTACTACTATAGATTATTATATATATTACAAAGTACTATCTTTACTATTACTATATATAATATTTTCTTATTAATATTTTTAGATTTATCTTTCGTTAACTATATTACTTTTAGATTTCTTTTCTTATATAAGTCTTATATTTTCTGGTAATGTAATCTTATAATTTAAATAGTTTATATAATATTTATATCAAAATTAATTATATTATTCCATAAGAATTATAATTTTAATTTTAATCTCTAGTTTAGTTGAAATATACTCTGAGGTTTCTTATTTAAGGTATAAGTCTTTAATCATTATGTTGTTAAGTTATAACAAATAGTAAGTATTCTTTATTTGTTTCTATTTATAGGCTTTATAGTAGTAATAATAGTATAATACTTGGGATTATTCTTAGTATTCTTTACTTAAGGGTATTAAATATAAACCTTTTCTTTTATTATATAACCTTTCTTAATTATACTTAAATATAGACTATTACTCTTATATAAGTAATTTCTTATAGATTAATTATTAGTATCTTATACTTATTATTTACTAATATTATTAATTATCGTCATTAATCTTATATATCTTTTCTTATAGTTTTATTATTAAGAGGGTTAATTACACAGGTAATTGTAAATATTGATAGTATATATTCTCTTATTTCTTATTAAAATACAAGCTTATTCCTAAAGACTTAAACATTCATAAACTATATTAAAACTATTATTAAAAGTATTATTAGAATTTAGTCCTACTATCCTTATTACTTAAGTAAGTATTTATAGAAGCTATAATATTACTATTATAGATAAAAGGCTAAGTCATTATACTTATCTTATATTATATCTTATATTAATATAGAGTTCTCTCTTTTATCTAAGGTAGAATTATTAATATATTTAATTATATCTTTTTTATTTTAGTTTAGCTTTAGGGTTATTAAGTAAAGCTATTTATTGGAGATTTCTATTTAATATTTATTTAATAATAATATTCTCTGTTTAAACTATAGTAAGAAATAGTTTTACTATTAGTTAATTTAATAGTACATTCCTTTAGAGTTAATATTTAATTATAAATAGCCTTAGTTATTTTCTTCAAGTAATCTATTTCTTTAATAACTCTACTTATTCTTTTATAAGTGTTATTATTATTTTAATAATTAGTAAGATAAACATACTTACGTATTAATATTAGTTTATACTTTTAATTAGTTTTTAGCTTCTTATACTAAGACTTAAAGTATTCTTTTTCTAAGTAGTTCTAATATATAATCTTCAAGTAATCCTTTTATATAATACTTAACTCTATAGACTTTAAGTTTAATCTATAGTAAGTATCATTTATTCTTATCTACTAAAGATCATTCTAGTTATCATTTTATTTTAAGTAATAAGAATTATAATTAGTATTTCTCTCTTTTCTCTCAAAAACTACTTTTTCTTTATATCTTTTATATTATTATTTATTAACTCTTATACTTATAATAATATAATTTATAAAAATCTTAAGTTAATTACCTTTATAATGTTTATTCTTAATCTTATTTTCAACTTTTCTATAAAATATTTTTATAAAAACTTTATTATTCTATTTAAGGTATATAGTAATTTATCTAAAGATAATAGTATAAATAGTATAAAACTTAATTTATTTAACTTAATAGACTTTACTAATAACTAATTATTCTTATTAATTATTCCAAAGTTATCTTTAAGAGTTACTTTAAAATTATCTTAATTATTAAAGATATTAATTATAATTCAATTATAATTATTCTTTTTATTTTTTAAAAAGTCTCTTCTAGTAAATTTAAACTATATTATGATATTACTCTTAAGTTGTTTATCTATAAATAAAGTTTATATTTCTTTAGTTATTAACTTAGTTAAAAGGAACTAAAGTTATACTTTTATTTAAATATAAAAGACTATAATATCCCTTAAGTTTCAATTAAATAGTTTAAAGAGTAAAAGTTTAATACTTTCTTTTAGGTTTTAATTTCTCTAAAGAGTATTATCATAAAAGCTAAAGTTAAATGAATAAGTATTATATTAACTTATATTTATAATACTTATATTATTATATATAATTATAAAGTCTTTATCATTATCTTAATATTATTAAGAAATATATATTATAAATTAATAATAAGTTAACTTTTATAATTAATATAATAGTAAAATATAATATAAATATATTAAATAGTATATATTATTTAAGTTAACATAATAATATACTGATTTAACTTATTTATATACTATAAACCTATAAAATAGATAGTGCTTTCATACTATAGAGATATAGAATAAAGTCATTAATAAAAACCTATATTCCGTCTATAGTAGGCCTAAGTAAAACTCCTTATACTACTACTATTTATAGGTAAATAGTCCTTTATATTAAAACTAGAATTATCCTACTTTTAAGGAGAATTAAAAAGAAAGAAAAGAAATATAAAGAAAATATAAATAAATAGTTAAAGAGTAATTAGTACTATATATATATGTATTACTAATTCATTAAGTATATATTGTCTTAGAGAGAACAATATTATTATATCTTTATTTATTAAAGGTTTAACTTTTTCTTTAGGTAAGTTTACTTAGTAATAGGTTTATTACTTAATAGCTTAGCTATTAAAAGCTAAAGGCTAATGTAAGCTTAAAGCTTTATAACTATTAATAGTAGCTTAGATTTCTATTATTATTTAGTCTTTTCTCTTAGGCTATAATATTTTCCGTCCTTTTTTCCTCTTTAATACCTTTATAAGTTACTTTACTTTTAAGCTCCTTATTGTACTTATGTTAGCCTTAGATCTATTATTAACTTTTTCTTTATCTAGGATTTCTTAAGATATTTATTCTCTTTATTACTTAGTAGTATTATTAATATAATAGCTATATAATAATCTTAATAGCTAACTTCTTTATATAGCTAAGAATAAGAATAATAAGAATAAGAATAATAATAATAATAATAATAAAAATAATAATAAGAATAATAATAATAATAATAATAATAATAATAAGCTTTTTCTAATATATTTTCTTTATATATTTATATTAATCTTAAGTAATTAAAAAAGATTAAAAAAAGATTATAATATTCTTAAAGATAATACTTTTATAAAAATAAAAGTAATATAAAATATTCTTTATTTTATATGTATTATATAAGTAAATAGAAATAATATAATAAGATTTTATTAAAATTAAATAAATATAATAATAGAAGTTTATATAGCTTATATACATATATATAAGCTTTATAAGTCTTTTTTAGCTTTATTATTATTATTATTTAAGCTTTAATTAATAATAAGCTAATTAATTAATAAGCTTCTAATTATTATTATAATTATACTATATAATTACTTAAGAGCTATACTTTTTACTTAGTAAGCTATATTCTTTAGCCTTTAAAGCTCTTTTCTCTATACTATAATTAACTATATATATATATAATAGAATTAACTTATACTTATATTACTTCTTATACTTTTATATTAAATAGCTTTTATTAAAGCTTAAGTAATAATAATAATAAAGAATAGAAAAGGCTTATAAGGCTTATATATATATATATATAAGCTATATAACTTTCTATTATTATATTTACTTAATCTTAGTAAAAACTTATTATACTATCTTTACTTATCTATATAATATATATAGAATAATAAATATTCTATATTACTCTTATAAAGATAAATAAGTTATCTTTAAGATTAATTATATTCTTCTTTTTAATCTTTCTTTTTATTTACTTAAAGTTAATATAAGTATATTAAGGGAATATATTAAAAGAAATTTATTAACTTAATTAATATTATTATTATTCTTATTATATTAATAATACTATTAAATAATAATAAAATATATATATATTAATAAAAATCATATATCTTATAAATATTCTATTATTTTCCTTATAATACTTTAGCCTTATACTTAAAATTAATTCTAATTTTACTATTTCTTTTATTAACCTTTATTATCTCTTTTTACTTTTTTATATTACTATTATATTATATATAATATATAAATAAAATAAAATAAAAAGTATTAAGGCTATAAGCTATTTTCTTTCTTCTAAAGAAATTTTTTTATATAAAAACCTTTATTTATTATAAATTAAACTTAATATAAAAATAATTTATAATTAATTTAAAGATACTTTTAATAAAACTAAAACTAAACTTAAAGTAATTATCCTAAAAATTATATTCTTTATAATATAAAGACTTATAATAGTTTTAATTAATATTATTATAAATTATACTTAAAGTATTAATAATAAAATCTTAATTTTATTATTTTTTATAGAAATAATTATAATTACTATTAAGAAAATAATATTAATTATTTTATAGAAATTACTTAATAATATTTTAACTTAAGCTTAAATTATTTATAATAAAAGAATATTTTTATTTCTTATAATATTATTATTAAAAATAATTCTTTTTTATTTTAATAAAAATTTTTTATTAAATCTTTAAATATAACTCTTAATATTATAATATATATATTAATTAATATAATAATAATTATTAATTATATTCTTTTAAAAGATTATTTTTTATTTATAATAACTTTATATTATTTTTTTAATAAAAATATTATAATTTTCTTTTATAATTTAATTATAAACCTTTTAAAGAATAATACTTAAATTTTAATTATTTTTAGTATAAATATATATTAAGTTTTAAAGTAATTTATCATTATTATTAAAGAAATTTTAATTATTTATATAAAAAGTATACTTAAGAATATTATAATAAATATTTAATAAATAAATAATATTAAAGTATATATTATTAAACTATTATAAAACTATTATATAATTAAATTTTAATAATTATTAATTATATTATAAATTAATTTAATAAATATAAATAAACTTTATAATTAAAATATAATTATAATTATAAAAGTTTATTAAATTAAGTTTTATTTAAAAAATATTTAATTAAGATAATACTTTAAATACTTTTACTTTAAATATATTATATAATATTATTAAAAATAAGCTAAATATAATTATTATAAAGGGTTTTATTATTTAAAGAATATAATTTATTTTATTTTAATAAATAAAATCTTCTTAATATATAATAATTATAATAAGTTTTATTTAGTATAATTCTACATTTATTATATAGTATAAAAAAAGTAAAAATAAATAAGAAATATTTATTTAAAAAGACTATTTAAATTTAATATTTTAAATAAATAATATAAATATATAATATATCTATTATAGAATATAAATATATTAATATTAATATTAATTATTATTATATTAAACCTTTTAGTTTATAAAGGACTTAAATAATTATTAAAGTAGCTTTAAGTTAAGTTAAATCTAAGTTTTACCTTAATAATATTTAGGCTTATTAATTAAATAAAAGAGCTTATATTAATAAAAGTTAAAGAAAATATATTAAGTATACTAAATAATAAGAAGAATAATATTTAAAAAGATAAAAAAGAAAAATAGTAATTAATTTAGATTTACTTTAAGCTTATATAAAGTTTAGTATACTATTTAGGTAAAAGCCTTATAAAGATTTATTAAAAGTAAATATATTATTAGCTTTTATTATAAAGTAAACTACTTATAATTTATACTATTATAAATATAAACTAAACCTAATTTATTTCTTTCTTAGGTATAAGTAATAAAAGGTTTTTATTTTATAGCTTATTATTAGGTTTTTCTTCTTTATTTTAGATTAATGTAAGTAATTTAGAAAAAGAACTAAATAATTATATAGTTATAGTAAAGTATTAAATATATATATTAATAGAAAGTTTAAAAGTAAAATAGCTTATAAAAGTATTAAAAAGAAAGAAAGAAAAAAAAATATTATAAATTAAAAAAAAAGACTAAATAATAATAAAAATCTAAATTCCTATTAATAATTAAATTATTAAGTAATAAAGTTATTATTTATTAAATCTATTTATAAAAGAACTAACTGTTTAATAAATAAAAAAATAATACTTTTACTCTTATTAAGCTAATATATATTTAATATATTAATAATATATATATATATATATTATATTAACTATTCTTTAATTATTTATTCCTATTTTCTTTATATATTTTCTTTTCCTTTTATAATCTTCTTAAAAGTAAAATAATTCTAACCTTAATATAAAAAACTATTTACTTATATATAGTAATAGTATAAGAGATTTTATGTAGGCTTATTATAGAGTGAATATAGGTTTTTATTAATTAATTTTATCTTATATTTTTATAATATAAACGTATTACTTATCTTATGAATCTATAGTATATAAATCAATTGAACTAAAGATTCATTAATTTTAATTAATTTTAATATAAAATAGTATTAACATTAAAGATTCTAACAATTAATTAATATATATTAATTAATCTTATAACCTTAGGCTTTATATATATTAAGCCTTTAATCTATTAATTAATACTCTTATAAATCTTTGCTATAATATACTATTTATTCTTAAGTACCTTTAAGTAAAGTTAAACTTAATTAGTTTAGATTAACAAAATACTAATTGAACTAGTATTTAATTAGTATAAGCTTATATTAATATTAATACTAATTTTTAAACTAATACTAGTATTAATACTAGTTTGCACTTAGTTAGTATACTCTTAGACTAATATTAATTCTTTTAGTATATTAGTCTAAAATATCCTAATTTTAATATATTTATTTAGTTTTAGAATATTACTATTAGTTCTATAAAAGTTTTTTACTTCTCTAGCTAGCTTAATTACTATTATAATCTCTTAAGCTTTTTAATTTCCAATTAAAGATAGCTATTATAAATAAAATATTAAGCTTTTATAGATAGAATATTAAGCTTTTATAAATAGAATATTAAGCTATTATAAATAAATAGCTAAGAAGGGATATAAGATTTAGCTTAATATATAGCTATTATATATAGATTGTCTCTTATCTATTTTTCATCTAGCTTATTAAGCTTATAACTCTTATTTCTTTACTTTTCTAAGGAATTTAAGTACTACTTTTACTCTTTAAGCTATTTAGATCTTAACTTAAGATATCTATTAAAAATAAACAACTAAAAAAGAATCTAAACCCTAAATTAATAAAAAGATAAAATATATAAATTATGTTCTTATTTAACTTTTATCTAGCTTATAAAGCTTAAATATTTTAATCTCTTACTTTTTTAAGTAACTTAATTATTATACTTACTCTTTAAGCTTTATAATTCCTAACTTAGAATCAGGGTTGTGAAATTAGTTAGTTCATTTTGGACTAACTAAATACTAGTTTAAATTAGTTAGTATTTAGTTAGTACTTAGTCCACTTAGACTAGTATTAGTACAGGCTTATACTAACTAATTAGAAATTAGTACTAGTACTAGTACAGGCCTATACTAACTAGGTACTAGTCTTTAAATTTTAAATATTTAAAATAAGCTAGAAAATAGCTTGTTAAATAGAGCTTATTTTAAAACCTATATAAAGCCAAAGATTAAGTCTTATAAAAATTATTTATAGTAAGAAAGTAATTTCTTTATTATGAGCTAGCCTCAAATAAGCTTATATTTAATTCCTTAAGATAGATACCTAGCTTATTATAACTTTAAAATAGTCTTAATTTAAGTAATCTAGCTAATTATATTTATTTAGCTATTTATTTATTTACTTTTAGCTTCTATAATTCCCCACTTTCTCTAGGACTAGTATAGACTATATTAGTAAATTAGTTAGTACTAGTACAGGCCTATACTAACTAAATACTAGTTTTAAATTAGTTAGTACTAGTACAGGCCTGTACTAACTAAATACTAGTTAAATTAGTATTTAGTTAGTCCGGACTAACTAATTTCACAACCCTGCTTAGAATACTTATTAACTAATTACTTAATAGTTATATAACTATTCTTAGCTATTATTCAATAACTTTTGTTATTTAAATTTGTATTATTTATTTTCTTAGTACTAATTTAGTACTAAAGTACTAAAATATTAGTATTTAGTTAGTAAAAGCTTATTTTAATACTAATAGTAATATTAATTTTCAATTAGTTAATATACTATTAGACTAACATTAGTCTTATTAGACTAAATACTAACTAACTATAAACTAATTCAAACTAATATTCAATTAGTCTAAGATAAACTAATTAATTTTATAACTATAATAATAATATTAATTAAAGTAACTATTAGCTTTTATATTATAAGCAAAATAGCTTTTAGAATAAATACTTTAAGTTTAAATTTAGCTTTATTAAAGATACTCTAAGTTTAATTATTAATTATATTTATATTAAGCTGAATCTATAACAAATATAAGTCTTATTAAAAAAAGCTTTTTATAAGAGAAAAAGAAGAACACTTTATAGTTTTAATACTTTTTATCTTATTTAGTTTATGTATTATATATAGTTTAATAATAACACGAAAGAATGAAAGAAAGCTATAAAAGTTTGTAAAAAGATTATTAAAATTAAGGTTAGTTTTAATATAAGATTTAAGTATTATAAGAATAATTATAGATTATTTATACAAATTCTCTCAATCTTATTACTTCTATTTTCCCTTTATTATAAAGATTAAAGCTTACTATATCTTAAAACTATACTATATATATAATAGTTACTCCAAAATAATATATCTAATTAACTCATATTAAGTACTCTATAAGCTTCAAGTGCTTTCTAATCTTCAAAGTACACTCGAACTATGGCGTCTTGAACCCAGCATTGCCAGCCATGAAAGTCAGCCCTCGGAATTATGCAAAGTCGATCACCTCGCCGTAATGCGTTGATAAATAACACTGCTTCAGAAGGTTGAGCAGGCTGGCTCAGCCCTCCAGTCTGAGAGGTGATACTTTCGGCACTGAGAAGATTCAGCTTGACTTCTCCTATTACTCTTATATACTTACCCCGAATTCACAGTCCAGATAACGTCGTATGTTGACCAGTTTCCAACGTTAAGGAAATTTCTGGCGATTTCGACCTCTTGCAAAATGTCTTCACCTATTCTATGAGTCAATATTGAGACAGTAGCAGGTGTCTGTAATGATCAAACCTCTCTTGATGGCAATTTCAAACCAAGTTTCGCTGCCGTGGCATGTTCCTTTGTCCCACGGATAGTTGCGTCCATGATCCGACCACCCTTGATCCTTACCAGTGATAGTCACGTGGACTTTTGACATGGGAACTATGAGATCATCATCAGTCCAAAGCAAACCAGGATCCTGTAGATCATACCCCAGAATCATCGCCACTTACTCTTTGCGGTGGTTGGAATAGGCTCGGTTTCGAGGTATGTTCCATTGTGAACTCCCAAGAGTTCCACGGTATCTTGCGTCAGCCTTGCTGTTTCTTGATTTCCTACCACCACGGCAGTGCCGCGCCTTTCGGAGTGGAGACATTGAACCTCCTTTGGTACATTATCCGGAACCAAATGATTTCGATTCCACAGCTCTCTGACGGGATTTCGGGCGGAGGCAATGTCCAGAACATTCTGGTTAGCCGTCGAGGGCAGAAGCACATTTGGATCTCGAGCCCAAATCGCTTCTACTACCTCGCGACTACACAACTCTGCGCACCAATTCAATGTACTGACATCATCAGTAGGGCTAAGTCCAACCCCGTGATCTATCAAAACCTTGGCGACCGGATAGAGGCCGAGTTTAGCAGCCTTTGCCAAGAGATTCTGATCCTCCGACTGCGTTTCCGGCTTGTTTAACTCGTCTCTTCCATATCTCTCTATAGCTGCCTCGACAATCCCGGGGTCACCAGTCTCTACTGCGTTTCGAAGGGGTGTTGAGCCATGTGCAAACAGCTCTCTGGCTTTAGCTGAATGTTCCAGTAGTAGCCTGAATGGTGCCACCTGAGAGTATTGTAGCAGAACGCGGAGGAGTTTCTCAGCGTCCTGGGCGGAAAGGTCATCACCAATTATTGGCAGGAGCTTTTCAATACACTGCATCTTCCGCTGGAAGACTTGTTTCCACCCATCGTCCGGATCAATCAAGGCAGGAATTGTGGCTGCAGCAGAAATAGGGGTCCGTCCTTCGTCATCCTTGATGAAAAGGAGCTCCCTTCTCGCTTCCAAAACTGACTGCATTGCACCTACATGGTACAACCGACCCTCTCGACAAGCAAGATGGAGCGGCGTCTGGCCGTGGTTGTCTTGCAAGGAAGCGTCCGACTTGTTGAGAAGAAGCTTGAATCCGTCCGTCCTTGCTATATTAACGTGCCCCTCATTACGAGCAGCGACATGCAAAGCAGTTTCCCCGAACGTGTTTTTGTTGGACAGGTTAGGCTCCGCGTCGAGGAGCTGTCGTACTGCATTTGATGCTCCATTCCAACAAGCCCAGGCAGCAACCATCACCGCGGTAGAATGTTCATCATTCTCTAGCTCTAGTAAGTCTTGCCCACCGGGGAAGTTCAGAAGTGCGCTGATAATTTCCGGCTCATTTGCCTCAGCAGCTTGATGGAGAGCACTCGGGTGACCCGGGCCAGCCCTATTCAGGAGAAGCTCGTGTCTATTTGGCATTGACTTCATGGCCTTGAGAATCCTTTGGACGATTTTGAGATTCCCTTGATGGTTGATGTTGCCACAAGCGTCCATTAAAGGAAGCCGTCCTAGGCTATCTCCTCTTGAAACCATTTTCTGTTTCTCATCCAAAGAGGCAGTCTCGAGGATGATGTCAACTACCTTCTCATGACCGGCTGCAACAGCAGCCTGGAACGCAGAAATCCCTTCGGGGCCATTTCGCTTATTCGGGTCAGCGCCTTGAGCGATCAAGACTTCGACAATCTCATCGTTTCCTAGTCTGGAAGCCATGTAAAGCGGTGTATATTCGGCCTGGTCCCAAGACGGCTCCTCAAAACCTTCGACATGGTTCCCTCGGCTCATCCATTTCTCTGCAGTTAAGGGAAGGTTGAAGAAAGCGAGAATGTGGAGCGCAGACAGCGGAGGGGTCTCGGTATCCAACGTGCTCCACATTGCTTCTCTCCAAAACCCAAGCTCCTTGAGTTGGCGCTGGATAGCAATGGTAGCTGAGTCTAGGAATCGATCTCGTTGGAGCAGTTTCATCAAATCCAGGTTCAGGAATGGTTCCGCTGGGAGCCTTTCCTCTGCTTGCTTCAAGTGCCAGCCCCAATTCGAAGCTGCGTATTCCAGGAAGGGAGACGCCTCGACAGCTCTTTTCCATTGCTCCATTGCTCCAGCGTCTTCTCTAGACTTTTCCATGCATCCTAGGCATGTTTTGGCAATGAGACCATGTGGATTCTCAAAGTGTGTTTGAGTATTCCGAGGGTTGGTACAGTAGTCCTTGACCGCTTTATGAATGGACACGAAGTCTGAGCCGCTGCCAATACTGACAAAGTATGAAGTCGACTTGATCAGCGCATCTTTTCTGAAGTCGACTAGATTTGTGTTCTTCGAATATCTTGAGAACGCAAGTGCATGTTGCAATTGGGCAAGCTGAAGTCCTGGCCCTACAGTGTGAATGATCCAGAGAAGAGCTTCTCTGCCAGTTCTGTTCTCGCCTATGCGTTCCATGACTCTCTTGATGAGCTCATCAAGGCCATCAGTCAGGTTATTCAGAGCATCATCCACACCTCCCGGGTCCAAAGTATAGAATTGCTTGATGAGCAGGTCAGCACAGTGGAAATTGCGGTTTGCGATCTCGATGATTCTGTCACCAAGTCTTCCAAGCTTTTCTGCAGTATCTAATCTTTCGGAAAGCATCGAAGAACCCATAAGCATGTCAGACTCGTCTCCCGCGGCAATGCTCGTCAATTTGTTGCTGACAAAGTCCCTGATGGAAGTTTTGTTATCGTCGGCGTTGATGATCCTTGCCTTCATGTGCTCTGCATGGCGACGCAGTCCTTCTCTGGATGTCAATATGACACGAGCCTCTGGCGAGTTGAGTCTGCGTAGTTTGGGGATGATATCGCGGTAGATGAGTTCTGGTAGCTCATCAAGCCCATCAACTAATATGTACACACGATCAAAGCTCCGCGATACAGTTCCCAATACTGAGTATGTAGCCTCCCGTTCCTGAAGGCTCTGGGCTGTTCGCATAAGATACTCGAGTGCTTTGACATGGTTGATAGCCTTCTGAGGAGCGACCTCCCACAGTTGCTGCAACAGTTGGCGTAGCAAACACGCAAGAATCTGATCCGAGTTCTGGCTGTCTTCTTCTTTGAATGAACAGTAATGAATGGCAACCCCGACCGTGGGCGGCTTTCGAAGGTTCTCATCATAGTCATCAAACAGGGTCAAGTCTTCCGTATCTAAGCTTAGGAGATGCTGGGCTAAAAATGTAGCCAAATGAGACTTGCCAGCGCCAGCTTCCCCAAGGACCCACAGCCATGGGGAGTTGTCGCCCGAAGGAGCTTTCTTCCAGGCAAGAAATGATTTTTCATCAAGAACCCAGTTGGGTGGGCTATCTTTCAGATTTCTGAGCTTTTCTCCCGCAGAGGGCTCCAGTTGGACTGGGAGTTGTTCGATAATCTTGACGAAAGATTTCATATCGACGCCACTTTCAATCTTCTTGAGACTATCAAGAATATGTCGTTGCACCTCTGTAGAACCTACAGCTTGGTAAGTGTTCAACACCACCAATGTTTTAGAAAACGTTAGTCACAGAAAATACAAGAAATTATGCCGTCAGAACTGACTCATTAAGTTTCCCTTTTTGGGTGCGGAGTTCTTCTACGCGACCGAGAATCCATGACTCGTCAAGAACCCACTTGACCCCTTTCCAACTCCGATCAAACCCTCTTTGAAACGACGTCTTGAGCTTCTTGTCCCTGAAATAGTTATCCAGGTCCTTCACGACTCTGTTGTATCCATCGAGGATTTCAGGAAGCTTGGTTTGAGTTCGATTCACCAATGACTGCACATCTTCATTGGGAGACAGTGAAGAAAAAAGGCGCTTTACTTCCTCGATGCTCTCTCGCAATTCATTTAACGTCGTACACTATTGGCTTAAGTGTGAGTATTCTAATTATTCCCTGAATGAATGAGTTAGACGGGAAATACCAGGCACTGGACTGTTTTCTCGGTTTTGACAGCTGTCTTTGTCTTTTTCACAACCAGCGCGACCAACTTAACCGCTTCTATTGTCGTAGCGAATATATCCATCGTGTCAGGTTTTGTTTTTGCAGCCTGGATCGTGAGGTCCGTCGCGATAGACGATAGATATGTAGGATATGAGTTGAATTGGTAGTTCAGTCCGAAAATCCCGCAAACGTCACGAAGGCTCATGCATGAAGTTTGGGGTCCAAACTCACGTAAGCGACTTTACTGCGACCACTTGTCATCAATTCTCTTTGTAGCTTACAAGGATCTTTACAAATCAGAGAGCGGTCGCAATGATCACTGGGGTGGTGTGGGAAATGGGTGGTAGATGATGCTACCTAGTAGTAGTCGTCGATATGTCCCTGCGAGCTGATTGGCAAAAGTCCTACAGTTGTGGACCAGTCGACTGAAATGGGGGTCGAAGATAAGTAGGCTCTTATATATTTGTTCATGCCAGGAGCTTTCTCGCTGAACCCGATGCTTCCTTACGAGTAGCCCTTACTAACGTATAAAAGAACCCACGAATGGGTCACCCTAGTAAGCCCATGGGTCCTGGTCCTCAATGGGTCCCATCTAGAACCATGAATGAGCCATTTACACAACATTATCTTCCAATCAATGGAATAAGAACTATAAGATAATCTATACTCACAATTTTACGCAATTCCATCTGAACAGCTATTTACTTTCAAAGACTCACAGCTTATCTGAACTTCTTCATCTTGGTAGGACCTTTTAGGTACCTATGGGGTACTCAATTCTATGGCGGCTGCCTGTAATCAGGTGTCAGAGGTGTTAAGATTTGAAGTCCAAAATGTGAAAGGATATATGTCTTTTCGCCTACGGGACCAGAAATTGCTCAAGTAATGGGGTAGTAGCCAATCCCTTTAGAATAGAGCTTGTGCGACTCTTTTCTGAGACATAGCATAGTAGATGAATACAACAATGACAGACATCACCCCTTCATTACTGAGCGGACGCTGCATCCAAAAGGTAACATTCCAGGCCATTCACGACGACCGAAACGCATACTCATTTTATATTGTGAACCGGAGGCTAACTTTGTTTCATGCCGCTGAAGTGGATGCTGACGGGCCACGGCTAATGTTGTTTTGATAATAGGTTCCTTATGGTCAACAGAATATTGCCATATCAGATATGACTCTAGAATCTCGTGGAAACAGTTCTTGGGATCATATCGTGGTGTTGAGTCTCAGATAATGAGGATCTTGGGAATTTTGATCAGTAGTGGGCAGGAAATTGGCTAGATAAGAAAAAGAGGGCTGACTCGGGATCTGACGACGTTGAAGTCTGTGTTCTATTAGTACCCTATTAGAATTGCCGAAGCTATGAGTAAGGCTTGAAAAAGTACAGGGAAAGAGCTAAGGAAGCCAAGCTGAGTTCTTTTGCTGGTAATCTGGCTTTCCGTACTGCAGTTCATAGACGTGATCAGCCTGAAAAAGAAGGCGAACATCTAAGTCCGTTTTTTCTTTCGAACCCACAATTCCTTTTTCTCTTCTTGTCTCCTACCCAGCCGTCCCGAGCTTATCAGTACTTAAAGTATCTACTGGCTTCCCTCTTTGCTTCCTCTATTTCCTCCATGTGTGTATGCGTCTGAGCAATCTGATTCAGGGCGGCCGCGTACATTCATTTTCGCACAATCGAATTTTGCTTTACTCATTGTGTAACGTTAAGATATCTCTTTGAACGAGCCAGAATACACTACTTTAATCACGCCCAAGTCAGGCTTTCCGTGCTGTAATGATGGGTATTAGGAGCTAGGGTGGAACAATATGTATTTATGAGATCAGGAGTTTATGACTCGTTCACTAGAACTGAAGCGTACCTCAGCTTAAAGATCAACTGTGTTAACTTACCCAAGGCACAATCGGTATCTACTTCATGAACCCTAGGTAAACACAAAGATCAAAGCTCCAATACTTTTCAATTATTTCTTTTCGCTTTCCAACTATAGATCACGATTGGTACCAGGCATCGAGTCATTGAATTTCAGAACATGTGATTGGCAGAGAAAGTTTCTGCAAGCAAATTCCTTTCCTTGGGATCAAAACAACCACATCTTCAAATCACCTACGTACCTTCTTGGCTTGGCCTGAAGGTCTTCTGATCCTGGACGGTGTGTATTTTCTCGTGGGGAGAGATGTCATGACCTTTCAGTTTCCTCTGTAGTACAGTTATGCCCAAGGGCCGGAGTATGATCAGACGTTCCACAACTTCCCAGTAGTTCAGAGGTTAAGAAACCCGCTCCAACTGCGACCCAATCGCCGTGAGCAACGCAATCATTTGTTCCAGCTCACCTTGATAAGCCTGCGTAGCCTCAGAGCTGGGCCCATCTCGCTTGGCAACTTCCAATTCGGTTGCCAGCGCCGAGACTTCGGGGCGGCTTTTTCCTTGTTCGCTCCTGGTGATCCTCCATACGTTTTTCTTGAGCTAGCTTGTCGGGAACTGCTTGTCCCTTTTACTGTATGAGAAAACGTACGGTGTTTTTCATACCCTGTCCCGTCTGCTGCTCCTTCAAGAGTACCGTTCGAAAACCTTCGATCTTTGTCTCAACGTCCCATTGCTCGGTCGAAAGTCGCTTGATCAGGACTCTTCGCGATGGACTTGGTCTCATGCCTCAACGTGATTTTCGTTGTTCCTGTATTGTTTGCCTGGCGTCTCGGAAGTAATGTGGCAAATGAAGGCAAGGGAATTCGACGTCCTTTGTCTAATTGCTAGGCTAGACGCGGTATACTGTACCTGCTTGAATGCGTTTTGATCTGGAATAAGGCAAAAGTAAAAGAATAAACTTACCCAGTTGACATCTGGGTCGACATATACTTTTCGAGGGCGCTTTATAGGTGGAAAATGCTCAGTGGACAAGGGTCCCTTTGTTGGCCACAGGAGAGTTTATCTCGGTTCATAGGCTGGCCTTCATGGGCGCCTGGTGTAAAGTTCTGGCTCGGCAACTTGTTGATAAGTTGAGTGAGACGCAGCTTAACGTATTTGGCATTGCCGACTGCTTCGTCTTTCTCTTGGTGGTTCATTACCCTCGTGGCTCTATTGACTCGTTGACGTGGTCCTTGGGCTTGTTACTGGGCTGCCCCTCACCAAGATGACGGCTTCGATATTGGCCCAAGCCTTTTTACCCTTCTTTTCATTCTTCTCCTCATATTCCCTTTCTTCAGTGGTTATGATATTAAAGTGTATCAGAGCATCAATGATGTAGTTGATCGTAAGACCATCTCCAGATTGACGAGAAGCCCAACCGAAAAATTCTAGAACCTCTTTAACGACTAGTTTGCTATTAGGAACCCTTTCCACAATAACTTTTGAAACAAAGTTCGACTAACTTCTCTGACAGGGCGTCTTGTAAGCAGCCCAGCCTTAGAAATGGTGATGCATGCTGCTGTGAGCCAGAATAAAATTAAACGAGTTTCGGCTGTCTTCTGTGTCATTAGGGCCAAGATGGAGGTCTCCAAAGCTTGTTTGGTTGGATAATCGAGCCTTGCTTTCGTCGGGAGCCGGCAGAGGCGTTGTGATCAACAAAGGGAGATTGAGCGAGGAGGATGATCGAGTCCTCGAACTTTGAGACATGAAAAGAGTCCGGCAGGAACGAGTAGAAAAAGGGCTCCCAGAATATTCAGAGTACTCGATGTCGGCAATGTTGACAGGACATGAGTTTGCGGTCGTGTTCCCGTTCGTTTGCGGAGCGACGTTGCGTGTAGTCGAAAGAAATGTTAGCGTGGACAGAGGGTGAAGAATGAATAGAAAAGACAAAGGGTCAAAAGATGGGTGTTTATTTTTTTATCCTTTGTTTGCTTCGTGGCCATGCAGTGTGGTTTAATGCAGGGATTTATTGACACGTCATGTACAACAAGGTAGAAAGGTTTATATCACTCGAGAAGCCACCATGTCAGCGAGGGGGCTCTGGATCGGAAGATGCAATGATGGGAGAACATAAACTTTTAGAGCTCCTAAGAATGCGCCGAAGTCTTCTCATACTGTAAAGAAGATCTGTAAATCCTCTATGGACCTCGCGATTAGTGGTCCAGCGCGAGCCGGCCGTCGACCCATCCAGTATAACGGTGGCTCCAGGTAGTCGCTGATACTTTGAGTAACGACTAGTTCCTCAGATATCATCATATCAACTCATGTGTCTTTGTTGGTTAGATAATAGGAACATGGGGTGCTGCTTGCCTTCACGAAACATGTTTGCCCTAATGAGAAGCGTGTCTTGTCGGTAGACTGAAAGTGGACGGTTGCGCTTTGGCCGGCTACAATTTCAGTGAGCTATTCACCATACATGTGGTCATAGCAATGGCCGCCAATGCGATAGGGACACTATCAATGCCTTGCGTGATTTGGTATTATTAGATAGCTTTTATGTCATCTTCTGCCTTTTGTTTTAGTTCAACGAACGAACGCTTCAAGTGCTACGCTATCTAACGTTGGAAACTACAGCTGAGGCACTAGAAAACACATGGAAGTGAAAAAAACCATTCGTGATTAATACTCAAGCTCTAGAGGACTTTGACTGGAGATGCTGTTAGGTATGGCCGAACAGATGGCGTTTGCGGAGCAAGTGAAACTCCAATGCCCGCCCACTAGAGCTGGATAGTGTGCACGAAGTGGAGGAGGCGCACTGGGAAATCGGTGTTGTGCTAATACACTTTGGACTGACCTGAGAGGATTGCTCGACACATTCCGTCCAGGAACTGAGCTGCGTAGAGTCAACAAACAATAAACAGTTCAGTATAAGAGGCCCGTGGCCCAGGTTTTATCGAGACACGAATCGTACGAGGAACGTCAATTGCGATATCAAGACACCATCCTTGAGTCGCGATTCCCTCAAATATGCTCAGTGAAATCGAGCATCAGGTTCCCCGGGAAACTAGCCAAGGGGGGATGACACTAGAAATGGAGTAGATGAATGGTAATGATGATATTGTCTCATGGTCTCACACGGTATACCATTTTTGTCTTGGTTCATCTCTGAATGATTGTGTGAAATTTCCTCTTGTATATTCTAACACTGACCCGTGTTCAATCCTCAATCTCAACTGCTTCATTGAGCTGTATTCTACAGTTCTTCTGACGTACACAAGGCAAGATCATTATCATTGCGGCCACTCGTATCCAGACTCCGAGGGCACTGATAATGTAACTCGACATGCCAAGTGAGTGGCAAACTAGTGGTCAAAGGCATTCCTCTCTTTCAGGCCTTGTACTGGCTAGGAGGAAGTTTCGTGGACAGGCGCACTGGGCGTATTCTTGGGACAGAGGCTGCTCCTGAAATGTATATTGCAAACTCACTCCGCTCTTTCTATCTTCTGAAATTCCGTCATACCTCGTTGCCTCGTCACTAATTCACCACTGTGACTTTATTGGAAGTCGTTGGGCCAGCACTTCTCCTTAGGCCAGAGCTTCTCGTCATGAGTGGTGGCGTGAACCTCGAGCTGGATCTTGTTCGTGTTGACGATCTCCTTGCGACAGTTCTGGCACTGCATTGTACGTCTCAGTCACTTGTGTTCACGGGAGAATGGTTGACAAGCAGAACTCACGATGGAGGTAGGCTTCGGCGGCTTGACGGGCAGGCCGTTTGCCTTCACGGGAGTACGAGTTCCGGCAGCCTCGGCCTTCTTGTGCTCCTTGGTGCGCTGCGGGACATACGAATAAGCACTGAGGCAGCCTGAAAGGAAGCTATCGCGGGGAGCAATGTGGGGGACCAGATAGGCCGATGGGACCTACTCTATCCTTCTTGGAGATGGGCATTTTGAAGGTATTTTGTTGCGAATTCTTGGTGGGTGGTGTGAACGTGATGCGATGTGGTGCGCTGAAGTCAGTCAGCTTGGGGAAAATTTTGTCACTGGTGTTTGCAGCCTTGCGCCTATCCGGTGAGGTGACTAAGCCGAGCCAAGGCCCCAGCTTATCTCGTTCAGGCTAAGGCTCGGGCACTTATCGCATAGACCCGCTACCCGATAAGGTTAGCGACCCGCTCTGCCTCCCTGCTAGCAGCTGAAATAGGCAGCAGCGTCGGCCTTCCCGGCCCTGGGCCCCTGATAAGGGCCATCGATCGTGACTTGAACTTGTGTTGACTACTACCTACAGTGTTCTTGTTCTCCATCACGCTGAGCAGTCTTCCGTTCGGTTGCTCTTTCGGCTCCACGACGTCGGCGCCGATCGACCGCGTCCTCAGTCTTGGTACAAATCTCAACACCACCCAAACGTTCCCAGTGTGACTTTTGAAAAAGCTTGGTAGTTTTCGCAATGTTATGCCTGTGCTCATCAGGTTCCATTCCATCGTCACCCGCGGTAGGGATGCGGCGGAATGATGGTATTTCAAGCATCTGCGATTGAGATATGGAACTTGTAAAGGGCTTCTGCGAGCCCATCGAGGTATCCAACAAGCCAGAATGCTCGCCTTGAAGCTACTCCTTTTCATCAGTATCTATCATAGATTCCGCATGTTTCGGATGTGTCCCAACTGCCGCGGCGTCTTCGGTGTTCAGCCGCTTCCGTTACTGAATTGGCTGGGCTCCAGCTGTTGTCCGACAGACCAGACCATGTCCCGTAAGAAGTCCCGTGAGAAGAAAGGCTCGGGGTAAAGAACCACTTGTGGGTGCTGTGACAGCCATCTAGCGCTTTGAAGATTCGCCTACCGACTGGTCGTCAAGATATTCGTCGTCGGGAACATAGCCCTCTGCGTCGATAGCGTCTGGGACATCTGCCTCCTGAGGCCTAGACTATAATTCGGATACCTCGAGCTGCGTGGCAGTGTATTTATTGTCTGCGTTAAGTCTCTTTGCGGCATCGTCGTTCTTCGGCAAGGTATAAGTCGCAACTGGATTTGTAACGTCGTGTATAACCGGCTTTGTCCAAGGAAGAGCTCGTATGTATAATCCCTAAATGTGCCTGAGTACGTGGTCGACAATTTCCGGTGAGTCTTCTCTCTCGAACGACGAACATAGCGGACACGAAGTGATTCCCATACGCTGTGTTTCGGACCAGTGTAGCAGCGTTAACAATGTGAGCTCTCGCACGTCATTTTGATACTGGGTTTCGAAGTGATGCACAATGTTGTCCTCGCTTTGAAATATCAACCCATTCTTCTCGCATAGAGGACAGTGCCATTGAACAACGTGGTCAGCCTTGACGTGGGCGTCCCACTCCTTTCTAGTGCTGAAAAAGAGGGTTGGGGCCGGGCAATCTTCAACGATGCATGTATAAGGCAACAAGTCCTCGACAATGCGTTGTCTGTTCTTTGTTAGGGTAAAGAAGCAGTTAACATGGAATATGCTCCAGACCTCCATTTCCCAGTATCCATCATCTCTTCAAGAGGAATTGACTGGCAGCAGCCAATGCAACGACCCTCAGGATTTGGCGGTGGTTTGGGGAACTCAATATCCGCTGCTAAAGCCACGATTTGTGTCCTCGTAGATCTAGGTACGTATCTGTGTTTTTCTCCATACTGTAGAGTTCCCTCACCTGTTGAAGCTGTGGTGAGTTCGCCCTTGGTTGGTGGTGCTTGTTCGGCCCCCCTTTGAGTCGTCGGTTCGGCCCTAAAAGAACCTGGAGGTTTACGCTGGTGGCCGCCTCCCGATGACGACGCACTTCTATGAGAAAAGCTTGTGCTTCCTCTGTGCTGCAAACCGCCTTCTGTTTTTTTTTTTGAATCTCTTTTGAGCAATGACAAAACGATGGCGTCGTATAAGATTTGCGTTGATCAGTCGCTTTTGAACTATGCCCAAGCTAGACAAGTTGAACCCTTCCTGAAGCCCCGATTTTCTAGGCCGAAGAAGAATGGTACACGCAAGATGTCGCGTCAACTATTCATAGCGTGCTGGGTCAACCCGGGAATCGGCCTTTCGGTGCCGTGATGCCTTTCCAGTACGTCTGCTTGCAACGTCAATCAAGGCCAAGTTTTCAATGGCCGAATCAACTCGGTGGACAGTATCATCAGTCGGCTGGTCGATCGATAACAGAGTTGAGTAGTAATCTGAAAAGTTGGCCAGCATAACCAGGATAGTTTTCACCAACATGGGGTCATCAGGCCTGCCTCTAAACCTCCACTCCAGTGAGGCATTTCCCTCAGTCATTGCTCCAACACCGTCCGCCAAGAGACGAAGGTCAGCAAGCCTGGTTTCCATGGAAAATCCATCTCCGTTTGCTTCCGAAGCGGAGCGTCCCTCGAACATGGAAATGCAGTCTCTCGTGAGTTCAGCAACCGAGGCGGCGGCTCTATCCGACTCTGGAGACATTGCTCGAGAGGTCATGACTGAGGGATGTAGTGACGAGAGAGAAACTTATTTCTGCTCTCAATTTGACCTGTCAATGAACCTCAGGTAGGAAATTGAAAGAGACGATATAATAAAAACGTTGCTGACAATGTGTCTCGCTCAGCTGGCGCGGTTTGAACCACTTCTATCCGTCGTCGGCTTTGATTCGGTCACGCTGACTAGGGGCCATGAAATTCACTCGGGGGACAAAGGTTCAGCTCCCACGTGAGCACCTCGGGTTCCTCTCAGGTCCTTCCGCTCTTGGATACTATGATGTCAAAGCTCGAAGCTACGATAGTATGACATGTGCCTGATGACGACGCCTCTTACATGCTGGCATCATGGGCCAAGAAATTCACACGTCTTTTGCTCAAAAACTGCAGGCATATGCAAAAGAAGCTGGCTAGGGACGTCCTCTGCAAAGCCGGCGAGATTGCCACGAGGCTGTAAATGGGCTGCCCGTATATTAAGCCACTTTCACGTTACTGGACTGAACCCGATCTGGATCAGCTTCGCTGTGAGATGCTGAAGCAGTTGGTGACGATTTGTCTGGTATGTCGCAACTATTTCCCAGTATCTGCACCCACCATAAACCAACCAGTCTTTCTCAACCAAGTGGCCAGAGATGGAGTCGCATATCACCGCATTTTGTCGTCGCTGATTGCAACATTCTCTTGGCCAGGAATAGTCCTACTGCTACGAAGCAGTCAATTTCTCAATACTTCTCTCAACCAGCAAACAAGGGAGAAATAAACATCTTCAATCAAGATTGCCGCAGGCTACACGTATCCCTCGCATCGAGGCGCTAAAGGGTTTCAATGGCAATTCTACAAAGATAACATACATTAGTAGGATCGCAGGCTCTACTCCTTCGTTTGTCCCTCAAGCTCCAGCTACTTCTTTGAAGCCCGAGAAGGGGGCATTCTACAGCAGCCACTCAGCTTTGTCAAATAGTTGGATGGAGGAACTAAAAGGCACCAGCGCACACATCGACAGCAAATGGGCCGAGCTTGGCATCACAAAGCCCATTCGAGCTGCCATACTAGATACAGGCATCAACCCCGGCATGCCATTATACCAGGATGAAGACTACAGCGATGATTGAGCGAGACAGGTTGAGCGTTTTCGAGATTTTGTGGAAATAGACAACTCGTGAAACATAGTAGACGGTTTTGGTCATAGGAGTCTCATGGCCAGGCTAGTTGCAGACGCAACTCCATTCGAGTCGACCCCCTTTACGAAGATCATGGTTGCCCGGTAGCAAAGAATACCAAGGATCTGGTTAGATGTCAGTATAATATTGCCAAGGTACGGACGCCCCAAAGTAAAGCCTCTTCTCCTTTTGCTCACGTTATTGACAGGCTATAAAATGGGCGGGGGGCCAAGGAGCCGACATCATACCCGTGTTGTTTGGCTTTCCACAGGATCACGAGGTGATCTCCAGAGCTATCCAGGAGGTGGCCTCTCGCGATGGAGGCGCCGTGTTCCTCTCCAGTGCGGGAAACTCTGCAGATGAGGCAGAGGCCTTTCCAGCGCGGCATTTGGTTATCATCTTTGGGATGTTGATAGAGGTCTATGGAGACATGACTCCCATCATCTAGACTGGCGGCGGGTATTATTGTACAAATTTTGAATCAAGAGGGTGCAAACGTTGGAATCAATGTACCTACTTGTGCTTGAATACAACAAAGGCATCTTCCCCAACACTGCATTCCTCCACTGTCGACTTTAGGCACTTCTGACCCTTTTAGCCCTGTATCATCTCTCCAGTCGTATCAGCAAGCTCCATCTCCTGTTCTTCATTCTCATCATCCTCTTTACCATCCGTGAAGAAGGCTGCTGTGTCCGAAAGCAGCTCCGAGTCAGCCTTACCATCCCGCCTTGGGCGGATGATGTGTAGTCGGTAAGTAAACACTATGCCTGGCGCTGTGTTATACCTGTGCGTCTCATGCTTCTCACCAGTACTTGAGACACCACCACCCAATCCCACGGGCACAGGAGCACCAAGACTCGCAACCTGCTTCGGTTGCCACTGAAGTCGTAGAACCTATGGTATACGTCACGGATAACGGGTCGTTGACCACGCGTAGTCCAGAGGCGAGATAGACCGATCGCTTCCGGGGACGACCGAAAGGTCCGCTAGTCCTGAATTGCTTCACTGCGTCTAGCTGGACGATAGCTTGGAGGGCCTCTAGGCTAAGGGCACGAAAGAACGACCGCACATCATAGTCGACGGCCCAAATTTGACGTCCTTGTAGCGGGAGACATCTGTAGTTCCAGAAGTGGAAGCCAGGCCAAGGAATTTAGCAAGCATGCTGGCGCCTGCGGAACGGCCTGAGCCGACCGAATGGGCATGGCCAGATTCCTGGTGTTTCTTCTCGACTGAGAAATGCAAGAACGAGATTTGGACGGTCGGGATACTTGAGAAGCATGCTCAGCTGGAGTTCAACTCCCGGCAAGAAGGTGAAGTCGGGTGACAGGAACCAAGTGTGTTTGGGCATTGCGTGGGATGTTGGTCGTTGCGGGGGAGGCTGGGTGGATTTGCCGATTCCTCGAAGTTGTGTCACTTTCTTATAGCTATCATTGTCACTGATTGGCGAGCTTAGCTGCAGGAGCAGTCTCTTGAGAGCCCATTCGTAAGCACCAAGAAAGAAGCTCGGCCTGGCATATCGTAGATAATAAAAGAGCCGTAAGTAGCTTCTTCACCGTGGTAATAACCAACATAGTCCTGCTTAATAGCTCTAGGCAAGGTGTAAAGCTCAATGCTGTTGTAAACTGGATTCTGTTTCCCAAACATAGTTTGTCAACAAGGGCATGCAGCTGTCGAGTTTGAATTTTCGGCTTCGTCTAAAACTTGAACGTTGTAAGACTCGGATAAGCCTAGCTCGAGCGTGGGACTGCTATAGTAAATATATATATGTGTTTGCTTCTGGATGGCTGGCCATACTTGATCCAATTTATACAGAGCTCTTGAGCGCAACCAGAACATCAGCAAGGTGGCGAGCTGATCTAATGAGATCTAGAGGAATGACATCGTGCGGAGCTGAACTACGCAGTTCTACTCTAGAAACCCCGCCCTAGTGCATTGGTATCTCTTCTTTACCAGGATATTTTTCCATTTGGCAACTAGACATGCCGGTCCTCGCAACTGTCTCCCCAGATCAAAGGGGCGGCCAAATCGTTGGGTATTGGCGACCTCCCACCTTTCTAAGTCTCTGCTGGACCCTTCAATTCTCTCTTTTGCTCCATACGTCGCCAATAATACTAAGACTTAGATAGTATCCTCCCAAGCCTTTCTAGTTACATCCCTGACCGACGTCGATTTCTCCCACATGGGCACCTCCGTCGCAACTCCTCGGTTCGTATCGAAGCTTGCAAATCCTCACTGGGGACTTATAGCGAAGTAATCGGCTAAGACTTGGCCGGAACTACAGGCTTAGCCTGCAGCAATCGCCGCAGCTGCCTCGTGGACCCTGCTCTTCAAGACCTTCGCATCTTCCATCTCGACGATCTTAGTTAACACAAAGCCAAAGACCACACTCTTACCCCGAGCCGAATATCCCAGACAATCGAGATTACCCAAGTGCGTATCGTCATCGAATTCAAGATAGAAAGTCTCGTAGTTCAGACCGGCCAGGATCCTCTCTGCCATGATCTCATACCCCCCGTCTAGGAAGCCTTTGCTATCCGGCGTATTTCCTCGGCAGAGATGCAATCCAACGTGAAGATCGGGTGGAAGGCCCTCAGCGACCTCGCTGCCAGCTCAGATGTACAGGTCTAGCAGCTCGTCGGGGTCGATGCCATCGCGATGGAGTCTTTTCTTGAACGTATACAAAACAAAGTAAGTCGGGCGCGAGCTGTCAACCTAGATGGATCACAGACCTGCATCGTAGAAGATTCTGATTTCCTGCCGGAAATTCAAAGCGAGGTCGGGAAGATATTCACGGCTGAACTGGTAAGCCGAGGTGCTGTATGCCCGGCCTTCGGCAAGCTGAAGATTCCGTCAAGTAGTGGAAGGCATGGCGATCTTGCAGTTCTTACAAGGCGGAAATCCCCAGGAATGGCATCATAACGAGGGATGACAGGTTCTGGAGCTTTGTGAATGTTTTATGAAGTTCACAAGTAGACGGGAGAAGGTGATGGGAAGCGGTCAGAAGTTTAAATACCATCGGTGGAGCTGAAGTTGACGATCGCCACGGCGTTGTGTGGACTGACTCGACAGCGGGCCCATACACCTTTTCGAATGAGGTTCGAGACTAGCGATTTGTATAGAAATAGGCAAGTAATTAGCCCGTAAATATGCATGTCACTTTAGATGGACCATTTGTAATCCTTGCTCACGACGAGCAAGTGATGTCCTATTAATACTATCTCACGAAGGAGAGCGTCTTAAGCGCTTAGCTCCTAAAAAACGTAAAAAGCAATGCCCATGCTATAGAGAAGGGTCATGACGTGATGTGTGTGGTGAAACTTGCCAGCATCCCGGATCGCTATACTCTAATCTTATGCCTGGGCCTGTCCGAAGATGACAACAACGCCCAGCAGCCTCTTTCAGCTATTGTGACGATCAGTCATCAAATCTGGATTGAAACGAGGTTTGATGTCCTTATGCCTGGGTGGGAGAGGCTGTGACGGGATCGACGTTGACAACGTTGGCGTGTTCGTCAACCTCGTAGATCTTCCTCTGCTTGGATGCCTTGACAGGGCTCTTGGACGAGAAGATTTGATCCAGTTCCTCGAGCTGGAAGATACATTGTTAGAATAGCAGAAAAGTGCGGGAGTGAAACATCTTACAGTTCGATTCTTGGTCTCGGGGACGAGGAAGTACAGAATGCCGGCCTGGATAAAGCACCAGCAGCAGAAGACAATATACGTCTTCCACGCAATGTTCTTGAGCGCCACGGGCATACCGAACTGCATGACAAGCATGGCTATTGGAGGAAATGTCAGCAACTCTCGCAGACTCGGAGTGTAGAAAGGACTTCGCACCTGCGGAAGTGAAGAGGGAGCTGAAGGCCATTCCCTTGGCTCGGATCTCGTAGCTGAGAACTTCGACGGGGTAGAGGGCCTGAAGAGGCGTCCAGCCAACCGAGTAGCAGATCTGAAAGATGTAGACCCAAGCCAGGACGGCTCTGCTGACGGACGGAGAGACAGCGTCGGTCTGTTCCTCGGAACTGACGTCGGTGATGTTTGCGATGGAGGCAGGGACGGTGACACCGATCCAGCAGAGGCCGCAGACGATGTTGACCATGATGAGCATGGGGCGACGGCCGACGGTGTCGGTGATGCTAGCACCAACGGTAGCGAAGACGATCTGGATGGCGTTCATGCCGATGGCGACATTGGTCTGGGTCTTTTCGCCTCGGATTCCAGCCGTGTCGAGGAAAGCGCTGAGATAGTACGAGACGACGTCTGTTGATATTGGTCAGTTGCACAAGTTCTGCTCTGTGAGTCTGTGTTTATGTGCTGGAGGAACGTACTGTTGCCCGCCCACTGGCCGAAGAGAGACACAAGACAGTTGCAGGTGAGGCGGTAGATGGAGGCACGGGAGCTGAAGAGCGCACGATAGTCCCACCACCTCTTGTCGGTGCCGTCCATCTCCAGATGCTGCTCATACTCGACGAGCTGCAGCTTGACCCATTCGCTGTCGGGGTTGCCGTGGCCGTGAAGCCTTACCAGGGCTTTGGTAGCCTGCGCCTTCTTGCCACGGGTATACAGCCAGCGAGGAGACTCAGGGAGCCACATGGCGCCAAAGGCAATGACACAGGGGAACATCAGCTGGAGGCAGACGGGGATCATCCACGAGGCGTTTCCGCCGTAGTTGAGACCACCTCGGGCCGAACCGCTGGCCACAATGGCGCCGACGGGCCACATGACGTTGTACAATCCGGTGATGACGCCGCGGTGCGCAGGGTGCGAAACTTCGACGACGTACACGGGGCCGGCGGCGGCGGCGATACTGACACCGAATCCGAGGAAGAAACGGCCGGCCATGAACTGGTCGACGCTGTGGCTGACGATGGTGGTGATCTGGATGATGACGCCGAGGATGATGATGGATGATCCGATGGTCATGCCAACTTTTCGGCCCCACGTGTCGATAAAGGGACCGACGAAGGGAATAGCAACGACGGAGCCGATCTGGTACATGGAGGTGACGATGCCTAGACGTGTCAATCGCTGAGCGCTTCAAGGGGGAAACGCGCTCGCGAGCTTACCAGTTCCAATACCGGCATTGTCCACGGCGAAGAAGTCCTTGAAGGCCTTGTTGGAGAGAAGCACTCCCAGGAGAGAGCCGTCGAAGCCGTTGGCGGTCGAGCAGCAGAAGGCGACGAGACTGGCAACGATGAGGATGGGAGCACCCAGCTTGGGCGGCGGTTCCTTGATCATGGCCTGCTGGAAGGCTTCATCTCCGATGGCCGTCTTGACGATAGCCACGCGGGGAGAGAAGTCCTTCTGTGTCGTCTGAGTTAGTAGGTAGCGCAACAGGAGAGCATCACGGCAGAAAACTGCGGCAACATACCTCATTCTTCTCATCTTGGTCGTGGATGGAGGACCCCATTGTGCGTCTTGGCGATGCGCTCAAGCAGTCTGGGCTGGGGATTATTGTTCAGTGGGGGGAGTGGATGATGCTTCGATGGTCCAGTCCCATGTCGAGCGGGAACGAAGGGTTATATATATGATAGTGCTGCCGATGTAGTCTTGGACGCGCAGTCTGGTGATGGCTCCTGGGTTCGCGTATCCAACCCTGTGCGGATGGAACGCGGCCTGCAGATCCGATGCAACACCAAGATCTCAGAGGGCTGACTGCTTTGTGGCCTGCGGGCAACGGCCTCTGAACTCCGGGGTAACGGATCGACGGACAAGCCTCCGATGCGCCATCGCCAGCCAAAGGTAAACGAGAATTCGGTTCCAACCGCAAGGACAAAGATAGGACCGAATCAAGGACACATGCGCACGAGGATTGGCTCCCGCTACGGAAAGCTTACATGCAGAAAATCCGCAGCTTCATTTCTAGGACAGTTCCTCGTGCGGCGCTTAAACCTCCCTAGGCTTGTCGGGCTCATGGTCCGCGAGGCACCCCTTCTCTTCTAAAAAATGGGTAAATGGAGATGACAGCGGCCTTCCTTTCGGCTTTCTAAGCCGCTGACGGACTTTAGCGAGAGAGAGGGAAATTTCGGCTGCTCCCTCGTGGTATTGTCGTACGAAGCAGAAGAGGAGTCGCCAGACCGGCCCGTCGTGCCGCAGATCCTTTGGAGACGAACCCCTGCATGTTTTGCATGCGAAAGCAAAGGGGGAGGAGACATGGGGAAGAGGGAAGCAATAAAGTCGACGACGAGATATCTGTTTGGATGCAGTGATGCAGCCATGGTAGCTAAAGCTGATATCCAATGAGTTCATCAACAGCCCGTACAAAACAACGATAGCCTCACACGAGTAACTGTTCTTGCAAGACTTCCTTCCAAACGACGGCCTAGCGCATGATGCATCGTCTAGCTCACTTCCCCGCATTCTCGCCTTTAACGTCATTTCCCACAAATGACCATTGCCTCTAACGGATCCATCTCCCGCATCTCCGTCTGCGCGCTACGAGTCCCGATCGAGCCAGACGCCAGCCCAGAAAGCTGTCCCCACGGTAAAGTCGGGAATGATGAAGCCTACGCAGAGAACAGTTGCGATCCGGGGTAAAGAGGGATATGCGGGCCTAGCAAAGCGGAGGTCTCGCCTCTCAGTTCCGCCTACAAGTTTGCCAGCTCCACGCATGTCTGTTTCCTCGGTAATGCAACCCCAGCCAGGTCGGTCCCCCCCCCCCCCCCCCCCGGTCGCGTCAACATGTGGCCTGGTCGCTGATGGGGAGAAAACGCGTGAGGCCACTGCCGACATGGCAGACAGAGAGGTGCGGTTCTCAGGGCCGCCGAGACCGACCTCGTCAATTTGGTTACCACACCCAGCCTTCACGTCCTGTCCTTGACTCCTTGTCGATTCGCTGGGAATACGTTCGGATACATCCGATGACAGGTCTGGAACACGCCCCAGTCCCTTGGATTCCCCGACAGATTTTTTATCCTCACAAGACACCAGAAACACGTTACTCCTCCATTCAACAGACCGTCACACAGAGCATGTCTTACCAGCGTGACCGATACAAACTGACCGATCAACCTCCACAACGCCTCGTCTCTCGTCGACAACGGTACCAGACACGACACATGATCCCTCCGAGACGTTCCATCTGACCCAACAAGGAGTCAGGAACATTCAGCAAACGTAATACCGAAAGCAAAAGACCTTTTACGCAAAAATGACTAAACCATCTTCAAACACTTCTCCCTCAATCAAACCACAATGACCTAACCCCAAGACAGACGAAACCTGCGGCACCATCACCACTGGTCGCTTCATTCGCGGCGAAAACGAGACAGACATCAAGAAGCCAGAGCGGTCCACCGATGGGAGTCCCATGCATTTTGAAGCAAGACGTCGCTCTCCCGTCACGAACAGACAGATCTGCGACAGCCACTTGTGAAGGGAGCGAAAAACAACGTCGAGTAGGCCACTAAATGTTGTATTAGCAGCAACACTGCCGGCCACACGCTCGACCTAGCTCTGCGAGCTGTCAACTCAACATCTACTCTGCTCCAGGACCCAGATCTTGAGCAACAGTCCAATCCAGAGCCCCAGCTAGATGATGAACTTCTTTCAGTCCAATCGACATAGCACGGCGGCAGTTCCCTCCGGCATTCCCGTCGCATAATACAGCCTCAAAAGTTTGACGAGAATAGGAGAAACCAACAAGAGCTCGCTCAGTTGCAAGCAATGAGACTCGCTCTTTGGACATCTGTTGTATGCCGCTTGACGAAGTCTCTGGGTGGTCCGATGCATCATCCACGTGAATAGGCCTGCTAGCACTGGAAGTCTCGCCCATGGCTCATGTAATAATACAGTTAAGTGATCTCCCTATCGCATCCCAGCATAGTAATACCGCAGCACCCGATCTTGATGAGCCTGACTTCTGGCTCCTCTCTATCGGGCAAGTTCAACTATAATTATGGATCAACAGAACCTTCCATGAGAGCTGAGCCTTTCACAACAGCTATCAGAGTCCGAAGGCAGCACAGGTGCGGAGCCTATAAGAACTCATGCAAACCTACCGGATGGTACATTCATACAGGGGGGCTATTGGGCGAAGAAAAAATAGGATACTTCGCAGTCATATGACCCAACTAACGTCTATTGAAAAAGGCTACATATAGGATTCCAAGGCCATACGGAGTCAGATGCGGGACTAACTCCCTTTGACGAAAGACTAATACTAGCTGTGATGCTTTAGACAACACAGGGAAAGTCACAATTATGTGTCGTATCATTGACCAGCATGGCTACGATATTGGGAGCGATTGCACAAGGCCCTCGCTTTCTACGCAGGCTCTAACAGCTACAGCAAAGAAGACATGCAAGTGGCCCCGAGCACCATGTTCACAACTGTCCATCATTGAGAAACTGTTACTTTAGATTCTATCCCCGAGACTTTTCAGAACGCTGCTTTTCAACACCTCCCACAGCCACTTTACCTCCCTATCTTCCCAATCAAAGTAGAGCCCATTTCATTTGCTACAGTCCTTCTAGCTTCTCATCTGGGAACTCGCTTGAGGTCAGTCTTCTTCTACGGTGGACCGGTCATCGTCATCCCCGGATATGTGACATGGAATTCCTATCTTCTTTGCTGCCTTGTTCCTACCATCGATCACGAACTCAACTGCACAGTCTGGCCCACAATACTCAGAGACGCTGGTTGTGAACGACCAAGCAAGGTGTTGGCCGAGGAACAACTTTTCATCCCTCATCCACTTCTCTAGCGCGTGCTTTTTTCTCCTATGAGTGGAAAAGTCCAAAGATCCATCTCTACAACGCTCAATCCAAGCCCGGTACTCGCTATCGAAGCCGAGTCGGAGACGGCTCTTTACATAGCTCAGTGTTGGTCGTTGCCGATCGATCGATTTCATCGCGTCCTGCCAGAGGATATTGAGGTCTGTATGCTTCGTCGTGTCGTTGAGATCGATATGTACGCGTAGTTCCTTCAAATTGGGGAAGTCTCGAAAAACCCTGAGATCCCCAGTGTCGAGTAGCCACTGGTCATAGCCCCGAAATATTTGAGCGCGGGATATTCGTAGCACATCTTCCGACTTGAGCAGACGGGATTGCGATTTTGGCAGCATGGTTTGCTTGCGTCTGCTCCATTTTAGAGGCCAGCAAAGCTCCCGTCGGAATACGTTGTCTGTGTAAAGTATCGGGGTGCCTTCTCGATTCATCTGACGACAAGTAGCCAATATCGATGGCGAGGCTCCGTATGATCTCAAGTTCCGAGGGCGGACTATGATGCGTAGACCATCACCTTGGGAGCTGACGTCGGGGTATTCCCTTAACCAAAGGAGATAGCGATATATCTGAATCCGTATTTCGACGGGGACGGATGTGAATGAAGCCCCAGGCCTTGAGAGATCTGTTGTTTGGAGGCCAGGGTAGTGTCTATCTTGTGGGTAATATCTGCCTCGGGGCCGTTTGAGCCTTAAAACCCCGTTCTGATTCAGTAGCCGACCTTGGGATTGAAATGGCCAGCTGTCGTTTAGTCGAAATGGTCTTTCTCGGAATTCCGCTCCGAACACGTCTACACAGATGCCATCAAGATCCGACTTTGCCCACTCGCGATCGACAGGTGACAGCACTGGGTTGGGCTTTGCTTTTGGCTTTCCAAAGCCCAGTAGACCATTGCGGTCTGTGAGGCGGCACTGAGACATTTGGCCTTGCTGAACTTGCTGACCTTGATGGTCGAGGAGCTGCGTGCTTACTGAAGGAGCGCTGGCGTCACATCTCCGCTTCTGAGTCTCCACAAGGCGGTCACAAGAGGCAGAGCCGGTTGGCTAGTTTATGCGGTTCACAGCATGAAAGGCCAATGAGATCGAGCACGTCGAGCACGTCGAGCACGTTGAACGGGTCGAATGGGCCGAACTTTCCAACGGGAAGGAAAGACTGTGATGCGACAGTATATCTCCCAGTATGAATCTATGGACTATGGAGTATGGGAAACAATAATACAGCCATGGCGTAGGATAGTAAATTAAGCGACATAGTTTGCTTCCATCCATCCCCCATCTACATACCACTCTTGCTTGGGGACGAGAGCAAGTTCGTCACCAAGCAAGAACGCAATAGTTGCAGAAACTTCCTCTGGCTTAGCGTAGCGCTTGATAATTGAGGTCAGGTTGTCGTCCTCCGTCATCGTCCATGTCCCTTGACCGTCGGGAAGGTGCAGCGGCTGTCGGATCATGTCCGTGTCGATGCATCCCCTAGTCACAATGTCAGTCTATGGGAAACAATGTCATAGGTCTCACACACGGGCATAATAGGTTGACTCGGATAGGATTCTTAGGGTACTTGGCCCCTCCCTCGTACGCAGCAACTTGACTGAGGCCGCGGATTGCGTTCTTCGACGCCGCGTACGCGCCCATGTTTCCTGATGCGTATTTGACCTGCTGGCTGCCGCAGTTGACGATGCTGCCGCCCGGCTTCATGTGGCGCATCTCGTACTTGATGCTGTTGAAGGTACCGATTACGTTGACGTCCAACATTTCTTTGAGCTCTTCGAGATCGAGCTCCTCAATCGGGTGGATGCTCTTGTTCATCTTGGCTGGTATTCGTCAGCATTGTTAATTATTCTGTCTGTTGGATGTCCACCGACCTGCTACGTTGGCAGCACCATCAAGTTCACCCCATTTCGCACAAGTCGCCCCGATCCAACCTTCCACGTCTGTAGGACTCCTAATGTCGACCGGGAAGCTCATTATACGGTCCTTGGCGTTGGGAATGTCTTTCTCAATCTCAGCAACGGCCTTGCCCAAGTTCTCTTTCGATGTGGCAGCCATTGACACCTTGGCACCCCTGGTGAGCAAATAACGGGTCAGAGCTAGGCCGGTTCCTCGGCTAGCACCCGTAACGGCGATCACCTTGTCTTGGAAGGGGTACGGGTTTGCCATCTTGCTGAAGGTCAGGTCGAGATGTGGTTGAATGCCCGACTTGCAATCCACGGGCACGGTTCTAGATTAAATATGCGAGTTTGGCGGCGGCCTCTTCGCGTCTCGGAAGATACAACTCCTCATTCAGCCTCTGCCAAGTGGCAATATGCCGACATCTTATCACAGAAAACAAAAGGGGTTAGGCATGCCAAAAGCAGCCACTTGCTAGCAGGGACGTTTGTGGGTATAACGACGCAATTCCCAGCAACACCAACCCCAAGTTTCGGTTGCCAGCGTTAGGAACGAGATCCCTGTTGCTCTGCAGGTTATTCATGTCTCCTCATGATAACTGTCCAGCATGTTTTATGAATGGCTATGCTTCTTGCTCCAAAAGCGGATACGTTTGACCCCTGGTTCCCAATCCAGGATTTTCATCAAACTGTACTTGTTCCAGGCCCCCCTGAGTTGGAACTTGCGATGCGCCAATGATTGAACGCTTGATGTAAAGTCATCTTCCCTGCACGCAAAATTATAGGGTAGTACTCGGGTGGGGACATGGCGATAACATCCGGGAAACTCAAGATTCCAGTCTCTGCTAACTGTGACTGATTGAACTGGACTAGCGCTCGGTTCTTGACCAATACGTCTTATGGCTGGGCTAGAGTTGCATGTCCTTTTTGGTAGTATCATGGTCCATGGATTACCATGCTTGAGTTCCGAACGAAGGGATTTCCTCTAGCGATGAAACCCGGCCGATCATGGAGCCGGGCTCAGCGGGACGACTACCAAGCTAAGCACTGCTGGAACAAATTGAACGGTGGCATATTGGTTGTACATGATGGTAAGAAATAGAGCAAAAACTGACTCCACCTCGCGACTCTGGAGGCCGGATGTAACCATGTTTTCAACTTGACATTTGGCTAGGTTCTTAGTTAAAAGTCAGAATCCCGTACTCCAAAAGAGACTGTTACGATACGTCCACCTCTGAGTCAGTACCTAAAGCAATGATTACTAGCATTGTCAAGAGATTTGTCCCTTCTAGCAAGAGTAATAGTCCTGTACCCAAGGCCTGAATATTGACACTCATCTTGCCCGAAAGAGTATATCAGGAAGCTCATCTTCTCGGCATCCAATGCAAGCAGTGAAGCGAGATGTGTCGTAATGGTCGGATACACCCCGGACGGTCCGGCCGACCAACGTTGAACCTTTGGAGCAAAGTGGACCTTGCCAAGTGGAGGCATCAACCAACAGCGGGAAGAAGAGCGTGGAAATGTTGAAGAAATGGACGAGTCGCCACAAATATCATATATCATATAAATTTTCTCGCCCGTCAAACGCCTTCCCCCTGAGAAGCGGACAGGGCTTAGAACCGACCCAACCGCGGAGCAATCCGGGAGTCGATCAGTTGTGCCAAGGGTTGCGAGTTGATTGAGGTGGAGCGCTCCGTCGTCCTGCAGCAGACGTGATCATTCTGCATGGCCTCTGTGGCTCCTTGTCCGTGAAGATGGAACAGACGGTTGGTTCTGAAAGGAGCGAAGCGAAGTAACAAACCATCCAAATCTGACCCTTGCAACCACAAAGATTGGATTATACAATGCAGATCCCAGCCACCCAGCGGCGTTCTTACTACCCAGCGAGTCGCGGCCCGTTGGAACACGGAACACAGTTGAAAACGGAGCGACCGCCACCAAGAAAGAAGATAAGAACGACAGGCTTCTCTGGTTGTAGTCGGGCATCCCGCACAATGTCTGACCTTGTTTACATGATGCCTCCGTCTGATGGTCAGGACCGGTGGGCCGCGGGAACCATGGCGCCGGCGCAACAAGCCATCGGGGCCACGTTGTTCACCTTCGGAACTGTAGTGTATGCGTTGAGATTATTCACGCGAGTCCGCTTGCTGAAGAACCCGTTGCGTTTAGACGACTGTAAGTGACGCTGCTTGCAGTTTGTAGGTTCGGTAGGACTAACCGGATGGTGTAGATCTTACAGGTGCCTCGCTCATATGTTGCTGGGCTTTCTACGGATGCACTATGGGTAGTAGGTTCAGAAAATTATCTCAACTTCAAGGTTGTAACTCACCGTGAATAGTGATTGCACACGGGGGCTGCGCAAGCAATTTTTGGCAAGTTACACGGGTGCGGTACGAATCTCTGCTCAAGGTATGCACCGAACTGTCATCTCGAAACAAGCTCGCAACCATCTAACAGGCAAACATACAGTGGACAATCCCAGTCAACATATTCTATATGTTGTCTTCGGACTTGGCCAAGATTTCGCTCCTCTTCTTTTATCTCCGCATATGCCCCGAACGAAAATTCCGAATTCTAGTCCAGACACTGGTAGGGTGCTTCGTTCTGTACGCCGTCATCTACGCCCTTATAAGTCTCTTCGGCTGCCGACCAATCTACGCCTCTTGGGATCTTGCCGTGCAAGCAACAGGGAAGTGTGCCGATAAGTTCGGCTTCTTTCTGGCAGCATCTGTTGCCAACGTTGTCATGGACCTCGTTATCTTGCTTCTCCCGTTGTGGATTGTTGTGCCGTTGCAGATTCCGAGGCGGCAGAAGCCTTCACTTCTTTTCCTATTCACAACCGGTGGTTTGCAAGTGGCCATATCCCTCCGTCTGTCACTGCGAAGTCGCTAACGTTTGGGAAGTGTCATCATCGTCGCGACCTACAACTGCATTCTTACGGTCAAACTATTCAGTAGTGCAAACTATACCTGGGGTCTGGCGTATGAGCTATGCTGGATGTATGCTGAGCTGACTGGCTGTGTCATCTGCGTATCTGCTAGCTCTCTGAAACCCTTCTTCGCGCGATGCATCCCAGGCCTGGTTAGCTCCAATGCTGATAGTTGCGATAATACCAAAGGATGCTACGCAATCAGAAGCCGAAGACAGCTGAGTCGCAAACAGGCAGACACGATCGAGTTACAATCCGGGGATGACTCTGAATCGGGGAGGAAGATAGGCGATGACGACGAAACAAAACTATGGTCCAAGCCCCTGGGGCACGATGACAACTCTCGGACCGCAGTTCTTGTTTCAGCAGATAACAGGCTAAAGCAGGCGCATTCCAAGACGTACGATTCCGGATTGCGGAGAAACTCCAGCTCTCCGACTCAAGCCTTCTCCGGTGCGAGGGGGATCAACATCGTTTCAACTACAGAGATTGTGTACAGTTCTAGAGAAGCTGACGGAATTTGAAGGTAAAACATGCCTGCTGGTAGTGAGATCTTGTGTTCATCAACAGCATTGGGTTAGTTAATTATCTACATAAGAGGAGGAATATAATTATATAGCTTTGTGTTTAAGCAGGATTTCGATGACGGGTAGTGACGGTCTCTGCAACGCACTGGTGATGAACTCTCAGATCACATTTACGAGGGGTAACAAACATACCATTGAACTGGACGTTAATGAAGGCTTGTGGGCTTTTGCGGCGGTCACGGCTGAGTGAACAGTAATCAAAACGAGATAATCCAGCGCTGCCGAATGAACTTGCTCAGGCTTGAAGGTAATACACCCGGCGTGTTATGCGCCGTTGGGACCGGAGTCATAGTACCTTATATTGTCGCCACTCAACGATATCTAACAATATAAACGATCATGTCCTACAACCTGTTCACTTGCCCTATTTGCGCTCGTCCTCTTGAGCTAGGCTTGTCTGGTCGGGGATCCGGGGTCTTAAGTCACGCCTCCACACCTGGCAACCTCTCAACGTGATCATCGCTTCCCCGTAGACTCCCAGCAACATGTCGCTCGAGGAGTCCAAACATGCTTTGTATTCGCCAAAAGTCCCTGCATATCCACACGACTATTTCCCAGAGCTCGTCCAGGATGAGCCAGTCCTCTATCTAGGCCTAAGCAGTGGCTCGCATAACAGCGGACATTCACCTTGATCTACTCTATTCTGCATAATCATCTATCAGTTGGTTCCTACCCTTCAGGATGGTTGTTCTAAAAATATGAAGGGATGCTAGTCTATCGTTACGTATTCATCTATTTGAATATTCATCTCATCTTTGTAGATCTCGTAATAAGGCTTCTATCTTCCGGAAAACATCGGGTATTCGAAAGGGTTTGGATAATACATCGTCTATGCCACTTTGCAGGGCCGTCTTAACCTGCTCATCTCTCACATTAGCCGTCACGGCAATAACCGGGACATGGCCTTTAATCGTGCCATCGCGTTGCATCTTTCTAATCTCGCGCACACAGGTCAGGCCGTCCATGTTGGGCATCTCAAGATCCATGAGAATGACGGACAGCTTGGTGCCGTCCGTTTGGCAGAAGTGCGTCTGCCGCAGAAATGCCAGCGCTTCGATACCGTCGTTGGTGGCGCTGACGGTGCATCCAAACTTCCTTAGCTGCTTGACTAAGACCTTTTGGTTGATAATGTTGTCTTCTACCACGTGGATATCCAACTCGCTCGGTTCAAACCTGTCGCTTAGTTTTGGCTCGACGGGCTTCTGTTTTGGAGTTGGTATCGCTGCGTGTTGTGGCAGAGAGTCAATCGGCAGTTGGATAGGTATTGGTATGCCCGGGGGAATCTCAATCAGTAACGGATCAGGAGAGTCCTTGTGTATTGGTGGATTTGACCGTCTCGCCTTGATGTAGAAACCAAAGTGACTCCCTTGCCCAGCTACGGACGCGACCCCGATTTGACCGCCATGCAGCTCTGCTAGGCGCTTTGAGATGAAGAGACCGAGCCCACTGCCTCCATACTGAGCATGAGTACGCGGTGACGCTTGTTTAAACCGTTGAAATAGAAGCCGTCGTTCTTCGTCCGTCAGACCACAGCCACTGTCCTGTACACTGAAGCGCATGTACAGCACTTCCCCGGAACCCCTGTCCTCAGACGCAATAATGGTGCTCGCGGTTGTGTTGACCGGGACGAATTCGAAGCCCGGAACACTCTTTCCAGCGGGTGGCTCCCGAGATACGCCAATCACGACGGCGATTTCACGCGTTTCAGACGAAGCCGTGAACTTGATGGCGTTCGTCATGAGGTTGATGAGGATCTGGAGCACTCGACTGGGGTCCATGGTCACCCAATCAACCTCCAGCCCTGTGAATTCAGGGCGTATCTGAACGCTCAGGGTGATGTTCCTGGCTCGCACCTCGGACTCAAACATCTTCAACACGCGATGGAGTATGGCCTCGGGCTGACAAGGCATAGGAGTAATAAGCAGTAAGTTGGAGTCCAATTTTGAAATAGTGAGGATATCGTCCACAATCGACCGTTGGTGTTGTACGCACAGCGCAATCGTCTGTGCTGCATCCACGCATGATTCAACGACGGCTTGCGGCGGAGATGTACTGCTGCTCTGGTAAGGACCCAGCGTGGTGGAAATATCATCTGCACATTGCAAGATGGCGCTGAGCGGATTCCTCATCTCGTGGGAAGTTATGTCGATGAACTCGTTTTGTTGCCTCCTCGTTTCTTCCGCCTCTTGCAGCTGGCGGTTCTGTAGACCCTGAGCCCACTTGAGATGTGAGATGTCGGTGATGGAGCCCATGATGGATCTCAACGAGCCCGCCGACGAAAGCTCGAGATGTGCCGTGAACAAAACCCAATGGTCGATGCCTATGTCTCGTGAGCTTGCCGGGCTTCTCGCACCCGTCTTGAGGCGCAACTCGCCCGACCATGGGAGGTTCTCAGTCGTCAGGCGGTGCCAGCCCTCCTGCATAGTTTTGACACTGCTCTCCAGGATAAAGTCGACCCAGGACATCGCAGACTGATTGTCCCGCGTGTGCCCCGTCATCTCGTAGAAGCGGTCGTTCGCCTCGCGTAGGACGCCTTCAGGGCTGATGAGAAACATGCCCAGCGGCGATAGCTCAGTCATTCGGCGTAGGCGGCTTGCCTGTAGGTTCAACTGCTGCGTCAGCTCCTCCTTTTCCAAGGCTGCGGTCTCGACAGCGTCTCTACTTCGCCGCGTCTCGTCCTCAAAGAGAATGGTGGACGCCAACGATGTCGCGAGTTGCCGGTTGAGGAGATTCACAAAGGACCTGTATTGGTCGTCGTAAGGTCTGCGAGGGTTAACGCCCAGGACGAGGAAAGCCAGCACCGCGTCGCCGTTGGTAGGCCGTATGGGGAAGATGATGGCCTCGCGACAGGGGTCTCCGAAGCCTCGCCAGTTGATCCCTTCGAGGAGTTCTTCAGGCAGCGTGCCGTCTCTGATACGCAAAAGAGTTGGCTCTCGAGTCCTCATCGCTTCTCGAAACGACGGGACAAACCCGCAATAACTTCGCTTCAGGTCGAGCTGCGAGGGCGCAGCAACATGGTCTTTGGGTAAACCCAAGGTTCCCTCGAGATGGCACGACTTCAGTGAAATTGAGCTCCCAGAGGACATCGATACCAGGTCAGATTCATCTCCGTCTCCTACGGAATAGAGAAGGGCAAACGGAACATCGCGCTCGCTGTCCTCCAGACCTTGCATGATCAGCTGCCAGAAACCCCTGACAGTCGTGGCCTTGGAGAGGCAACCGCTAAGCTTGTTGATGGCTTGCATCCGTCGCTGGTTCAACACCAGTTCCGTCGTCTCGAAAGGTGCGTTCCAGAAGCCAACGATGCGGTTGGTCCCTCCGTAAAGAGGCGTCAACGTCCAGGACAGGAATATTTCTTCAAGGAACCCTTTTCTGAAAAACGCAAAGTCCTCATGTTCACGCCGATGGGCGATTCCCGTGCGTACCACTTCTAAAAACGTCGGCTCCAATCCGTTCCATATTTCCGCAAAAGGGCCTGAAACCCCGGTACCCATCATGGACGGATGCTTGTTACCAGCTATCTTCTTGGCGTAGGCTTCGTTGTACAGCATTGTCAGTTCGCTGCCCCAGAAGATATTTATGGGGTGAGGATTGTTCATGCACAGGTTGGCGATCTCGCGCAGCGCGGGAGACCACGTCTCCATAGCTCCCAGCGGCGTCGATGCCCAGTCGGTGCTCCGGGCAAAGACGAGATGGGGAGCAAGGGTGCCTGTGGGATTCGCAACAGTCCAGTCGGCAACAGCGTTGCCTGGTTTTCCCAGAACGATGGATCCGCTGTTTGAGCTTCCTGTGATGTCGGAACTTCCCTTGGACGCTCCTCGTTGCCAGGCCTCGTTGAAAGACGGGCGTTGTCTAGAAGACGGAGCCAACGTGATATTGGTGCCCATGCTTCCGCTCACCGTTGTCTCGGCTGGATTCGATTCGACCTTGGGAGTAGTCTGTCCCGAGTCTGAGCTGCGTTGCTTGCGCCGGCGGGGCGTCGAGCATTCCTGCCCTCTTGAGTTGGCTGTGGTCGCTTCGTCCAACGTGCCCGACGACAGATTGCGAAAAGGTATGTCGGCCCTCCACGCTCGGTTCCCGCTGACCAACCTCCATCGTTTGGATACGGTAGAGCCGGTCCAGAGAAGGCTGCTGTACGAGAAGGAAAGCGGGAACACGTCCTTGGAGTCATCCTGAGTTGTGATGCCTGTGGCCCAGGTCTTGAAAGCCTTGTAGGGCACGAAGACGAAATCCTCCTCTTTGTCCGGGGGTTCCGGGCTCTCGTTCCCACAAACAACATCAAGCAACCGCTCGTGCAGGCGAAGAGCCGTGTTGCAAAAGACGGGACGAATCGCCTGCAAGCGCTGCGGCAACTCCTCGTCCGGATCAAGATCAACAATGAAGGTGGGACGGGAGTCCGCATTGAGGATGTCTCTGATGTCGAGGGCGCTCAGTGCGTCTCCCAGTTGAGCCTCCATCTTCGCCCGTCCGAGTGTGACGACAGAATGGTGTCATGGCAAAAATGAAAACCGCCTCCTGAGGCATGAGGGGCAATGACGTTGTTGAGTGGTGCCAATTAGGGAAACAGTGGGGATACGTAAATACGAAGCTGATTGTGCTAATCCTGGCGCTAGTCTAGGCTACATTGCTGAAGAATTGAATTGAGTTAGCTTCCTTGCATGTTTCTTCACAGATACCGTACCGACTCAACAAATTCGCCCGGAATCCTTCGACTCTAGGGCAGTAGATTGACCAATCAAGTAAGTCACCTGATCTTGGGCGTCAAACTATCCTAAGCTTAGAACGGAATAATGATCACTAACCAATCAAGGAGCTTAGCTTATGCGTTAGCTTTGAAAGATTCCGGGCGAATTTGTCGAATCGCTAGCATACGGTACATCCATCTTACACTTTTCGAATGGCTGGAATGAGTTGATACCTGTCCAAAATACCTTGAATCTATTTTCGCTGCTCATTTCAGGGATCCGTCATCTCGAACAGAAGTGGAATCTGGTTACTCGGCACCGACTCCGTTCTCACTGCAAGACTACTGCTCCCAAGATCTGAAATCCGCTCTATTCCAAGCGAGATGAATTTAGTTGCATTGATCGAACTAGCTCTTAACTAGCCCTCTCTCACACTAGCTTAGGCAGTGTGTGCTTGAACACGCCTTCTGGGTCAAATTCTTGCTTCAGCTTCCGCAACTCCACCAATTGCTCGCCGAAAATTACCTCCAAATCAACAAATTCCGGCGCTGTCAAAGCCAAATACGTGCGACTCTCTGTATGCTTAAGCACCTTGAGCCTATTCCGCGCATCCAACGCCCACGCTGCAGCGTTGCGTGCCGAGACCTCATCATTCCCTAAGCCAAGGAGCTCAAGCATGATGTGAGGTTTTCGGTACGGCAGAACGGAATCGGGGACATGGTCACCACAGGAAGGGCTGTCGGCACGGAGAGTATGCATATTGATGCCGCCGGAACAGTCTCGAGGTATTGCGTCGGCGACTTTGGCCAGCTCAGCCACCACCTCGGGCGAGAAGTGCGTGATGTCTGCGGAATGACATCGGCCAAGAACCTGAGGAGGAATCATGTTCTGGACCATGGCTGAGAAGCCCAGCGCGTTGGTGTTTATGACTGTCGACTGCACGTCCGTGATATTGGGTGCGAGTGGCGCCAACTTTCCCACACGATCCAGCCACAGACGAGACTCTTCGCTCGCGGATCCGTTCCATATAAAACCACAAGTAAGAGCCAGTCCAACACCAGGATAGATCCAGACTGATGGCATCAGGTGGAACTTGCTGGGTAGGTCCTTGTAGGTGTCGACGAGGTTGTTGTAGTTGGTGAAGAAGGTGGTCACGGTAGCGGCGATGTCGGATGACTCGTAAAACAGCATTCCGGCTTGGACCTTGCAAAAGTCAGTTCAAATGGTCGAGAGACAGGAGGAGTCCAAGCAAAACGAAGCCACCTACCTCGGAAATGGGCCATGTCTTCACGTCCAGCTCGACCACAATGGCGAGACTTCCACCACCGCCACGCAAGCCTTTGAGCAAATGGGCATCCGCCTCGACTAATTCGCCCTTGGCGTTGACGACTCGCGCACCCACAATCTGATCGGCGCCTATTCCATAAGAATGGATATACGGACCAAATCCACCACTAAGAGACCATCCCACAAACCCGACTTGCCCACAAGACCCTGTAGGAACTGTCAATGCGTGCTCGCTCAAGGCCTCAAGGACATCGTGGCTGGTCGTTCCTCCTCCAACAGTGGCCGTTTTCTTGTCCGATGATACGGTGATGGTGCAGAGGTCACGCAGGTCAATGCTCACGGCGCCGAGGGCCGAAACGCGGCCAAAGATATCATGTCCGCGACCTCGAACTATGGGCTCAAGATTCAGTGGCAAGCATGCCTTGACAATAGAAGCAACCTGTTCCGCGGTTTGGGGTCTGGTGATGATTTGTGGCCGGACATCATCGTGTTGGCCGGTGTAGCTCGTTTGCAGAGATACGAACTCGTCCGAGCCTGGTATCGCGAACTGGATGCCCGACTTTTCGAGGATGCTGTGTAGCTGTTCAGTCGTTGAAGTCGTCATTTTCGGTACTCTTAATGAAATCATTGGCTTAAGATAGTGCAAAAGGAATCAGGGTCAGAATAATAATGAGGACTTGGTTGCTTCACCTTATATGAGCAGGAGGACCTGCTGAGGGGGAGGTATTAGTGCTTATCTCACCTCGTTCCGTGCTCACATTTTCACATGTCGAAATCCATAATGCCAGCTTATTGGTTGTGACCAACGTGAGCATGTGGCTGTTCAATGTATGCGACGATGTGCTTATCAAGTTTTGCAGCCCACCTACTAAGCGGGATGGCAATCGTGGCTTGGTGTTCGTTACAAAGTAGGTATAGTGCTTAGACAAATTTGGCCCGCGCTCTGTTTTTGTAGACCGAATGCAGAGGGCTTAGTCAGCGTCAACGGTGAAGATGAACTGACTCGGTTGCCGACAATCAATCTCTCTTCTCCCAACACCAGATGAAGAGTCAAGATGGAAGAGGCCCCTTCCCGCAAGCGTTTGCGACGGAGTACCCGAAGCTGTTACCAATGTAGGTTTAATCACATTGAGTCTTGGAATCTCCTAGAACTAACATTTAATCAGGTAGGAAGCGCAAGGTCAAATGTCAGCTCACCGACGAGAACGTCGAAACTTGCGCTGAATGCGTGAAGAGTGGGACACAATGCTCACTTGAACCGTCCAAGGTGGACTTGAGTGGCGGAAGTATTCTGGCCTATGATGATAGACAGAAAAATGAATCAAGGCTGGAGCGAATTGAATCTCTCCTGCAAAGGCTGGTTGTGGCTCAAGAACGATCGAAGCTGACTGAAGATTCATTCGAACTCGAGCCCGCAATTCCCACTTCTCTTTGGAACGAGTTCGTAAGTCATATCAAGAAGACTTCCTTCCAAAAGTTCAAGTGCTTAGATTATATCAGCTGCTTCAATCAACTGCCAATGGATCTCTTCCTCTCGACGATCATAGCCTCGTCATGCCCCAGCCGTCGGACCAGCCGGATGCTAAGCAGTCTCTTGTGGCCCTTCTACCATCCTCACAAGATGCAGTTTCCATAGTCACAAACACGACTGCTTGGCTCTGGGGAGCGGAAAACCCGCCTGGGAGTGTCTTGAAGCCCAACGATACTGTCCAGCTCCTGGATATTCCAGCTATTTCGAGAGGCAGTGCCATGCATGTCGCCAAAACGTTACTATTATTTGCATTGTACATGCAGCAGCTTCCCGCAAGCTTCGATACGCAATTCCTAGAATCTCAGAGCATCGAGAAGGCTGTTGAATTGATCGTCGAGCGAGTCAAGATGTTCGTCCTATCTCACGACGACGAAGCTTGCTCGATGGACGGTATAGAGTGCCTGACTCTCCTCAGCACAATTCAACTTAACGAGGGCGCTCTGAGAACCACTTGGATGACCTTTAGGAGAGTCCTGGACATCGCGAGATTGAAGGGGGTTCAGAACAGCTTCTCTCCCTCCGCACGCAACTCGTCTAGCGGCGAGACTGCACTTCACCGACGCCTATGGCTCTCGACTGTCTGTGGCGACTGTTATTGCAGCCTTCTCGTTGGTCTTGAGCCTGGCATCGGCCTCGCACCTTTTGGTCCCGATGACGATACGTGGAACGACCCGTACGCTGACAACGACGCAAACGTCCAGCGCCGGATTTGTCTAGTCATAGCACGCATTGCGCAGAGAAACGCCATCGGTCTTTACCAGGACCGCAACATCGTTAGGGAAGTAGACGAGGCGCTGGACAGAATCGAAGACTCAATGCCGGCTTCCTGGTGGAAAGCTCCGTCCTTTCGGCAAGATCGATCTCTCGATTCAGCGCAGGAGCCCAGCCGCCTTATATGCCAGCTGTGGTTTTTCCAAGCGCGGGTCTATGCGCACATGCCCATTGCATTCGGAAAGCCTTCAAATGATTCGTTGGGCAGCCTTGAAAGTTGCATGGAGGCATGCAGGATCACTCTTCATCGATATCTTGGGCTGCAGCACGCCAGAAACCAACTATCGCGTTGCAGAAGTGCTGATCACACGGCCTTTGTAGCTGCTGTGATGCTCCTCCTTGCCAAGGTGCAGCTTCGATATCACAAGACGCACTCGAAGGCTTCCAGATACGACTCAGACCGTGCTTTGCTTGAACAAGTCATGGACGCATTCGAAACAGTTGGAAAAGCGTCCAGCAGAGAGCACATAGTAAAGGAGAGTTTTGAGATCCTCTCCACCATGCTAGACATTGCTAGTAACAGCTCAGAGAGTGTGTTCACTGCGGATAGCTTCTCTGATCCCAACACCAACACTCCCTTATCCTTCGATTCCGAGGTCATTGTTGCGAGTGCGTCTAGCACGATCAAGTCGGGGATGGAAGATATTGTTGCGTCTTCGATCCTGCCAGCGCTTGACAAACAAAGTCCGGCTTCACATCTAATCAACCTGATGTTTGCAGCTAGAGGATCGGAGTCGGGTGTGCCAACACCCGCCGAAGAGTTGTCAGATGGACAATGGGCGTTTCATGTTGATGATTTAATAAATCCGGCTGTCCTACAATAATATTACCATAGCCACTTTGCCATTCACTCGACAAACTTATTTTCTAATCGTTACATTTGCGAGAGCAATAAAAATGCAGTAATCAGGCTAACATCCGCTAGGGTTGAGATTCCTCATTCTGCTGTTTCACCAATTCCCTTCCTCGTCTCACTATGCGCGCATTTTCAATGAGATGCTCCTCTCCTTCGCCATTGATGGCAAGGTATGTCATGAAAGCACCGAGTTCTTCATTCAGGACGCACCAGTTCTCGCCAAACAAGGCAGCAACCGCGCCAGGAGCCAGCATCCTCCGAGTCACGACTCCTCCTGGCTTCACGATGAAAGTCTCCCACATGTTGGCATGATTTTTTGCAAAGGCGAGAGCTCTGGACTCAAGCAAGCCCTAGAACAAGGTCAGATCTGGAAAACATGACGTGGATTGAACCATACCTTCAGCTTGCGTGGTACTTCCCCCCATCTCAGCTTTTCTTCTTGGTTCTGACGCACAAACTTTCCGCTCAAATGAACGCATCTGAATCGGGGCCTGCTGGGGTTTGTTTCCAATACCGGTGCCATGCATTCTAAGAAGGCCATAGGATAGTTCAAGTCTGCATCGCGGTCGCCGCTGTACGAGCCCATAGCCCTTTAGACGCCCGGTTAGTAAAAGCACTGGTATTTGGCTGGAAATTATCCAAACTTACCAAATCATTCCCGCGGCATCTGCGTGCGCCTGTAAGACATCCTTTGGCCATACCGAGAAGTCCTTGATCAAAATAGACTCAAGCTTGGGGTGGTCTGATACGTTGGCGGGTAGATCTCGACGTGTAAAAGCTATGACCTTTGAGATACTTGGATGCGCGAGACATTGAAGCAGAGCCTCGCCTCCAATTGAGCCGCTTGCGCCAACGATAAGGATCTTCATGGCGACGAAAAGGGAGGGGGTGATGTTGGAGAGAAATGATAGGGTAAATGGATAAGCACGTTTGAGACGAGTGAGAGCGCAGGATCAAACAGAGTTTCCTTGCCTAGATGAGTGTGCAATGGCTGAAGTCAAAGGAAAGTTGTGATTGAGTTTAAGTACTAAATCTTGATGAACTTGAAAAACGCCAATGGCGGAGGTTAACAAGTATCATGGCTGTCGGCCGAGTCGGCCGAGAAGGACTAGGCTCAGCACTAACTTGGGTCTTGCGGAATGTACTGTACGAAGTAACCTAAGAGCATGGAGTTAATTCAGGTACATTGTAAGCACAAACAAGATGGGGGAGTTTAAGCGCTAGTCCTGTCGGAGCTTGGGTCAACCTTGACTGAATTCTATAACACCCTCGGCGGCGTTTGAGTAGCACCATTGCTGTCGGCCGAGCCGGCCGACAAACATGATGCCATCGTTGTTGATCAACATCAGGCCTAGCGCAGTTCATAATAAGCAGGTTAAGTCCACATGGTCTTATAGCACTATGAAATGCAGTGATTATAATTTCCTAATTATCAAGGTCAAAGTAGCAAGATCTTGCTTTTGGTGGTAAATGGATGTAGCCTCATGTTTGGGAATTGCTCCTAGGAAAGCGCTCCGAGACAATCTAACACAGGGGAACAATGTTGCGAGCCTGACTACCCTATACTTATAGCTCAAGAATGAAAGATGACCTTTCAAATACATCACTGTGTGCGGATCAATTGAGGATCCTTGCTTGAGCCGTCCAGTCCAGCTTCGATATTGTACCCAAGAAGAGTGCCGACGCGGCTCTTGCGCAACGTTTGAAGGTTAGGTATTCAATCCTCAACCATCTCGCCCCCGAGAAATTGGGTAAAGAATGTTCGCATGACGAGTGCTTGCGAGAAAGTGGAAACAATGGGGACGTTGGAAACAACTTTGAAAAGTGTTTCGCTCATGTCAACCCACAGTGGCGAGGAACAGAACGCAAAGGTGCTGTGAGTACTATCATTAGCCAGCACATCTTGTACTAGATTTCATGTCTCAAGAAATCACTTACACCCAGCTGGAGTAGAGTTTGCCTAGCGGGACTTTGGACAGGGCCTTGGTGTCTAAAGGATCGTCTGGATACTCGTTCCCGTTTGACTTCGACCACAGCAGCGCAACAGCGGCTATACCGGTTCCTCCCAAAGCGCAAATCAACCATTTATCTTTGAACGCGGCATGTTCCCACCATGCCGTGGGCCGTGCTGATGTTGACGTATGTCGGACCGTACGTCGCGAAACTGCCGTGATACCGCCCCGTGCGGGGGAACAGAAATTAAGCCTCAGTGCGCGCAGCATCTCGAAAAGCAACTATGATATAGACAAACCGGGAGTAGATGAGGGAAGAGATAAGACAGAATGGGAAAGAAGGATAGTGAAACGAGAGAATAGGTTATGCTTACTGTTTCTATATCTTAGTTTAGTCCAAAAGTCCAACGTATTGCCCCATCTAAGGCGGCACTGGATAAGCCATCTCATTGTGATATCTTGAGATTGAACTCCGGCGGGTCAGAAAAGTCCAAACTTGACGGAACACCGTCTAGCGACGGGGAGGCATCCCGTTGACCCGATAACTGCATCTTTCGTCCACGGCAAGATCATATAGGAACTCCTGATGACGAGGTGTTCTGTGGCTTGTCATTCCATCATCCTTATCTAAGATTCCAATGAAGTCGGCCGTGATGTGGGGAAGCCGTCAGATAGCGCATCCGCGCGGAGGTGCTTACTCGTGAGTGAAGGCGGATGGTGTATCCGCCAAGGATCTCCCCGTGAACCTCGCATCTTTGGTACGCTTTTAACTTCGTCTGTGGCAAAGTATCCCGAGAAGTGTGGCACTAATCGTCCAGATGTTGATCCCGAGAAGACTGCTGACTACAAATGGCTGCTTCTCAGTGGTGTGAAGATCTTGTGATCATTACTTACCAGTATATAAAGCTCTGAGACTAGTTGCAATAAATTTAGCTCCTGAGGCTTAGATTCATATTCACTCTCATCGTAATCATTTCAAGATAGCGGCCTTGCTTTCAATATTCAAGCCTCGACACCTGCCCTTGTCAAATCAGCCATCATGAAGGCCGTCTGTCCTGACCGTGCACCTCGCACTATCGGCCCCTACGTACACGCCATCGTCCACGGCGACCTTGTCTTTACCACAGCCTGCATTCCACTCGACCCGGCAACCATGAAGATCGTCGGTGGCGGTGTCGAAGCCCAACTTCGGCGCATCTTCGACAACCTCAAAATCATCCTCGAGGAATCCGGCACCTTCCTCGATAAAATTATCAAGCAGTACGTCTACCTTACCGATTTTTCCCAACTCGAAGCCTTCAACAGAGTCGCGGCTGAATATCTTGGAGATCACAAGCCTGCCAGAGCGACGATGGGGGCGCTGGAACTGCCGAAGACCGCTCCCATGGGACTGGATGTGGTGGTTGCTCTGCCCGAGTAAACTGTTTGGAGATGACTATGTTCGTATCAAACAAGCGTAATCGAAAAGAGACTTGTGAACGCTGCGGCACTGTTGCTACAACTGATAGCGCTGGTACTAACCCTAAGCTGTTATAACGCCTTTCCCGCTGTGTCACGCCCATCATATTCCCCGCACCTAATTCAAGAACGAGATGATCCACAGGGATTGAGGGCATCCCGATAGACCGTTGCATTCTTTGTATTCTCTAGTACTCTCGTGAAGTAGTTTACATGTTGGGAACTAATCAGATGGAACTCCTGGATGTGTAAACTTGGGAGAATATCGGAATTAAACTATACTGTACGCTGACTGTTTCAAAAGAATGACAAAACCAGATGCCGTTGGTGACTGCTCGCCTGACTTTCTGGTAGAAGCCCAACCTTGACTGTGGAATGTCTGGCCTATCATACCCTTGGACACGGTTCTCTGAATTCTTTCCGCTACATCTTCAAGTGTCTGCCAGTTCCGCGACGGTAAATTTGTTATATTACATCCTACCAAACAGAAAGAAGCGTCGGGGTAAGGCGGGAGCGGAAGCCGTAGCCGTCATAAGCGACGGATGATATGGCCGCTTTCACGAGGACGGCATTAGCGATTACTCCATAAGGCATTCTCAGCGAGGTTAAAAGGCGGACCCAAAAATCATGGAGGGCTCCTATTATGACAAGCGGCTATGTAGAATTGTTGGCTGACCTGCTCATAGGTGGATGCATGTCGAAAAATTGCATTGAAGTGTCCCCCACCGACATGTAACTGGACGTCGTCTTATTCTCCTTGTGGGCAACCCCGGTTAGGCTTGTCAAGTCGGCCTGATATATGCCCGTCATGATACTATCTTTTCTATCAAAGAGGTAGAAAAGCTAGATCTTAGGCAACTGTGGAAACATTGGGTCTTTTAAATGCTTAAACTGTGGAAGAAACCTGTTATTTGACCTTGTGGTAGCAGCAACACGCCCTCGATGGAGCGGACAGCTAAGCGGAAGAAGAAGTAGGAAGTTGAGAATAAGATTAACACAAAATCGGATGGTTTAATGCTACATGATCAAGCAAAAACTCATTACTCAGCGAGGGGTAGCCCGGTTCTCATTGCCAGTTCACTATCACAGCATCTCCAAGTGCCCTGCTCCCTCACCATTGCCACTCAGATCAACGTAATCAAATGCCCCGAAACTGCATCATACTCTTCACAAAGCAAGTCAGCCTTCCCTTCGATGACCAAAGAGCCTCATAGGACGGATCAAACCCCCTTGTATCCTCGTTAATTCTACCCGCGAGAAACACATGACCGCATCGTGTAAATGTGCCCGGCTTGCCCTCGACAGCCTGCACGATAATCCCTCTCACCTCCGATGAGATTTTCCACTTGTCCTGGAGCGAGTACGGCGTCTGTAGGTCAAATAGGGGAACGAGGAAGAGGTTTCCACTACCAACCGTCTTCGGATCATCAACCCATACCTGCTTTACATGCTCCATGCCTGTCCCCGTGAGACGAAAGTCCTGCGCACTACCCTCGAGCATCACCGCGTTGAGGCGACAACGCATGCGCAAGCAGCCCGTCACTTTTTTTCCGCGGTGTCGTTCTGCTTGTCGTTGGAGGTCGACGTCGACGATCGAGACAAGCGGCTTGATGTCGTACGGCTCATACAGATCAACTTGTTGCAGATCCACCGACCCGTTGACAGATGCCCAAGACCATGAAGGCGCGAGGTCATTTCTGGCACTCCGGCCTGGCTGTAGCTCCCTCACGTACCACGCCAGCTGGATTTCCAGCCTGGGTCGCCAAAGCCCGGCACAGTACTCGAGGTCGAGGCTGTTGCGCAAGTGCTCAGCCACGCCCGAGATAGCAACCAGCTTGTCGGTAAGAACCGTCAGCCCGCATGCTGAGTATGTGTCAACGATGCGAGCCCATTGTCCCAGGCCTTTGTCGACTGTACCCGTTGGTGTGAGAAATGTCGACCCCAATTTACACCCGATTTTCATGTGCGTGCTGGGCGAATCGGGCCAGGTGTTTGTGCCTTGTGGTAGTGACTCGCACGCCGTGAGTTCGTTGCAGTCCCACACAACCTGCTCAGAAGTAAAATGGATAATCCGCGTTGATAGTACCCGCTCTTGAGTGACCCAGCAACGACGATTGAGCGGTGCATCGTCAATCTCTTCAGTAAAGTAGTCCACATCTACCAGGTGGAAGCGTCCAGCCAAAACCCCATTGTCTATGTCGATAGCCTCTGAGCCAAGGGTTCGAGGGTTTCTGTCGACGAAGAGACCTCCAAAGCTGTTTGATGAATGGGTAGCTGCGATGTTGCAGGTGGCATGTTCGTAGACTTTGAGCATTGTCCGCGCTTCTCGCTGCCAATCCTCGTCCGAATCCTGAACAATGCACAAAGAGTCGATCCAAAGGTAGGGAATTCCAAGATTTCGTACGACGATGATGGCATCTTGGAAAGTCTGAGGAAGACTGGGAATCACAATCCCCTGCTTCAAGTCTGAGAGGTTGCCCTTCTCCAGCTTCAAGATCTCGGCACCGCCCCAACAATGACTCAGAGTAGCATACGATCCGGAAAGATCCGTCTCGGAAGACTCGACGAGCCTGACCGTGCTTGGGCTGATAGAGAGAAGTCGAGTAGGGTACCAGGACGCACTGGGCTTTGCCGGAGAGCATGCCGAGTGGTGAGCGCGACATTGGGCCAAGGACTTTTGAATGAAATCTAGCGTCTCATGCGAGCTGGTGTTTGTGCTTGTGCACTTTGCGTCTGCTTGGAGCCTTGGTATCAGCAACAGACTAAGCAGATCCGTATCTACTCACCTTCCGAAAGCGCCTGTTGGAATTGTAGGGTTAGGCCAAACTTCTCCCCGTTGACGAGTGCCGAGACCGACAAGCGGTTAGTACCTTGGCCGGATGCCAGTATGGTCAGGTCGTAGATCACTTGTACATCTATCGTGGGTTGCAAATCGAGAGCTTTATCTCTGCAACTTGCCTTCAGTTTCCTTAGCAAGCCGTGGCAACATTGACATTTGGTGGCTTTCTGTTCGAGGTCAGACAGGGCCGTTATATACTCTGTTTTTGCCCAGCGCCAATCCAGCCGCCATTCTTGCTGGGCAAACGTCAAGGGCTGGGCAAAGATGGCCTTGCACTCTGTACACCACATTCCGAGAGAGATGCATATAGAGCCCAATGCGAGAATCGCCGGGGTGTCCTGCCACGACGACTTTTCGCGATGCGGTGTATTCACGCAAGGCGGGGTTCTGATCAGCCCGCCTCTCAAAGTTGTCTAGCTTGGCAGGAGTATGATTGGCAGCTGACCAGGCTGACTTTGATGCTTGGATGCGTATTCTCTACTTAGTATACAGATCAGACTTGGTTCAGGGAAAGACAGAATCCCTTCGTCCAGTCAAGGGGCAACATACTTCCACTTCCTTCGGAAAGCCAACCGGAATTCCAGAAATCAAGGGGAAACCCTGCTGTTTCGATGCACAAAACACAACCCTGGCCCAGCCATTCCACCAATCGGCATAAATCTCGACAAAGACGGTACAGGGTCCCGTCCATCCCTTAATTACAGACATTGGCGGATATTTCACCCGGACGCAACAGCGGAGCATGGCTGTCGTTTTGGAAACGGACGCGGAGGCATTGTTTCGGGGCGTGGGCGTTAAGCGAAGGCGATGGTAGTCGTACTTGAGCAGACAGCTGCCGTTGAGAAGCTTGCCGCTGTTGTCCGTTACTTATTATTATTACTGTTTATTTCATTCGTCATGAAGACCACTACTGCTCTGCTGGCTATGATCGCCGCAACTATCGTGGCCGCTGCGCCGGCGCAGTCTGCAACCTCTGTTGTTGCGCGTGCCGACTCTCCTCTTGCCTTCCCCGGCGCCGAGGGTTTCGGTCGGAATGCCATCGGCGGTCGCAACGGCGAGGTCTACAAGGTGACCAACCTCAAGTACGTCACGGGCGCAATCCTCAACAACACCAACCCGTAGACTAATCACCAACATGCTCGCAGTGACAAAGGCACCGGCTCCCTCCGCGACGCCGTCTCGCAGCCGAACCGCATCGTCGTCTTCGCCGTGGGCGGCATCATCGCCATCACGGACCGCATCGTCGTGTCCAAGAACATCTACATCGCCGGGCAGACGGCCCCGGGCGGCGGCATCGTCGTCTACGGCAACGGCTGGTCGTGGTCCAACGCCAACGACGCCATCGTGCGGTACGTCACCATCCGCATGGGCAAGGCCGGCACGTCGGGCAAGGACGCCATCACCATCGCCGACGGCAAGGACATGATCTTCGACCACGTGAGCGTGTCGTGGGGCCGCGACGAGACCTTCTCCATCAACGGCGATGTGGCGGACGTGACGGTGCAAAACACCATTGTTGCGCAGGGCTTGGTGTCGCATTCGGCCGGGGGGTTGATGCAGACGACGGGCGGCGTGAGCTTGTTCCGCAATCTGTACATTGACAACAAGACGCGCAACCCCAAGGTCAAGGGCATCAACGACTTCCAGAACAACGTAGGTCTTCGTAACCTTGAAGAGCAGTGACGCTGATCCGCACACAGGTCATCTACAACTGGGGAGCCGGCGGTGGCTACATCGCGGGCGGCAGCGACGGCGACAGCAGCGTCAACATCGTGGGCAACTACTTCATCTCAGGCCCGGACACGTCGGCAACCGCCTTCACCCGCGGCAACGCCAACTTCCACGCCTACGTCAAGGACAACTTCTACGACTCCAACCGCGACGGCACGCTCGACGGCAGCGCCCTCTGCGCGTCCACAACCTGCTACTCGGACATGGACATCGTCACGACGCCCTTTACCTACTCGCCTCCCGCGACGGTGTACACAGCCGCCGAGGCGCTCGACGTGGTGCTCGGCGGCGTGGGCAACTCGCAGACGCGCGATAGTGTCGACGCGGCGCTGATCGAGCAGGTCCGGTCGTACGGCAAGACGGGCGGGCAGATCTCCGATGAGGCCGACTTTGGCGGTGTAGGCGAGGTTGCTGGCGGTGATGCGCCTGTCGACTCCGACGGCGATGGCATTCCCGATGCGTGGGAGACGGAGAACGGGCTGGATCCCAAGGATAAGAGCGATGGCATGGCGATTGCGAGCAATGGCTACGCCAACTTGGAGAACTATGTCAACTCGCTGGTCGCATGAGCTGGAATGTGCTTTCTTCAACTGTATTATATTATTCGCCCGTATAATAGTTTTACCTCGTTCTGACCATCACTGACGTTCACGTATTATATCAGTGTCCAAGCTCTATCATGCTTACAAGTAAAGCCTTTCTCACGTCATCAATGCATGCAACAGAACCAACCAGCTCGCGATAGTATGGCCGAGATGCCGCTGCCAAGAGTCACAAACAGCCAAGTCCCCGGCAGGAAACAGGAGTAAAAACAAGCAAGATCAACAATTTCCCGATCCCACACTCATAGAAGGCGCTGCGTACTTGATCTGGAAAGGGCTTGAGCAGAAAGCCCTTCGTTCAGCCATCAGATTATATGTGCCCAAAGTCAGCCCGTACTCCATGCTGGAGAAGATCCGTGCGACCATCAACGAGGAAAGGGCAGTGGCGACAAAGGTCTCGTACTGGGCCTGTTTCAAGGGGACTAACCTGCGGAGGACACTGATAGTCATCATGGCCAATTCTTTCCCTATGCTATTTGATTTAGAACTGCTGTCCAACGCGTCCATCTTTCTGCAGACGGTCGGCATGGCGTCGAGCCCCAGTCTGCTGCTTATGATTACGGGCATCATTACTGGAATCCTCGCCAACAGCCTCAGCATCTGGGTGCTCTCACGCGCCAGTCGCCGCACTATCACCATAGTCTCCATGGGTACAGCCGGCGTCCTCTGGGGCGTCATGGGCGTCTCTGGCTTCTTCAGCTCGCCAGCGGCCATCTGGCTGGCAGGCGGCCTCATGATTACCATCATCGTTGTGTGCGGCATGGGCTGTTGGCCCGCAGGCTATGCCATCATGGGCGAGACGTCAGCTCTGCAGCTCTGCGCCCCGACACAGGGCATCGGCAGCGTCGCCTCGCAGGTCTCGTCCATTGCCATGGCCTATGCGCTGCCATACATCTTCAACTCGGACGCCGGCAACCTCGGTGCCAAGACGGCGTTCGTCTACACAGGGCTGTGCTTGGTCGGTGTGGCCCTCTGTTGGTTCTTTTTGCCCGAGTTGAAGGGGCGGAGTACCATCGAGATGGACCGCATGTTTGCCATGAAGCTACCGACGAGGAAGTTCAAGACGTGGAGGATGGGGGAGCATCATCTGCAAGAGGCGTCGCCGCTGGCTACGAGTGGTGCTTAGGTTGAGGATTGGACGACTTAGCACAAGCATAAATAGGGAATATAACTTGGTGGTCGTAGAGAAACAAACCTGCATGAACATAGGCGAGCTGGTCATGAAATAAACACAGTTACTAAGACTTGGCGCGGTTAGTTGCAACAGGAGAGAAGCCCTCATATCCGGTTGGAAAGATCCAGAACGGCTCAGGTCTTGCTATCCTCCTCTAAAGGCTCCAAGAGAAACGGCTCGTGATCGACGAGATCACGAGGAATGGCAAACCTTGGGTCATGGGTGCTGCACCAACAAGAGAGAGTGCAAGAGACAAGAGACTCTGATTCCTGGCTTTATTAGCAGCAAATTGTAAACAACAGTCTCGAAGCGAGCCTGGAACCCGCACATCGATATAGAATACATTGGGATCAGGCACCTTCACACTACCCTGGGCTAGACGGTCGAACCTTCTGATGAAGAAACACTGGGCATAATTGGCGAGGATCCGTATATCGTAAATGCAGACAGGATAGGAAAGGAAACGCATAATAGTTCCTAGATCAATTGATGCTACTAGAAATTTCCACTGAATCCACCTTCTCCTCAAGCTTTATGTTTTATGCAAGTTTGATTGTTAAGGGGCCTTTGAGAACGACTCAGCCGCAGACATCAGAGTGTTTCGAGTCTTGCGGCGGAAGTCATATAGAGCGAGAGACTTCGTGAAAGCGCACGCCTGTGTCCTTTCCCCTTTCGTTCCTCTTTCTCCCGGCTGTTTCTCCTCGACCCTCACACTGCACGTCCAGAACTGGTAACCAGGTGCCACCGATATTTGAGCAGACTTTTAGTCTCCTTCCACCCTCCTTGTTTCCTAATTGACACTGGCGAAGACATTCCAGTGCCCCATCTACCTCTTCTGCCCTGAGTGGAGAAAAGCGTTTACATTGTTAGATGAAATGATATATATGATAATTGCGGGCGAGAAAGTAGACCAGGAGAGTTAAAAAGTAAAGAACAGTAGAACAAATTTGTATTCACAGCCAGAGATGTATTGCAAAGGTAGTAATGAACAGCCCAGATACAGAAATAACCTCCCCCTGCAGTCGTTGTCTATACTCCCCTACTCTCTCCTCGTACTCGAGTGAAGATTCAGACGACCTCTTCCCCATCTTCCCGTCTAGTCTGAACTTGACCTGCACAGTCCCGCTCCAGGCTTTCAATTCTGCGCTCCCACCAGAGTTGGGCTGTCGAGCGTTGTCACATGAACTGATTCTCTGCTGCTCATTGAAACGCTCGACGAGGAACCATCTCCTCACTAATTGGGATCGTGTCAGCAATGGGGCGTTTATCAGACCTCTCACACCGGTGTAGGAAACGGCCGCCTCGCGGCGCACCAGAAATCTGACAGAGTCAAGCCGCCCAAATGCGCAGGCAACGACAAGAGCCGTGCCCAAGGGAGACCCTTCGAAGTCGATTTCTGCTCCCATCGACAAGCAATTCTCCATGATGTCAGTCGAATTCCATAGTGCAGCCAGGCACAAAGGACTCCATCCCCGCTTCGGCTCCAGGTTTAAAATCTTCCGAAAGGTTTCCCTTGGCAAGCGTGCTTGGAAGTCCAGAAACCGTGACGTGAGGAAAGCAATGCTGGAAAATTGACACCAGTCGAGATGCCACGGAAATGGGCTTGTCCTGTGAAGGCCAGCGGCACTCTCAAGAACTGAGTCAGATAAGTCATCTCTGCAAATGAAGCAGTGCATGAAACTCCTTCCAGACCCGTCCTCCTGTGTCACGTCAATAAAGCCTAGCTGTCCAAATTTGAATAGTTTTTCAATATCTAATTCAGGCTCTGTACAGGTGACTGGAAACCGTATAGAGTAAGCTGTGGAAGCTTCCGCTAGCTTGGAATCAGAGCTCTGAGACTGGTCGCTGAAACGAATCTGAGGATTATGGCTTAGCGGAAGCATCAGGGCCCAGTCATCGATCAGTTCTGTCCTTATACGTGAGTATAGCGAGGTATCACATGCATCAAATGTAGCCAGATGATCGCGTATGTCTTTGCTGGTAGCATGGTCAAATGGTGTAGTACCGTGTCTCTTGTTCACGTTGATGTTTGTGCCTTTTTCGATGAGAAGTGATATAGCGATTTTGTTGCATCGAAGTACACCAATGTGTAGTGGTGTATTTCCACCCTCTTCGTGAAGGCGGTTCAGTATTGCCGATGCTGCTTGTTGTCGAGAGAGTTGACTTCTCTGACTGTCAATATTGTCAGTCGTATCTAGATCTCGGTGTCTACATGTACTACTTACGCAATGACACCAAGATGCTCTTCTATAGACGCAAGAAGGATTCGAAGCCCTTCAGTGTTTTCTTGATCTACTGCTCGATGAAGTGGGTAGTCATCTCCACGGACGAGGTCGCCACCCTGCCTGAGATACTCTTCGAAGAGAGGGGAAAGGATGCTAGCGCATGTATCATCTGCAGCCGCCAGCTCGATTGCGGTTGTCCATCGGTTGTCAATCACCATCGCCTTTCTCACACTTGCCCCGTGACTGATCAGCCAATTTGCAATCTCTAGCGGACCCTCACACAAAGAGAAAAGCAGCGCAGTGGTTCCGTTTGACAGCTCAAGGTCGATTGGACACCAATTATCCATCAGCCGCTTGCATTCGTCAAGTTCATCGTCACGTATAACTTTCTCTAAATGCTTTGAAAGAGCCATTTTGTGTTCTGCGGAGAGTGGCCTAGAGCCTCGCATGGGATTCAGGCGACCATCAGCCCCAAAAGATTGATCGAGGAGGTCGGTGATGTCTTTATTTCTGGCGTAAAACCTCGGCCTTCTTCCAAAAACATCAAATGTCTCCTTTGCATCGTGTTCCAGTAGCAGCGCTGTTGCTTCGAGATGGTGGTTCCGAGTCGCTAGATGGAGTGGTGTGCTTGCATCGTTCGTTTCAGCCATGATGACAGCACCATGGGAGATCAGAAGTCGTATGGCTTTCAGGCTGTTACCTGAAGCTGCAAAATGAAGGGGCGTAAGCCCTTCTTCACATGCGACATTGACATCCGGAATGAGGCCTTCTTCGAGATAGAGTTCCAAACATTCTGCTCTATCACTTTTCATTGCCGCCAAGTGAAGTACATTTAGGCCATGGAAAAGAATTTGTTCCTGCCCGATCGTGTCATGGGATAGAAGCTTCCTTCTCCAATCCATCATGAACTGATATTCTGTGGTATGCACTAGTAGGCGTTTCAGAAAACTGGCGTTCCCATTCGAGACAGCGTGAATGGCACAGTCATAGGCACCAGAATTCTCGGTGTCGATCGTTAGATCTGCCCCCAGCTCCAACAGCAATTCTGCTGATTGACAAGAGTGCTGTATAACATGATGAGCTAACGCTGATTGGCCGCCTTGACGAAGTGCTTTTCCGTTAATATCCGCGCCTCTCCGTATGAGTTCTTTGATGAGCCAGGATATGTTTGCGTTGGAACTGCTCGTTGCTGTCCTGTGTAGAAGTCGTAGGCCTTCCTCGTCAGGCGTTGGTTCGTTGAGCCGGGCTGTGTCTGAGAGATCGAGCAAATAGACCATGAAATTTCTACCTTCTTCAGATGCGCAAATTTTCTCTGCTGTGAATCCTTGACATGCAATCTCGGTCGCCGAAAGACCCTCGACACGTTGGTGGATATCGACCCCGTTCAAAACGAGCACTGTGGCCACCTCGACGTTGTTGTCTTCGATGGCAGCTTTGAGGAATCGCACAACTGTTTGAGATGATTTCGCTGACGGCCAGAATCCAGTCAGCTCTATACCTTGATATAGAGTGTCGGTAGAGATGAGCCTCGTGGCTTTTTCAGAGTCGTCTGTCTCAGAGTCGTCATTCGAAGCTTCTATCGGATCAATAATATTAAGGAGAAGCGGTATGAGTCCTGATTCATTCCTCCGGTCTTCCCAAGCGGCCATAGCATTGACTTCCAGCAATATCGTGAGGACTTGACTGACCCTTTCAGCTTGGCGTTGACTGGACCTTTTACTCATGGATGCGACGACCTTCGGGAGAGAGCAAGCAAAGTCCCACAGTGTATGCCCATCAGGATCTGTGCTGGAAACCGCGTCTGCAGAAGCAAGTGTTCTGACTACATCCAAGTCGGGGCTATGGTTGTAAGGTATTGTCTCGGTGATGTAGCACTCTATCGGTAACTTTCCTCGAAATATCTGCACGTGAGCATTTGGGTACAGTTCTTGTAAGAGCGTGACACAACCTAGAGACGTCCGACTGCCTAGGTTGTGCAGTGGACTGAGTGTTCCAGGCAGCGCAGGCTCCGGCTCCGCACCAGCTCCCAGGAGACAGCGGATGACCGACTCGGAGCCCCAACGAGCTGCTGCTCCAAAGATTGGTCCATGAGAATGCCAGAAGCCTGGAATCTTGGCGCATAACTCCGCAAGGTTGATGAATGTTTCTGCCAAAGTATGATGATGACCTCGTTTAAATATCAGTGAAAGAGGAGTATCTCCCGCATGATCTCTCATCGAAAGTGCCTTTCTCATGATATCAGAACCTTTGTTAGAGAAATAGTGCAGAATCATCTGTGGGTCTTTTGCCACCATCAGGTGCCAGATTGTACGTCCCTCTTTATCCGGGGAAAGCAAAGAAACATGATGATCTGAAAATGCCTGAAGCATCTCTGATTTAGAATATTCGTCTTCCCTGCTGACTATTCCGTGTAGTGGTAGATAACCATAGTTATCCTCTATGTAAGGATCGCAGCCTGCATCAAGAAGCCTTTGAACGATTGCGACAGAACCTTCGTGCACAGCCACATGTAGCATCGTACTACCATCAGTGTCGACTGGCGCAGATCTCTCAAGATTGTCGTCGGCAAGACAATGTTTGAGTTCCTGTTCGTCCCTACTGCGGATAGCAGCAGAGGCCTTTTGCACTAGCGCTTCGCGTGAAAGGCTGATTCGTGCATCAATGAGAAGTGCGTCTTTTGCGTAGGAAAACCCTTGATCGATGGCCCAATGCCAGATGATACGGCCAAGCCGAAGACACCAATCAGATTGGAAAGAATCTGAAGACTGAAGGAACTGCAGAAGCTCAAGGGTCGTTTTCTCCCAAGGGCCAGTTTTGTACGAGCTACGCAAATATGCCTGAAATGAGTCGAGATCGCTACTGTTTGGTATTGTCCCTAACGATAGCAGGTGAGTAATGGATGTGACGTCAGCAAAGTACGCCATCACTTGGCAGGTGAGGAAAAAGAGTGTACGAGGAGGCAGAAGATGACGTGATAGTTTAGCACCGCCTGAATAAGGCAGTCGATGGTTTCGTTTCTTCGGTCTGAGGATGGAAGAAGAAAATTGATGACTCTCATTCCCCGGTCCTGTTTTTCAGAACGGATTCCAGTTGCGCCAAGTATTGGTGCCAGGGCCATATCAATTGGAGCAAAAGACCCTACTTTGGCTTTGCAGGAGAAACCCCCATGGATGAAAAAACGGCATATCTCGGGTAAATTCAAGGTGGAGGCCATATGGATTGGGCGCCAGTCATCTCCAAGGACATGTTCAATGAAAGTGAAAAGTGCCGGCTTTCTCATATCACCCTCCGCCGTTCTGCTGACGCAGACGAATACTTCGATTGCCCAGTTCACAAAGCATGTAGTCTTGGCAGGATCGAACAGAGACTCAGCGAGATTTAACACTCTTTCATCGGGGAAACCACATCTTGTGAGCTTGAGCCACAGTGTGGCCGCAAGACTGTAGAATGGGTACGTATCTTCCCGTTTGCATATCCAATCGGTGTGTTGATCTGATGCAACTGGAAGTTGGTCAAAGTTTTTCAGCTGCAAGAATCGCAGGCATTGGGCAGCTAGGAGGGCTTCGCAGCCAGACTTAGAGATGGAGTAGATCAAAAGGCTCGGACGATCTGCTGTCCCAGATAGTGCTTTCTCGTCAATGAGAAATTCCTTGACAGAGAAGTGGGCGAATTCCAAGTACCTCCCATCTGCTGACTTCCGGATGAGGCTGCTACACATGTGCATAATCTCTTCCTCAGGAACGGTATTCGTGGACTCTAACTGAGCGCCAAGAGTTTCTGGTGTCGACACAGCCTGCCGTAACTCAAGAATTGACAAACGATTTGGCGAAAATCCGATAAACTGAAGGCACATCTGCACCGTTCTCTGGACACCCAAAGAATAATCACCCAGTCGCTCAAGCAAGCGTCGGTAACTTTCCGGTAGAGTCGGAGACAGCTTCTTCAAAGCCTCCAGGCGTTCTTGGTCGTGAGCGCAATTGCCAAGATAGTCCAGTTGACAAACAACCCATCGGAACCTGTGATAAGTCAGCAAACGATTCAAGAAGGTGGTCTGATAGTACATACATTCCCTTTGCCTCGCGTACGAGTGTCTCCATGATTTCGTCCTTGACTTGCAGGTTTGAGATTCTCAGTCGTCCTGTCTGGGTTCTTCTTTCCAACTCCGTGCCGACGTAAAGTTTGATATCATCGGTGTGAGCAGCAATAGGTACATGGTCAAACTCCGATTCGAGGGGAATGCGGATATTGGCATGATCCCTACTGAAGAGAGCCATTGATAGGTTGGTGGGGTATCTTGATAGTGCAACCAATATCTCAACGACATCATCAGTATTGTCGCCACATTCGTCGAGTCCATCAACAATGATGATTGTTTGGTCGAAAAGCTCGGCCATCTCGCAGATGTTGGCTCTGAGCTCATCGGGGTCGGGTTCCGTCAGCAAACCAGTCGGAGGATGGAGCTCATCGTGGTATCGGCGGAGAATATTGAAAGCTTCCGGTTTTTGGAGAGCCAGCTGGTGTGCTATAGCCCCAAGAATATGGATAGGGTTGCCTGTACCAGAATCCTTGTAGTCGCAGAAGAAGTAGCCAACTCCAACTCCTTTGGCAATGTGGCTACGAGTCAAAGCTTCCTGGATAACAGCACCCGCCAGTACTGACTTACCAGCACCGGGGATACCACTAAGCCAAAGCCGTGATTTGGGCGTCTCGAGCCACTGCATGAACCTTGGCGAATTCGTCAACCACAAGCCAGTCATCGGATGCCGTAGCTTGACACTCATGTCTAGCCTAGATCGAGGACTTATTTTCATGAAGTAGTCGAGGATCTTCTGCTTTGGATCGTTGATGTTGATTTGAGTGTTGATTTCGATACGTTTGACGACATCTTCAATCGATGTGACTTGTTTGCTAAGCTCATCCGTCTTGGACAGATTCAGCTGTAGCTTTCGCAGGGTATCCGCGGACAAGGCGACGTTGATGCTTTGCCTGTGACGAGAAAGCTCATCAAGGAATTTCTTGGTTTCCGAACCAGAAAAGGGCCACTTGAGCTGCTGAGTGACGAAGGCCATTCTGGACCGGGTAAAGCTAGCGTTGGCTTTGTCGACCCTTTCTTTGATACTGTTCAGGGTTTTGTAGTAATAGCTCAAATGGTGAGGTCGCAGCGTACGGTCGAAAACATCCTTCCGTGCCTCTAGCTCATTGGCTAGGGCGTAAAGGTGTCGCAAATCTGCCCCCAGAGAATTGATCTCATTGGCAAGGGCTTCAATATCGCTCTTTGCATCTTTGACAGCCCTGGCGTACTTGAATACCGCTCGGAAGACGGCGTCGCTAAGGCTCATCAAGCCAGCGATGCTCGCTGCAATGGAAAGAGGATCGCCCATTGTGAGATTCCACAGAATTGACAGTGATTATGGAATAACCATTATAGACGAGGTCGGAGCAGATGTTGAATAGGATGCTGAGAGAACGGTGAAGCGCGTGGTGTCTCAAACAAGAAGAGCTAAAACAAAAGACTGGGGATACTTTGATATACCTTGTGAGTAAGACACTCCTTCGCTTATCCCAGTATTTGATTGAAGAGCAATGCCTAGTTCGCCTAGATACCTCTTCTATCTGGCGGTTCGCTCTATCAAGGGTGTGTTGCCAGTTCGCCTACAAGTGCGCCGAGGCACATTTTCAAGCCTCCTGGCCACGTCGACGAATAAAAGTCTGTGTGATTGGTGGCCTGGTCTTGAAAACATGGCACTAATGCAATGACAGGTACTTGGCTGCAGCAGTGTGCCGTATACGGAGTAGATGGTGGTCAGCAGCTCGGTGGCCTCACTTTTCTGTCGTGCACCGTCGTATCGTTGGTGGCTTGTCGCCCGCAAGGTGGATGCCTCATGCACTGGCATTGTGCCTTGGCGTACCAGTGAGGAGCAGTCTCTCATGCAAGGACATATCCGTTAGGCCGTATTGTACGCGTCATTGAGGCTGGACAAGACACGTCAGTGAGGTTGGGCAAGACATGGCGTAATAGAGCAGTTATTACGTAGTAGAGCAGTTATTACGTAGTAGAGCAGTTATTACGTAGTAGAGCAGTTATTACGTAGTAGAGCAGTGAAACCAGCTAGTTGAATGATTGGAATAGACATTGGCTGCATTACACAGCCTTCCCACTTAACGCCATGACTTTCTAAACTGAATTGGGTATCAATGTTACATAAAGGCAAAACAAAAGCCGGACAGACTCCTTCGGTGAGACTTCAACTATTCCAGCCGACAAAGCACTTGCTTGAGCCACGGCCAATACGAATCCCGCACCCATTTTCGCAGCAGCTGCAGAGTGCAAATGATCTGATAAATGCCCTTTGAGCTGGAAGTTGACCCAAATGTTACCTTTTGCCAAAGTATCGTCTTCTTCCCCTCAGGCGAGGTGATGACCAGATGCCAGTCATGGCCTTGAATGATGATCCCCGGGAGGAAATCAGGCAGCTGCAGACCGTCTGTTTGCGGTGCAGAATCGTGTGGAGGTTCTATCGTAGCATGGCTTTGCTGCTGGGCGAGACCAAGCAAGTGGCGCAGGAAATTCCAGTGCGCAGCCTGCCAAACTCCGAGTTGCAACCTCGCATTCTCCCAGCCCTCACCAGTCTTCTTAGTCTCGATGCTTAGGGCAATGGGTCGGTCGCGGAGGGGGTAGTGGTCGGTGTGGTTGAAGACGGCACAAGGCAGAGTATCGCGAAGGGTAGCGATGGTAGACGCGCTTTTGCCCGAGTCGATATCGTTGCAGGGATCGATGTAGACGCAGAAGTCGACTTTTTTGGCTGGAGGGACGGATGCATGGTATTCGGAGATGATGGGTGCCGTGGTACTTCAAGCAAACACAGGGTTAGTCAAGTCCAGCAATAGCAAACTGATGTAGTTGGACTTACGTAGCAACAAAATTAACCAGATGAGACCCACGAACTGTCGGCTGCCGTAGTGCCGTCTCGAGAACCCGTTGATGCACCTCCGTATTCCAAGTCGCCTCTGGGTGGTTGTTCCCGTTGCACTCAGCTGCAGCGAAGAGAATGTCCAGCACAAGATCAGGCGACGGGGTATATCCAAGGCCTTGGCGCTCCGTTGAGAAGTATCGATCACTGATAGCACCCTTGCGAGCCCATTTCAAGTCCCAATACTCTTCATTCTCCAGCAAATTATACGTCTCGCGATCCGACACCGGCAGGATGCCCTGTCCGGTCGCAACCAGGTCGATCTCGTCGAGCAGCGCTTCCAGAGCCGGCGGTTGCGGGTGAAACTGGCTGAGCTCGCGCGACAAAACCCCCCGAGCACTGCGTTCCAGAGCGTTGAAGTGTTTCGAAGGCGACGATTGCCCTGATCGGGCTGATTTTTGCGACTGCGACGATGCAAGGGAGAGAGACCCGGATTTCGGCGTGTGGACGTGCTTGCTACTCCGAGGTGCACGGGGTGTTTGGTCCTTGTCTTGTTCGTCGTCGTATGAGTCGAATGAACGCTTGCTAGGGCTTCCGTCGCGGCGAGATGAAGGCATTTTCTTGGCCTTGCGCCCGTTCTTTGATGATTCGGGCGTGGGAGGGTTGAAGCGGCGTCGTTTGCGGGATGGGGGAGGATTGTCGGCTGGACACGACGAGAGTTGCTGCGTATAGTCGGAATCGTGTGGAATCGTATCAAGCCAGTCAAATACTCTATAGCGCGTCGACATGGTCGTGGCGTGCAGCATAAATTGGTGATGCGAGAGTCGAATAGTGGTGATGCGTCGTCATTGTTTTCTTTGGTGGGGTCGAGTGGTTGATGGGGTGAACCAAGCCAATGTGGGTGGCACGTGACTGCAATACAGGGCGAATACTTACTTCACAACAGCCGACGCGACTACAGGTCCAAGAAATGTCAAATATTTTTCGAGTATTTAATCACAACATACTATACATAAGAATGATATTCAGCAAGGAAGTCGTCTTGTGGTGCTTGAAAGATCGTCTCGTGATGTGGGGGGTCTCACTGACGTGTGTGGATTTGCCGATACTAGTTGCCAGTAAGGACTCACGAGCGCGTACACTATTTAGACCAGACAAAGTGATGTCTGGTCGTAATCAGGCTGCATGTGCTCGGTTTTTTCTATAGCTGACCATGAAATATATTTCCTGCAGATTGTGGTTCTTGAACATCTCATCTCTTCAGACTCTCAGTTAGACGTTGCCACCTCCGCGCTTGGACACAGCATATTACTAGTAGGAACCTCCTCTTTTCTATCCAAGTATTTTCACGACCATGACAGAATTTATTCTCTCGTTTCCAACATACGCACCGACTCCGCATATTCAGTTTCATATGTCCTTATAATCGTGTGACCCATCGAAGTAATGGCCGAGCCCAGCCAGCAAGCCTACTATGGGTCTAACCGAAGCAGAATCCACATGCCACGATATGAACCCAATAGAACAAATCTAAAAGCAAGTAACCCTCTGATTCGAGATCCAGCCTTGCAACCGACGTCGTAACCCAGTATTTCATTCCCCTTTCGTCGCTCGCAGTCGAGGCTCCGCAATGCCAAAACAGGACCTGCAAAGGCCAGTTCCACCAATTGCGCATCGGCACATCGAGGGGCAGTCAGGTCGATGAGCTAACCTTGCATAACGGGTGAAGATATGTAGAAGAGGGGAAAGCAAAAGAGTTGTCTGGGTGATTATTCTGCAAAGTCAGGGATTCTATTGTCTCGCCATCCGTTTCATCATGGTTCGAGTATCCGTGTTCTCGCTGCTCGCCGGCGCTTCGGCATTCGTTTTACCCCATGTCGCCGCAGTGGAAGATGTCAAGTATTTCATAAGTTTGTGCGTATATTCTACCTCAAAAGAGTCCTGGAGGTACTTACGCAGACAAGTGGCGACTCCTACTCCGAGACCGGCTTCAACGTCACCGGCACCCAGCCGTCGGCAGCAAATCCGCTGGGCAACCCTAGTCTTCCAGGCTGGACAGCTTCGGGTGGCCTCAACTGGGTTGGCTTCATGGTCACCGAGTTCAACACATCGTTGACCCTGTCTTACAACTTCGCCTACGGCGGCGCAACGGTCGATGCAGATCTCATCGAGCCATACACTGACACTGTTCTCAGTCTAATCGACCAGGTAGACGAGTTCAGCAACAGCATCGCGGACCATCCAGATGAAGCTCCGTGGACATGTGACAACACCATCGTAGGTGTGTGGATGGGTGTCAACGACGTGGGCAACTCGTACTATCTGGACGGCGTGTCCGAGTTGTTGGTCAAAGTCGTCGACGCGTATTTTGAGCAGCTACAAATACTGTACGATGCGGGTTTGCGGAAATTCGCATTGTTGAGTGTGCCACGTAAGTACTGGCTTGATGTGTTCATGTCGGTTGACGAGCTGGGGATACTAAGTAGCCTCAGCCACAAACTTGACTCCTCTGATGCTAGCAAATGGCGAAGCATCCAACAAACTCCTAATTTCAGCTATCGACCAGTTCAACGAGCTCCTTCACAGCAAGTTGGGAGAGTTCAACAAGGCGAATAAAGCCGTTACATCTAAGATCACCAACACTTCAACAGCCTTCAACAAAGCAATCGAGGATCCCGAGGCGTTTGGGGCGCCAGATGCTACTTGTTACAATTCGGATGGCGTATCATGCGTAAGTGGCCAATCACCCCTCGCAGATCGAATAGCTGATGTGCTGTTTTAGTTGTGGTTCAATGACTACCATCCGGCGGTGGCGATTGAGAAACTCGTAGCAGCCCAGGTGGCGAGTGACTGGGATGGCTTTTTTCAATGAAAGGGTATTCTCTACGAGGTTAGAGAGCGGTTCTTGGGTACGCCGCCACAAATTGGCCCACGAAATCAATCAGAGATTCTAGCTCGTTTGGCAGATTGGTTTCCATCTACAGCAGTCTCGCGGCTTGATTTGTTTATTATTTTGGTCATCTTCATACGGGCTGCATTCCTATCACCAAGAGCCCTTTTATCGCTCCCGGGTAGTTCGATAGGTTCTCATGCCTCATTTGAAACTTATGGGACAGTCAATGATGTTGCAGACAAAAGCCAAGTGCACGACCTTATCCAATTGCTCAAACATGATACTGTTTGGATTAGCAGTTAAGTCTTAGCCGAAGTAGCCCCACGCATTAAGAAGCTGGAGCGTTTTGAAACAAGGCTGAATATGCTGGTTGTGTTTTACCTAACCCCGCAGGTTGGCCAGGAGTTCTTGCGGCATGAATCTTGTCAGGATTATCAGTTATGCGTTTCAGCAACAGGCCCCTTATTTTTACAACAAGAAGATACCTTCCTGCATGCATAATCAGACCTTGACGCCTACGAAAGGAAACTCGCGACACTAACCCTAGGAGCAGAGATGCCCAACGTTCTTTTTAGATGAATGACAAGTCGCTGCTAGGTGTTGATATCTAGGCATTCAAGTGTCATACATCCCTTTTTGCTGTCAAGAAATGCTAGTCATCGACAGCATTCGAGTTGATCGGGATGCCCGTCCCCTTTCACTGCCAAAACCAGCACGCAACGCCAAGAACTTTCGGGCCGCTTAGTTGAAAAGGCTAGAACTACTTAGGCCAGTTCTGGATGAGCCTTATTATCGCTATTGGCTGCCAGAACGCATCTCAGGGCCCAGGCTCCTCCAGCTGCCCACTAGCCATGTGGCGCCACGCTTAGAGCTCGCCCGATACAAGTAGCCCCTCGATAGTCTGCAAACTAAGGTAGGGCACAATTTCCGCAGTTGTTGGGCTTAGCTATGGCGTGCACGTTTTCGTTTAGCTGGCTTTGAGTGAGGACCGGTAGTGAATACTGAAACTCGAAATACTTGGGATCTGCGTGATGCAGTGTTTCGAAATACTTGGCATGCATCGCGAACGATTGAACGTGCATAATGCGATGACGTTACTTTTCTTGGGAGCAGGACCTCATTAGTAACCCTCAGTATTGAAATGATAGGTGGGGCGATTGTACCACACATCTCGACCCATGAGATGCGTATCTGCTGGCTGTGCCAATGCCACATCCGATGATGGAGATCTTGGATGATGAGAAGCTATTTATTGTCACCAATCACAGCAGGAATGGACCGTCTTTCTTTACAAGATGTGGTCCTAGGAAGAAACAGAAATTGTACCATTAGCATGACGAGATACAAAGGAAACGTGTCGTCCAAGGTAATTGAGTTGTTGAGAGCACTAACCTTCGTCGAGCAAGGTCAAAAGAGGTCAGACTTCCAGAGACCAGCGGAGAGAGAAACCTTGGGATGGCGATGAACTTTCCAAGACAAGTCAGGCAACCATCTAGCCGCGCTTCAGGAGAAGATGACCCGGTTTCATGAAATTAATCTTCACTGTGCTAACAGCCCTAAATGTGGATTGAACCAGTCTTCTAAACCAGAGCTCTGAGGATCTGTCCGTAGCTATCCTTTGACTGTCGAGGTACCTGCGCATATCCATGTCTCATGCTTCGAGCCATCACGACACAGTCCTGCTGCAACTCGTACCGCCCGGTAACCCTCTACCTGTTCCTGGCGATTTGTCCTCGCACTAACAGCCCGGCCCGGTACTCCCGGTGGCTAACCCTAGGCCATCCCAGAGCACGTTCCGTCGCACCCTCCACGGCTGTCAGCCGAGTCAGGGTCTGAGTTTCGTTTCAGAGCTGAGCCACCAGGTCGGTATTCGCGCACACGCGTATGCAGGGGATGAACGCCACCGGCCTGCTCGACTTTGTGGCCGTCACCCGAAAGAGTCAAGGTTGAGGTTGGCACGAGAAACGACGACCCACCCACCCCTTACACCCTCAACGCCAACGGACCAGCGGGGAGAGATGCGTTCAGATGGCGTGGAATGTCACTGAACACCGAGGTCATGTCACCTCCCTACCAAAAGAGTTGAGCCTGTGAAACTGTGACTCGAAGGCTTCTTTCTTCAGCACCTCTAGCTTGCAGACATGTAGTTGTTACTCTATTTCCAAGTATGTAAGACGCCCTTATCCACAAGCCGTCCTCCCCCTCCGATGTGATCATCGCTGCCAGCACGCAGCAGTTCCAGACCCTACATGACCACAGAGGCTTTAATACTCAGGGGGACCGCCTCGCTAGCCAGGCAATAGTCTTCCCAATTAGCCTCACCTAGCTGCCACGATCCAGTCTGTCCCGCATGCCATTCCCTCTTGAGCCGACCGCCGGTTCCAAAAGGGATTGATCTTGTTTGCGCTGCTGGAAAAGGGGACAACACCAGCTTATAAGGCTAGTCGACAGCCCGTACTACAATCGGCTTCCTGTGCGTCCCCGTCTGTCCTTCACTTCCGTCACTCCTTTCACCATGACCAACTCGCTGCCCCTAAAGCTCGCGGCGGGCGTCGTTGTTTTCTTTTTCCTGCAAGTCGCCATTCTCGAGCACTGGCTCAGCCTTCGTTTTCCCCTCCTCACCCAAGACGCCGCCAAAGATGTCGAGCATTCGCACAAGATACTCGACATCCAGCACCACGGCGGCAACGACTGCTTCGAGAGCATCACGCCGGCGATGCTCAACCACTCGGAATCCATCCGCCAGTCGTGCATGAACTCGCCGTCGCCGTTCAAGCAGAGCAACTTCCGCATGGCCACGCTGATGGCGCATTTTGGACAGCCCGAGTCGCACTACCAGCGCGCCATGCAGACACATGATGCTCGGGGCTGTTCACAACTACCCCCTGCACGTCATGTGTCGTCCCATTATTGATGACCTGTGGAACAAGCCCGCCTTCATCCTCTCTGTCATCCTGGACGAGATGGCTAAGCCACCGGACGAGCGCCTGCAGTGGCTGCTCTGGGCCGACCGCGACACCATCATCCTTGACTACTGCCGCCACCCCACGAGCTTCCTTCTCCCGCAAGCCGACTCCTCAGCAAGCACGCGGTCCGCCAAGGGAAACCCTACCCATCTCCTCGTCTCCAACGACTGGAACGGCTTGAACAACGGCGTATTCCTGGTCCACGTCGACCAGTGGAGCATCGAGCTCTTCTCCGACATCCTCGCCTTCCGACACTTCCGCCCCGACGTGAAACTCCGCTTCACCGAGCAGAGCGCCATGGAGATCATCATCAAGGAAGACAAGTACAAGAGCGGCGTGCAGTACGTCCCGCAGCACTGGTTCAACGCATATCCGGAAGGCCTCGCCGGCGAGCTGATCACCCGGACGAATGCCAGCGGGCTGCCTGAACGGGCCGCCCGCCGCGGCGACTTCCTGGTGCACTTCGCCGGAAACGGCGACAAGGGAAGGGCCATCAACGAGTGGCTGGACACGTCTAACAAGGTCGGCAACGTGTGGCAGTCTGGACGGGTGCAACGGGACGTGACGGAAGAGGTGGTCGAGTACTGGGTCGACGCCCAGCTAAAGTAAAAGCAAAGGCAAAGCGTGCAATTATATAAACATGACAGCATTCAGTCTCGTACATAAAGGCCTAGCTTGCATGTGTTGGAACACGAACTGACGATGGCGTTTAGTGGTAAGGGATACAAATTGGATTTTACATAGATGTACCGGCGATCTTCACTGGGTATTGTCTATCCGAACACTTCAATCATAAAGTGATACTCAATCCTACTTCCGTCGTGTCGACCTCGAGTGGTGAGCTCCCTGCACTTATCCGCCAGAATCTCGCCCACAACAGGGGCACCGCAGTAAAAGATGCCTACTTTGAGCTCTTCATCCTCACCGTAGTCCTTGCCAGAGGAGCCTGAGCCATTCATCTTCTCAGTTGACCGCTGCTTGCTAGCCCGAAACTTTAGCATCTCGTCATAATGTTCATCCAGAATCGTCTCAAAGTCCGGCCGTCCAAAGTGCGTTGGGTTCAGCAGACCCGTCAGCGGCGAGGCAGGATGTTCGTCGGTGCGGTGCATCTCGAGCAGCCATCGGTAGACGTGCGTAGCGATCTCGTTTCGTTTGGCGGTGACGTGGGTGTTGATGCGGATGTCGAGACATGGGCGCTCCTCGTGCTTGCGATGCCACTCTTGGCTGAGAGAGACTTCGTTGAGGAGATCGGCCAGCCATTCGAGGTAGTTGCGGTCGCGGACCATCCAGTGGAAGTCGACGCGGCGGTATTCGTCAGCGAATGTGTGAGACTCGTTGGCTTGGGGTTTGCGGTTGTCGTTGAGGAGGTCTTGGCCGATGGCGTCGAATGCGTCGGGTTGTTGGTGGCCGTTGACGTTTGTGCTTCGGTCCTGTTTTTCCTGAACTTTGTTGTCCGTGTTTTTGTCCGCGTTTCTATCTGCTCGATACTGATCTGAAGCTGTAACTGTAGCATCCAAGTCATGCCGATGTATATCCCTCCGGCTCCCAGGCCCGCCATGATCCAGGTCGTCATTGTACTGCAAATCGGCCAGAATCCCCGAAAACGGAGTAACTCCAATACCCGCACCGATAATAACCGAGTGGTTAAAGTCGTAGAACCGCTGCGACGGCGCCCCAAACGGTCCGTTGATGCCGACGTCAATGTCCGACTCTCCCACCCCGGTGCCCAACTTGCGGAGCCTGCTAGTCCAGTCGCCATCCGTCTTGATGTGCACCATCATCTTGTTTCCGCGGCAGAACGACACGGTAAACGGGTGCCACTGGAAGAAGCTGATCTCGGGGACCTGCAGGAAGATGTACTGGCCGGCCTTGTACTTCCAGAGACGCTCGCTGGGGATGACTGCTGTGATCTCGACCGTGTCGTCGTCCAGCACCTTGAGCGTGGCTTTGATGGGATGGAAACCGAGAAAGATGCGCACTGCTCGCTCGACCAGGACCAAAAGGGTGGGAAAGGCGAGGAAGTACCCAAACATGGGCCACTGGAACAGGGCAGCCGTGCCGTGAGCCATCATCAACCCGATGATGGGAAACATGAGCAGGTGGCCGAGCTGGAACACCTCGTAGTTCCACCTACGGACCTGCGGCATGCTCAGCAAGCAGAGGAGATAGAAGAGTCCGAGAGCCGTGATTCCAGTGAAACCAGGGAGAGAACGGACGTAGTCGATGTACGGTCGAGGGACCATGTCCGCACCAAGCACGGCGGCTACTTGATCCTCGTTGGAAGGGTCACTTCCGCTAACAAAAGAGCCCGTCAGGTGGCCCAGAGCATGCAGCGTAGCTAGCAGAACAGCAACGCAGGAGATGCGGATATGGAAGCCCTGCGAGAGATCCCAGTTGAAGAAGCGCGAGATGTGGTACGACCTACGCAGCCACGTCGAAAAGTACCGCGACATGCTGAGGATCAAGAAGAAAAAGGTTGGATACAAGGCCCCCGCACACGTCTTGGCCATGACGATGCCCCAGCCGAAGGCATCGCGATACTGCGGCGTGGTCTGGTACTTGACGAGCTGCCAGACGCCAAACGCCAGCTGCATCGCGACGACGAGGCCGATGAAGCCAACCTCGGGCGCGTGGACGGCCCAGTACGCGCGGATCCTGCGCCAGCCGGCGACGTGCCTGAAGTAGCTCTTCTCGTCCTGCTTGGCCTTCTTGGCCTGCTGCAGCGAGGGGATCTTCCAGCCGCGGACGAGGCGGGCGAAGGCGTCACGGGGAACGGCCTGGGCGTTGGAGCCCATCATGCTGCGGAGGAAGGCATGGCGGGCTTCGTCGTCGCGGGCGCTTGGTCTCTTTACGGCGAGGTTGTCGTGGGCTTGGTCGAGGTTTCGCTCGACTTCGCTGTAGTCGATGTGGCCGTCGCTGTTGCGGTCGAGGGCATCGAGGAAGCTGGTGATTTCGTCGTCGTTGAGGTATTGCACGTTGTTGGAGGAGCGGACAGGGTGTTTTGCCATGAACGATGTGCGATCATGTCCAGCCATGTCGAGTTTGTAGATTACGGCGATCAACCGAATGGAGTAGAGAGAGGCTGAGAGGGAGACACATGGTAACGGCCTTGATGTTAACTGTTTTTGAGCCGGTTTCTACATACCAAGACTCCGGTACGTCAGACGCTTGTGCGCCAAGGTCTAGATCGAGCTGAGCATGAATCGTAAAGATGACTTTGAAGCGCGCTGTGATTGCTGCAGAAGATGCGGGCCGCAACTTCTCTCCAACCGCTTTGAGTTTGATGGAGGCAGTAATATGACGATGCCCAGCAGAACGGGTGCTTGGCATGCTGTAGTTTTCTCGCCAGATACTAGATTGCGGTGTGGCCGTCCAATTGTGTGTGTCGAAGAGCGTTGGCTGGTTCTGGGCGAAGCTTGGCAACGCTAGCTACAGATAACAGGGCGATGATGACGCGTAGACGTATTATGCTTAAATGGATGAAGGCTTGAAATAAAGCTATATACAAATCTGGTTATGAATACAACTGTCCCTTAGCAGATGCTCCTCGCCCCGTCGCCCGTGAGCGTCCAGTTGACGTTGTCACCACACGGCGACTCCCGGACCGTGGTGCCGTCCACTCTCAAGGTGATCGAGACATCCTTCGTGTTGGGAAACTCGGAGCGAGCCGACACGCGCACCTCGCCGCCGCCGTCGACGGTGCCGCCGAGGATGGACAGGTTGTAGCAGTTCTCGACCAGCACGGCGTTGTTGTCGTTGCCGGCCAGGTCGACGGTGGTAATCTCGGCGCCGCCCGACTGCGACACGCAGAAGACGCCCCGTCCGCCGCCGCGCGACACCACCCTGTCGATGTAGACGTTGGTGTTGTAGCTGCCGTCGGCGTTCTGGCCGTTGTTGTTGGCCATGCGCAGCGTCGCGTAGCCCGTGCCGGCGCCGACGTTGTCGCCGTCGACGAGCCCGACGCGCGCGTTGGTCGTCTTCTGCAGCAGCAGCCCCGACTCGCCGACGTCGCGCGCGATGACCTCGTTGATGGTCAGCCCGTCGATGTTCCACGTCTCGACGGCGTGGCTGCCGGCGCCCGTGACGGTGACAACGTCCATCTTGACGTTGGCGTTGGCCGCCTCGTCGCGGTCGAAGCGGATGCCCAGCCCGTCGCTGAGGTTCAGCGTGATGCGGCCCAGCACTAGGTCGCGCGTGCCGTAGAACCGCAGCCCAAAGTACGGGCTGCCCGTCATGGCCAGGTACGGGATCTGCACGCCCGTCGTGTCCAGCGACTCGATGGCCCCGTGGCCGCTGCGCGAGGCGACGTCGATGGTGCCGCAGCCCTCGAAGATCTTGCCGCTGCCGATGCTGATGGTGCTGGCCCCGATGGAGCCCGACGCCATGACCGATACGCGCTGGCCGCTGCTGATGGAGTCGACGGCCGCCTGGATCGCCGCCCCGTAGTCGGAGCCCGTGTAGACGGTGCTGGAGCCGAGTGTTGACGTGAACGAGCTGCCGGAGCCCGTGACTCTTGCGTCCGGCGTGCCCGAGCCGCACTGGGCGTGGACCGCCGAGACGAGGCCGAGCATCGCTGTGACCAGAGAGAATCGAGTCATGGTGTTTTACTGTTTAGCTTCTCGAGTATGAGAATTAGCTGAGCAGCATCCTCTTCTCGACTCCCAAACAAGCCGTTTTAAGCCCATCCAGCACCCTGCCGATCGACATTGCCCAGCCGGAGCATGCCATCCCGCAGCGTATTTCCTCCGGTGCAGCCGTCAGTTAATCCACCAATTCCGACTACACCGCCGCAGCAGCACCGCGGGCGAAGTCGTGAATAAGGTTAATAGAGTTGTTTTATACCCCTGAGACCAAGCCCTGCTAGTCCGCGGCGGAGTGGCCGTCTTTCCGGACTCCGGGGGTAGGTCCTTGCTCCTTACACCGGTATTTACCTCAACATGTTTCAGAGCCAGGTACTTTTCATGCATGCGGTACCGTGTCTGAATGGGTGTCTCGCCGTGTCTTGGCCCGAGCCAGCGGGGTAGTCGAATAAGAAGTAAGATGGCGCAGTGCATCACGTTTATTCAGGCTAGATCGTGCGTCTTCATACGGCAGCACGTTGTAGAGCGCGAACCCTCCATTATGGACTTGGGTGTTCTTTAGATGGTTTACTTCTGGGGATTTCTGTCGAGTCCTCATCCTCATCTGAGTCGACCACATCCATCTATTTTAGAAGGCTTGCTAGCGTATTCTTCCGCCGTAAGAACGGCATCTGTCGGATTGGGTCCCATGTTCTCAATGACACCCCGGGGGCGTTCCAGCACCCGCCCGTCAAACAATGCATCTGCTCGTCAGTCAACCACCCTACTCGTCAACTGACCGCCTCATTCGTCGACCGGCAGTTCTAGTATTTTTTTATTTGTTGTGGATCTAGAACTGTCTTCTTTTTTACCTTGTGGTAGCAACACGCCTTTGATGGAGCGGACATCTATTCCTAAACATAAGCTGTGGACCCAGACAAGCGTCTTCTGGTAGCAAGTACTGTGCGCAAATATCTGCCGTTCAGCACCATATTGAAACAGTGGTCTTTCAACGAAGCCCAATGCACAACAATATCGACAGTAAACAAGCCGATGACTTGTATTGAGATTAGCAATATTCATTAGTTGCCCAACCATGGAGCGTACCTTTTCCATTGTGCTTTGATATGACGACGTTGCTGTTGCTGGATACGAGCCTCTTCCGCAAATCGACGTTGCTTCACGGATACTGCTTCTTTAGAAACAGCGGAGGTGTTACCTTATATAATTTTACCTGGGTGTGTCATGTCGCTGTTGGAAAAACATGCAACTTTTGCCTTGCTTTTGTGTTTCTCGCCTAACTGTACAATGGGTCATGGCAGGGTTCTGACGATCGGCACTGGCACAACACCGCGTCATGCAGACCATTAACGATTGGCTCCTAACACTACGCGACGCCACACAGTCACAGTCAACGACCAGGTCTTAACGCATCATCACGTCATGTCGATAGGCTAGATGGTTGGCCTCAATATGCAGAGAATGCTGTTGGCGAGACTCATCAGTGAGCGTGTTTTGACATCATTGGGCTGCACGGCACCCTTCGAGATCTCCTCTCACTCACCACAACGGTTTCTCAACGATACCGGGGATGAGACGCTGATATTGGCTTAATCATCCATAATCAGCCATAACCCGTGTCAGGCGTTCCATTATAGTGGGCTTGTCCTGTTGTAGGCCATTTAATAAATCCCTGTACCGAGGTAGATATCCCACGAAAGGATTCTTTGGGTGTTTGTGTGTCACTGGGTCATTGGACGCTGGTGTACAGCCACGGTTACACGACATGACTGCCCTGCCAACACTACATGCATCATCATATGAATTGGCCTGTTGACCCACCGCTTCTGACTATTAATATGTCCGTACTCTTCTAAGACCCCCATTAACACTGATTGGTATGACACCTCTGGCACTATGAGCTCCCGTTGTATTCTCTGCGATCGATCTTTTAATAGCAATGAAAGCCTGCGGCAGCACACACGGGATTCGCCAGCCCATACCAAATCCCTCAACTGCGAGACATGCGGTCGGTTCTTCGGCAGCCCGGAGGCTCTGGAGCAGCACCTGCGTGATTCCCCTGTCCATACTCCATCCTTTGATTGTGACGACTGCAATCGATCCTTCAGCAGTCCCGAGGCTCTAGAGCAGCACCTACAGAATGCACCAGCGCATACCCCGTCTTTCGACTGCGAAACATGCCATCGATTCTTCAACAGCCAGGAGGCCCTGGAACAGCACCTACGCGACTCTCCTGTTCATACTCCATCCTTTGACTGTGACGACTGCAATATATCTTATGATAGCAAGGAGGCGTTACAACAGCACCTGAAAGATTCACCTGCACATACCCCGTCATTTGACTGCGAGGCATGTGATCGATCCTTCGGCAGCCAAGGGGCTCTAGAGCAGCACTTACACGACTCTCCTGTTCACCGACAAATTATAGAAACCCCTTTGGATGCCTTTTTCCGCTCTTTCCCAACCTTTGATTACAAACCTTCTCTCCCACCAGCTGTTTCGTATGCCAAATTGCGGGTATACGAGGGATGGAGTCGTGGCCATACCGAGTCAGACGATGCGTGGAACAGGTACCAAAATGCGCTGAAAAGCGAGCTGCGCTTGTGGTACGGTACAGAAGACGATTTGACTGCGTGGCATGCACTTTGTCGTGCAATTGGTATAGAGCCGCTTCCAAAAACGTGTGAGCAATGCGAGGAGGTAAGAGACGGTGCAACGAAATCTAGTCGATTCAGGCTGACGCGGGTCACAGGCTGCACGAAGGACACACGTCAATATCGTTGATTTGATCGAACTGGGACGAAGTGACAGTGGAGGAAAAGTTCAGACCTTCCGCGATGTGGCAGAGCTGCGAGCTTACACCAAGGAGACAGGCAAGATATTCCACAACACGACCGACCAAGACGGCGGCAACATTGTCTTGAGACACCTTCTTCGGAATATTTTTCGCGGAGGCTTGTAAATGGTGAAGGCTAGTATCCGTGAACTGCCGATTCCTAGGGATTCTCAGCGAGATGTACCGTCTCCATGTCGCACCTACGACGGAGAATGATCATGCAGGTCAGGCCATCTTGTTGTAAATTCTTCCTCCCAAGAACGAGATTGAAACACGAGAACCAGATGTGCAGGAGTCCACTTCGACGCTATGTGTGGTCTTTCTGATGATTGGAAAATTCCATGTCGGCGGAAAACGTGCGATGAGACAGACAAGGGTTGTACGATATCGACGAGAGCGCTATCAAGCTCTCGAGAAGATGGATTTGTGTTGGTTGGCTAGCTTAGACCACGAGCTTCGAGCTGCCCCGCGCTCATCAGCAATTCCACCTCTACCACCAACTGGAGAGCCCAAGATCGTTGACTCTGAACTGAAGCTTTCCCAGGACCAGACTAGAATTCATAATGGAGCACTGCGGCCCCGCGACTGGGTTCAGAACGTTCAGTCCATCAAGCAGCATCCTAAGAGTAGGCACTCACAAACATACTGTTCGCGTCGCCAGAAACACGTTGCACAAGCTGGTGCTAGGTAGCGAAGACGTCTATCATGTAGGAGGCCTACTGAATATACCCCCCCCCCCCCCCCCCGCATACATTTCAATTTCATTCCTCTTGCCGGCAGTTACATAATTTCCATAATATCAGCTACCATTGATATTATATATCATTGAAGCAATGGATATCGTCATGGACCATCGACTTTGCAGAATTTCCAAAGGGCCGCGCACCCTTTCAGCTCGAACAGCAATTTTCCATCCTTGTCGACTGTCAATTGCCGCATTTCTTTGACATCTTTCGCTTCCTCATAAAAGACCGATAAGTGATATCCTCCCTCTGGCTGATGTGAAATTGCGAAATGCTCTTTCCCAGCTTGTGTCCAAACTCTTGCGACAACATCCGCTTTGTCATACCTAATGTACCGTCCCGTTACAAATTCACGGAATCCAAACTAACCATCTTTCTTAACGCAGCGCCATCGAAAGCCCCCCCAAGCATGAAGAGTCTCATGTAAACACACCCTGCCATTAATGACGGACAGATATTTGCCTTCGTTGCGGATCCGAATGATAAACCAAGAGTTTTAGGTAGGAACAGACCCAAAAGACGGAGAGTCATCTGGATTCTGAGTATCGAGGGTGATGGAGGTATCGGTTGGAGTAGGACATAAATCAAGCGAGGCGATTGATAGTGTTTCGGCGCTCTCGTTTTCGAAACTCATTCTTGAAGATGTGTCTGGTGATGTTCGAATGTGGTTCAGAGGGCTTCAGTTAACTGCACTGTTCTAGCTGGTGTACAAATTGAAATCAGTCGCCTCGGAACAGACGCGGTTTTTAACAGTGTGGCCATTTATAACCCCCGCCTATCCATTGGACTACAATGATTAGGGCAGGGCGTAGACTGTAGTCTAACTGAAAAGTAATTATTGTCAGCGGCACTGTTGAAAAGCTTTGGTCACATCGATAATTCATGGTCACAAAAAGTATGAAGGAATCAGCTCGAGGGTTCAGCCGTTACTTTGAATGGCTCTATTAGAAGTACAGCCCAGAGTATCTACGATGTACCTACGATTTGATTGGGGTTTTTCATGAAGGTGGGAATGTAGTGAGAGCTCTTTGGGATAAGGTATTTGATCCCGCCGGGACCATTGCTACTGCACTGGTGGTACACGCTCTTGACGTGGATGGACAGAGACTAGCGAGAAGCCCACCCAGAACAACTTTGGGGAAAATTGCAAGCGCTCAGATACGCTCAAACAATAATTACGTCCCATATCCTTTAAGCATTTTCCCAGGTGATACATGGCCATTCAAGAGCACTAAGCATGAAACAAGTGTGTATATATTCGTGGCAAAGTGGAATGCTTGCTAATGCGTAGTATGACACTGGACTTTGGTGTGACACGAAATAATCAGTCTTAATTCTACTGGGACGTGGATTGTATTGTAATAGCTCTAGTGCAATTCACTCAACACCACGATGCCTACATGCTATGTCTGTCGCATGACCGAACTAACAATGGAGCTGCAGAACCTATTCTTCGTCTGAACTAAGTTTGGCGGAGTCGGGCCGAATCACACTCGAGGCGTAAGACCCCCTGCGCCGGCGATGCTACGTGCGTCGTGACACTAATTTCATCATTATGGAGAATTTCGGATCCCCCAACGGTTCAGTTTTGCCTGTCCAGGGCTGCGGAGGATAGCATATAGAGGATCGGGGTCAACATATCACATCGGAAGGTCGGGATCAATGGGATAAAAGTTCTTGATTTCTATCTATCCTAGCGGGAAAGAAAGGTCACCAAATACCTGATTTAGTCCGTAGGAAGGAACAGGAATCGTGTCATTCATAATGATGAGAAATGAAGTGAAACGTGCTATCCAGCATGACTAGGTTATTGACGGCATCAAGTTTTGTTGAGAGAGGTCAAATTGATCAACCTTTGGAAGACCAGCCGGCCTAGGAAGCTTGTCATGTGGGGGAACCTTGCGTTAGCCTATGCAATGCGACACAACTGATGTAGTTGTGGCCAGGACGACGTTTGGGGGCCATTGGATGCCCATTTCTTATAAGTTCGACAGGAAACCGTTGACCCTCTATCACACTTTAGGACGAGGATCTTTGCGATTAAAACACGTAAATCACAGTCTTATAGACCTGTTCTATAGATGAGATTATGTTAGTTGACATCAAGGGAAGCTCCTGCTTTTCGTGACGAATTCCGTGGTCTTAGACAGGCCGGGAAACGTTCTCATCTATCCGGGACCTTATTTCAATCATCGGGATCCGCTGATCTCCTAATTATGTGACACGCCGGACGGCTGAGCATGGCTGCGACTGGAATGCAGTGCTTACTATGCGATGTCTCTCTTTTCTCCCTCATCGGCGATTAACGGGGCCAGCTAATTGTCTAATTCTACCTCTTAATCACCTTTCTCTCCTTGAATGTCATAAGCCCACGGCACCATCTTTGCCCGATGTATGCGCTGGAGACGCCTGTATCTAGGAACGCCGAAAGGAAAGACCTTCACATCTTAAACCAAGCCTACTGGAAGTGCTGCGCTAGACTGCGGGGATGTGAATTGAAGAGCGGAATGGCGGGTGACTTTGGGAGGGTAGAGCTATGGCGGTGGTGTAGCTAAGATTTCGCACGTGGTTGAACAGGTAGACTTGTTTTGTGTAGGACGAAAGATCAATAGCTAGAGACAATCAGTCTTGGTAGTTCCATATTTAGAAGCTTAAGCACACCTTCATAGCTACCCATAGCCTTGCCAGCCGTGTGTATCTAGCTAAAGATTAGTAGTTTGAGCTATGGCTCACAGACGAGTCCCCAGCCATGTTAACTATTGATGCCTGTCCAACAGACTTCGTCGACGATTGTAGAGCCATTTTCCTTCGGTAACCGCCGCTCTACACATTCGGAAATCTCTGGAAGCGGTGTCACATCTCCAGGCGGGGGCAGAGAGCGCAATGGCCTCGATGGCAAATGCAACGCCGGCTAAGTCGGATGAGTCGCGACGTGAAGAGTGGGAAAACAAGATGGAAGACTGTTCAGACTGAAACCCTACACATGGGTGGAAATACAATAGAGCTGCAATACGAACAGGGATAGACAGAAGAGGCTCTAGCTGCATGGCAAGATCGACCGCGATGAGAGAAGAGGCTATCCTCAATCTCACTCTCGCACTAAATATCAGGCGAGGCAGGGTCCACAATGCTTTGGCACGAGGATTGATGGGGCTCATATTCCGAGACGCTGCTACATGAGGTGGTATTGCTCCTCCAATTGGTTGGCTATCCTCATTCGACGGATATGGCGTTTGAATCCGTGAGACTGAGATGGTTGGCAAGATAAACGATTGCATTTGCAAAGCAAGGCGTTCTGTATCACATTATAATGACACCTCTACCTCTTATCCGGGCTCTTGGTATCCTTCTCTTATATTCCTGTGATGGCTTCCCATACATCGTGGGCGGTGTATGGCTATCGACCGGCTACGGCGAGGGTCTGCACAACGGCTTCCACGACGTCAATTCCTGGATGGGCCGTGTCATGAGAAGCATGTAAAACAAGGTTGCTGTATACCGTGCTCTTCAACTAGGTCATTATTACCGGATTTTGGATGTGGATAGTATATCCGGCTGGGGTGGTGCTGTTGTCTGTGCTTTATCTGATTGTCAAGATGGCGCGGACCGCAAGGATTACGGGCGTGAGATCATGGAAAGATGGTCCTCTGGTGCCTTTTTGCAGGTAGAAACTGGAAACTATCATAAACTATGAAGTCCTCACGTATCTATCTCATGGGGAACAGTCCCCTAGGCCATAAGGTATACTTAAACCTAAGAAATAACTTCTCATCTCCGCACCTCCAGATAGCGACGTAGAGGAAACCAGCCCACATGGCCGATGCAGTTAACAAGGGGATACGAGACGTCATTGACTTGAAAGCTAAACTATCGAAGCCCTCTAACCAAGTTCCGAGGTACATACCACGTTGCGCGGAGACAGGCCCAAGTTGGAAGGTGAGGCAAGACAACTACTGCATGCCAAGGAATTATCCATGACATGACGCCACACCTTATCATTCCCCGCACGCGGCGGTCCTGAATTTACATTCCTCTTCTGGAAGTCTCTCAGCAATGAGCTTATTCCATGTGAGCACTAACATGTCATACTACGTCTGTACCGGGATCCGAATCCTCGATCCCCGCACGATGTCCGGTGTTCCATTGACAAGCTTCGACTGCGCCCGGATGCTCGGGATGGAAATAAGCTTATAAATAGTGTTCCAAATTGCTCGAAGGTAGTTCAGACAGCAGTCGACTCGTATCTCAAGTCTGGCCCCCGACTTTGCCAACATGTTCAAGGTCCTATCAGCCTGTGTCGCTGCGGCTTGCGTTTCCGCTTGCGTGACTGACAAGGCGGAAACAGAGCGTCTTCTGAGCAGACGCCTCAGCCGAAACCATGGCAGTCGCCATCTAAAGCGCGACGTCGTCGAGTTCCCGCCGGCACTGAGTGAGACCGAGTCTATCCTTGTCAACTCGTTTGACAACAATTCCATCGCCGACTGGTCCCTCTACTACACGTCAGGCTACCGTTTCGCAGGTCACAACAAGACGCAGGCGGAGTGGACGCAGCAACAATGGATCGATTCGGGCTGGGAGTCGTGGCTGGCCGAGTATTGGATCCGGTATACTGAGCCGCGTGAGAGCTCCCTAACGTTGAATCGACCAGACGGCTCGTCTCATGCGGCCCAGCTGCTTGAAGATCCGCTCGACGTGGACATCCAAACCACTAATGTCAATGAAAAGCCGGCATTCCATGCACTCACAGGCAGCGGGAACATCACAGCAGAATATGTCTACGTTGGGTGAGTGACGTCTTCGTGAATCTTTCAGCTTCCGGATCATTTGAGATTTAACAAGGCAGTGGTTAGTCGCGGCTCGAAGCAGGATTATCAACGCCTACTGGACCTCAATGTGACTTTGGAAGGAAAGATTGCTCTAGCCCAGTACGGCGGCTCTAATCGCGGTGTCAAGATTAAAAATGCAGAGGTGTGTTGTGCCTTGAAGCATGAACCCGCCCGAGTATCGAGCTGCCTGCCGAAAGCAAGGCCGGCGGTAGTCGGGCATTTGTTTCTTTGTACTAATTGATATTGTAGGCCAATGGCATGATCGGGGCGATTCTGTACACAGATCCGTTGGAAGACGGCTTGATCACGGAAGAAAACGGCTATTTGCCGTATCCTGGTTCGTGATCTGTTGCGACTTTCCGATCGACTTACGGAGAGATGTGAGACTAACCAAGCTATTAGACGGTCCTGCCAGACACCCCTCATCCATCCAGAGAGGAAGTATGCGGTGGGCATCGCTTTCATTTGGAGACCCATCGACTGTAGGCTATGCCTCAACGAAGGATGCTCCTCGAGGCGACGTGAGCCCCTACGGTCCCAAGATCCCGTCTATCCCCATCAGTCCGAGGGACGGACTGAAACTACTCCACGCCCTCGACGGACATGGCGTCTCTGCTGAGGAAGCCAACCGAACTAATTGGATAGGTGCCTTCTCCAACATCAGCTATAGTAGCGGTCCGGCTCCCGGAGCCACCTTAAACCTGGTCAACTTCATGGACGCCAGCATAAGACCAGTGTGGGATGTGCTGGCTACAATCAACGGTACCAATCCCGACGAGTATGTGATTATCGGCAACCATCGTGATGGCTGGACAGCTGGAGGAGCCGCCGACGCCGTATCTGGGGGTTCCATCCTTGTAGAGATGGCCAAGGCTTTTGGCAAGCTCCTCGAACAGGGATGGAAACCCAGAAGGACCATGTAAGCCTGGTGTAGGAAGCTGCGGCGCTGAGTACATCTATTTAACTGGAGTACAGTATCTTGGGTTCCTGGGATGCCGAAGAGCTCGGCTTGATGGGATCTACAGAGTGGGTTGAAGACCACTTGCCTGACCTTATCAGCAAGACGGTCGCTTACATCAACGTCGACACTGCTGTAGCCGGACCTCGAACTTCCATCGCCGGCTCCGGTGAGATCCAAGCCATTGCTATCGAGACGATGAAGAAGATTGTTTTCCCAGAGGGCTATGGCGCTGGGCCCACGTTATACGACGTGTGGTATAATAGCACCGAGGGCGTGATTGGGCCGCTTGGCAGCGGTAGTGACTTTGCCGCGTTCTACCACAACGGGATCGGTTCAGTGAGTATCTTGAGAATGCCAATTAAGATGTGGTCTTGACTGACATCGGCCGACAGATCGATATCTCGGGAGAACCTGGCCCCAACGATCCTGTCTACGCTTACCACAGGTGAGCATGTCCTGGAAGCAAAGGTTAGTATGCATCAAGCTAATCACAAATCCTCAGTCTATACGATACTTACCGCTGGATGACCGAGTTTGCCGATCCTGGTTTCCACCTCCACGTTGCCATGGGCCAGTTCGTCACTCTGCTCACGTACCACATCGCCGACGACCCGCTGATCCCGTGGGACCTCCCAACCGCGGGCTCCGCACTCCGCGACATCTTCGTAGATCTCGAAGACCAACTCGACGAAGTATTCCCCGAGTACACGATCGACATAAGCCCCCTCGACGACGCAGTCGCAGCCTTCGAGGACGCCGCCGACCGCATCGCCGTCATTGCCAAACAGGCTCTGTCAGACAACGACACGGTCCTGCTCGACGTCGTCAACGCCAAGTACCGCGACTTCAGCCGTGGTTTTGTTAGTGCTGGGCTCCTGCCCGGGAGGTACTCGTACTACAACGTGGTGAGCGCGCCGGGGCTGGAGAGCGGCTACGGCGCCGACGTGTTTCCTGCGATACAGGATAGCTTGGCACAGGGGGACGTGGAGCAGGCTAGGGAGTGGGTTGAGAAGAGCGCAAGTGCCGTGTTGCGAGCGGCGGATATTCTAAGCTAGTAGTGAGATTTCCCAGAAGAGAGTTGTTGTCCGCAACTATTCTTTTGATCTTGTGGTAGCAGCAACACGCCCTCGATGGAGCGGACAGCTAGACAGAAGTCCGCAACTATTCACCTTGCAGCGAAGATGGTGCAGTTCACTGTAGTCATAACTAGCTTCGTAATTCACAGCCCCCAAGCGTCTCATCCTCTTCTGTCTCATCTCTTCCAGAACTTGGTACTCCCCTTATCTGCCTGATCTACATCTTCCGGGCTCCTGAATTGGCCAGGGCTCTTGTATTCCCAACTGGAGACGTACGTCTCAAAAGCCAGCTCACCATACTTTCCATTCCAAGTCGCGTGCACGCCAACATTGACACCTAGCAGGTATTAGCACGCAGCAGACCAATATCAGCCTTTGCATCTAAACCAGCCGCTGAAGAGTTATTTTTACTCACCCGAATAGTACGGTACCACGTCAGTACCCTTACAATAACCAAACACGCGCATATCTGCCTGTCGTCCGGCTAGGCCCGCACTGAACTCGAAATGCGAACTGTTGGCTGCTTCTTTCTGTAAGCGAAGCTTTCTCCCCATCCATTCACTTGGCACCGGTACGGATCTCTCTGGGATATCCGCCGCTGTAGGGAGTCTCAAAGTGTCCCCGAAAACGTAGATGGGGCTGCGAGGTCTTGTTCCCCTGTGATTGGAATATTAAGATACCCAGGTCGAAATGCTGCGCTTGGTCTTGGAATAGCGAGACGCCAACTTCCACGGCCTCTTTGGCCAAGGAGTCGGCCCAGTCCACGTCAACGCTGTATCTGAACAAGGAGTGCGCCATTCGTCGGCCCACAAACGTTTAGCCTCTGTCCAACACAAAGTCGGCGTCGGAGGCTGTAAGATTGAGTACAGAAGACTTCAAGGTCAAGGTGTTTGGGCTGTGCGATGGTGTGATCCTGTAGCTTCTTTGTTTCGGCAACCGTAAATGTACGAAATGAACGGATAGGCTACTCCCACGAGGAAACGTAACCGAATCATCCGCGCCGTTCAACTGGCCCTCTCCAGACTTGACAAATGATTCAACGAGAGGTTTCCGACCGCTCAGGGTCCCAGCGACAGGAGTAAATGGAGGAAACTTGCCCTCTTACCAGATCACCGGTGTGAGCACCGTCTCTCTCCCGATGGGAAGGTTACCAAAATATGGCCCAGGCTCTTCGCCATATGAGCCTCCGGCTCTGGCAGCCAAAGCAGAAGCACACCACTGGCCATGGGCGTCTTGGAAAAGGTCCGCGTGTCTAACAGCCTGGAAATATGAGCTGGTATCATTAGCCGTCGTGAGAAGAGGGTTTCGAGGTGCTAGTTCGTAAGAGTCATGAATGCTTCGTGATCGTGCCACGGTGACCATGTGACTCTCCCGGGTGTCCCTTTCTGCAAGCAGCAATTAATACCACCCGTCCCGTTTCCATATATGAGGTGCTTTAGGGGACGCTCCACCGGTTCCATTCCACGGCATTGTCATGTTGCCAATCTCTCCCGCCTCGAAGTCCAGGGGAGCATGCATTACTCCTAGATAGTAGGCTGCAGTGTGTGCGCCGAAAACCCACGTAAACCCATTATCGCCCCAGAACGGCGAGGGATCGAAGCCAGGAAAACTAAAGTAAATGGGATCAGATCACATGTCCGAGCTGTACGGATCTGTCGTGGTTATGATGAAGTTGTCCTACCAGGAGTCGTTGACCCGAGGAAGCTGTTGGCTGACGAGGGAAGGCCAAGAAACTTGATAAGACGCAAAAGAAGGTATCATTAAACTCGGGTACAAAGACGCAGCTTGGATCTGGGTTGAAGCCTGCTTTTGTGATGTCTTGTCACTGGACATGTTGAACCAAAGCTTACCCTCGGAACTCGATTACTACGTTGACTTTTACAGCAGACTTGCGGTAAAATTTCTAGTCAGATCTCAGCACTGGGCACTGCCATTTTAGTCAAGCCTACAAGTGTGACACACGCCCTCGGTCTGAGACCTCGACGCTTCTTTCTCGAGCAGCCTTGTTCAATCGCCTCCACATATTTTTCCGCAGCTCATGTCCTTCCAAAAAGGCCCGGAACCACTCTCGCTGAAACTTGGGCAACTTTCTCCCAGTATCCCCCTTTGGATCCCCAGCTAGCTTCCGAATGGTCTCGAAATAGTCCTCAAAATCGGGGAATATCAGCGCAAACTTGGCTCCATCGCCTCGAGCCTTGATCCTGTCTTCCTCCCATCGACGCATTTCCTCGACGAGAGGTAAAGTCCCGCGTCCCGCAAGCAGCCTTGCCGCATAGACTGCCTGCCATTCAAAAACCTTGAAGGTCAAGCCTGCCTGTACCGCTCCGACGAAGAGCAAGGTTGGGTCGTGCTGCCAGACGATATGCTGGTATAGATCTGGGACCCGATTGTTGCGAACGGGTACTGCCGGTAGGAAGTGCAGAGTCCAGCTGTACCCAGTGCCGAAGACGATGTGATCGATGTTTTCGATCGAGCTACCATCCTTCAAGTGTACAGTACGGCCCGTGACGTGCGTGATGGAAGGATGATTCTGAACGTTTGGATGGTTAAAAGCCTCATCGCCAAAGTAGCCGTTAAACGTATGGCCGATGGTAATGGCATGTACAGGCCATTCCGCTACAGTAACAAGGTCAAACGCGATGTCTGCAGCGGACACTGAAGCTCCGACAACTACAACTCGCTTTGCTCAGTCAGTTTGCATACTGTTGACTCCAATCTCAGACCTCTCACTCACTTTGCCTTGGTACAAGTCCCTACCACGGAAGTGCTTGCTGTGGATCACACTCCCAGGGTGGGCCTTCTCAAGCTCCTCAATACCTTCAATCCGTGGGATAAAGGGGACAGAGTAGTGTCCGCTTGCAACAACTACTGCATCAAACCATTCAACCCACCAATAATCGCGCTCTTTGCCCTTCTTTCGCAGCGTCACTTTCCACTCTGATCCGACCTTCTCCGCTCGCTCAACAGTTGTGTTGTAGGATATCGAGTCTTGGTACCCCTTGCGGTCCACTAGACCTTTGATGTATCGCCTCATCACATCCCAGTGACGGAACGGCGTACTTGGGCCGTATAGCTCAATTGAGCGTTTGCTCTTCTCGCCTGGGATGGCTTCTTGGGTGAACTCCATTGGAATACGATCGATGTTGGTCTCAAGGTATGGATAGACAGAAGACTCGGTGAATCGCGGCTGACTCGGTTTTGGGGTATACGCAGGCAATTTCTCGGGGATAGGCAGCGGTGCATCAGCACTCCTCTCGGCCAGGCGTGAAAAGTTGGACACTGTTGGGGGACGGCGGGAATCATCTAGCCTTTTGAAATGTCAACGGTTTGGAAGTGAAATAACCATGCGACTGGCGGTTCATACCAACATCCCCCAGGACCTTCACGTCGCTCAAACACTCGAATGATATCGAATGCCTTTTCCTCTGCTATTGCATCTATTGTGATGGCTCCAGCCGGACCGGAGCCGATGACTGCCACACGCTTGATAGGAGTAGTAGCCATTTTGGCAACATGTCTTTGGTACCAATGGTTTTGGAAATGATTCAGGAGCAAGGTTGAGGATGAAAGGGACGACACTGAAGGTCTAATTGCTCAATGGTAGCACTGTCTTAAAACAATTAGCGCGCTATTTCCGATGGAGGAGTGACTTCATCTCTGAATCGCTCCAAACCTGATTCGCAAGCTAATGCTGGACGTCCTTGTAATCACGCCATCGCTGACGGAGGAGATCTTTGGAATCAATCAATCACGGTCCACATCTTGGCGTTGCTGGTCTGCCCGTCATCGAAACAATGGGTTAGATGCTCCACAAGAAAGACGTTGAATGGTGTAAGCTAGACGGTGATGGCTGTCAACATCCAAACAAGGTTGGCATCAGACCGATTAGGCTATACCTGTAAATGTCCCGCCAACCCTTGGCACAACGCCGTTTGACGAGTGATGTTCAATCTTATTCACACTCAGCCAGGGAACCTTGGCACTGATGTAACCCTACGGTTACTGGCGTGCTGATGGCATAACATGGGTGAATGATGTGCTTCTGGGTAGGCGAACCCATAACTTACCAAGTTCTCGGTATTGGTGTCTCGGGCGCTTAAAAGTATACTTGAATGGCTGGCCTCGAGCTGTCTCGTTGTATATTTCTTCAGTCTTACGGCGCCCAGGCGATTGATTCCAGTTACCGGACCGCTCAATGACGATACAGAGCACCTCTACACAGCATGGCATCTTTTCCACTCGAGTCTCTTCCTGAGGGACACTGTGCCACTCACACGAATACGAAGGAAAAGGATTCTCACAATCCAGGGTCCACCGATCCTTCTCTCTCAGTTTCTGCGATAGAGAGGCAATGGGATGTAGAAGTTGAGGCCAAAGCGCGGAGGAAGTACGTCCCTGCTCGCAATTCCAGAGATCGAGGCTTACTCAGAAACAGGGTCGATCGTTCGGTTTTGTTTTTGCTATTCCTTGGTTTGCTCGTGTTTCAATTAGACCGCATGAATCTCGCCAGTGCGCTTACTGGAGGTTTTGCCAAAGACATTGGTGTGAACCAGGATACGATAAATCTGGGAAACCAACTCATGTTTATGGGCATCGTGGTCTTGGAAATTCCCTGCAACATGGCTCTTCAACGCGTAAGCAACCCGTGATTGATGGGTTGAAATTTAGTTGTTCTGTCACTAAGTTTCAAAGATTGGTCCTCGAAAATGGATCGCTGGCCAAGTACTCATGTTTGGCATCGTGGCAACGATGCAAGTATTTGTCCACAACCGAGGCGGGTTTCTAGCAACGCGTCTGATACTCGGGTTTGCTGAAGCTGGTTACATACCCGGCGCAGTCTATACCTTATCGACATGGTATACTAGACGTGAGCTTGCAAAGAGAGTATCGGTTCTATTCTTCGGCATGTTTGGTGGAAATGCGATCAGTCCGATACTGGCCTCTGGAATCCTGAAACTTGATGGTGCTCGAGGCATCAAGGGCTGGCAGTGGCTTTTCTTGAGTATAATCGCCTGCCACAAACTACTCCCTTGATACTAACCTGGAAACAGTTGAGGGTCTTTTTACCGTTCTCATCTCCTTTATATTGCTCCTCTTCCTACCCGGCAGCCCCGACTTGCCCCAGCCTCTGATAGGCCCCGGTCTGGTGCGGTTTTCCCAAATCGAGCAGCAGACATTGCAGCAAAGACTTGAAAATGATGACCAAACTGGTAAGCGTCCGGGTGTTCAGGGCCTGGCTATTGATTGGAAACTGGTGTGGAAGACGGTGGCGCATTATCGTCGTTGGCCACATTATGTATCAACCTTTGCCGTGTTCTCCACGTGGTCGCCTTTAACAACCTACACTCCGTCAATTATCATGTGAGTGGTTCATCTCAAAATTTACGGCTGTCTTACGTCGAGTAGAAGCCAATAGCTATTATCACGCCATGCTTACACGAGACTAGGTCTTTGGGATTCGATCGCATCGCAGCGAATGCTCTTGCTGCTGTTGGTGCTTCACTGGCCCTTCCGGTGGTATTCGGGTTTGCCTACTTAAGTGATCGGACAAATCACCGTGGTGGAACAGTCATTGGCGCTCATTTATGTTACCTTGTCATTTTGATCGTTGCCAGACAGGTGCACCCGCACGTCGGTAAATGGTCAAGATGGGGCCTTTGGACAGCTGTCAACAGCTTCGCTGTGGGCTACCATCCTGTCCACAATTCTTGGGTCCAGCTCAACTGCCGTGAGGCAGGCGAGCGGAGTGTAGCTATCGCGTGCGTATACTGATTTACCAAGAAGGAACGAAGCTGATGCAATATCTAGGATGTGGGTAATGTCCGCTATTAGCGGGTTGATGGTTGGCACACAATATTTTCGGGCAGACGATACACCATTGTAAGTGCCTTCTTTCTGAGTTTGGATAGAATTCTAACAGGAATCTGCAGTTACCAGACCGGTCTCCGCACCATGATTATTATGGTATCCGTAGGCATGGTCTCTGCCATCGTACAACTTGGGGTATATGTTGTTCATAACAAGCGCGTTGCGCAAGGCAAGCATCAAACGATTGGTGGAACCGCGCCAATGATATATACTCCTTGATGCAGTAACAGTCTCATTGAGATTCTATATGGATTACAGCGTGTCTTCTAAGGATTCACGGTGCAGTAAAACAGCAGCAGTCTGCAAAATCAACGTTGTTTGAGAGCGAGCTTGCATCAGTATCCCAACGTGAAGCAAACATCTACGCGTCAATACGCCTAGGATGCTGTTTCAATACCCAGCTCTAGTTGTGGGCAATTATACAGCGCTTCTGCGGCCGTTTGATCAGGCCAGGTTATCGGAGGTCATTGAGGCGAATGCCTGTGCTGGGATCTAGTCACATTGGATCATGGCGTGGATTGGGTCATTAAAGAACATAAGACTTGCAAAAAAAGGACAAGTCTCAAAGGGTAGTCGCCGTCTCTCTGTCGGCTCTGGCATGGATGATTTAAATATGTTTCACAAGAAATCTGCTCTGTTGATGCCTTCGGAGGGTTTCAGAGCTCGGTAGAATTTCTTGAAAACATCCCTGAATCTAGCCAGGCGTTCCAGCTAGAAACAGCGCCGACGAACCGATTTTGAAAGGTTTGGGACGTCGATCCTTGCTGAAAATATATCCTCGTAAAGCGATTAGACATTCGCACACGTGGGCTCGCGACGCGTTTGATTAGATTATCATGCGTTGCAGTTCGTCGCATTGAAACAAAAATCGCTAACATCCCTGGCATCGTGCAAAAAAGCCTAGAAAGAGGATACTTGGTGGATTGCATGAATCTATATGTAGTATTAGACCTGGCGCATGGACAGGTAATCTTAACGACCCAGCCCCGACACGGCAGAGTTGTCGAAAAATCATTTTGCTGAAATCGTCTATAATACTCGCATGAGCTAGCAACATCATTCCTTTGCTTCTTTCCATGAGGTTTTGTTTTCTCGCCCATCAGACACTCGTTCACACACATTCGTTATACTGCTCGACATACGAACTTGACCACAAACACGCAATACTCGACGAACGCTTCTGAAGTTGAAAGCGCCTCTGGAATTATATGTCTTCTTTCTTCAAAATGGGCAAATCCAAGTCCAAATCCAACGCAAAGGACCTTCCGTCTGACCCCCCCTCGCCCTTGTCAGACAAAGATACGTCCGCACGTCGACCAGGTACCTCCGGCACTGAAAACCTACTCATGACAACTCGAAAAGAAGCATCAGAGCAATACCTCAAAGCACAACGGGCCGAGAGGGCGTACCGTTCGAAGAAGCATGCGACACTGGCGCGCGCCAACTACAACGAAGCCAAGGCTCACTTCAAGGACGCCGTTTCTCACTTCCGGTTAGGCGTCAAGGGAATGTTTTCTGTCACCAAGGCTGCCCCGTACATGCTTGGCGAGAAGCACGAGCAGCGAAGACGGAAGGCGGAGTCGAAAAAGCGCGAAAGGACGCTGGAGCGAAAGAAGCGACTCGAGGAGGCCTTGGCCAAGGGGCAGGAGGAAGAGGAAAGCGAAGAGAAGCAGGAGAAGTCTTCTGAGTAGGGACTTAAAGCCTCACATACAGATGGAGGATAGGGAAGTTTCTTTTTTGGAATTACCTGGAGGTTGTTGTTTTGACATTGCTTTCCAGCTGAAAGCCCCGACATTCTTTTTTCCCCTTTGTCATCAGCCAGGCGCTGAACTATTCAAGCGGTCCGTCTTCACTATCTACTTTTCTTACTAGTATTCGTGCACTTAACCTCTGAACCGCTTGACACACCAAGGAACTTATAATCGATGGTTATACGTTCTTATGCTTTTTTATTATTGAACTCAACGATCCAGTTTAATGAAAAGCATTGCCTTGTATTGACGTTTTCTTATCTCCCTGTGATCGTTCTTAACCTGCTGTGTTGGACGCCCTCTCCTCCAAAGTGGGGAACCCCGCGAATCTTGTTTGAAAGGAGAATCCAGAGCTTTACATGGCTTGAAAAACATGTGCATAATGACAAACGTGCTCAGCGAGTCGTAATTGCAGAACGACCGCTTCAAGCTTATGATCTGTGGCATAACGAAACGTGGCCTTCTCCAGTTGGTGCCGAGATATGTGTGTAGGCGCCGTGGTGCTTGCTGTCCCCTAAAATTCAGTCCAGCGATGGGTTTTGGGCGAAGTCATGGTGGTCAGCAAAAGCTGGGCAAGACAGAAACTGATACATTTGACAAAACCTGATTGTCATTCGATGGATGGGATCAGCTTGGCAGAACCTGCTGTGAAAGGACCTGCTCTCGGTTTCATGTGACAAAATACGAGGCAATCAAGCATGAGGCATCCCTGGCCTTACCAAGGACATATACCCACTCTCTGCCACAATCCCCATGGACTTCACTTTCAATCAACGGCATCATTACATTCACGTAACAACGAACGCTGTGGCGTGACCTTTGAACTTGGAAACTTCATACTTCTCACTGTCTAGCTCATCCGTCATCACCTCGAGGAACCATGCCGTCTCATCCACCAAGAATCCAGCCAGGTCTTTGGAACCCACGTGAAGCAACCATCAAGAGCCCCTACTATTATCAGCATGTTCCGCTGTAAACTAAAGCGTGGAAATGGAACTTGATCTAAGTCATGAGAGACGAATACGTTTTCAGGCTACTACTCCAAGACGCGACTTTTGCTCTGCAGGAGATGCGACTCCGGCCGGGAGATACTCAATTACCGACTGCCGATAGCGCGCAGAACTTTCTCCAGTCTCTTCTACCGGAATTTGCAACGCAGAGTACTAGCTTCGAACAAATGTTCTCCAACGTTATGGTTTACTCGGTTGCTAACAGCTTTGCTGGTTTCCGCAGCGTTCCAACAGGCTCAATCTTCAAGCGGTTGAGCTAAACACAGCTGAGCTCTAAACTGTTTGATTATCTGCATAAATGTTCGGCTATCCTCGCGAAATCGGGGTAACGTATGTTCATTGGAAATGAAGAAGCCTGAGCACGCGACTCTAGAAGATTGGAACGACGTCAAGGACATATCAGCTAAGCAAGACGGGCCCTGGCCTGCTCCATTGTTCTCTCATGGCGACCTGAACCCGTCTAACATACTTATCCGAGGGGACGAGATTGATGGCATAGTCGATTGGGAATTCTCCGGGTGGTACCCATACTACTGGGAATACACGTCGGCCTGGTGCTCCCAGATGATGAGACAGGAATGGCAGGATCTCCTTGACGATTCCTTGGAACCGTTTCGAGAAGAGCCGAAGATGGAAAGGATTAGATACAGGTGGTGGGGGGAGGTCTGAGTAATTAATCAGAGATTCATTAACCACAGCGTACATATCATTCCCAATACCATCCAACTACATCCTATGCCTTGAGGTCGTTGAAAAAAATCAAACCTCTGCTCCGTTAAGCTGCGATATAAACAATTGACTGATTACTTGAGTCTGTAACCTAATGCTTGTCCTGTTTCTTGCTTCCGCACAGCAATTCCGTTTCAACTGGATACCGGGAAACGTTGCGTATCACGTGAATTAGTGGTACTGATTGTACACGGACCAAGGCGAGCCATGGGGAGTAGAATAAAGATCAGTCGTTGCTGGTTATTTTCCTCTTATCACCATCCCGCAGAAAATTCCTAGAAAATTCCTAGACGAGAAAAGCCTTGGTACGACACCTCATCAGGGACAGCATCCAAAAAAAAAAGCCCAATAATATCCGACATCGGTATATGGGGATCTTGATTAGAACTAGGGACCCAGTTTCTAGTAAAGGAGTCCAGCAAGGTGACACGACTAGAGAGCTAAATGAGGGTGACAGCAGCTGGAGCCGTTGGCTGCATGTTGAAACCCCGGTGTCAAGAATGCCAGAAACGGAGCCGCTCACGAGGTGATCTCCTTGGGGATTGAAGCGGCGAGGCGAGTACGGGAGAGAACAAATGCTATAGTTTAATAAGTGGATTTATTACGTGCTATATACACGGCGCTGTACCTGAATTTGGTCGCACGAAGGCTAAAATATGCTATTTGTTGTGTAAAATATCTTTGTCACGCTGGAAATTTAAGAGTCGTGCGCATTTCAACATTTACACAAAACCACTTTATAGATCCACCCTCTACAAGCTGCTCCTAGCCTAGAATATATTATTATATAATGTTGACCTAAACGGCGGCCCATCGTGTAGTTGCCGATGACGGGCCGTCCTCACCATGGTCATACGCAATAGTGACAGCGTCGGTCCTCATAATACCATCGCGAGGACTCATCGTTCCGCTATGGCGGCTGCATGATGTAGTCGCGGATTGCTTGTCCGGGTGCACTATGCTCTCTTCGCTATTTTCTTTGGCGTGTACTGTGAACCCATATATATCAACCTTCTTCTTTTGCTGACTCCGCAACTCAATGCCGGGCGGCTGGTCGCTGTGCTTGCTGTAGTCCTCGTATTGACGGTTGCTTGAGATCTTTTTTGTCTGCCAGATGCTTCGCCCCTTAACCATCTCGACAAGCGGTTGGAGGATTGGGATGCACGATGCAATGATGATAAGGCTGCCCTCGATACTGTTTACACTCGTTAGGTCACTTCCAACTTAGGCACAAACTAATGGATGGGACTTACGATGTCCAGTATAAGGGGTCACACAAGTCATCTTGAGAGCGGGTTAGTCTCGATCATCATGGTGGATGTCTAGGCAAAATGACGACTTACAGCTAACGTCCTTACTTGAAAGGGTAGGCACTCCCGTAGCCTTAACTATGCCAACACATCCAGACCTGTTCCTTGTTAACTTAGTGTCTTTGACTTGAAAGCTTGTTGGCTTACACAACACCCATTCCCAGAGCAAGGCTCAGGATCATCTTCTTCTTTTTAGGCATGTGGAGCTTCCAAAGCACGATTGCTGGATATACGGCGAGGTAGAAGTCGAGGAATGCGGAGAATGCTTTGTAACGTCAGCTGGTCCGTCCCAGACTGTCAGAACACGGCAACTAACTGCTCGCCCAAAAGGCCAAGCCCTCGAGGGTAGACGCTGGCAAACAATCCCCAGTTATTGAAAAGTCCCAGAGAGCTCTCGGAGGCGAACATTGCAGGATCAGCGCCGTGACCATGGCTGTGAGTGACAGACAGCATATGGTGCCCATGGTCCAGAGTATCCAAAGATGAAGACGAGTAGGCACAAGCAACCGTGCGAGGAGTGCGATGACAGCAAGCTTTGGAAATCCCAGAGCCTCAATCCCCGGCACGTATGCTGCCATCATCCACTTGATAGTGTTCTGCTTTTGCTCTAGGCTTAGCACGTCGAAGTGTTTGCCGTTGCCCCAATGGACCGAGATCGTGACCAGGACATTCGAGAGGATTGCGCAGATCTATCGCAACGGTAAACAATTAGTTCGCCGCTGATACCGAAGGTGACTTTCTCGCTGGCACAAGCAACTACTCACAGACGAGAAGATGACCCAGTAGTCATCGCTGAAAAGTTTGTGATGAACTACAGCTCGAACAAAAAGCCGACCGGCGACGAATAGAAGGGCGAGAGAAGTAAAGGTCCAGCACACCACAATGATCAGTGGTCCTTTGTCGTCCATTGTACCTGCGATTGTGAAGTGAGGAATGGATACAACATGGAGACATTTGAAAGAACGAAACAAAAACGGCGGGTGATGCTGGGGAGTATGGGAATCCTGAACGAGGGTTGTGTCTCCTTTTTTGACTGATCCCTGAACAGCTGGTTACAGTCGCGGCTCAATGTGACCTCGGGGTCAAGTCTAGAGCTTGGTCTTGGAAGCTGGAAGGATATGGATCTGCAGTTTGGTGCTAAGACGAATTGCTTTTGTCGGACACTGAGACCAAGTCCTTCATGGCGATTGGCCTCAATGCGCCGAAGCGAATGATTGAAACTTTGAAGGATTCGCCCGGCCAGGTGAGCTCTCTGGGTGGCATGTGTTCAACTGTTCATGCAGGACTCCAATGTCAGTTCATGGCGAGCTGGGATCTTGCATCGGCGGCAGTCTTGCAAACGGCCTTGCTATATGCCGGAGTTTCACGCGCCGTTCTGTCGCAACCAGTGGAAAACTGTTATTCGCAGAGAACCACAAGTTCATGGAGATCGTACAAGGATCCTGTGCTGCCTCCGGCATCGCCAAGGATACGTATCAGGAGAGATTACGAACTCGGTATGTATTGGGTGGATGATCGGCACATACCCGACCCTAGCTGAATCCTCCGGAGGTGGCGTGTATCCGACCCTTGCATCCTTCCTCCCTTTCCACGTAGTCACGAAGTCGGACGGCGTGCCGACTCCCGCGGAAACCTTAACACTACATGGGAAGAGGCACGATTATGTCCTTTATGTCCCGTTGCACCTTCCCACAGACCAGATATCTGATTGAAAGGGTATGGTCTAATTGATAGGGTAGGGTCCAATTGATAGGATAGGGCAGTGGAAGCCGACCCGAACTGCTGGGTCAACGTAGTTCTGATTTTCAAGTGCAGGACTCACCGCTGCACCGTCACGGGACCTCGCCACCGTTCAAGGGTAGAAGTACCATCTCTCGGTGCCGAATGACGGTGCCGAATGGCGGCGCCGAGAAGCGGAGTGGTATTGTGCATGGGGGGACTTGTTATCAACCATGTTTGTGTGGGTGGTATGAATCCTACATCTACCTAGGGGCCCCGGCAGAATACCACACCACGTTGGTTGAAGACGACAAACCATCAATGTGGATATATTGTCTCAAGTCCTAGCCTACACTACCACGTAGATGGCATGAACCCTCCACTTCCTCTGGGGAGCCCGGCACAAATACAACGTAAGTCACGCTGGCTTAAGCAACATCAGTGATGCGCTGGCCTGAATTGTCGATCATCTCTCAGCTAACGCTCCGGAGTTGACTGTGAGCCGGAGCAACTGCGAAGGCTATATATCGTATTAGCATCATACGTTGTGCCCCGGGTTGCTGAAACATCCCAGTCAGTGGGGCTTGTAGTTAGCTTCGTTGGGGCATACTCCGGGGATGCATTCTGCACAGAGGCCCTGAAGACATGGTAGTTTCGCCTACTTCGTACCAAGCAAGGATACGTTGAACGGCGTTCGTTGCTCTTTGGCTGAATATTCCAGGGGCACCTCCACAACTGCTGCACTATATAGGGATAAGTCTATTCCCCCATGACAATATCAACCACTTCTTCCCACTTCTTCCCACTTGCTTGCCTGATCATTCTACTTTAGCCACACTACTCTTGGACTTGGTATTGTAATATTCGTTAAACAACATGGCTCAAACCGTTGATCTTGCATCGGCCACTCGCCCAAGTGATCCCGAGGCGGTGCCACGATTGATCGAGGACATCAATGCCCTGCAGAAGAAACTGGACGCCGGTGGCGAAGAGACGCGCCACCAACTACTCATCAAGGCGCGCAGTCTTGTTCAGTCTCTACAAACACCCCGTGAGACCATGGTGCAGCACACTTGGGCGGATGTATGTCACCTTCTAATACTGAAATGATCATCTTCTCGCGCATATGCTGACAGATATTAGCCTGGACTGAACGCAGCCTTGATCACTGGTGTCGACACTGGGCTTTGGAAGCAAATGGTGAAAAATGGCGTGGATAAGACCCAAAAGGTCGACGACCTTGCCGCATCTATCGGAGTAGACGCTGTCCTCCTCGGTTCGTTGTCAATGGATACATTTCTGCGAGGAAGCGGCTTACAACTATATAGGTCGTCTGTTGCGTCATGTCTGCGCCATGGGACATCTCGAGGAAATTGCACAAGACGAATACAAGCTTACGAGTTTCTCCAAATCGCTGAGCTTGGAGGTCATCGGCGATGGTTACCTTGCTCTGTGAGTAGACTCGGATACAAACCATCTCCCAGTTTCGACCTTGGCTGACACTCCCCCGAACTAAAGTCTTGGTGGCATCGGCCGCAGCCCAATCGAGTTCTACAAGTTCCTTCGCGAGACCAAGTGGCAGAATCCCATTGATGCCGCTCACACAGCCATGCACGCGTCCTACAATACTGACAAGCCCAATTGTTTCGAGTATCTGCGCTCCATTGGCTTGGGACCTCAAACAAATCATCACAGTAAGTCAAAGTCCTTTCAAAGTGGTGAGTGCTTATTGATGAACCCTTCGCAGTGGGCGGATATAGACAAGGTCGCTTGCCATGGATGCACCCCTCGGTTTACCCTGTCGAGGAGACGCTGTTCCCTGGAACGGATGCTTCGCCTGATGCACCACTGATAGTCGATGTTGCTGGTGGTCTTGGACATGACATTAATGAGTTCAAGAAGTTGTATCCCAATCATCCAGGCGTCAGTACCCAACACTCAATTAGCATTTGAGGCATAGCTTTTGCTGACCGACGCCGCAGAAATTAATTCTCCAGGACCTCCCCGTGGTCATCAGCGACGTCAAGGGTCTCGACACTGCGATTGAACTGCAGAACCACGACTTCTTGACCGAGCAACCAGTCAAAGGAGCCAGGGCCTATTTCATGCACTCCATCCTTCACGACTGGCCCGACGACGTGTGCAAGAACATCTTGGCTCCCCTCGCGAAAGCAATGAAGCCCGGGTACAGCAAACTCTTGATCTTCGAATGTGTGATCCCCCGGACCGGCGCTTATTGGGAGGCGACTGCTGGTGATATCCTGATGATGACGCAGCTTTCGGCTCTGGAACGTACCGAGGACCACTGGTATCAGCTGATCGAAAGAAGCGGGCTGAACCTGAAGATTGTCAAGTTCTGGAAGTGTGGGCAGTCTGATGTCGAGAATCTCATCGAGTGTGAGCTGGCCTAGGACTACCTTTCACACTGTTGACGAGTTGTACATAGCTGGTCCGCTAGCTCACAGCGAAATGGGCAAGGAGCCTTCGAGTATAGACGACTTAAGATGTGAGGGATGTGTTTTCTATGGTATGCTTAGGCATTATCATGCCCGATGCTGAACAAGAACATAAAAAGCATCAATGCCATAATTACATCCATCAAAGCTCCACGTAACCTACTCACTGTCAGATGCCTCAGTATCAGTCGTCTCAGCATCTAAAAAGTCCCCCTCAGACGCCTCGACAGCAGCCCTTCTCCTTAGGTACTCATTTACCATTGCCCACTTAAGCTCAATCTCTTGCTTCTGCCTTCCTTTGACTCTCTTGTGCTCCACATCCATGGCCTCGTTATACTCACTTCCATACATACGACGTTTGTTATCCAGCACCCGGGTGAAGACCGCCTCGCAAGCATCCATGTCGTCGGCTTCCGTCGTCTCTATATAAGCATCGTCGGGGCGCGCGCCTGGATTCGGCGGCCTAAAGTGTGCGCTTCCTCCTCCCCTCTGGTAGCCGCACGTCTCGATGTAAAAGGAAGTAATCGGAGTCTGGCTCATCGCGGAGAGTATCTCCTTCCACATTCCAGATTCGAGATAGATGCCCCCCAGGATCACCGCTTCGAGTGCTATGGACTGCTGGATAAGCGTAGTGAGGGCATCGCCAGTTATCGACAGGCTGTTCAGGCTTAACGATCGCAGACGCAGAGGAGCGACTGCTGACTGGTCGAGCCTTAGAATGTCAGAGCCCTTAAGTGTTAGAGACTGTATATTTGGCGCATATGGCAGTATTTGTCGGATGTATCCATCGTATTCTTCGTTTGCTTGTCGATACCGGAATTCTGTGCCCTCGCCATCATCGGTGCTTCTCCCATAGTGAAGGCTGAGATGCTTGAGCCGTTGAAAAAGAACCCTCATTGAATGGAGTTTTGTGTCGTCATCGTCGTCGTCGCTATCTTTGCTGTCGTCGTCCAGAAAGTGACCAAAGTCGTAAGCCAGTGGTAGCGAGAGGTCAATTTCATCCAGCTTATCAAGCTGAGATCTGCGCATGGCCGTAGCAAACGATTCGAAGAGGTTCGGGGTTTCCTGCTCCCAGCAGCAACTGGTCACCCACGGATCATCCTGGTCGTCAAGGTCTAATTTATACGGAATATCCACCAAGTCGATCTTTAAGATCTTGAGGTCGGCGAACCTCGGCAAGCAACTGTGGATGACGATAGCCAGTCGTCCAAGATATATCAGATTCTTGTCTTCATTTTCCATCAACTTTGACTCGTACTTGTCAAAGTCAGTCACAGGCTGGACTTCGACGCAGATCTCTAGGCGACGGACTAGGCGGCGAAGTGGATTCTTTGATAATTGTTGAAGACGCATTACGCCACTGCCGCAAGTGATGACGGCATGCTGGAAAAGCAAAGGTGTAACCAGCTGATGGAACAGCCGGTTGACTGAACGCAGAGAGGATAGGTTGGCCCGAAGGTTGATCCCTTTCAGTTCATACCGACCCAGCGGCGGGTCGTGTCCACTAAAACGATGTCTTTGGAGGCCATCGTGGACGCGCAACAGAATCTATGCCAACTTAGGAATGGGGTTAGAAGCTTAAATGATCTGTTCTTGTACCTGTTGCAGCACTTCGGGTGGCAGCCTTGTGACCGTGGCCATCGGGACGTTGATCGACTCCGTCGAGTGTCAGGTCAAAGATGGAGTTGTTGTGTGGCAAAGTGGATGACGCTTGCGATAACTCGTTGATCGCCTGGGTCACGTGATTGATCATAATTCATGATTGAGTTTTACGTGATGAAAAGATCCAAGGTCAGTCAAACGACAGTGAGCGGTGGCGGGGTGTTGGTTCATTGTTTTCCGAGGTGAGGGTTAATCCAGCTACTGCTCATAGTTGAGAATGTCTCCATCGCAGTCGACAGCATCACCGACACTGACAAGAGTGTCATGCAAGCGTGGAATAACGCCATGGCAGTAGTTGAAACTTCTCGGCTTATCTGCCTGGCATCTTTTCCCGGATCTTGTGATGTAGGGAAACACCATCACCCAAGCCAAGCAAAGGCATTCTCTAATTACGTCAGGTAGCATTCTCGCAGCGGGCATTTCCAAGAGCCGCTTCAACCAAAAGCCGGAGGCAGCAAAGACCCAAGTTTGCAAGAACTTATTTGCATTTGAGCACGCGACGGCGATACAGACCAGGTCTCCCGCTTGCGAACGAGACTTGAGCGGCACTGAGGTTCAAGGGGTGGACTGCCACCATCCCAAAGCCCCCCCTCTGCTAGGCATGATCCTAAACGGGCGTAGTGGAGCGGCATGTAGCTGCAGCTTACCAGGTATCATGTCCCAGAGTCTCAATGCCAATCGTCAAAGCACTGCCAATCCTATATTGGCGTATGACTTTCTGGTCTCTACGTTGAAAGGGGAAGTTTGAAGAGATGGAGGGTGATTCGTGTCATGCGCTAACCACATATTGACACAAGTCTCATCTCTTAGACTTTCCCTTTTAGGCAAAGACTGCTGAGAATCCAGTGCCATCTTATCTCATTGGCTACACGACGGCCATGCAAACATGCCTATCTCGGCTCTCGACGGCCCCATGATGTCTGTACGCACGAAGCAAGTTCAGCTACCCAATCAATCATACGCTATCTCTAAGCCATATCCACAAGCTACCCAGCTTCTCTTCGACATTCCTTTCCAGGGCTTTCCCAGCAACTCGGCAAGAAAGTATCAGATTTGAGCTGAGCCATAAATATGCGCTGGGAGTCAACACTCTCATCCTTTTTCTACCGCACTGCCTTTCTTCGGACTCACCCAGCACTATGCCTGTCTTAATAATTCCCCTTCTAGTAGCGGCAGCTTTATCCGTCTGTATTGTTCTTACGAGACGCCTGCGCTCGCCACTCGCTGCACTTCCAGGACCAAAACTCAGCCTACTTACATCATGTCAGCTAAAGTACCACGAGCTTCACGGCAAGCGCACGCAGTATGTACATCAAATGCATCATAAGTATGGTCCAGCAGTCAGAGTGGCACCCAACGAGGCTGTCTTTTCCTCTCTCGAAGCGATGAAAGAAATATATCTATCCAAGGGAAGCGGATTTGACAAAACAACATTCTACAATCTTTTTACCCAATTTGGATTGAGGTACTTGACTCGTCTCTCCAAACTATGCTTTTGTAAGCTAAGTCATGAACAGCCCAATGTTCTCGACCATGAATAAAGATCCTGTAGGTTTCACACAAATGAGGGCACATAGCTTTCTGACCTTGTTATAGCACAGCAAACGAAGACGAATCATCGCGGATCGGTATGCAAACTCCAATGTCATGCGCGACGCTTCTCTACATGGCATCCAGGAGAGATCGCAGAATTTGATCAAGAGGTGTATCGACGCTCCGAACCAGGAGCTAGACGTCTATGTAAGACACTTTGATCACATACGTTGAATGCTTTGGCTCACTCAACTTAGGTGTTTCTTCATGCGTATGCATTTGACTGTGTTACCCACCACTTGTTCCATCCCTACGGAAGTGACTCCATTCTCAAAACCCAGGACGAGGAAATTCTGCGAGAGGTCACATTTGACAGCAGTCTTGCCAGTGAGTAGGCCTGGCTAACCTTGCGTGTATGCCGCTAACAAACATGTCTCGCAGGCCGGCTTCTTATCTACTACAACCCGACCCTTGGCCGACTCGTTCAAAAATCAGGCATCTTCGGCAAGGCACGCGATATCCCTCTAGCTAAGAACCTGGTGCTGAACGCGGTGGACAAGAGCAATGTTGCTGATTTCACGCTCGTGAGCCGTATGCAAGAGGAGAAATTCGGGCTGGGGCCCATTGTCACAGCTTCAGAATGCATGGACCACATGATCGCTGGCATTGAGACAACGGGTGATGCCCTCTGCTTCTTGATGTGGCAAATATCGCAGCCAGGCTACGAGTCGATACAGGAACGTCTTCGGGCTGAGTTTTCACAAAACGAGCAAGTCCCGTTCGAGCAGCTGCCGTACCTCGAAGCAGTTGTCAAAGAGGGACTAAGAGTGTTTCCGTCCATCCCGATGAGCTTACCCAGGTGTGTTCCCGCCGGAGGTAAGAGCGTTGGTGGATATTGGCTACCCGGTGGGACAATCGTCAGCTGCCAGCCATACTCAATGCATAGAATGAACGAGACAGCGTTCCCGGATCCTGAAGCATTCGACCCGGAAAGGTGGTTGGAGGAGAAGGGCTTGGCGGAGAGGAACCGGCTCTTCTTTGCGTTTTCGAACGGCGGACGGGCGTGCATCGGTCGGCAGTGAGTACTTGGAGCTTCAAGATCCTCGAATTTTGTGACTGACATGCGATAGCTTGGCAATGGCGGAGATGAAGACACTCTTGCGGGACGTTTACACCAAGTTCAAAACCACGCCAGCCGAGGGAATGGATGCAGACATGGCCATGGACGATCAGATCTTTACGACGAGACCGAAAGACCAGAGATGTGTACTTAAGTTTACAAGCTGGGAGTAGCACACACGGCAAACTGATGGATTTTCCTCCTTGCGTGAGCTTTTGGATTGGCGAGGTGATCAGCTGCTAGGTAGATGTAGGAGTAGGGTAAATGCAACGGAAACAGCCAAAGATAAGATGATGTTAAAACAACAAATGTGATGGAGAAAGCATTGTGAAAGTATATAGGGAGTAGCATAACTGTATCGGCTGAGAAAGCATCATACAGAATCCATTCTGCCTGGGGCGTTTGAATATTGACTTCTTATTCTACAACGCGGAGAACAAGCCCATCAAAGATCCATCGCGGGGAAGAAGGACCTTGACGTTGATCCGCTCATAACATCGGCACCATGTGGGGGGTTTATTTGCCGATGAAGCGAAGCCGACAAGCGCAGTCCAGTTTTCCCCGCAACCAACCCAAACTCCGTCTTCCTTCATCAACCCGCCAATCTCAACAGAAAGAGCCCATTCCCTCTTACCGATGAATGAACCACGGCAAACCCCGCGGAAGACCACAAGGTCTCGCGCTGGCTGTGAGCGTTGTCGAAGACGCCGCCAGAAGTGCGATCAACAGAAGCCCTGCTGTGGGAGATGCGCCGAAGCTTCCACCGCGTGTAAATATGAGCTCAAGCTGAACTGGGGGGGGAGGTCTTTTCGCAAGTCGACTTTTGGGAAGTGTCTGCACAAGGTCGAAAGGCTAGGTACGTTGTTTGGGGCTCGAGGTGTTGCTTGACGTCTACTGATTTTGAGTCAAGACAATGACACCCGAGGCCATGGCTTTGTCTACTGTTTGCCTGACTCAAGCCAGCATAAAGATAGCTGTTTATCCAAGTCCAGATCTTCTTTGGCAGATTTAGCACCGACTCTTGGCAACGGCTTCCAAGACCAAGTCACGCCAGATCCACCTTTAGACGACGCATCAGGTTCTGGAGTTATCCCAACAACGCTGAGCAACGACTTCATGAAGCCAAATTCCGAGCCTAGCAACTTTGGCATGTCAAACATGATCACTGGAACCATGTTGAATCCGCACATCCCTACCATGACCCCCATGGCCCACCACCTGTTGCAGTTCTACATCTCGGAAACGATGCGGCTCACTGTCCCGAGCACCTACGCCCGCACCGAAATATGCCGCTTCCTCGTGCCCATGGCCCTTCAGCAACCTTCACTTCTCTACGCAATAATGGCATTTGCCGCTGTTCACCTCAAAGCCGTCGGCGGGCTTCCTGGCAACGCAGAGAAGTTGATCGACACCCTCCAAAGCAACAGCATCTCGCACCTTCGCCACCAGCTGGTTCGGCGTGATCCAACAGCGCGAGTGGTCTCTTTAGCAACCACGAGGACTCTTTGTCAGGCGCAGATTTACAGCGGAAAGCCTCTGTGGCGTCTTCACCTCAGCGGCGCCAGGGCCATTCTGGAATCAGCTCACGTCCGAGATGAGACGCTGGGTACTTGTTCCTGTAGCTCGACTGAGGAGGGCTTCCTGATGAGTTGGTATAACAACGCGGAGGGACTGGCAGCCCTCACTCCTTCCGGGCTGCCGGGTGGTCAGTTGGGGTTCAGTTGTCCGTCGAGCCGCGGGGTCTTTTTCGACGTATTTGGCGGTGTCATGTCTGATCTTCCCGATCTCTTCAGGGAGGTTGGTGCTCTAGTCAAGGAGCATCGCCGTCGTTCTGGGGAGAGTCCATATCATTCCATTTTGTCGGACAGCGACATCGTCGTTGAGGCCGATATGTTAACCCGCGAAATACACTACAGGCTCCAGCGTGACACCGCCGAGAATCTCGCTCTCCAGCCGCGGATCCTCCTGACGCTGTCTGCAAACGACATCAACGATTATGCTCTAAGCAATGCAGCGTTTCTGTACACTGCGCTATTACATATTCATTGTGGAGTCCAGAGAAGACCCTCTTCGGGACCCGAGGCTCAGCTTTGCGTCCAAAATATCATTTGGTGCGCCCAGAACATGAGCTTTTCGTCTGGACTGTCTCCAAGAGTCTTGCTGGTTGCTCCTTTGTTCGCCGCAGGCCTCTGTGCAGTGGGGTCTGGGAGAGACAGTACAAGATCTGCCTTGGCTGACATAGGGGGTTGGATGAAAACTCCACATCTATCCAAGACGGTGACCTTGTTGGAGCAGATTTGGTCACAGTCGAATGGAGATCCCGAGAGCGATGGCGTTTGGGCTTGGTTTGGTAAGTGCAAGCTTACCTCGATGATGATAATTGACTCTAACGTACTGCAGAAAGAATGAGTTTTGACTTCCTTCCATACTAGCTTGGTCGGGGTCTAGTGCGACAAGGTAGATAATTACTACAACGATGGTTAGTAGAATTAATCGAACGTTGTACGAACAGAAACAGTCAGAGTTGAAATGTAGAATAGGTACAGCACCCGAAGGGCTCATGGTATCTTTTCTCAGGTCTGTAACCTATCTGAATACGCCTAGGAATATGTAATATTATCGACATACTCTGCAATGATAATCGCGAGTTAAACAGGAACATGCATCTCCCTCGAGAGCCTTATCGGCTCCTCGTCTCTCACAGACCTCCAGCGATTACTGTACTCTACCAGCTCATCACAGCCCTCCACTGCCCATCCCCAGTTCCTCAAAAACCCAGGCGTGGCTTCCCAGCTCTCCGGGTCGTGTGGCTCTCCCCACAGTATCAGGCCCTTGCGGTTCGCAGTCAGTCCTTCGTCGATCCCATCAGTCTGCACTACCTGAAGGGACCCGCGGGGCTTGGCTCCCCTCTTGAGGTTCAAGAACATGAGTTCGTCAACCAGGTCCCCAATGACATCCCGCATAAACATCCAGTGATCGAAACGGTCATGCTGTCTTATCAGGTTATCCCGCATCTTGGGGAAAGGCAAGAGGTCAATCCAGGTCGCATGCGGTTTTTCCATTTGCAACCGGGTTGGGACGAGATGGTAGGGCATGTTTGGGGCTGATGGGACGATTGTTGTTTGGCCCGGAAAGCGTTGCATGATGTCCACCACTTCCGTTTGGTCGGGAGTCTGGCGTAGGTGCTTCGCAAGTCGCGAAAGGGTGGACTTGTTGTTGAAGAACCCCCTGAATGCATTGTAGTTGAGGAGGTGTAGTAGATTATCTGTATGAGGAGATGGGGTTGGCGATGAAGATAGGGCCGTGTTGACTGGTAAAGATAGAACCCAGAATTTCTGGCCGTAGAGCTCGACCTCGGCGGTGGATAGTGTCCTATTTGACAGGGGAATCAGGAAGCGAGACCCGCTGCTGTAGGCGTCGCTAATGTTGTTCGCTTGTCCATCGTCTGCACGTGTAGGTCCTTGTCTCAGTGTGAGAGTATTTGATGGACAGGGCTCAATTTCATCGAGTCTCCAGCGGTCAGTCTGGAATGGGCGAGGCTGTCTTCTAGACCCTGTTGCTTCAGGGTCTCTAATGCGGTCCCCTGAGTAGCGGGTTAGCTACGAGGCTGCCTTTATGACAGACGAGTTTACGGGGAAGAAATGGTGAAGAAGATGATTGAACACTCGGAACTTACTGTGCGCCCGTTGATTCAGTCGGTTTTGGAGCCTCTTTCGTTGCTTCCGGCGGACATCAGCGGCCTCGGAAGTGTCGGTGCCCGCCGCTTGGGCTGGCTTGAGTGCTGAACCGGGGTTAGGCAACGGCATTATACAGTATATCCGTCAAAGGCGACGGAGAGACGATGTTAAATCCGTGATGATCCGTTCAGAAATGTCCTGGCTTGTCTTTCACAGAGTTGCTAGACGAGAAAAGGGAAAATTGTCAGTGGGAGCGCGCTGTCCTGTTTATGTATACGGATGGCTTGCATACCACCTGGAGGCAGACTAACTGAAAGTGGTGAAAATGTCAGCCAGTCTCCAGTCTTTTCAGCATCGAGTGACGATGGTGCTACGGGCAAGCAAGCGGTACACTGGTAGATATTGCAAAGGTCTAAGAGATGTGCCTGACTATAAAATGGCTGCCGAGTGTTGCCAGTATTTGCTTCATTTCTCACAAGCATCACAAATCTTAGCACTGCTCATTTCCATCCAAGCACACAAGCCCAAGCCAATTTACAATGTCTCCCTACACTGCCGTCCACGAAAACCCCCAGGGCCCGGGCGATTCCCGCCCTACAGCTCTTCAAATTGTCAAAGACAACGACCTGGAAGGCAAGCTTGCTGGAAAAGTCGCCGTCGTCACCGGCGTCTCGTCAGGTCTTGGTCTCGAGACAGTCCGAGCCCTTGCAGTGACTGGCCTCAAGCTCTTTCTCACTGCCAGAGATCTCCCCAAGGCAAAGGCAGCTCTCGCGGAGATCTGGCAGGACGGCATAATGGAGCTCATCGAGATGGACCAAAGCTCGCTTGAAAGCGTCCGCACCTCTGCAAAGACTATCCTCGCTCGAACGGATGTGGTGAACATCCTCGTCAACAATGCTGGCATCATGGCCGTGCCTGAACTTGAGTTGAGCAAAGATGGCTCCGAATCGCAATTCGCAACCAACCACCTCTCTCATTTTCTTCTCTTCCAGCTGCTCAAGCCAGCGTTGCTGAAAGCCACCACACCCGACTTTCAATCTCGGGTTGTGATGGTGTCGGCCGCAGCGCATCGAATGACTCGCATTGGCGCCTCGGACGATTATTCATTCCAGAAAGGCTCCTATGAGCCTTGGGTGGCCTACGCACGCTCCAAGACTGCAAACATCTACATGGCGAACGAGATCGAGCGTCGCTACGCATCCGTTGGACTCCACGCCACAAGCCTCCATCCAGGAGTCATCGTCACTCCGCTTTCCAAACACATTTCAGTCGAATTAGGCACCAAAATTCTCCAGGAGCTTGGCGAATCGATCAAGAATTCGGAGCAAGGGGCTGCAACTACGGTCCTTGCTGCTATTGGAAAAGAATGGGAGGGCCGTGGAGGCGTTTACCTCAACGACTGCGCCGAGGCAGAACGCGGGGAGGACGGTGGCGCCGTAAGTCAAGGGTCATACGTGACACATACTTATGACGCCAAAGACGAGGCCAGGCTCTGGAAGGACTCTTTGAAAATGGTTGCGTTGCCAGATCAAGATTAGATGTGTTGTTGCCGCATAGCAACTGGGGTTGTTCGTATCAAACTACTCACTCTGAATACATGAGATCTCTCCTACCAGGCTAAGCCCAACCAATCACTATGCACGTACTTGAGGTGGCTTATTTTGGTGCCGTGAGGACTCTTGACAGTGTGACGTCCTGGTCAAACTAGACCTGATGAGTGCCTGGGTTATTCTTGTTTCAAGCCAGCAAACATCCACTCTGCTTTCTCATGCATAAGGCCCGATATCACTTGCATTAATTCCACTTAGTAGTCTCGGATACTGGCAACGAGTTCTGTAAATTTACGATGAATCCCTCCAGTTGATGGATCTGGATTTCTGGTATTTGTAGGGTAAATACTGCAAACTACTTTGCTATTGCAAACCCGACTGCTTGAAACTCTCGGACTCCTCTTCAAACGTGGCCAAGGCTATGTCTCGTGGCCTTTTCCGACGCGTAATTCCTCCCTAACAAGAGCAATCAAGCTGAGTCTTGAGCGAAATGGCTCTTCTCGATAATTGGTGGTGGCTTGGCAATGTTCTTTCGAAGGACGTGTCGCTTGATGAAGTAAGGAAGCCACACTTTCAACTCATACCCGATGTAATTTTTCGTCGGGATCGAGAAGACCTCTGTGAGGGACGTTAGCGAGAGGCCAGCTGAGTATGGCGGATGCACTTACGGTCAAGTTCCTCTAGAGTGAGCTGCTTCGTCTCTCGGACGAAACAGAATATCATAAACCAGGCTATAAGGTTGAGGCCAGCGTAGAAGCCAACTAGGAGAGGTCAGCAGCTCGTTCAGCAAGAGATTCCAGCAAGAGTCCACGTACAGGCTCCAGTTGGGGTCATGACTGTCTTCATTCGAGGGAAAGTCAAACTAAGGACTCCAGCTATTCAAGAATTAGTAACATGTCCGAGGAGCAAGGCGTGCAAAACTTACCGAAAGTGTTGTTGATGCAGACAGCCCAGGCCATTCCTTGCTCTCGCTGGATGGTAGGGAACACCTCGGCGGAGTACTGGAAAGCGACCGGTCCTTCTCCCAAAGAGTAGGCGATTGTGAAGAGGTACACAAACCTAAGAGGAGTTAGTGAGAGTTGGTATCGCAGACAAGACAAACTTACAATACAACTGGTCCAATCCTTTCGCCACGGCTACCGTCGTCTTTCAGCAGTGACAGGCCGGCGGCTAACAAGAAGATACACATGAAGGGGAAGGTCTTTGTGGAGAAAATTGTCAGTCATTTGCGGAGGCAATACTCGGGGCGGGCGACTTACAGCCAAGGTCAAGGTTCTTCGGCCCTTGGTGTCGATGAGGAAGAGAGTGGGGATCGTAGCGAGGACTTGAATAGCACCATAGCCCAAGGATGCGTACAAGGCTTCGGTTGCTGTGTAGCCGACATCTTCGAAAATGGTTGAACTATAGAAGGAAATGACTGCAAGGCGTTAGCTGCGACTTGCACAAGATGGCGGGAGCCTTACTGTTGATACCACACATCTGCTGGGCAATCATGACAGTCGAGGCACCGTAGTTGGCACGCCTGATTCTAGGCACGGCAAAACAGTCCCAGAGACGGGAGAAGTAGCCGGCGCCCTGTGTCTCTGCAAGCTCCACCTCGTAGATGACGTACGAGTAGTAGAAATCCCTCGCGGCGATGATGTTGTGAGCCCTCAAGGCACACATGGACTTGAAGCCCTCGGCGTGTCTGCCCTTCTTCATGAGCCAACGCGGGGACTCGGGACAGAAGAAGATGCCGATGCCGAGGATGAAGGACGGGATGAAGGCTGAGCCGAGCTGAAGGCGCCAAGCAATGTGTCCGGTGTCCTTGACAATGACGTTGGCGCAGAAGCCGAGGAAGATGCCTGGACAAATTCAGTTCAGCAACATGGCCTGGAGCAGGTGGTTTGGAGGAATCAATATCTTACCGGCAACGACCCAGAGCTGCCAGAACATGACAAGGGCACCTCGGATGCGAGCCGGTGCCATCTCGGCGGAGTAGATGGGGACCGTGGCGTTCTTTGCGCCGATGCCGATGCCCATGACGAAGCGTGCCGCGAAGAGGCCTTGCCACGACTTGGCGAAGGCAGAGCCGATTGGGGTGGCAGTGAGGCAGCAGGCAGTGATGAAGATCTCGCCTCGTCGGCCGAAGTAGTGGTTGAGCGGATCGACGATGAAGGCGCCGCTGTGAGCTGGGTCAGTCACCCCTGTCTGTCTGGGCGGGGGAGGGGAGGACTTACATGAGGCCGGCGGTCAAGAAAATGATGGCGTTGACGATGCCAACAATCCATTCATCCTTGGCCGTCTTGTTGATGCCGAACTCCTCGGGAAACGACAGGTTGGCGCCGTTGGACCCGGTCTGATCCCATCCTTGGGTAGCAGCGCCGACGGCACACAGAGAGATGGAGTACCACAGCATCTTGGGGCCGTTCCACTTGTGGTCCCTCTCGTATGCGAGCGCGCGCTGCTCGTGCTCGTCGAGCTCGGTGAGCTGGGGGAACCTGTCCATGTCCCGGGCGACGAGAGCGGCGCGGCCGAAGAGAGACGCGTGCTCGGGCATGCCGTGCGTCTCGGCAAAGAGCCGCGCATCGAGGACCGTCTGCTCGTGGGACTTGCGCTGCGGGAAGGGAAAGGCCGGGTCAGCGCCAATGCTGCGAGGGCAGAAACTCGACTCGACTCGGCTCGACGACGTACCTGCAGGGGATTCTCGACAATGTTGAGGGCAGCCGATCCGCGACGACCGGCTGCGTGGACCAGGTCGGGCTTTGCGTCCAGAGACCCGTCCTTTTCATTGTGCGAGGTTTCGGCAATGTCCCCGTCGACGGGGGACTCCTTGTCGACGATGCCCATGTTGGAGGTGGTTGGGAGAGTCTTTGTTTGACTTGTTGGAAGAGGTTGAGTGAATCCGAGTCCGGGTCCGGGTGAAGAAGAGTGGGTTGGCGTCTCATCTAATAGTCGACCCCGATCCCCGCAAACCGGCCTCTCTCTCGCTACTCGCTACTCGCTACAAACGACCATGATCCCCAGACTCTCTCCCCTCCTCCCCCGCTCTGGGGTCAGCGCCCGCAGGATGCTCATCTCCGCCGTGTGATGGTGGCATCCCGGCTGGATGGAGTTGCATCAATTGAAATAAAACCGGGGTGTCCAATGGCAGCCGTCCGTAATTCTGGTGCCTATTGTAGTCGCTGAGATCGACACGAAATGACGCAACGACTGGGGGTTTGCTATCCACATTAGTGGGCTGACCCTCTTACACAGAGCAGGGACTATTCCCAACGCAGCCGGGTGCGGCACTTTTGATGCCTTCCTCCAGGACCTCCTTGCAGTTGCAACCATCCAGCTCGCCGTCAAAGTGACATTGCCCAGCTAAGGTTTCCCGCGGTATGCGCGAGGTACCCGGCACTTGGATAGACGGACCGACAGCGGGCCACCCTCTCGACGGTGCACGGCGGTCTGATTGGTACGCGTTGCGACCGTGCAGGTAATAGAGAAAACGCGAATTCCCAGCCGTGTGTCACACCAGGGAATAAGGTGGTGATGAACGACGGCGACCCCGACGATGATCTGGGGTCCAACGGGTCCGCTCCGCTCCCGTCATGTGTGTGTGTCGCTTGAATTTCGTGAGCTAAAGGGTCGGGTACAGGGGGGACAGCAGGAAATCAGAGCCTCCGTCTAAGTGGCACAGCAACGAAGTTAAACTCGGCCGGGCGCGCAAACCATATTTTCATCGTCCTAACAGGGTACGATCTGCGCTGTCATTGGTGATAGATACTACGTAGAAGGAACAAGCTCCGGGATGGACAGGACACGCTCTCTCTCCCCTCGTCGAATCACCACATCAATGGATCACCGCCTCGGACACGATCCTACAGATCCTAGTGGGGAAGAATGTCTGTGGAGATTGTTTAGGCATCCATTTAAACTAAGCTAAGGGAGTCTTGGCTGGGGCTACTGAGCCACTAGTCGTCTCAGTCCGGCTGCAGCTTGGTGAAAGCCATGTTGAAGTCGGTCAGCCTCATGCCACGTGCGAGTCACGACTACAGCCGCAAGCAAACTTCTCTCTCTACAATAGCGATGCCATCTCTGCTCGTACGGAGACGGATGAAAGGAATGGAATAGCCCCGCTTTGTAAGTCAGGGGTCATTTCCCCATAGCTAGCTCAGGCCATCGCGTTGTTTTATCAGACTTTTTCTCCATCACAACGCCTGTTGGTCCGTGTGTGATGGACTAAAAGATGCAAATATGGTGAGAAAGCGAGGTGGTGGACTAAGCTAGCCACGAGGGGAATCAATCCCCATGTACACAGTATCATTGCTCCTTTTCTTTCTATCCCCTTCCATGAATGCATTGGCATAGCTGTTGTGACGCCGGTTGCTTGCTTGCGAGATGTCTGATGCCGCGACCGGCACGTGACATCTTGGGTGACCGCCTTCAACGCCACTTACGTACCCTAGAGTTGCGGTCGCAGAGCAACCACAGCAAATGTCTAAACAAGGAGATCATTGTATTTGAAGACGAGGCCAGTGATACATGGTATTAGTTGGACTTCAAGAAGATGTAGCTAGCAAATTCTCAACCTGAACGCAACGGATCAAGTTGCCACTGCATCGACAGGACGTTGGATGAAGCCAGGGATCATCCTCCTCGAGAGACTACAGCCGTAGCTTGTCCTGTTTTCACCTCGCAAATTCCGACGGCAAACAGTCCTGTTCCTTGTTAATTTTGCCCCTAGCCTTCCACTCAAAGAAAACCCCTCATCCCGCTTGCCCTATACAGGCTGTCTCTGAGCCGAACCCAAGCTAACAGTCGTCGAGTCTGGCACGATAAGGCCCCGCACCTGAAGCCCTAGAGCTAAAACTCCAACGAACCCCGGAATCTCTGCGAAGGCGAACTTCCGATATGGGCAAAGATGTCGGCCACCTCCGAAGGGGAGCATGGCTCTTCCCCTGCTTCTATCATCATGTGTAGTGACGTTCAAGAAGCGCTCGGGGTTGAATGTGCTGGCGTCGCCCCCCCCCAGACTAACTCCAGGAAGTGGGTGACCATCAGTGGCCACTACACACTGACGCCTTTCTTTAACGGTATTCCCGACCCTTGGCGTCACTTACGGTAGTATCGTCCATTGCCCTTCGATTTCTCACGGCGCGTATGAAGCTGTTCACCCAGCAATGTCGAGTGGACGATACCCAGCAGCCCCTTCGTGATTCGCTCGATAATGGCAACTTGTTTGTCATCTTGGCCGAAAATTCGAAAATAACCGAGTATGGCTTGGTATTTAGCATGGGGAGTGTGCAGATGAACATCGTCTACTTGGTGCTAGTAGGCTGGGTCAATTGTAAATAAACGCAATGGAAAAATGGACTCGCAAGAGACGAGTCTAGAAACCAGCTTTCTCGCGCATCATTGAGACGACATGATACCAAAGCTGGGCACGCATGGCTTTCAAAAAGGCGGCTCAAGTGAATCGACAGTTGAAAATACGAACCCCTTTGGGAACCACAAAAATCCCGCTAGGGCTACTAGCAGCCCTCGGTCGCAACTAATAGATTATCTACCCGTGGTTTAAAATTTGAAAGGTGGAGGTGGATCATGGTTGCAAGCAGCAGATTCGAGATTGGTCAGGAATGACTTGTGAATGAAAGTGCTCTCTAGGCTAATCATAAACACGAATGATGCCTTCACTTGGTGTAAGTACCGTTCTCCATCAAAAGGGGATTTTACGAGAGCTGATGCATCTGTTGACAGTTGCTGCCTAGCTCAGTGGACTGCCAACTTGTTGAATGACGTTGGTGAATTTCAAGCACTCAGCGGGAACCATCCCCGGCAATGACTCAAATCGCTTTCAACCACCACGAAGTAATCCTGCTATAGTTATATTAAGAATAAAGAATGCTAGTGTCTCCAATAGTAGCCGTGATATCTCAAATGCCAAGATTTTATTTTCGCTGTTGGGTCATTCGGAATCTCGGGAGCCGTTGAAACAGGCTATTGCCTTCAACGCCGACACCGTCACTGAGGCTCAATTATCTTCGCCTTCTCGAACGCATGCACCAAGTATCACCTAGCTTCTACTAATCTTTGATCTACCATGAGGCTATATTGAGGTGGCTCTAATCACAACTGTTCTGATCTTCCTTCTGTTGCGAACTATTTGGGATGGTGCTGTTGCACTGAAGCCCGGGCGACTGGTGTGTTAAACTCAGTAAACTGCGCAGTAATCAAACCATGAGCTGGATCTATTGCAACAAGCCACCGACGAAGTGAAGATGAAATAACTGCACCTCTGATTCACAATGTGCAACGTTTATACTGTTCATGAATTCATGATTAGTAGTGACACATGTGCTGTGTCTCTCGACTCGTCCGCGCCAGTAGCTTCCTATCGCTAAATATTCTAGTTCTTAGAACCCGTCGTAGCTGTCAAGTTAACTACCAGACTTACTTCAAAGCCTTTTCAAGCTGATCTAACCATGATCAGGAAGAAGCTGGCTCCAGTCCACTCCTGTCCCCGGTGACTGCGACCAAAGTGTATGTCCGCAAGATCTTGTCAACTTTTATTGTAGCAAAGCCTCGTTCTAAAATGCCCACGATGGTGCATCAACGAACCCAATACCCTTGTAAGTACTTTGCATCCTCTGTGCTACTCCTGCAATATCTCTAGCTCTCGACCACCCGCTCTCATATTTTACCATGCGGACAACCCTAGAGATATGCTAAACAGTCATGTAGGCTAAAACGATATGTTCGATCTGTGATAGCTCTTACTAAAAAACGCGTGGATTGGCGGTGATCAAGTATTTGATGGAGATGGTCATTACAGCCGCGGCAAATTCCACAACTGCTTCGGTGACTGCTTCGCCGGCTCCAGAAGAGCCTTCTATAAGAGAAACGCATGTTCTGACAAGTTTGGATGCGTATTTGCTATTTGCGAAATTCTTGGAAGTGTATTCGACTGATTTCTGGGAGGTGTGTTAAGTAGAGGGCTTGGTTCGTAGTCTCGAAAGGAAGTAAGATTGCGAAAGTCTTTCATAAGCAATGGGAAGCACTAATGTATTATTTATAGATCATGATAGGCTGATGACCAACGATTAACGGACAACAGGCCACTTATGTAGATTTATATGCTCAGACACCCAGACAGGCTGGTGGGCGACTTCCAAACGATTGTGGTAGTGGCTGAGTGGACTGCAACGAGCTTGGGTTGCATCCTCACTTTTATTATCATGAAGTTCGCCTATTTGTACCTACTCCGTCACCTTTTCACGTCGAGAAATGCTGTCGCTACCAGACTTCACAAGGATGCGCTGCCCCTCACACGCGATGGGACGAACTGTCAGCAGTTTGTACGTGTGTAATCATCAACCATACAGAAACCTTGTCTAACTGAGAGCGTAAGACTTTGGCCTCGGAGTTCCCCGGCAGACTGCAAGGCGAGGGCTCCGATGACGACCTCACAACCTAGGGCCAGAAGCAGTTAGAGACAGTCTATGTCTACCGTGCCGGGCCCATATCTTCAGACGAGGTTCTTAGACTCTTACAGATTCTCGTGAACAACTGGTGCAGGTTTGTAGTAAAGTGTAGTGGTCATTCGTGATTTCTGGACGACCCGGTCTCTGCCGGCGGAGTTACTATCGATCTAGGCCTGATCAACAGCACTGTGGTTCTGGATAACCGAACCACTGCTCGTATCGGTGGTGGATCTCTCGAGCATCAAGTACTTGGTGCTCTTCATCCTGACGGGTTAGCCTACGCTGGGGGAAGAGTCGGACAAGTCGGCGTGGGAAGCTTTACCCTCGGCGGTGACATATTCGTACTAGCTGCGAAGTATGAATGGGCCTTAGACCAGGCGTTGGAGTATGAGATGAGTCATACGAGATGAGTCGATCCTCCTGCTCTGGCTTTGTATAGAGCCATCATTTGCTCATCTAAAATGTCCTCTTCCGACTTGTACTACGCCCTCCGCGGTGGTAGGAACAACTTTGGCGTTGTAGCGTCGTTCAATGTGAGTGCGTTTTCTCAGGAGTCTGGGTATGCTAGGTCTCGCACCTTTACTGATGGCCATTTTCTTTTTTTTGAATGGCTGGAGTATGTTAAGTACCCAGCGCTGCGCCAAGCCTGTTTTCAACCCCATCGGTGTTCGATGCCCTTAACAGAATTCCGGCTTGGGAAATCTCATTCGAGGTAGTAATAGCCCAACGAACAGCACAAGATTCAGTGGGCCATTAAGAAAAACGAGGTATGAGTGCTAAAAAAAATCAATCGCCACTGCAGAGCATTAACATCACATTACCCGAACGTGGAACTGGGCAGGAAAAGCCTTGATATTTTTACGAGGCATGTAAAGAGGAGCGATCTGATTAGCCCTCACCCACATCTTATTACGTATTCTATACCTACCACCAAAATGGAATTGTTGAAGGCAGGAGGCGGCAATGCGGGCTCGGTCTTGACGTTGAAGGGTATCTTGCTAATGAGCATTATCCCTTCGCTCGTCCATCTCTGCTTCTGAAAACAATCTGACGGCACCAATCAGTCAATCAGTCTCCTTTCTCTAAGCTGGACTAACAGCGCAATGGACGGCGTCGCATACTCTTTGGCAGAGGACTTGATTGTAGATTTTCGCCAACCCGCTGAGCGTGTCAACGCCTTCCACCAGTTAATCCGCGTGGCCATTCTCACCTTGACATCTAGGTCAGTTGCAAAGGCTCCAACTAAACCGGGGTTCTGCAAGAACCACCGTCTAGCCTGTATGGCATCAAGACTGGACTGCAGCACCTCCTCAGCTAGAGTTCCCGTCTTGATCCCGCCTACATCCGACACGAGTAACTTATCCCTCACAGCCTGCTTGATTTCTTGGGAGAGATGGACTTGGTAAGCAGTTCTCGGCTTGATGGCGATTGCAGACTTGGCGTGGATGCTGCATGGGCTGACATCGACTAAATCGACGCCTCGGTCAACTAAAAGGTGAGCGAGCTGAACTGATTGAGAAACTGTCCAGCTATCGGGAAACCCCCTGCTCAATGTATCATCGAACTCGAACCAGTCTGTAGCGGTGAGATCCCGGGCATGCAAGTGCACTGCATTTCTAGCCTCGACAGAGCAGAATCCCTAGGTGGGTCGAGGCATCCAATCACTCTTCGACACATACTGCATTGCATTGCATTGCACTGCACTGCGATTCTAGCCTATACAGAGCAGAGTCTCTAAATAGGCCGAGGCGTCCAGATAAGCTGAGGGAATTGAATCTTTCCATTGGCAGGGGTGGGACAACTAGGATGCACTGCAATGATAGCCTCTTTGGAAGAGAAACTCCAGCACAAGGCAACCAGTCATTTTGAAGACAATTGCATACATTTTTCAATGGGCTGTCAGTCACTTGAAAACCCCGGCAGCGTCCCACACGACCAATGTAAGAGAGATAAGCACCAGAAGCTGGGATGACATGGTTCATGGCGTAAAGGCTTCCCGATTCATCTACCCGCCCAACTCAGTCTTGTTCGCCAACAACAGATCCGCCATAGAGACACCGCTTTCTTGCCCTTCCTGCAGCCCCAGCACGAGGCTCATGCGCATCCTCGTCGACCGACGCTAACGGGGCCGTGGGGGCGCTCTGCGGCGACACACCCGGCGAGGCGTGGAGAAACTGCGCTGAGTCTTGGATGCTGTCCGGTTTCACGGCCGGCGTCTGCGGCCGCTGCTGGATGCGGGAGTGGATTCTAGTGGACGGAGAGCAATCCACGGAGCCATCGACAGAGCAAATTCGGGGGAAACAGCCTGACACGCCGCAGCCAACCTTTTTTCTCCTCATGGCCCCGGAACTCTACGCTAGTCTAGGTCTGGGTTGGGGAAATAGTGTGTGCTAGCCTTTGTCACGATTGGCTTTATACATGTGCCCTTTTACTTTTATTGGCGTAGTGAATCGCTTCGGGAAAGTACCAAGAGCCTTCACCATGCAGTTGTTATTACAGCCTTTGGTAGAGCTGTATGATCTAATACTATGTTCAAATACGAATGCCTACATGTATCTTGTAGCCTAGATATCTAGAACCCCCTGGGTTACACAATCTCAAAGTCCTCTTCGTTTTCTTTCTCAAAAAAGCCCTGCATGTCTTCATCCGCTAGGCTTTCAAAAGATCGAGGAATGCCAAGCGCCTTCTTCTTTCTCTTCAGCGTGGGATTTACATGAAAGACTCCCAGTCGCGTGAATCTTCTTCTTGTGGACCTTTGACTACCCGACGACACCTCACGAAGAACAAGGCCAACGATGCCTCTCAAACCCCAACCGAAGCACGTTCCCACGTGGAGAAGGGACACGGTCATGAAGACGTCTTGATCCAACGGCTTGTGAGCGAAATTTTCCTCTATGGCGTCAGGAGTCATTCGAAGCAGCGGAACCGGCCTCAAGTCCCCTGCCGAGTGTCGGTCGTGGAGAACATGAAGATGATCTGGCGTTTCTTGATTACCAAACCACACAAGACTTCGGATTCTTCCACGGCCTCTGACATAACCACTTTTGACTGCACCAAATATCGCCGTCTCTTCTTCTAGTTCTGTTCCCATATCCGACAGCGTCAATGCAGGCCTGGGAGGTCCGTACTCGGATGGACTAGCCGCACGCGCAAAATTGTGCCAGATCTCAGCCGTGACCGCAGCCCAAGACCACGAAGGTGCTTGATACTCCGAGTGGCGTCGTTGAAGTGGTCTTCCGGGGACTGTAGACCACAGCAGGTCGAACGGCAAGCTTTGTTTCCAATGCCCGACAATGTAGCGGTCTTTAATCTCCGATGCAAACATCTCCGCAACGCCTGATATGGCAAGGATGCGGTCCTTGGAAACGTCAACCTTCTTCTCGTATAAGTCCCCACGATACTTCTCCACTCATTGACGGCACTGTGCACCCCATTGGCGTCGAATTGACCCCAGGGCTTCCGATAAAAGCTCGTAACGGGGTACAGTCCCTTCTCGTCCTGTCTTGTTCCCGCCCTCCACCCGTCGGAATAACCAGGGTCTTCAAGGGATGTTGTACACATCCACGACAGCTGATTGCTTGAGTAATCCAGAACCCGTGGCGACAGATATCGCTCTTGAAGTGTCCAGCCTCTATAGTCAATAGGCTCCGTGTCTCCAGAATTGCGCATTTTCGCGATAAACACGGTGCCACTCGTCGAAGAGTCGGGACATTTGAATGGGAGCTTGGCACAAAACTCAGTGGCTGAACTGACATCAATGTCCTTGAGGAAACCGTCGACGGCGCGTTCCGCTCGGGATGCAAGGATTGTGACAATGGCCTTGGCGTATATCTTTGGCATGAGAGCAATTTGTTTGGCCTTTTCCTGATCATCATCCTGGACAATGCACAGAGAATCGACCCAGATGTAGCGATATCCTAGGCCCACCGTGACTTTTATTGCATCCTGGATCGACGTGGGCAGAGCTTCCCAGTCAACGCCGAAGTTTCCCGAGCTCACTTTAGCTCTCGTCGTCTTTTGCAGCTGATCACCGCCCCAGCAGTAACTCAGTGCCACGTACGGCTCAAGCGAGGATGGCTGGTGGAGTGTAACATGATACTCACCAGTCCCGTCCTGTCGCAGCTTCAGAGCCCTCTTGGGCATGAACTCTAGGGACCCCGTCGGGCAGTTATCATGGTTGTGCAGGCATTCCTCTATCCACCGGCGTGAGAGGGAGAAGTTGGCGGCAGACCCGATTCTCTGGTTGATTGGACGGGTGGTGACAAATTCTGAAGCTGGGTTACCTGGAAAGAGACGGGTCAGAGTTTTTGGGTGCAGGAGATATTGGAAACTGGACCATACCAGCGGAAGCAATGACGTCCAGATATCCACGGGACTGAACTCGACATCGCCCAGTTTGCTCATCAAAGTCCTCTTCTGGATCCCATAACCCGATCCAGATGATCTCGACCACGGGGAGCACATCGAAGGTGTACGAGAAGTAATCCATGCAGAGGCTGATATCCGCAGCTCTCTTTCTCAGGCGCTCCCACGCGAAGGGGAAACTTGCAGACCAGTTGCGGACGAGCCATTGGGAGAACTGGCACGTTGCAGCGGCTGCCAATAGGGCGGCGAGCTTGGGTTTGAAGAAGATGATGTGGCCCGGGGCTTTCTCGCCTGAACCGAGCTGCTTCCTGTCTATGTCAATCTCCATTGTTCTACAAAATTTGCAGTCGTGATGGTCTGCTGGTTCTTCCATTCTTGATCTCACAGTAGTTAGGGCAAGTATTTGATCTCATTGTCGCAACTCCCCAGCCTGATATTGATTAGGCGGGGTTGAAGGGCGCAAAGCTTCCATGGCTGACTGTTTTCAACGTCTTAGCTAAGCGTGCCTTTTCGGTGAAGGCAACCAATTACAGGGATGGTGGTAAGATGCTCATTTGTAACGCAGAATCGCAATATCCATCGTGTCGGCATTTGCGACCGAGAGTAGCTTTCGGCAAAGCCGGATCGGGATAGGATCGGGATCTCATCGGGATCTATTCGGGAACAGCATCGGGAACGACATCGGGAACTATGCCAAGCCGACGCGGCCGACCCGAGCGCCGGGCCCGACACGGCCTGTCATTGGCCGATAGTTACCCATTGTCATTCATTGAGTGCGTTGATGACGTTTTCTTGAAGTGTATAAAGCATCTAGACTACCTCACACCAGTATATCGTGTTCCTGTCGCATCTCATACCCTCTCACTCCAGCTCCTACCCGATCACACCAAAATGCAATCCAACCAAACCCTCAACTACGCCATCATCGGCGGAGGCATCGCCGGGCTGACACTGGCAATTGCCCTCCACCACCGCGGAGTCTCAGTCCAAATCTACGAGCAAGCATCTGGCTTTGGAGAGATCGGAGCCGGCGTCTCCTTCACGTCCAATGCCGTCCAGGCAATGAAACTATGTCACGCAGACATGTACTCGGCCTTTGAGAAGGTGTGCACGCGCAACCTGTCGCCCTCGAAGAAACAGGTCTGGTTCGACTACTACGACGGCCAGACCAAGACCGCCGACGCGGTATCCCAGAAGCCCGCGTTTTCCATCAACAGCAGCGTTGGTCAAAACGGCTGCCACCGCGCTCACTTTCTCAACGAGCTTGTCAAGTTGATCCCCTCGGAGCTGGCGTCCTTTGGCAAGCGGTTGAACACGTTCGAGCGCAACGACGGCGGAGATTACACCCTGTTCTTCGCCGACGGATCGACTGCCAAGGCGGATGCGATTCTGGCCTGTGATGGAATCAAGTCCAAGGTCCGCCGCTGCCTCTTTGGCGCTGATCATCCCTGCGCCTCACCTTCGTACACGCACAAGTACGCCTATCGGGCGTTGGTGCCCATGGATGATGCCGTGGCTAGCATCGGAAAGGAAAAGGCCCAGAACGCGGGTATGCATGTAAGTCTCCTCATGCAGGCACTGCCAAAACCAAGTACGGCTCTGACATTTACGCAGATGGGAAAAGGCGGGCACGTTCTCACGTTCCCCGTCAACCACGGAGAGACGCTCAACGTCGTCGCCTTCCGCACCACATTCAGCGACTGGCCGGACCACTCGAAGCTCACAGCCCCGGCAACACGCCAAGATGCCCTCGAGGACTTTGCAGACTTCGGGCCTACCGTGACAAGTCTGCTGCAGCTAGCCAAGCCAGACCTTGACATTGTGAGTCCGGCTCCATCTCTTGTTTCCGCAGTGCTAACCCGGTGGTAAACCAGTGGGCCATCTTCGACTTGGGCGAGAGCCCGCCGCCTACCTTCACCGAGGGCCGCGTTTGCCTCGTCGGCGATGCTGCGCACGCGACTTCGCCACACCACGGAGCCGGCGCTGGAATGTGCATTGAAGACGCCGCGGTGCTCGCGCATCTTCTGTCCGACCCGGTGGTGGTCGGCCATGGCGAGGTCGAACGCGCTCTCGAAGTCTACGATGCGGTGCGGCGAGAACGGGGCGCCTCGTTGGTCCAGAGCAGCAGGCGTATCGGAGATACGTACGAGTGGATGGCAGATGGGATTGAGGCTGATTTCGTCAAGATTGAGGCTGAGATCAATTACCGCAATGGGGTCATTGCCAATGTTAATGTTGCAGAGTTGTGCGAGGCCGCTCAAGCTGAGCTGGCAAAGAGGTGCACGTAAAGATTGAAAGTCGACGCATTATTTAGATGTAATGAGCTAGACTGCTAGAGGAACGTGAACGAAAGGCATCATACACGCAGGGACTCTTGTACCAGTTTGCATAGTTTACTCACCACTTCAGTCCTGAATTCCTATTCATGTACCATCTCCTATCCGTTCCATCATGGTTTGACCTAGCCTTCCACGTCCACCGTTCATCCCATTGCTCCTGTCACGACAGGTTAGGCTGCGATTGGAACAACTCCAACCAACCCATGTCAGATGGATGCATGGGCAGATACAACTCCGGGAAGCCATCGAGGGATAAAGGATCAGCGATATCGGGGCCCAGAATATCACCGAGGTCTGGGTGAGGTGCCGCCCTCTCCCCACAAACTATGCTTGAACCAGGTTCAGTGAGGTGTCTCGGAGAATCTGCGAGACACGGCGTATTAGAGGTGGCCATTCCCATTCCCAAGACCGCAATCGGGTCTCATTTACCTGGACTCTTCGCGTTCTGGAAGATGCGCTTCTGGACTGCTCTCAAGGACCCAATCGCATGCGCAGCCGATTGCACCTGGTCTTTGTAGTGTTCAAGAATCAACAAGCAACGATCCCACCGAGTTTGAAAGTCGGTGTGGCTAGATTCAATGTCAAGCATGTCGCATTTCAACGAAGCCATAAGGACAATTGCCGAAGAGAACGTGACTGGGCCGCCTATTAGCACCTAGCGAGAATGACGGGGAGATTGACCAACGGTACACGGCATGCCAACAGGAGCTGCGATGGGGGGTTCCTAGGGCTGCGTAGATTGCGTCGATGAGACGATATGCTGTTTTCACGCAGAGGTCGCAGCACTTTTGGATTATCGTGTTGGTCAAGAGGGAGTGCCCTATTCCGTCCAGTTCGTGAGACGGGGCATTGTGCTCTGCTTTGGTGACGGTCAAGAGCAACAGAGGACGCAAAAGAAGAAGTCTCGTCAGGAGGAACCTAGCAGTGGATATTAGATGCGTTCGCGTTGGTCGATGGTTCGACATGCATACCTGCCTTCAAGCACGTGTTTCTGCATTATGACTTGGCTGGGACATGGATTGCCCGAGTCATCAACAACAGTCACCTTGAGATACGGCGGAATGCTGCTCGAAAAGTCATCAAGCTGGCGGTTGAGATCCAAGACTCGCATCACGAGATCAGCTCTCTGCTTCGAGGCCTCGGCCTGGGTCCGCAGCCTCGGTGTCGGCTCATTCTTGGAAAGAAACTCCAGGACGTTTTTGAGCAACTCCAGGAGTGTGCACGACGAGACAAAGAGACCGAGACAGCAAGGTATTTCAGGGGGCTGCACGCCCTCGCCGTCTTCCCGCAGGTACTCGTCGTCGATCATGGCCGGCAGCGAAACCGCATTGCCTTGGTGGATCATGGTGGGACGGCCAAAGGTCATGGCAAGCAGACTGGAAAGCCGAGTTACCAAGGGCGATTCGCTGCGAAGTCACGGTGCCACTCACCGATCAAGATTCACGCAAGTATGCCAGATACGTCTCCGCATCTCGCGTTCCAGCTGCGACGTCCCGCGAGCGCCCGGCTCCAAGTGCAAGCCAAGTCCCTGCGCTACGCGGACAGCAAGCCCGATCGAGTTCCAGCACCGGTTCGCGTGCCGCGTCGACTGAAGATAGACGCCGGTCAAGAGCCACATCTGGACCAGGGGCAGCGACGCCGAGTCCAGAGCATCAAAGTCGGCCGACTGGCGCGATTTCTGATACAGGTCATCGGCGACCGAGGCCTTTTGCGCGTCCGGGATGGCGCTGCTGAACTTGCAGCCGAGGGCAAAGACGAGGTTCATGGTGGGCAGGAAGATGGCGTTCTCTGCTTCGGACTGGCGAGACGCGTCCTCGTCGGGACGGCCCTCGGCTGCCCAGAACAGCTCGTACTGCTGGATGAAGGTGGTCTTGTGCAGCACCGGGAACATGGGATGGATGAACTCCCAGTAGCAGGACACGAAGCTGTCGGCTGTGCGGCGTCGCGGGAGCACGGCCATGGTGTCGTTTTGCCCCGGTCTCGGCTCCGGAATCCACGCAGTGTCGTCGTCGTCGCGGCCTGGTTGAGCTGCAGCGTCGTGAGGGCCATCGCCGGGGACGATGCGGCGAAGGAAGGCAACCGTGGACGACGGCCCGTAGATGGAGTTGTCGTGGCGGCCGGCCAGTATCGCAAGCCCGTCGCTGTGCGTCGAGGACCAAGGCGGACAAGTCGAGTCCTCGTTGTCGTTGTCGTTGGCTGGTTCTGAGGCACCCTGCTCCGTCTGCGACTCCGAAGCCCATGTCCACCGACGCCGGGTCTTCTTGTATACGCAGCGCAAGCCTACGCCGCGGTCTTCACACGCTCGACATATGGGGTGACGTCCATCGCAGCGCGTCTTCCGATGCCGACACGCGCTGCAAGCTTCCGGTACGCGTCGCTTCCGCGGGCCTCGTTCGCGACCTCCGTGCGCCGGACCCGCCGTGTCCGTGGCCATTCCGACTGTACCGGGATGCGTTTAGTCGATGTCGAAGAGCTGGAGTTGTTTCCTCTGCGGTTCTCGGTGTGTCTGGCGGCCTGAGACTGCATAGATACACCGAGGATGAGGGGTTTGCTGTGCTGAGATTCTGAAGATGATGTCATCCCAGCCATCTCAGCCGAGTATTTCATAGCAAAGTAGTACTTATTACCCTACGTGCGTGACACAGTCATCCAACAGTAGCCCACAGTCCATCAAGCATCGTCCATCATGACCTTCCCTCACAATCCTAGAACTAATTAAATAAGCAGCCTTTTGCTGTCAAAGATGGGTGCTGACCCACCCATATACTTTTCAGCTCTAGGGTACTTTTATCGGACAAAAAGAATCATCACTCCTTAATCTACTGACTCACGACGTAGTCCGAACATTATTGGTATTGCTAGTTAAATAATGGAATAAGTAAATATAATGACACGCAGTGATATAGTAATCCAGCCTAGACAGGCACCGCTTATCCAACTCCAACCACAATATTATCCCCAAAGACCCTTGATTATGCCAGCCGTGCCAAGGTTTTGCCCGTTCACTCGTGGGTGTTACACAACATGATTCTCGGGGTTGTCATGCCCAGTAACCGGGCAAGACGTCACCGTCAGCAGACCTGGGGACGAGTGGCCACAGATCTTCCGGCGAGCAGCCTTCGCTGATCACAGGCCCGAAGTCGCTGGTACTTGTCGCTACATCTTCCAGGTGTTCTCCCACATGCTCCATAGCGATCTGAAGAGGCACAGCAAACCTCAGTGTCGATTTTCCGACAGAAAGCGCCAGGTCGAGCTTGTATGTCCGAGACACTAGGCAGGTGTGAAATGTCGGTAGGAACATCTTGCTCGACATGGGGAGGTTAAAGGGAACCCTGACAGTCGTTGTGTAGGGAACCATGTCCAAAGTGTCGTCAATCTTGGCCTCCTTGGTAGAAGGAGTCCAGGCCGTTTGGACCGGCCGGCGAGAGAAGAGCGACGTGTGCTGCGTGTACGCATCCCGTAGCAGACCCATGTTGGGAAAAGTGATGCTGGGGCTTTGGCGGGCCCATGTTTGCGTGTGAAGCGAGGCGGAGAGGCTGTTGATCTTGGGCGGAGTGGCGTTGGGGGACAAGGGCTCGAATGTGAGGTCGATCAAGACGGCAGATTCGCTGGACCCGTGGCCGTCAGAATCGAGACTGACGGCTTTTGGTTGCACGGCGGTTGCACTTATGCGCCCTTCAGGGGAGGAAAAGAGATTCTTCCGGACCTTCTTCGTCTTCTCGAGAGCATACTGGATGTTGATATCGCCGATGCTCAACGGCGGCTCCTCGGGAAGATAAGGCAGAACATTGATAACGTGCTTATCCGCCATGGCCGCGGCGCTCTTCTTGCTAGGCTTTGCGCCCGTGTCGACGCAGGCCTCCACGCTGTACTCGATATGCGTCATCGGCGCGCCCAGGTCGTCGCGCTCCCAGGTCCCCATGCTCGGCGGCAGGAGACAGTGCGCGTCCTTGACACTGCCGGAACTGATGCGGTGCGAGCAGGCGCTGGAGGTGAGGCGACTGGGGATGACGAACAGGAACGGGATGCGGTAGGCAGTTCCGCCCCGGAAGACCTTGGCCTCGGGGTACAGCGACTCCGGCACCACCATCTCGGTGCGGAGGAAGAAGTGCGACGCCCGCTTCGCGTAGTCGAGGTCCTGGCGAGTCACGCTCGCGGTGCCGACGAGGCTGACGCGCACCTTGGCGAAGGGCGTGTCCTTGCGCGGGGCGAAGACGACGGTGCCGGTGACGGCCGAGCCGCAGGTGTAGGCCTTGGATGCATAGTGGTGGTCGATGTGGACGCGCAGCTCTTTCGGGTGCTGGCTCTGCAGGAAGGGGAGCTTGAGGTCCATCTTGTCCAGGGCTCCGAGGCTCGACTTTGCGTCGCGGCGATGGGAGAGCCTTGCGTCGGGGTGTAGGAACGGCATCTTGGCGAGTTTGTTTAGTAGCCAAAGGAACGAGGGAGGTGTATGCATATACGAATACTCGTGCTGTTGCTCTGTTGTCCAACGTCCAGAGCGATGCCGGTCCTTATAGCAAGACGACCCGACAAAGACTCACAAGAGCCGCGAGCCAACACTTGCATCAGCATGCGCCTCGTCTGTGCTAGTCGACGAGCTAGCTGCCCCGCGCGACCCAAGGCGCACGCCCTACGTTCGACATGGCGGTTGGGGAGCGTCGCAGTCGCAGTCGCAGTGCGGAATTTGTCATGTCAGCTAAGACGCAAGTGTCAGAAGCACGCCCTGCCAAGCTTGTCAACTCTCTCATCCTTGTCGTCCACGCGGGCGGCCTTTTTCCGCGTCGACCCCGCAAACGGTTCGCTTCGAGTGTGACGCATCTGCTGGCATTTGTCAGAATGGCAGACGACGCCTTTTGCTGTTGCTGCCAAATTCTGCTGACGTGATGTGACTCTTATTGCGCCTTGTGCAGTAGTCGTCCACGCCCTGTCGGTCGGGTGTCTTCTCAATAGTCACAATGATGGCCATTAACGGCATGAAGCCTAGTCTCTCTCTGAAGGCGTGACTAATTGACACAGGCATTTCCTCCGCAAGCATAACATTTAGAACGCAATGATATTTGTGCCTCCATGTTTCAGCATGCCACCAATGGACATGCCAGTATTCAGGTCCGAACATCACTTTTGCATCCTGCACACCGGAGAAAGCGCTCAACGCAACGAGATGGTACTTCCTCAAGTCCGGTTACTGGCCGAAGTGCAGAGGCGATGGTGTTCATGCGAACACGTGCTGCTGAGAACAGGACGATTCGTCTGCAATTCTCCAAGACGTGTCTGACACCGCCGCCCAATCTTGCACGCAACTTTGTCTGGAGATGAATCGGCAGCCAATCGCTGTCGCTCTTCTCCAGCAGTTGCCACTGCAGTACGGAATAGGCTTCCCCGGTCAAATGCGCTGCCCTCGTTACATTCATATTAAATGAAGAATGCTGCCTCTATTATCTGATGGAAGCGCCAGCCACGCTGCTCGCCCACTGCTCCCCGCCAGAACGTGGCCGCCACATATTGGTAGACGGGCTAGCCTACAATTCGTTAAGCAAGATGATTAACACAGCACCTGAACCAACCTTGCATATTACATCATGTAACCGGCTCAAACTGTCACTCAATAAGGGAATATTCTCGATTGTTAATACGTAGGAGTATCAGCCCAGCGAAGAGCCCAACGGCGGCGCAGTTCAGACCCGGCACGTGGACTTGCATGCTCTACGCCTCGCCTTTTGGCCAGCCTGATTTGCGACTCCCACCTTGTCCTCTTCTTCTCCCATCCCAAATGCCTCGTGCTTTCTCAACATCTCTGGTTCATTACAGACACTAATCCGAACATGGTTGAGCATATCGGAATCACCGGCACAGCTGCTGGACTGCTATCGTTGGGACTACAGCTCTACGGCGAAATCTCCAAATACCTCGATGCCGTCGACAGGAGAGGTGAGATCTCGACTTTGCGAGAAGACAAATCAACACGCTGCAACAGTGCCTCGATACGATCAGACACGCAGCGTCTTCGCCCACGACAAACACTACGGCAACCACCAACACGGTCAACGCCTGCGTTCTTTCCTTCGAGAACGAGTTGAATGCGTTGAAGACTTTGGTCACACGATTGACGGGCCCGAAATCTCAACAGGGTACACTCTCAGCTAAGCTCAGGGACAAGGGTAGAAAGTATGCTTTTCCGTTTCACAGAGAGAGCATCATGGAACTCAAGAAAATGCTGGCAGCTACAAATGGGGTCTTACAAACAGCATTACACACTTTGGGCTTGTGAGTGGCGTCCGAGAACCGAACATTTTAGAAAACTGCCCCAACAGCTTGACCACAACAGGAACATTCCTCTCGCCACCAATGAGACGGTATCGGACGTGAAATCGAGCCTTGTAGCCATCCGCATCACGGAAGAGGAGGGTCAGATCAAAACCGACAACCCGACAAGCTCCATAAAGGTCATCCAATCTGCCCTGAGTCGCGTCGATCGACTCGTCCCTGAAATCAACGCTCGAACAACAACTACATCTATGCTAGTGGCCCAACATTCCGAGACTTTATCACGGACAACGGCCCAAATATCTAAGCAAATTGACGACAACACTCAAAGCCTCCGCCAGGATGTCTCACATGTCCACAACCGCTTCGATAGATTGGAGGAGATTTTCAACGACATAGCAAAAAGGTCTGCCGAGTCTAGCGCTGTCAACCTGCAAGTCGGACGGCTTGTTGCAAAACCAGCCGACCTGAAGACAATGTGCGACGAATTCTTACCATTGGGAATCTCGCAAGTTGCAACCCAAGGTTTCCACGAAACGGAAACAATGGCGAACCCTGGCCGTCATGACATGAAAATCCGACCGTGTTCCTGTATCAAACGTCGAATGCAACAACGAAATCAGAGCAGATGGGGCCCGTTATTCGTTTACAATGAAACGAGGCAAACACTTCATCACGCGCCTGAATACCCTTGGTCACAGTTTGCTCGGTCAAATTGCCGCAAAGCCGAGGTTTTGAAATCGCCATTCCTGGAATACGAATTCTTTCACAGAACGCTCTCCAGATATCATGGTCTCTCAAGTCAGGCGCGGGGGGACTAAGCGTTAGCCAGGATCTCAGATGGGTCGCCACAGTCGACTCCAGGCGCTCTCCGGTATTCTTAATTACATGAATAATACAAAGCATTGTACATCATTGTCCAGCCGAAGAGCAAGGACCTCTCTTAGAAGCATGTTGCAAACGGATTCTGTGGTGTTACTTTGAGAAGCAGGGATCTCCAACTGACGTGGATGAGTTTGGTAGATCTGTGCTCACAAGGCTGATCATGATATTAGGAGGACAACCGGTATATTTGCCCGGCGCAGAAGAGTTAACGTCCAGTAGTAGCTAAAATGAGACACGAAATTAACGGTGCACGGGACGGCCGACCAAATCACAGGCCTAATCAGGTTGTTGATGTTTTTGGATGTGCCCTTTTCCAATGATTACGAATATGGCAGGTATGATTATACCCTACTCTATGCTCTGGGACTATCCACACAGTAAAAATTCTCACAAGACAAGTTTAACTGACTGAGAACAGTCCATTGGCTGTTATTATGGGGTCTCAGTGGCTGAAGAGGACCAACGCGGTCAACAAAACCATTCAGGCGGTCATTTCCGACAGACCTGAAGAAGCAGGTGATAAGTGTCATGCTCGTCTACTGGGTAGTCCCGCTTCTATGATACACAATGTACAGTGCTTCCCTCACACTGCTGAAAGTAAGTCGATGCTTAAACCACCAATCATACTATTTAATGTAGAGATCACTGAACTGACGACTTTTGAGCATAAGTGATGGGCTTCGGTTCGCTGTCAATGAGCATCCTGAAGCAGGACGAGGATGCCGTTGCGCACGTTTTGAAGTCATGCCCATCATCCATCAGCGAGTTGAATCGCTTTATGCAATTGCTTATTCACCTAGCTGTGGCAGTAGGCAATGTCCGAATTTTCAGGTCCGTCCTCCTGCAGACTGATGAAAAGCTTCTCAATGTCGCGGACATGTTTGGCCATTATTCGATCGATTACGCAACCTACAACTATCTACACGAAAGCTGCGAAGCACGCCATTTCGTTGAATGCAACGGCTGCGAAATCCTAGAGTTTGCTAGAATTGGGAAGAGTTTTGTATCGTGGCACTCTCATTCGCGCCTTATGGCAGCCAGACAGGAAGTCAAGACCCTATTCAATCGCCCTACAAAAGCGGGTGATACGTCACCTCAAAGTGAGAAGGAAGAATCTGGAAGCTATCGTACTCAAGTCACTCTCAACGGGCGAGACGAAGGATCTAGCTATCTGCCCGTCAAGACTCGTAGACAAGGCTGCATTCAAGGTACAGCAAATCCTCGATGCTCGCTCTTGGCCTGTACCAATTTTCTTGAGAGTGTGCGAACGCGGATCTGAGACCCGATTGCATGGGCATTACAAAGTCACCCACGCTCTGATTTCTGATGACGACGTCGCCGAATTCGCGTGGAACCTGGGATTTTCAGACACAGCTTTCCAGTCAGCCGACGACTTTTCCATAATGCGACAGAGTCTAGTGCATCTTTGGAGATACAGGGCAGAAGACTGGTCAGAAGGATCAAAGCGATAGCTCGTTATGTTAGCTGGTTGACCCATCATGGTATGGACCCTGCATTGCCTATCCCTCTAACCGTGCGACACCCGAAAACCAACATTGCTCTGCCTACAGGAGCACACTACATTGTGTTGTCCTTTAGACGGAACTTGGCATACGTTGAGAACCTTTGTTCTAGCCTGCCTCGCACTGTCTCGGATATCTTGTTTGTCAATGCTGTCGACGGCTATTCATGTCGCTGCTCACCGAGGGGCTGCACTCTATTGAAAGTCTTCCTGGATCAAACACCACTTTCTTATATTCTGGGTCTAACTGGCTGTTGTGTAGAGGGGGAATTTGGCCGCATTATTTATGGGCTGATTGGTCTAGAGTGTTATCAAGGCGAACAGTACGCTTGGCTGCATGGGGCAGTCGTACGATACTTCACATTCGAAGCCTTAGGACTTGAACATACCTGCTGTCATTTGACTTATAGGGGGCTCGAGAGGAGGTGTAATGCTGAGGAGTCTAAGGAGATCCAAGAGGAAGGGGGATTGGGAAAGGCTGGTTTTGTTGGAGGACCTAATTGTTGACTTTTAGAGTAAGTGTGGGTGTAATGCCATGCTGATTTCTTTCCTCCGAGACAGTTAGGCCCCTAAATGCGGTTGAGGAAGGAGCTGGATTCTCAAAGGCTCACTCAAGCTCAATTTCAGACTGCAAAACAAATAGGCGTCGAATGGAACCAGGTTGGGCTTGAAGAAGATTTTGACAGCAATATCGAAACGGGGACAAAGTTCAACACGCCTGAGTACTGGATGGAAGAGTTGAGCAAAATTGTACCGGAGCCTGGTACAGCTTTGCCGCCTGGTTTATAAAGTTCTAGCGCAGTCAATCATCTTATTGTCCAAGTTACGCTCAGAAAACATTTAAAATTTCAGTTTTAGGCCAGTTCTATGAATCCGATGTTGGAATATAAGTGACGTGGGCATGGTTGGGTGGTGCTAAATACTAAACACACGCACGTTTTTTCCTGATATGCTATTATATCTATAGGAGATATAGCCTTACTCAGTGTCAACAGATAGATTAAGGCAATACGGTCTATAGCACAATAGTTGATCCAGCAAGGTACTGTGCCTGGCACCAGAAATCCCAATAACCTAAATCACCACAAGCTTTCCCAGTAGAATGGCTCGCATCGACCTTAAGCCTTTTAACCTTTTCTTGCAACCCGTGTCAGACCATCTATATTTATTACTGCGGGAACCACGTGGAACGATTCTTGCGGCGCGTCTCTAACGTCCTTCCCTGCTGAATCGAAGTTGGATCACGCTTTGACACCTTACATGGCTTATAATCAGCTGCGTTTTAATGTCGAGTCTGTTATCAAATTTACCTAAAGCACTGCGCGTGCACAACTACTCTACAATGTTAGTGCAGCATTAGCTTTTTAGATCGAGTCTCTGCTTTCATTGTGCGTGCAAAATTCCCTGCTTTTACAACCACGAACTGTCTAGCTACTTAAAGGCATCCATAGGAGCTTACTCTATCGACAGCACGATTCTCTATCTTACTAGTCGAACTTGACTCCAACCACTCTCTCCTTCTACTCACTTCGGAAAACTGAGATAGCAGTGCGGCTGTATATACGTTGGTTCACGTGCACCCTAAATTCAACTACAGCATTATTCATCAGCTCCCTCAATTTGTCACAGTGCTAGCCATTCCATAGCTACACCAATTGACATCGAAGTTGACCCTGGGCACGAAACTCACAATTATTCAAGATGGAAATCACGTGATGTGTTAGACCCAAGCTTGGAGGATAAGATTCTGGACCGAATTTCAAGCGCGTCATCCTCGTAGCGAGTTTCGCGACATGAACCAGATCCTTGAATATTGGTATTTCATGATAAGAGATAATCCTCAAGCAGCGATCCATGTATTCGAGACCTCAAGTTAGCACAGAACTAATGGTGGCGGGGCTTACGCTTGATCAAGTTGAAGAGCGGCCAGACAATCCGTCCCTCGCGGCCAAACCGCCGACAAGACAACCAGAAGCGGAGTCCTCAAACGCAGAGAAAAAGCCAGTCCTTAGAAAGGAGCCTCATCAAAGGGACCATACGCGCAAAAGCTTTCCAGGAAGCGACGCGGGGACGGCGGACCAGACTGCTCAGAGCGCACAGCAGCCAGAGAGGTCAGCTACCTCTGAGGTTGAGACACCTAAGCCTCGAAGGCGAAGGAAGTCAACGACCCAGAGCACGACGCAGCCTACAACAGCCGATAAGGAAAATCCTCAAGAGAAGTCACGGAAAAACCAGCTGCGGCGAGTCGACGAGAACGCAAAGGAACGCGCCCAGAGCACAAAATCAGGAGGTCCACATGACGAACCTGGCTTTAACTTGCGTTGGGCACCCCAACAGCGGAAACCAACTACCGTGCAAAACACGCCGACGAAAAGCAAAAGCGGTGCTCCTGCTGCTCGACTCGAACTGAATTTGGATATCGAGATACAGTTGAAAGCAAAAATCCGCGGTGATATTATTTTGACTCTACTCTAAGCTGTTCAAGTATTAATTCTCTCATCGAATTACTGCGATCATTACGTCTCCGTTCTTCTCCTGGCTCCAGTGTACAGTCTACGCCAGTAATGCCTCTAGCAAATCCTCGATTGACTGGACTACGGGGTACTCGGGGAACCGAGGGTTATAGACCTAGCAGGTTGTTAGCATGCAATACAGAATGGCACACAACTGTTGAGTACATACCGATTGGCAACGGCTGTTGTAGTCGCTCCTAGTTGCCTTAACCAGAGACAGTTCCTTTCCAGGAACTCCCAACTTGGCCAGCTTGCCTGACGTAGCCGAGAGCTTATCCCAGCCAGGTCCGGCAGTAGGGTTCTTAATCCACTTGACAAACCATTGGTGAATGGAGTCAGCCAGCGCCTGCTGCGCCTTGGTGACGCCCGAAAGAGAATCGAAGCACTCATTGCCGCCGTGGAAGAAGGGGACTTCAGTTCCGTGCGTAGGTGCCGTGCCAGAAGGGCCCACGACGTTATCATAAGCACCGAAGAACCGGTAGGCCCAAGTGCTCTGCGTGGCGCTGCGCAGGTCAAGCAGGTAGTCGACGGGGCAGTTGAAACGGGCGTCGCCGTACTGGGCGCCGCTGCGGAGGGACTCGCTGTCGTAGTCGGACTCGCTGTAGGCCTGTAGGAGTGACGAGTCGGGGATGTGGGCGCTGTCGGCGTCAAAGGTGTTGATCCACGTGGAGAAGTTGGTGTTTTCTCCTCCGTAGACGAGGCTGAAGATGGTTCCTTCGCCGTTGGACGTGCCCGTGAGCAGGGGGACATGAGAGGCATACTGTCCAGCTGCGAACCGAGCCGCGTAGTCGGAAAAGCGGGTGACGTCGTCGATGACGGGAGTGAACCACGCGTTAAAGGTCGAGTTGAAGTTGGTCGTCTGGAATGCGTACACATCGACGTCACGGAGGCAGTCAAGTTGACCGGTCCCGGTCGAGCAGCCAACTTCAGCAGCGACAGCGTCAAGAGCCTCGTTGACGGGAGCATAGGCAGGTCCAGACATGGCGTTTGCGCTCATCTCCACGGCACCCTTGAGCCAAGAGTCGGGGTGGTTCCAGAGGTAATGGTCGACCTGGACGCTACCGGAAGAGTGTCCGCCAAAGACGATGTGGTCGGGGTTGCCACCGAAAGCTGCGCCGGTGTTAGTAAACTGTCAAGGCATGCAAGGTACTGAACTACTCACCCTTGATGTTGTCATGGATCCATTCCAAGGCCTTCTCCACATCCAGGATGCTGAAGTTCTGCGAATCCTTCTTGGAACCCAACTCGGCCGAGTGCGGCGACGCAAAGATGCTCTCGCGGGTGTTGAAGTTGACGTAGACCACGCCATTGCGAGCAAAGTTTGAGCCTTGGATCAGGGGATTGCTGCTTGAGCCAGTGACCATGGCACCACCGTACATGTATACAAATACCTAGGAAACGAACGAGTCAGTCAATACGTCATGTTGATAGGTATCATGTCGGACAAACGTACAGGAAGGCTTTTCGCTCCATGGGGCGCCCAGATGTTGAGGTTCAGGCAGTCCTCACCCTGCTGACTGAACAGGGTGTTGGAGATGGCCTGAGGACATGTCGGGCCATAGGCAATGGCGCTGAAGGTTGATTTTGACTTGGGAACGTCCTGGGGTGCCCGCCATCTGGTCAATCGACGTCAGCCTATCATGTCCTGTGTTGAGTTTAGACACCTGGACGTACCGGTTCTTTCCACCCGTCGTGGCAGCGAATGGGATGCCCAGGAAGACAGAATTACCAGACGCATCACGAGACCCTTGGATGGTGCCTTGCGGGATGACGGCACTGGGGATAGACCGTCGAGGGTCGCATACGGCTGCGGCTGCGGCTGCAGAAGGCAAACACGAAGCTGCAAGGACCAGGCCCGTGGCCGACATGAAAAGCTGAGCGAGTCCCATGGTGGCTGGATCCTGACACACTGGCGGCGATGACTGAGATGCAGGAGGGGACAAGATCTGCTCAGCTGAAGGCCGATGCAAGAGGTCCTATGTAGCACATACATATGCAGCTCCGCGTGTAAGAAGCCCAAGGCTAGTTAAGGAGACGGATATCCACGAGACGCTTCGACAGGGCCCCATGTTGCCATGTGAGCGGCCTGGTTGATATTCGGCTGAAAACCCGGCGGTTCGTCAAAGTGGATAGAGAGATACCGGGCTCCCTTGTTGACTTGTCCGCATTTGGGTTCTGATATGCGTGCTCGGACGAGCTTGCGTGGTGGGACCTGCCAGGGGCGAGGGTCATCCTGCGCCATACCCTCGAGGGCAACGCACATCACATTACTTTATCTGGTTCATATGATGGACGTTGGATTATAGATGCTCGCTGACCAACGGCCTTTGCCTCGAACTTGTACGCTAGGAGGGCTGAAAAGTACAGCCCTTCGGTTCCTGGAAAGGCTGCACACCGTCTGTCTCGGACCGCGGGGCCCTGTCCACCTATAATCTCGATGGCGCACAAGACTGCCTTGGTATCGTGATAGTTGTCGGAGCTGACTGACAGATCTTGACTAGAGGCTCCGTCAGACTGAACCGAGCGGCTCCGCCAGACCGGACCCAACGGCTCTTCTCCTGACATGGACCACGGCCCCGTTTACTGGAAAACCCACTTCGGCTACAGTAGTTCGCAGTGCCCTACCATCCGGGATGGGGAATAAATCTGCTGATCCCCCTCCTCTGTGGCCAAACCACCGGCACTGTCGGGGAAGTAGCAAAAGCCCTCATATGTAATGGAGACGTGAATCTCCGTGCCAAGGTCCTACGCAAGCTGCTTTACGAGGCACTATTGGCTTCACACCTGATTTTCAATATATGTGTGGCCATGCGCTCAGGGGTCAAGTCGATAGTTTCTACTACAAAGCAGGGAGTCTTTTTCGGTTCCGCCCGACCAGACTCGCGTATCAACGAAGGAGGCTCGGAGCACGTCAGCTCAAGCCTGTTCACTGCGAGCCTGCCTGGACCCGAGACAGAGGTGCTGCAGAACTCGAAGATACGCCCTGCCTTTGGCCGCACACGTAGAAGAAGCAAAACATCGGCGTACTACCCTTGCGAGATGTATCCTGGCTGCCGTGTCTTTGCAGATAGTGGTCTGACAGCGGAAGTGCACATGCACATGCATCTACTACGGCCTGCGTCTAGCATCCCCCCTGCTTGACGTCGTTCTAGAACAGAAAGCCAGGAAGAGTGCAGGACCGGGGCTGGCAGAAAACAGCTATTCGGATGCAGATCAACGAATAAGACCAGAACCACATCCTCCCTGTTGCACCGCCAGCAGCACCAGCACCATCTAAATCGCAATGGCAGAGGGTCTTGGTCAAGTGGTATGTGCAATCCCCTGCGTCCATCTCGAGAGATGGCCGTGCGTCTCTCGCATCGCAGACACTGACGCCTGGTGAAGGTATCGTGGTACATCTGTACCGCCGCCGCACTCATCTTCCTGGTTGCGCGGCTGTGGATCCGCGTCCGCAAGTTCGGGTCTCTGGGAGTCGACGACGGCTTTGTCATCCTTGCAACATGCTGTCTCATCGGCGACCTGGTGATCCAGCAGTACATGTGGAACCTGGGCATGGCTGATGTTTCCAAGGCGAGCCGGGCGGAATTCATCATGATCATGAAGGTGAGCTTGTCCGCCGGTGCACTAACGCGGGGCTTGACGCTGATTCCAGGGATAGATGATTGTGCCTGGGTCGACCCTCTACGTCACGTCGCTCTGGGCTATCAAAGTTGCCCTCGTGCTATTCTACAAGAGGCTCGCCGCTCCAGGAACAAAACTCCAGACCGTCTACACCGTGACACTGGTGCTGTTAGGAGTCTCGTGGGCTGGAATCTTCTTCGACATCATCTTCCAGTGCTTTCCGCACAGCAAGAGATGGTCGCTAGATCCAACGTGTAAGTACAGCAGCCATCAAGCATCCGTGTCCCAGGGTCCAGGACACTGACAGTCTGCAGACCAGTGTAGTGCAGCAAATGCAACCACCAACTACTGGATAACTATCCTCTGTAAGAAGACCTTTGTCTCGAGCTGCGCCAAATGTTCGAAGCTAACATGTCTGCAGTGAACATCATCAGCGATGTTATCAGTAAGGGCGATCGTCGACTCCTCAGGTGACCCTGACTGACAGCCAATAGTTATTAGTCTTCCCATTACGATGGTTCTCAAGCTGCAGATGAAGATGAAGCAGAAGCTTGGTGTGGCAGCCATCTTCGCACTTGGGTTCTTTGTCGTCATCGCGAGCAGTATGCCCAACTTTCCACCAGCCAATTGACCTTGCATGCTGACAAGCGCAGTTATTCGAGCATACTATTCGAAGCGCAACGAGACTATGCTGACCTGCACTGTCTCCATGGTCGAAACCGCCGTCGCGATCATCGCCACATGTCTCCCACGTAGGTTATCTGATCCGTTCGCGAGCCCTTTTCGCTTTAGATTACTTACTTGTTTTCTACAGCCCTTCGAACGGTCTTGCTAGGACACTCCTCGAGCGCCGGAACCAGCTCCAATTACCAACACTACGAGCTCTCGTCGGCCGGTCACGATCGCAGTCGGCGCACACAACATAGTCGTATCACGACCAATATCAGAGGAGGGACACAAACGGGAGGAAACGACTCAGAGGATGAGTTGGTCAAGGAAACGGCTGCGTCGGTCGCCTCTGGAGCAGGGAATCAGGCGAAAGATAACAAGAATGGAATCACGGTCAGCACGACACTGCAAATGCATCACGGAACGGATGAGGATGATGCTCGATCTAAAACAAGATTTAACAACTTTAAGTAGAGAGCGCGCACTCTTATGAGAATAATTATGAGGAAGTTCGTCAATGCTGATGTGTCCCATCTCGAAGCATGTTTCCGTGGGCAGTACAGGGTAGCCTAAGGAGATAAAGCAATTGGTGCAAGCTTCTGTCGTAGCTTCACCTACCTCTCTACCTTCGTCAACTCTATAGCCCGCCACCGTGCGATCGTCACGTTCACCGTTTCCGCTATGTTTTGATAATTCGTTGGCACTTCTTAAGCTCCGCTAACAGAATACAGAGTTATGAAACACTGTGGAGGTCAGAGCAAGGATCTTATCGAAGGGATTGCGACCAGATGAACCACCAACACTGTAATTTCTTGGTGCTAGAAACAGACGTTGGCGGCAAACGCGAAGAAAAAGAACCTAGCGTTGGTTCCAGGGCTGCTTGACCAGTGCGACTGGAGAGACGCCTGAACCCCAATCACATCCACGTCTGTTTGATGTAGTACAGAAGGGTGAATCTCAGCAATATGCGAGGGCTTCCAAGGACATGTATCGGTTGTCTTGCATGCTCTGTGTAGAAGGTTTATAAGAACCTGGAGCTAGTTCTCTAGACCTCTACTTCGTCTCACAGAGTGAAAACTACAGCTACCTACCTAGATACCTGCTGTAGTATAGATTTCCATAACCTTGCCAGTTACTGGATAGGCTACTAAAGTGGTGGCTGGTGGCTTCTAATGCACTGTATGAGTACCTAAAACAGTGTGAATGCTTGGCCTAAGTGCACATCTGAGGCGCGGTATGCAAATAAGCCTGCGAAAGAAAACGCCAATAATATCAGTTCAATCATGTCACTATTTGAGAAGTTCAGGTAGGTAAATGAAGCCAAATCTAATGTAGTATTCAGGACGTTCCATGGGACTTGGCATGTGATCGGAGTTCATCCTTCATCAACCTGGAAAACACAAATATCAGGTATGCAATCAGGCATCTTGCCATGTAAACTTCTAAATTCCCACGCGCTTACAGTAGCAAATCGTATGGATAAGCCTTCAAGTCATCCGTATTCGTCACTTGAATATTGCCCTGTTCGAAAGCATGCCTCAAGTTCTGCGCTCTGGCCAACCCAGCATCGAGACTGCGCTCCTCCATATACTGGCACAGCGGAGGCGCCCCAACAGTGATGGCGCCCGCCACTGCACCGACGGCCGATAAACCAAGGCAAGCTTCACAAGGATAGTCGCAGCTGAAAATGAACGAGCGAAGGTCCTGTTGGTCAAGTCAGCCACCGAACAATCTTGGCGTAACTGGTGAGAAAAGCTGTCGGAAGAGCCCGCTACGACGCGATCGAGACATTGCAGATACTGATCAAAATAGCAGTCGACTGAGTCCCTACGTATTGACTGATTATGGATAGTGTTGCACTCATTCTATACTAGACCTAAGTTCTAGAACAGGGTTAATGGCCTCAACTGACTGATGCGGGATTCCCGTGGAGATATCCTCAATTTAACCTTAAGCTCTAGGGTTTTGGTAAAATGATCTTCCTTTTCGGTGCGCTCTACGCCCGTGGTGGAATTGTAGCCGTTTCCATCGCCGGCTCTGGTGCGTCGCCATTGGTGGGGTCGAAGTAGAGTACGATCAAGAGTGCGTGGATAACTAGGTAGACATCAAAACCCGGAACGTGAAGGAGTGAAGGAGTGTTTTCTCTGGTATTCAAACGTCGCTGACGCAGAGACTTGGCTTGTGTTGAAGAGATCAATGGCAAGCTTGGTGATGCTCTGGAGGTAGCAACGGTCGCCCTTGTGACTGTCTACTGCATCTAAGTACTCGATATCTCTCAACCTCCTACGTCAACAAGACCAAAAGATCGGTTTGAAAGTGCTAGAGGCTGGTATTCTTAGCCTCTAAGGTCATCACGTTCGAAGAACTAACGTAAACACTTGGCGCCGATACCACGTTACTTGGTGAGGCTATTCTGATTGTCCACAGGGCTAGCAGTAGGGGCATTCACGAGCGCAAAGGGAGATTCAATATATGTCGGTAATGCCTTGTTGAACTTGTACACTCCACAATCCAATATTGAAGATGCTTGTCGCCAACTCGCTCGGTGGCAAAGAGACTCCAAGCTAACTCCAATATTGCAAGTCTAGCTCTAAGAATTCCCAAGAATTCCAGCTACGAGAACATAATAAACACCATTTTAGCTACTAAGACTGAGCTCAATCTACTGAAGCGATTGAGTAGTCTCAGCCATTTAGTAGGGCTTCTCGCCGATGCTGCTCATGGTTAGCTGGTGCAGTCAAGACAAGATGACCAATACTTACTAGTTACCAGGGGGCGAGTAGCGGGCGACAACGTAGGTCTCACCGTTGGTGCCGCTGGCAATGGCCATGCCGACCTTGGTGGTGGACTTCCAGATAACTTGGGCTTCAGGAAGTTAGTATCCATACTGCTCGCTTCTTGAAAACAAGACCACTTACTGTAGTGGCCGAAGGTCAGGTAGTTGGTATCGGAGATGACCTCGCCGTTGTAGGAGCTCTTCTCGTCGACAAAGGCAGCGACGGCGTTGGCGTAGGGGGAGTCGGTGCCATACTGCATGTAGAGGTTCTCGCCAAGGCCATCAGTGCCAGAGTGCTCCAGCGTACCCAGGGAAACAAGGTAAGTGGCCCATTCCTGGGCACCGGAGGCAAGGGTAGCGTCCCAGACGAGGTCGGGGTTGCCAACAGCGCTTCGGGCGGCGTTGTGGGCGTCGAGGGCGGCCTGCTGGTCGGCAGTCAGGCTGGAGTCGGTCGAGACCGCGGCGGCGACCTCGGCGGCGGTGGTCTTGACGGCGACAGCGGTGGTCTTGGTCGAGGTGGTCTTGGTCGAAGTGGTCTTCTTGGTCGACGAGACCTTCTTGGTGACGAGGGTAGTCGGGGAGGCAGCAGCCTGAGTGATGAAAGTGGTCTGCACATTGGCAACCTCGGTGACGGTAGGACCAGCGACAGTCACGATTTCGGTAACGTAGTGGGTGTGGCGGTGGGGGAATCGCCAGGCCGCGGCATTGGCGGCCAGCATGGAAACGACGACGGCGGAGAAGTGCATCTTGAGTGAGGTGTTTGTTTATTTGTTTGTTTGGTCACCGGGACTGTAGGTAATGAATGAATGAATGTATGTGAGAACGGGACCTGCCGGGGAAAGTAAAGGAATGACTATCGGCTGTGAAGGAGTGACAAGACGCGGTGGGTGGAGGGAGAGTTCCAAGTCTGGTCTACGAACGGCGTCGGGGCTCTCTTATACTTGGTTCCGTCTTCTACGCTGCACTCCCGATGCGATCAGCGGTCAGCCTTACAGCTGTCAGGAGTCAATGCCGTGATCTCGGTCCGTACGCCACTGGCTTCGTATTTATTGGCGAGCGGAGCCCGCATGTGTCATCCCATGTTATGGTTGGGTGGCTTACGGGAAGAGTCCCCGACGCCGAGGCCTAGTGTAGTCTCGGATTTACAACCGGGATGAGCGGGCTGGGGGGTTTGTCGGAAGTTGGAAATATCCCTCCCTGTGAGAAGCCAAGGCCATGCTGGCGTTCTGAATGAGAAACACGAGGAACCGACGCATTGGACGCAGCATCACAGAGTCAGATCTCCTTGACAACATACTTCTCTTTGGCCCTTGGAGACAAAACTCTCTGGGCAATTGTTGGGGTAATCGAGAGGAATGTAGCGCTTGAGGCCTGCCACACTGAAACCTCGCATGCAGGTCCTGCCAACCTCAGCCCCCCTAGCCGGTTTCATCTTAGATGATGTTCAATGAGTGATGGGATGATGTTCTGATAGGTCCCGGCAGGGGCTGATTAACTCGCTTAACATGAGACGGAGCGGGGCTGTTCATCCCGACCTCATCCTGGGGTTTGCTGACACGTACGTACAGTAGGTACGACGAATAGGAACGAAAAGACGGGACGGCCTTGCAGCAGCCTGCGACTCTAACTTTAACTAAAATGAAGGGATCCCCGTAAGCCGGAAGAAAGCACCTGTTGACCCTGCCAGCATTTTCGTCCGCCTTCGTCCGCCTGCAAAGCTACGTGTATCCCTGGACGCCAAGACGAGGAACACGTCTGCAATTCGTTTCGAGCACCACGTGCGTGTGAAAACTCTCGTCAATAAATCTTCCGAGGCATAGGCTTTTCCAGCGGAACCAAAGAAGCCGTCTTCCGCTGCGCCACGCGTGTGCTTGCTTCATGCATCTCCCATGCACTTCAAAGGCAAGCTGGTGCCGTGCGTCTTTGACAACCTGTCGTTGCCTAACATTCCAGGGCCGAGACGAGACGCTGTCGAATTTCGGCCTAGCCCCAAGTCCTCCACCAGAGTTACCCTCGATAATTGCCGCGATTGTCTCCTCTCAAACGTGGTGCGGTCTGATGTTTAAGCCACCAGCACAAAGTCGCGATTGCCGATCATGCCAATTGAGTAGACTGATTGGTGAGCTATTGAAAGATCAGCATAAATCTATGCATCCATGCTCAGATCCTACCAAGATCTAAAGACGGATCGGCGGTGTATCTGCCGGGCTATCATCACTGGCTGATTGACTCAGGTTGCATCAGCTCTGTTTGCCTTTTGCCTAATCAGTTCAATTACCATACCGCCCCTATTTTGGGTCCTGAGTATTTGCATCATTTCATCCAAGTCGCAAGGGGGATATCGTGGCCCAGAAGGGCTTTCTACCCCCACATAGGAGAGGCATGTTGATGTTAAGGATCCCGACGAGACAGTAGGCCATATCTTGGCATTTAGCCGTGCATGTTGATGCCCAAGACATCCATCTTCTGTGCAATGCTGGCCTGCGAAAGTTGTCTTCCATGGGGCAGAAGATACAACCCCGCACGATCTGTAAGAGCTGCTGAGCCAGCGATTATTTGTTGCCCAACAGAATCTAAGAATCAGAAGAATTGAATGCGACTGGACACCTTGAGTCCTTTGGAATCCCTGGACCCTAGCGAGTGTACCAGAATATCTAATGTATCGTCGGAATCGGTGGGCTTCCACATTTGTGTGCTGGGCGAGCATGGGCTTAACAACCTCGGAAAGCTCTGCGCCGCTGCACTTCTCAATATGGCAGTTGTCAACTGGAGATCCCTGATTCCATCTTTCCGGGCTTAGTCTCTAGCAGAGGTGATTTTAGCGAAGCTGTCCTTCAATTTCGCCGTTGAAGCGTCTTGCCATTCACAGAGGTTAGCCCCATGCATTATTAGCCCCTCCCAATGTCACGTACGAGTGAATGCACAATGAGCAGAGGCGGTGGTCAAATTGTCCCAGTTTATCAAATACTAGTATACAAGTGAGTCAGAAATTTCAGCTGACACAACATCTCAAACGTTCCGCGCATTGTCTAATGCTTGGCTAATCAACGACTTGGCCTCCGTTGCCACCTCTGCCTCCTTCAATGGCGCAAGCCGCTGAATCCAAGACTCCCACCGATCTTGACAGAACCCCAGCCAGCCGGGAGCATCCTTGAAATCGGACAGGCTGCTTCCCGGCTTTGCCATCTTGCCGTCGAATTGCTTCGCGTCCTTGCTGCTCTGCGACAGCGTCCCAGCAGCATAAATCAACCACACGGAAGCAGATTCCAGCAACGCAGCCGACGTCGTTTTCGCAATCTGGTCCTTTTCAGGGTCTTCGAGCGCTTCGCGAAGGACCCAGATGGCGAAGAGGCTCAGGTCCGTGATGCCGGCTGCCGTGAGACGAGCGAAGAATGCGTGGACGTTGACGAGGGCGGCACCAGGCTTTTCTGGAGCTGGCAGCGTGCTTCATTAGCCAGAGCTCGCATGTGTATTCCCGAGGAGATGGCGCATCAGCCTTACCAGTGTCGAGACGCTCCCGGGCCTGCGCGCCAAACAGCGGGAGCTGGTCCCAGCGCTGTTCCTCGCCCCAGATCTCAAACGTCGTGCCCGCGTGGACAGGCTGCGACATTTGCTGGGTGGCGCGAACAATGTCGACCAGCTTATCCTGCTGGCCGTGCGACGTCTGCTCCGCGGCGTCGAGGATAGCCGACCACAGACGATTCAGCTCCTGCTCGGTCTTTTCCAGGTCGCCATCCTTCTCGAAGGCGTCGCGCGCGGGGGTGGCCAACTTCTGGGCGGCTTCTTGGGCGGAGATGGCGTCATGAGCGACGAACGCAGCGGTCGGGTCGGCCATGATGATGGAGGTGGAAGTGCAAGACAGATGGCGGCGGGAAGAGAAGCGGTGGGATGTAGTCAAAGTCGACGGGACGACAAGGGACGATGTGTGTAGACTTTGAAGTGCTTGCTGCCTCTGCAACGCCGCCGTCGACGAAGACCAGATGACGCGCACACGAGCTCGGGGGAACGTGCCGACGACGAAAGCGGACATGATGGGCGTCCGAGACTAATTCCTGGGGATTCCGGGCGTCGCCAATGAACAGAGATAACAGAAACACATGGCCGGCGAGCTCCGCTGAATCCTCCTTCCCCATTATTATCATCCGTCTGCCGATCCCGCCGGCCCACGGCCTGGTCCGCTCGTGGTTGAGGCAGCTCCTGGCTGTTAACCAACCGTCTCAAACGGCCTCCGTCCGGCTCTAGGTCCCTTTGAACGTTGCTCCGCCCGTTTTCGGCAGGTGTTCGGCATCTCTCTGCTTCTGGGATCAAGTCCCGAAGCCAATCAGACCAATGATATTAGCCACCTGCCACGTCGTGTTATGGCCTGCCCGATTCGGCATCGGTATGCAAACCGACATACTATGTGGTATCGACTATCAACGGCCATGTGTATCAAATGGTCTTTCTGTATGGCCTGCCCCATTTGGCCTCGGAACTGAAACCGCCATAGTATCAACTGCCATGTATACCAAACTATTTTTCTATATAAATTCTGTACAACAAGCCCACGGTACCTGGCCAACTACTATTCCAGCTCCATCCACCAGCAGTCGACTCAGTGTAATCAAAGCAACTTGGCAAAATGTTCATTCTCAAGGTCCGTTCTACCCCCCAACAAACATACAATGCCCATCACAAGCCACTTACACCTCACTTAGGCCCTCCTTCCTCTGGCTTCGCTCCTGAGCGTCACCATCGCCAGCCCTATCGAGGCTCGCCAGTCGGCCACCACCTGCGGTTCCACCTCGTACACGGCTGCCCAGGTCCGCGCTGCGGCCAGCGCTGCCTGCACCTACTATCAGGAGGGTGACACTGCCGGAAGCTCGACCTATCCTCACAAGTACAACAACTATGAGGGCTTTGACTTCCTCGTCAGCGGCACCTACCAGGAGTTCCCTCTTTTGAAGAGTGGCGTTTACACTGGCGGTTCGTTTCCTCTTCATCCTCTATCCTCTACATCTTTCAAGCCTGATCAATTAACTCTTTGCGAACAGGCTCTCCCGGTGCCGATCGTGTTATTATTAACACCTCTTGTGCCTATGCTGGTGCTATCACTCACACTGGCGCCAGTGGCAACAACTTTGTTGGCTGCTCGGGTACCAGCACTTAGTAGTCTATTAGTTGGATGTTGCCAATCCTAGCCTCATTTACCGTGTCTCGTTCGCCGTACCATTCTCCAAGTTGACCAGTTCTGCTTGAAGCCACAGAAATAAAGGATGTTATCTATTGTCCAATTCCTTCATAAAAAGACGGGCCGGAATCCTGTCAATTAGAAATCAAGAGCCTTCCTTCTTGGGCTAATTGTCTGATATGGTACATATTTTGCATGCTGGGGGCGGCACAGCCCTCGTAGCGGTGTGTTTGTATTTAGCAGTCAGTTAATAGCCTATGGCCCTTTGACACATCACATGCTTAAGAGTAGACAAATGCCCTGGCTGGATTTCAGAGGCTTATTTAGAATATAAGTTGTGTATGACTGATCCGACGGGAGGATAACAAGGAACGAACGAGTCAGTGTTTGGGATGGAGCACTGTTTGTGAAATCGACCATCGCCCGTCAAATGTCTGGGCAGGTGCGTCTCCTTGATTTGCCGTGAATATTTTCGACAAATTAGCACCAAGCACCTGGTGTTGGTGAAATGAAACCTGGTGGAGGGCGTCGAGAGCTCGTCATCCAGATTCTATTCATCCCTTGATACAATTTCTAACTGAATATTGTAAGTGAGCTGCTCGAAGTGGGTTCCAACAGTAATATTGGCCCGCAACCGGCATCTGCTTGGTAATTTCCAGCTTTGACGAGCTCCAAGAACATCTTCGGCGTCGTCCTGGCATACACTTTTCTCATTCGCACGGAACAGCCCATACCAAGGCCTGACAAAAGCGGGCGGCGTCATGAACGGATTGTCAGGAAGAGGTTCGAGCCCAATCGCAAGGCGCACTGACTTTGTCCAGCTCTTGTGACCCTGATCAGACGGAGAACTTAACTCCATCTCCAACGAGGCCAATACTTTCCGAGTCAACAGCGTCTCCGGCTTCAGCTGTTCGATTTCCTTTTGCTCGAGTAGCTCCAGGTCAGTCATGTAGTACACGCCATTACTATTGGGCACTCCCCATTCTATCCAACCCAACGTGGTCTTTGTAACAGAAGCTGCGATTTGACATTGGATGTGTTTGCCGATTTTCAGTTCCGGTTTCAAGTAGAATCTTCCGATTTGTTCGAAATGGGTAGGGGCAGGCTTTACGAACAATAGCCTCGCGTGGATGTCGCTCGCTCGCAAACTGACCTCGGTCGAGTTTGAGTCAGGAACCTCACCTCGTCGCAGACTTTCTGTGTGGAAATCTTGAGAAACCACACTCAAAGGTATGCTAAACAAGTTGCGTTCGATGGTGACCAGCAAGTTGGGGGCGATTCTTGTATACTCTTGTTCAAAGCCAGATATGCGCTGGAGGACAATGGCGAGGATTGCACGTCGCTCGCATTGCAAGAGCGCCAAGTGGATCGTCCCTGACTTATCACCGGGAACCGGAATGAGAGGAAACTCAATGTGAACTCCTCGATTCGTGACGTTTGTGGGGTGACTAGCCAGGCGGGTTTTGAATGCTGGTCGATGAATGGAAGAACCATACCGAAAGAATGTGGGGGATGTTGCGAAAATCCCCCAATAGGGCTTCCGCGAGGCCTCTATGTAATCCGATTCCCAAGCAAAGATGCTTTCATCGTCTGAAAACTTAAGAAACTCCTCCTGAAGTCTGACAAAAGCTTTCTCGCCACCCTCTCCATAAAGGAGCGGCATGTTTACGCCAAAGATTCCTAAGAGGCAATAGGCAATATCTTCTGGCCGTTTTGTTACGCGATTGGCAGCCCATGACATCTTGTTGGCTGCGGAAGCGGTGCTCAGGGACCCTCCCCTCAGAATGGTCTTCGGTATCAGAGTCGTACGCTCCAACTCATCTTCAAATTCATCTCTTGATCCAATAAACTCCCACGAACTAGAGTAGAATAAAAGGAGCTTAGGGGCAATGAGCTCCTGCAGTGTCCAGCCTCGGGTGAACCACTTGCTCACTGTGATGTCTGTTCCGACGGTAGGGTCCGAGTCATAAACCATGATATCAGAGAGATATGCATAGCAGGCTGCAGATTCCTTGTACCATTTGAACATTGAGTTTATGGCCTCGGAGAGCTCGGAACTGCTCGACTTGTCGATGCAACACGTATCGATCCAGATGTACTGGTAGCCATGATCATTGGCAAGGAGGGCGCTATTTCGTAGCTTTTCGTATCCTTTCACAAACGGCGCAAATCCACCGGGTGTCATGTCTTCGTAGGTGACCTCATCCTCCTCCCATGTATGGGAGATGATTGCGTACTCAGGAACGTCGCTGAAAAAAGTCTTGAGCTCGAAGGTTTTGGTGTCCAAGAGCCTCATATTTGTTGACGAGGGGGTATGGAAAGGGGGCTATTGGGCAAGAAATAGCTTTATGCTGTATAGAAAAGAATCAACCGATTAATCAGACAGAAAACAATGACAGTATTCTAGGATTGTGATCGTTTGAAAGCTGGAGCGGGGTTGGAAGAGCCATTTTATTGATTGGTAGTGAAGAAGGTCACAGTGGGCTGATTGAGCCTAGTGAGGCTGTGACTGCTGCTGTGCTGCAGGAATATGCACAGCTGCCTAGTCCTGCGGTCAGAGAGTGTTAATCGTGCCTCTGGAAAAATGAGGCTCGGTATGAATCCACCCAGTCCTTTCAAGAGCTTCTATGCCAACGATAGAAGCTTCAGTAGTACGGGAAACGGGCTATTGGAGTGTCATTTTAACTGGAAGTTGAAGACGCAGCATACTTGAGAAGTTTGTTGATGATGAAATCTCTTGGGAATTGAGAGATAAAGACCGCCAAGCAACCTGCTTCAGAAAGCTTCTGACTCTGAAGAGTAGATGAGCTATTATGAATTGAGAGAGCATTCCATGGCACACTGATTGCGTTTCTCTTCATGAACCAATGGCTTGATCCAATTCTACCACTTCCCGGACCGCATATTCCTGACAGAAGCACGCGTTCGGTAAATACTAGTCGACAAGCTTTGCAAGAATACAACTCTTCTCTTTTTAAAAGAGCCTATCACGTGTCAGCCACAAAGTCACTGGCTTCACTCAGTATTCATGAGTCATGGGATGGGGCTTTGCTCGAGCGAGCGTATTACTTTCAAGTATAAAATGTAGAGTATGCTCCTTGTAGTAGCAGCAACACGTCCTCGATGGAGCGGGCAGCTAAACGGAAGAACTCATCCAGCAGATTCTTAATGAATCTTGACCGGGCTAATATGACTACTCGGAGGTCATCACCCACTTCGCCGACAACTAGACAAGGCTTTTCTCAAAGATCTTGTACTCGACGGGTCCTAGGAGAATCTTGCCCAATTCTGGATACTCGTCGTTGAAGCTTCCAAGTTTGACAATTGAATAGCCCATTCTGGTATACCAGCCCTCCATCCTTTGCTTCCCCGCGTGTTGAAAGGTTGTAGGCGCGATCAACTCAAGTTGCATGATGCGGCATCCACGCCTGCGGCATTCATCCTCGGCGAAAATAACCATCTGCCGACCTAGCCCAGTCCCTCTGTGCTGCTCGTCGAGCGCCAGCATACCGAAATCGCCTCGTTCAGGACTTAGAAGCTTGGTGAGAACGCAGCCAACGGGTTCGTCGGTGCTGTCAAGGTAAGCAACCGCGAGATGGCCGTTGCGAAGAAGCTGGGCGATTTCTTCAGAGGAGGTGCGTTGGTACGAGGGTAAGAAGATGTCACCCTCGGCCCAGTTATAGACGGTGTTGACAATGGTGGCGAGAGTGGAGGTGAGGGATGCGTCATTTGCGCTCTCAGGCGACGGGAACCTGATGGCGATGGCGCTTTTTTCTTTGCTGCTGTTGGTCATATTCTCGGGTTTATTGGATGCTCCGTTTATCATCGTAATGTGGTTTTGTTTTACCCTGACGGCTTTGGTCCCAATTCCTTTCGAGTAGGATCGAGGAAATACGGCGTAGCGGAGAGAAACATTGTTTACATTGTCAGACCCGAGCTCCTAGAGAAGAAATATTCTGTCACATGACCCTTGTCAGACTTTAGCTTCGGGGAAAGTAGTGATTTGGAGCGCAATTCATGGATGACATAAGAAAGTTAGTGTTGGCACTGCCGAAGAAGCGGTTAGCTCTAACTTCTCATCGAAGCTTGTGTCGTGGTTGTGAGCATTGTCCTGGCCGTTACGATAAGCGCACGTGTAGAACTCGACGGGGCGAGAGGACTAGGCACTATGCCATGTCTCCGCTGACTAAAGGCATCAGAATGTAAAGACCTGAAAGACTTGTCGAGCCAGAGCATCGTCTTTGTTCCCACACGTGTCGTTGCCACAAAGCTCCATTCATGACCCTGTATGATGGCCAATAAGAAGTCTAGCTCGTCGAACGACCCATCCACGTCGTCAACACGGGCCTGAAGAAAATTCCACTGCGGCATGCCACGTGCCCACCAGCAATTCCATGTCTCCTGTCCGGTGCCGGGCTTCTTCGTCTCGATGCTGGCGGCAACGGAACGGTTGCAGAAGGAGTAATAGTCGGTGTGGTTGACGACGTTGCACGGCAAGGTTCGACGCATTTCCCGGATAGAATCAACGGAAGGCCGGGGAAAGCGGTTGTTTTCCGGTTTCAGGCTGAGGCAGAAATCAACCATCTTGGATTGAGACCTGGTGGGGAGATGTTCCTGGATAATCTTCGCCGTTGTGCAAGGTGCGACGCCAACTAACTGCGTGTTTCTGGCGGCCATAGGTTGCCTTGCGCAGGACAGGGCAGGGAACCACGATATTCCACCTTGCCTCATTTTGTTTGGTGACTCCGCATTCCTTTGCATCCTCCACTAGCTCGGTGACTTCTTGGAGCGAGGGCGTCGGGCCGAGTTGATCGCGGGCTTGTGCATCGATGTAGGCGAAGTCCCCTATGCCGGAAAACTCGCCACATTCTTGTTGTTGTCAATGTTTGATGATGTCGGCCTTGAGGTCTTCGGACAGGATGCGCATGCCGTTACTGCACTTGTCCATGTCAACGTAGGAGGTCGCGGAACGAGACGGACGGGCAACGAGGCATCTGTCAACCCGAGGATGCCATCTTGATTCCGCGATCGTCCAGCTCTAACGGCGTCATTTGTTCGGGTGGTGATGAGCGGCCGGTAGCGTAGGATAGGGACGTTGATTGAGACTCGAAGCGGGATGGGAGCGAATGCGTTGGCGATGCGGCCTGGCGACGAGGATGCGGCGTCTTTTTCCGCCGTGGCGTAGTGTCGATGCCAATATCAACAGGACGGTCCTCGTCTCGGATCTTGCCCGTTGGCCGCAGCCTCTTGGATGTAGGGGTCGAGTCTTCTGCCACCGGGCGTCTCTTGCGATCAGGTTGCGTTCTCTTTGTCCCTGGATTCGGGCGCCGATAGAGGCTCGGCTTCGCTGGGTTTTGGGGGACGTGGGTAATCTCGGCGCTGGAGTTGAACTGCGATAGCCCAGAAATGATGTCGGTATCTATCCTGATCGCATTGTGTTGTGGGCGTCGGTCTTTTGCATGTATTCTCACGCCACAATTTGTTGATGCTCGATACGCCGTTTCCAGAGCAGCGACCGGCGAATCTTCGGGTAAGACGGTCGCCCAGCCTGACATAATTACCAAGACACTTCAATCCTCATAGTACACATATCATGGCTGTCTTATTTTATCGTCTATATTCAATCTATGATTACTGTAGTTTGAAGTCGACCAAAGGCTCACGACATTTAATGGTGAGCTTTGAGAACCAAGCATCCGGAAACATGCTCGGAATTCCACGCTTTCAAGAGTATTTCGGCCATCTGCACCATGGCACCTATGCGTTGCACAAAGTCATGCATCATTCGGCTTTTGTCGAGCATCTTTTCTAACCCGATCACAGATTGCACCATTGGCCTTTCGAGGAGTGGTCACCTGCTTAGAAGGCTTCTCGTACACCCTGGGACCGCTCGTCTCAGCGTTGATCGCCAGAACCGCTGGGCATATCGAGCTGCGTTCTGCGCACAGTTTGGGTTTGATTTTGTCATGACGCCCTTCATTTTGTTCATGCCCGAGTCTGCTTGGTGGCCTGAGTGTAAGGGACCGCCCGCGGCGAAGACGGCTACAAGCGACTTTCTCTGATCAAGCAGACACTTGGAAAGATCTGGGCCGAGAGTGAAGGTGTCACCCATCTCGAATGGACGTTTTACGGACTTCTCGCCTTGACGGTGATGCTACTCGTCATGGGAGGATGCGCACGGCGACGACTAATATACAAGCAGTGGAAGCGACAGTGTCGTTCATCCTTTCGATTGACGCGTGACATTCACCGCCCTCGCCGAAATCTCGACATCGCGGCTTCGCGCCAAAACGGTGGGCGTTGGGTTGGCCGTAAACGGCCTCGACGTGATGTGGAGCTTTGGGCTTCCGTATCTGTTCAGCCCAGATACAGGATACCTCGGAGCGAAGGTGGCCTTGGTGTTTGGTGGCTGTAGTGTTCGGAGTCTGGTGTACTTGTGGTTTGAGCTTCCTGACAGCCGGTCGTACGTATGAGCTGGAGATGTTTATAAAGGTCATTCCGGCGCGCAAGTTCAACTACTTTGAGCCAGATGCTCAGGTTACTGACGAGAAGTCCAAGCAGGAGCTGTGAAGACTGTGTCTGCCAACACAAAGGTGGAGATAGGTCTTGTCAAGCAAATACACGGCATGCAGAGTTTTCAGACACCGCGCGGACACTCAATCACAAGCATGTGAGCAGCGAGCAAGCCAGCCTGTCTGCTCGACTGACACCTTTACAAAGTCATGATATCTAGGAACAAACCATCAACATTACAAGAAATGTCGAGACCACCCCACAGTCGAAAACGCCAAAGGTCGTTAGCGGCTGGTAGGAAGGCAGTCTCTTCACTCTGGGAGGCCGGGAACGGAAGGAAATCCAAGGAGGTCGGGATAGCCCTCAGCAAGCCGCAAAGCGGAGCCGCCGTTGAATTAATAAAACACATGGTGAAGTATTAACCCTAACTGATGTAGGGAGAGGAAGGGAACTTTTTTTTTCGCGGCGCGGGAGAAACTCGTTTTATGGAAGATTGATGAGAATGGCGCTAGCCGGATTCAGGGGCCCCCTCACGTGACTCCTAGGATCAGCACGAGTCTAGTGGAGCCTGAGGTTGAACTTTTCTTTCACGTCTTTGCAAGGCGATTACGATGTAGGAAAAGATCATGAGCTTCCACTCTGGAGTTGAATAATCCGCTGTTTGGACAACTCATGTTTAGTTATTGACTACTTCGTATCGCCGGTGGCGCCTAAATAGCAAACTTACTCGCGATGTATATCGAGGTTCCTGGCTGAGAACGTCCTCCAGGACTCTGGAATAGTTCGTCTGACCAGCCTGGGCTATTACTCGGTCCTCGCAGTCATTACTTGCATGTCTTCTCTTTAATAGTACACAAGGTCTGTGCACTGGGCTATTTCGGCTTGTTGTTGCTCGTGAGCCCTCAACCCATAGATGCACTCCCGGGGTCCACATCCCCATCATCTTCCATGTGATAAAGGGTCATTGCTGGTTCCTTGCGTCGCTGCTCATTCTTTCTTGTACCGTCGCTGGTTTCTTTTTAGTAATCGCTATCTCTTTTTGTGTAGCCGCGGGTTCTTACCAGGCCTCGCAAATGATGAGCTTGGTAAGCTGAAGAACTGCTGCATCCAGTTCAATTGCCAGCGTCGGAGCCGCTGTTAGCCTTGCCAATCAGCGCTTCAAACGGCACGGTAAGCCCTGCGCAGACGTGTCTAATAATGCAACCAAATCTGAGCGTCCTTGATTCCATGTTAGACTCCGTAAGCCACCGGGCCCAGCGTAGTTTGGGCTCATGTAAGCTAATAAGGTACATGTTAGCTCGACGCGTCGGATGAATGTTGGCTCCGGCCCTCTACTTCTCAACCACAACACCCGACCACCCTCGGGATAGTATATTTACTTAGCATGATTGGCCTGTCGGACCCGAATCACTGCGTGCACTGCTGTGTAAGCAGCATTAAGACCTTCGCGCTTGGGCTTGATGGCTGTATGAGGCGCAAGTCCGGACTTAAGGAAAGGCCAATGTCAGCAACTGTGCAAGTACAAAAAGTCTCAGAGATCCTACCATTGGACAAACTCGTTAAACAAGTCATCCCTTTTCCCGCTACCATGGCATCTGAAATAAAACCCTTCGACCTCCCGAGTGTCCCAGACCTCGGAATCCATCTCCCTCACTCTTCCTTGATCGCCGAAGCTTCTACTTACGCCAGAGACCACTGCGATACAGCTACGTACAACCACACACTTCGATCTGCCTATTGGGCTCTTCTCATTGCCCGAAAACTACCCCAGTTTGCCAATGTCGATCGGGAACTAGTCTTCGTTAGCTGCATCCTCCATGACATGGGCTGGGCGACAACAGGAGGCCTGACATCGCAAGATAAGAGGTTTGAAGTCGACGGTGCAAACATCGCCAGGGACTTCTTGAGGGAACAAATTAAGAAGAATGACAACGAAAACGGGGGACGAAAGACATGGGATGAGTCCAGAATTCAACGCGCTTGGGATGCAATTGCCTTGCACACAACGCCATCCATCGCCATGCACGCCGCACCCGAGGTTGCCCTGACCAACCTTGGCATCACCGCGGATTTTCTGGGACCAAACTTTGCTCTCGACCCAGGATCAAGCCTCGTCTCGAAACATGAGTACCTGACTATCATGAAATTGTTCCCACGATCGGGTTTCACATTTGAAGGGCTGGTGAATGTCATGTGCTCGATGTGTCGCACCAAGCCTGCATCTACGTATGATAATTTTGTGGGTGAGTTCGGAGTCAAGTACGGTACCGATGGCCAGGGAGCGGGCAAGGAGGATTTTGCAGAGGCAGTGGAAGGGAGCCGCTTTGTCAATTTTGTGAAGCAGGCACTGAATTCACTTGAAGCCCTGGATAAGGAGGAGTGATGCTCTTTGGGAAGGACATCCGCGTTCTTTCAGTTTCAACCATCATTGGGAAGAATGGATGTAAAAATTGAGAGCATCAATCGACACTTCAACACAAACACATCAGGGACATATTTGCACCGCTCTAAATGTCCACCGGGGATGAAACTTGTTCAACGAATTAAGTATTTAGTTATTTCTGGGTCTTTGTAGAGTACGTCTGTCCCTGCCCGCAATATCGAGCCCAACCATCCAAGCTCAATTTCTTAAGAACAGTCGTGAACCCGTTGGTATTTGGTGAGTTGCAAATTTTGTTGAACGTAGTGGTCGAGATTTTGTTGGGCGCTCCACGAGGGTACTCGATGTGAAAGACTGGCTTCCCAGCGTTGATGAAGGGTGCGTATGTGTCGCACTCCGAGTATTGGACGCACTGTTCCACAATAGAAAAGTCGACGTAGTTCAGAACGCTAGAAACGATTTCTGCAGAATTCTTAAGACTCAGGGACATTCCATAGGAAGCCGCAGTTGTTGACAAGAATTTTATGTAGCTGATGGCATCGGCTCTCTTTAGCTTGAAGCCAGTGTCGTTTCCCTGCAAATATTTGATCAGTGTTCAAGCTCATTCGCGGCAGAAGATAGCAATATGTTGGATAAGGAAAGGGGGAGTGAGAAAAGGGTGATTCTTACGTAGCCGTCAACATTGTCAGGATCAACAGCATCACATCCCTTTTGCGCTGCGTAGGCGATGCGATTCTTCATGATGCTGCGCACATTGCTGCTTCGGGTGTCAATCCAGCGCTCATCTGGCCATCCATCCATGACGTTTCCGAGGTCAGAGTCCCAAAATTGATCCGCATCATCTCGGTAATTCTCCTGCGATCCAGCGCTGAAATAGCAAACGACCCTTTTTCCCGCCTTCTGTAAGGCCTGGAAAGTCGTAATGTCGTTGTCGTAGAGATCCAAGTCCCAGACTTTGACATCGGGGGACAGTGTTTTGGAGTTGACTTTGATCGCAGAGGATAGGACTATCTGCCACGAGTCACCGACACTCGGCCTCCAGATGTTTTGTCTGCTGACCACGTCGACTGAGGCTGAAACATTTCGAGACTGGACTTTTCCAGCAAGACTGACGTCCGACCCGGTTCCCAGAGGACTGCCCACGACCATCTGGAGTCCGATGAAGGCTAGGATCTTCCATGATAGACATGATTTTCTGGGTAGAGTGTTTTCCATGATGAGGTCTGAAGTTTGTGGGTAATGACGTAGAATTGTATATTTAAATCAAGGAACAACGTTTTGCATTCCTGTAGAATACTGGAAACGGATGGAGATCAGCGGTCACTGGTTTCTTAAATAAGGACCAAAACTCAATTCCATCTTTATCTTTACCGGCCTACATTTAGTTCCTGGCTGACTTACATTCCAACGCACATTCCGTCACTGATCACTGACGATTACACTCTGCATTCTATCGCAGCCATGTAAGCCATTAACCAATCACCCGTAATTGGCTACGGGCAATAGTCCCCTTTGTCATTCCTGCACTACCGTAACAGAGACTCTAGTTATACTAACGGCTCCGGCTAGGCAATTTGAGGCATGACATGTCCCACTTGTGGAAGTGAAGTGTCGCCTTAGCAAAGCAAAACCGGACATAAAAATAAACTCTCTTAGTCAGTAAGCGAAGGTTTCGGGGTCTCGTGGGCGCACAGTCGGCTGTGCGCCCACGAGACCCCGAAACTTTACTGCTCTGACCCATTTGTCATGACCTCAAAGTCTTGACACCCACATCCCGATTCTTCTGTTTATCTCAAGGTATCACTTGTCAAGGAAGAACGAGCAGAAAGCACAACGCAAACACAAAAGATGACGTTCGTTTGTGAGTCCTCTATAGTTGATTGCCTCGCAATAAGAGCTCATATCAAGCGTTACGACTTGACGGATCGCAATTAAAACAGGTTAAATAAAAGATGATACGTGATGCGCAAGAGTTTTCAAGCCACGGGGGCACGAGATGAGGAAGCCAACGCGCTCATTATGATTAAGTGGGTTTCCAATCGGGCCTACAGGAAGAGTCCATACGTTGATTTGGGCTGCCACGGGTGAATCCATGGAAGAATTACTAATTAATGACAGACAGAAGCCTGTTTGAATGACTAGAGCCAAGACAAATTCTCGCCGAAATATTCGGAAGCTTGGTAAGCTTGGTATCCTACGACACACCCACCGATGAAGCCAGTGCGCAAAAGAAGCCGACTTTTTTTTAGCCCCAGGACATGAAAGTCTAGGCCCTTCTTATACCATCTCTGACATATCGTTCTGAAGGCCGAGATATCAAGAATTGTCTGAATCACACCAACAGAGCAATGTTTCAATCCTGGCATTAACGCAAAAAACCGTGATTCATTCTGGATATTGGGGAATATCTGAGGCCATGACAGAGTTAGAGGCCCCCCAGTGCAACAGCCCTCAATCTCGAAAATAGATCAAGAACGATACACCCACTCGCAATGAGATGTATTGTTAATCAAGGCAAGTTCAAGCATGCTACTACAACTATTCCCCAATGCTAGCTGGTCCATGATAATCTTTGCTGTCCTCCTCGTTTCCGGCTTGATTGTCCTCATGCCGTTCGCTTTCGTTAGCTACGTCTTCGCCGCTTTTATCCGCAAAGTAAACATAGTAGTAGGTTAGTTGTGGGCAACTGCTATCGCTTTCAACGTTAGCCTAATGGCATCTAGCCTTCTCATTGCATATCAACCAGTTGGTTTAATCAGTGGATTTAGCATCTGCTTGTTCAAGCACGGGTGCGGTGCAACCCGTCTCTAAACACTCCTATGGTGAGGTGCAGTCTGACCGAACATGGCCTTTGAAGCCAGGTTACTGTAGAAACGGCAATCTGATTGAGAACACCAAGAGATACCATGCATTTCTCCATCCTGCATCAAGTCGCAAGACTCGAGATCGATGAACCAGGACCACCCGTGGTCATGGGGAGAGCTGACGCAAGATCGCAATGTCTGTGTGAAAACTAGGAAACCGTCGTCCTCCGAGCACCTTTCAAAGTCCCAATCCCATGATCCATCTTTGAAATCAGTGTGGACGTTATGGCTGAACCCTGCGCATCGGTCTTGGTGCTCACGCTGGAACTCGCTTTTACCTGTGAAAGTAGGGGATTCTGAATCTGGCCTGAGCCGCCACGGTCTCATCGGGTTTGGGCAGAGTTTCCATTCGAACTCATCTGTAGTAGCTGTCTTTTGTTCATTAGACCTGCGTAGTGAGGCTGGCTGGCCCCAGTCCAGACAGCTGCAAATGTTTGGATCGAAACATTTGATGACATTCTGGTCTTCAGTGGTGCCTGATGGCATACACTGAGATGATGAATTGGGGAGTCTCTCGTGGACAAGTTTTGTAATGCTGCTTCGGAATGCTATAGAGCTCACTTTACTACTCTGTTCTGACCCTTGTGGCCTGAACGGAATATGTGTTGTGACTGATATGTCAAAACACAACTTTTGCTTCTCATCTCGAAAGAACCTGAATCGTGGCTTGTCATCGTTGCAGCAAAGCCGCGAAGCTCCGTCTCTGACATGCTGGCATGCGGAATCTTTATGGTGTTCATTGTCACACTGAATCATGTTCTGACCCGATGGAGAATCTGCAAGACGCTGAGCTGAGTCCGAAGTGATGGATATATGCTTGCATAATGATATGCACCCCTCACGTCCCTTGCAGAGCCTTCCGTCATTATTTGACTCTTGGCGCTACTGGGCTGAGGAGTAGAAGGCTCGGTGTTCCATCTTGCACCCCGCACAGTAGATGAAAGGCACATCATGTAGAAGTTCCTCGTCGCTTCTATAGCCTTTCTGTTTCCTAAACGTGGTACAGAGGTCGCATAGAAGACTAGACGTAAATGTCCGGAGAGACTGTTCTGGGAAACATTCCAGAGGAGTGGCCCAGACCCTAGCCAAAAATTCGCGTCTGTCATGGTTCTGCGAATCTGTAAGATGGTGTTTCCAAAAAGCCTTAGATTGGCTGAACAAGCGCATGAAGTCTCGCGAGACCTGACGAAGCCGCAGGATGTCGTGAAGGTCAACACGCTCCATAATAGCAATAATGAGCGCGTCGGGAAGTCGTATGAGGGCACTTTGCGTCTGATTGTAATAGGCTGAAGCGACGATGGGGTCCATTTCGTCTGTGTTGGGACGGTCTTTTGCTTCTCTTGGCTGATGCCAGGAGGCAACTGCGTCCTCATAAGAGGGTGGCAAGTCCCGGGAATGGGAAGTGAAGGCGATGTTCTGATTTCGACGTCGACGGAGGGCCTTATCTGGATCAGGATGAAAGAAATCCCAGATGACTTGTCCGAAGCTCCGATGTTCGGGTGATGCTTTTCCTTTGGCCATGGTGTTTGAAGATGGTTCGTTTGTAGCTGTTGTCCAAGTGGTGGATGGTGATTAAGGAGACTCGGATTCGTGTGGAAGAAGCTGTCTTTGAAGTGTAGGTTGAGGATCAGTACTAAGCGAGGACCTGAGTGGTGAAGGTTGAAGAAGCTGGGAGATGTTGCGTGGAGTTGGTTAAATATACATCTGCTTTTTAGAGTTTACCCTTATTAGGGTGACTGAAAGCTGAGACAACAGGGTGAACTGACGTGGGACAGATGTTGAGTTTGCCAAATTGCCCAAGGTACTGCACCTTGCTAGCTATCTTTGCCTAAGTTTAACCTTTACGGTCTTGGCTGCATCTTTCTCCTCTGTTATCCGTACTTCCACGTGCGAGTACAGACATGGGGTGATGCCTCTCAAGGTCAGAATAGCGTTCAACTAACAAATTTTGCGAGGTGGCGCGGTTGGGTTCCAGCCACTCGCCGAGCTTGAGCCAAACTTCATGCCTACGCCCTGGGTCAAATTACGCAGCTATTCAACGCAGCTCCTTTTAGTCGAAAACCAGGAAGACAGACAGGGTGGTGACGTTAGGCCCAGGCCCTGATCGGCAACGTCGAACTGAGTTAATTGCTAAGCAGTTGACTGCATGAATTGCGCCAACACGCCACCTTCCCCTTTTCATCATCTTACTTCCGTACACGAAAGACCCAGCTTCATAACTTCTTGAGAGTTGGTACCAAGCTTGTAGAAGCCTCTGGGATTACTGGAAACACGTCTTCTCAAGCAACGACCATGCAGCGTTGCACTAGTCATTCATTGTGTTGCTCAACAAAGTGTAATTGAATGATGATGTGATTAAGTCCTCGAACTCCTGGAACCCCCCAAACCCTAACAGCCAGGTACACTTTTAACGCCCCAGATCCTCCAATTGACTCATTAAGCAGTCATTGCGGCTGGTTGTGTTGTATGCTGGTGTTTGGGATAGAGAGAAAGTAGTTAGGGCTGGGTTTGTCAAGCCGGCCAACATAGGATATATACCCATCATGATACTAGCTTTTCTAACAAAGAGGTAGAAAAGTTAGATCTAAGCAACTGTGTTTTTTTAACCTTATTGTAGCAGCAACACGCGGTCGAAGGAGCGGACAGCTAAACGGAAGCTCCGGCTTTGTAATCTTCGAATTGACTCTAGAGTTTAGGGTGCTATCTCTAATCCCTTAGAAACTATCCTCAAAGTCTCTGAAATCTCTACTTTAATGTTCAATCGTAACTATAACTGAGGTGTAAGAATATTCTCCGCAACCCCACACAAACTACACACATATTACCCGAGGACATAACTACACAGTATACGCAATGACAGGCGGAAAGTAGACAACGCAAAGTTATGTGAGCTCGCGACATCAGAGCAAAGCCAACAAGTGCCATCTCCAATACGTGTGTAACGCAACAACCTATAAGAGTTGGCAGATGGGCAGATGTGGAGGCAAGGCGCACTACCAACCGCATAAATACCCCTGCCGAAAGCCACCAGTTTATTTTGTGGTCGCAAAATTCCAACTGCTCAACCTACGTCAAGCAAAGAACACATCACCACGCGACAAAACCTAAGTACGGAAAGTACAGCTTTCTTCGACATGAAGACCTTTTTTCTTGCTCCTGCAGCACACTCGACCCCGCTCGGAAGAATCCAGCTGGGGAGCATAATCGAGGATCCAAAGTCGCCAACAATCGCCATAAATAACGCAGACTCGGACCAACTGCAAAAGCTCGTTGCCAAAGCCTTGGAGATCGATGGGACAGACACATCGATGAGCTTTAACGAGGGCTCCCAGTTCCTCACCAACGTGTTTTCTACACTTTTAGAGGGCTTTGCAAACTTGAGCGCGGGTGCAGGATCCACCAGGTCCTCTGAAATGTCGTCCATGTACAAGATCGATAAACTGAAGACGTTGACCATTTCGCCTAGCCTTGGTGAGCTCAAAACCGTTTTCAACGAACCAGAGGTCCAAGAAAGCATTAAAAACAGTCGATTCCGATCCAGCGTTTACATGATCACCGACATTCGTGTTGTATATGGAGCCCAAGTGCTTGCCTCGACGATCCGCTCAGCCGGAGGATCTCTCCACCTCACGTCCGACTTGACGCCGACTGGTGTACCTGTTGACATCGGGGCGTCTCTCGAGGCCAGAAAACAAAGCGGACAGGTCATCTCATCGCAAATTTCCGATACAACACCGTTTGTGATAGCATACGGTCTCCGGGAGCTCGTGTACCAGCGCAAGTCGATAAAGAAGCAGAAGGTAGTGAAAGGAGAAATAATGCACGCTGGCGAGGGCGATTCTGGTGCGTTTAAGGAGGAGGAAGACAGCCCATCAGACTACGCGGCACATCTTTGCGAGTTGGAGGATGAAGATCCTGATCTACCTGAACTTTGGGGCATGCAGGTTTTGAAAAGTCCAGATGTGGACGGCTCCGAGTGCCAAATCGGATACCTTGCGTAGGAATATTTACCCTTAAGTTATGTGATAACTGATGGTTGGATGTTTCAGCCGGAATTTCTTGATTAGATTTGTCAAGCATTGTCTCGCTCAAGGTCGGCTCTGTTTACACACTTCTCGATTGACCTGAAGTGATGAAATGGCGGAGTATCTCATAGGATGAAAAGAAAACCGATTGGTAAACTCTTTGTCAAATGCAATAAGACGTAGCCAAAGGATCCAGTCATCTTTCCCCCCGGGTAAGTGCTATGCGAAGTGTACCTGCAACGGCTTTGCGATTCCACTTGTTGGACATAAGGTTCCATGGAACAACGTTGGTATAGTCCCTCTTGGAACCGGCCCTAGCAACAGGCTCCATCATCTTCAACGCGCATGCAACACCGTTGTACGATTCGAGACGCTCGAAGACCTCTCTTTCGAACATGCCGCCTTCTTCACGGTCAGATTCTGGCCCTTGATATACAAGTTCAAGAAGCAGAGCGAAGATTCCTGCAGCGATGGGTGTTGCCACAGACGTGCCTGTCTGGCGCCGCGTCACTCTATTCTGCTCTGCCGTGACTTCGCCACGATCTCCGCACCTCCATGCCGACTCGACTTCCTCTCCGATGACGCAGAAACCGTAGTTATCCATGGGTGGTGGGTTGAACCTTGAAGGCATGCCATCGCCGCTGGCTGAAAAGACGCAAATTACTTGCGGTAGACTTGCTGGGAACGCAACTTTAGTCCGCGTGCCATTGTTAGAGGCTGCGGCAAATACGATCTTCCCTCTCAAGTCAACTTGTTTGAGAGAGGTGCAGACAGCTGAGTTCCAGGCATAGAAGCCGAACGATAAGGTAATGATGTCAACGTCCCAATTCTTTATGCCATCCTTGTCAGTCCCCTTCATAGACGCTCGATTGAGAGCCTGCTCATGTTAGTTTCCTGATTGCCACGGTATATATGGCAGAGATAGTGCAATTACCTTGATGACGACCTCAGGGTCTGGGGCCTCCCCGCCATTTAATACCCTTGCGACGTATATTTCAGCCGTAGGGGCTACTTTGCACAGAAGACCAGTACAGTATGTGCCGTGCCCGTGCTCGTCAAAAGCATCCCCTTGCGGAGTTAGGAAATCTTCCCGTTCGATTAGTGCTTTTTCGAAGGCTGCGTGTCTAGGGTCGATTCCTGTGTCAAGGATTGCGATCTTGATCCGCCGCTCTATGGGAAAGCTTCGAGATGTAGCTACCAGTGCCTGTGTTCTCTGCTGTAACTCGGCAAACCACGAGTCCGCTTCGTGACGCCTGCAATACGCTTAGGGTTAGTACAGTCGTGACTAGTGGGCGAGACAGCCTACCGGTCGGGACTCGTGCCCCCGTGTTCGGTATTGGAAATGCTACGAGGCCTGGGCGGTGGAGTTGAAGAGGATCCTTGGTAAGATCCCTTTAGCCCTAGGTCCTCAATCTCGAGTTGCGGCAGCGAATTGTTCCTTGCCACGATACCTCTCGTCTTGCGCGGATCATCGGAGTCTACGCGGGACCTTGGGGGTCGCTCGTCTTGGTACGTTTTCACGATGCTCTCAAAAGTCCCAGTCTGAGAAAGGTCGCCCTCGCTCGACAAATCTCGCTCCATGAAGAAACTTGAACTGGAAAGCGACGTGGCAAATTGGGTGCCGAACTTCCGAGTTAGGTCAACGGAAGAAACAATCATGACCGTGGAGCTACAGCATCGCATCCACAACCTCTCAACCCCTGCTAACACGTGATAGTACGAGCACTGCAGGCTTGGAAAATCGCGCAAACTCGCAGAATGATACCAGTGTCTATCTTCCGTTGTCTCCTTGTTGACAGTTGCGGACTGACAAATCGTGGCCCCCGTCTCGCAGAAAGCCCACCCACACGACATGGCTATTGCTGTGGTATTCGGCATAAGTAGGGGCATATACCACACCCTACGAGAATCGGAAAAACCAACTTATAGGTCAATTCACAGTGCTAATTACCCCTGTTATCAGTATTGTAGTACCTAATAAAAGTATCAAGAAGTATCATCATACCCTGATACCACTGTGAATCCACATGCGAGCGGGGGCTACATAGAGTGCGTGGTTGTGGGTGACCGCCTATTATGCGCGATATGGCCTGGCTAAGAGTAGGGTAGCTCACTTGTTCGGCTTAACTGTCCGTTCCATCGAGGCCGTTTAGCTGCTACCACAAGGTAAAAAGAAAACACAGTAGGGCGCCTTATCTGTATTTTCGGTCTAGAGATCATCAACGGTGTGGTATTTAACATTGTAGAGGATATCAACTATGTCGACGACGCAAGATGAGCGCTGCATTGTCAGCGAAATCATAACTTGCGCCTCCATATTCATCCTCGTTCATGAGGCAGTGAGCAGGGATAACAGGACAGTTCACAGATAGAACTTATTCAAAGTGCTTATAGCCTCCAAGTTAAATATGCTTCAGACTTGCAATGCCCACGAAGCACGACAACTTGATAACATTATGGGCTCTGCATTTTCTGGGTATAAACTCTCTGGGAACTCAGTCGTTGTGGTTCGCCAGTGTTTGTGGTGGTTCCTCCAGATATTACTGGGAGCTCCTTCCATTTTCCATCAGACACTGCCCCTTGCTCCCTGCTACCAAGCTGATCTCAAGAGAAGACAACAAACACCAACACCAACACCACCACCAACACCACCACCAAAACCACCGCACCCGCACCTGCCACTGTCCGTTTCCAGTTGACCCTCGTCTGCTGTCCGCTTTCCGTCCTCTGTTTTTGTCACTGTCCACTGTAAGCTGTCTGCTTCCCACTTCCTACTACAAAGCTGACCTCAAGAAGGAGTCAACCGCCACCACCACACCCACGACGACAACGACAACGACAACGACAATGACAAAGACAACGACAACGATGATGGCAGAGACCACAGCCCAGACCCGGGCAGGGAATGTCCACCCCGGCCCTGCCTGGCCCGCCCCTACCTCCAACCTCACCGCCGCCCACTCCACTCCCGGCCGCACCGCCGTCTCTGGGTCCGTCGCTGGGTCCGTCGCTGGTTCCCGCGTCCGGAAGACTCCCGGCCCGGTTGGTTCCTCCGACGCACGGCGCTCGGTTGAGCCGCTGGGTGTCAACCGGGGCCAAGCTTTTGAGCAGCCTGGCAATGCCAAGGGTAAAGGCAAGGGCAATGAGAAGGCGACATGATATATAACACTGACCCCAAGTGGCTTTAAGATGTAGTAAGGGAATAAAATTTGCTCTTTACACTTGATGGATGCGTGGGTGGATGATTCGTTGTGATTGGAATTATGGAGATGAAAAAAGAGAGAATGTTAGACACTAAGGCTAAGTAATTAATAGAGTTAAAGGCTTTAGGATTAGTATTTAAGACTGAATATTTAAGATGGGACTTAGGATTACTAGTATTAGTATTTATAAATAAGAAATTTAGGATCTTAGGAGGTAGAAAATAGTTTAGTGTAAGGTGTACTATAGATGATTCTATCTATAGTCGGGAGTCGAGAGAAGAAGAATGCTGAATTTAGGCCTCAGCCGAATATTTGCGAAATTGCGGCCGTGCTTGCTATATCTATTCCAGGAACCCTAGAAATCCTGAAAGTTCCGAGGTGCGGGATCCGAGGATCCTGATCTGGAGATGGCAATTCTCTAAGTAGCACTCTATATTGAACAACGTGGCAAGTGCTGCGTCGCCTGCCAATTTGGTGCTGCCGTGGACCCGGCCGTCTCCAGGGCACTTCTCTGTAGAGGTCGCGCCGGGTCTAATGGCGACAATACCATATGGCTTTGTAACTCGCCCAGGATACATGATGCGTCTGTAGTGGCCAAGGATCATGGTGATTAGTGCATGGCTGTGATTCCCCTTGCTGGGCGCTATTCATTCTCTCGGCTCAAACGGGCAACTTGCAGCACACAAGGGTCCGGGCTTATGCCAAGCAGGGCACGCCTGTCCGTTTTAAGTCTTCAGGCCAGCCACAGGAGAGCCGGTGGCAACGGCTGAGAGCAGAATCGACATGCTCCAGAAACTTGATGCGCAGGACCGGCCTTGCGCAATCCATCTCCAAAGCCTGTCGGGTGTAGCCGCTGCCACAGATCTCCGTATTCGGGGCTTTTCCCACGTCTCTTATCTCAGAGCGGGAAGCTGAAGAGACAAAAGGCGGCTAGATTCGAACGCCCCGCCGCAACTATTGGAGCGGGGTTTGAGTCTAGATCGCTTGCGCCAGCATGTGGCTAGCTGACGAGCGAAGCAACTAGCGACGACTTGATGAATTTGGAGAATATCGGTGGAGATGTGGACAATAGCGAATGGCCGCGCCCTCAGTGACGACCTTGCCAATGTCTCAGACGGGTGGGTTCGGTCCACAAGACTACGAAATTCATCTGGAGGAGAGTAGGTTGACTGGCAAAGCCTTGTCGACCACGAAGCCGCCTGACTTGTTGTCTTGGCTAAAAGAAACCCATCATGGAGGCTCGGGAAAGTGATAAATACAGGCAGCCCGCTCATTCTCATTTGAACTATTCCCTGTCAACGAGCACCAGTTTCCTACAAGATGACAACCACAAAGACGTACCCCATCTCGGGAATCCCTTCAGATGTCAAACCCAAGACTAAGAAGATCCCCTACGCCCCCGGCCTGCCTTCTCGCCATGAAATTTCAGAACTGTTCCCCTCTGATGATCCGCTGATCCGGAAGCAGTGGACACTCTTTGTCCTGGCCTTGAACCGTTTCAAGGCCCTCGGGGTCGAGGAGAGACTCTCGTATTTCCAGGTCGCTGGCATTCATGCCTATCCCCTGCAACCCTGGGACGGAGCAGCACCTCCGCCAAAAGACCCTGACCCGAGAAAGGTGCCCTCAGGCGCGAATCCACACGGCGGCTACTGTGAGCATAACACCATCGCCTTCCCGACGTGGCATCGACCATACATGCTGCTTTTCGAGGTATGCACTCACCTTGAGCTCCCTTGTAATGATGGCTTGCTGATTATCCACTCAGAAACTCATCTGGACACACATGAACGACATCATTGCTGAGTGGCAGCTTGACAGCCCCCAGGATACCGAATGGAAGCAAGCTGCCAACACGTGGAGACTCCCGTACTGGGACTGGGCGCGCAAGCAGAGCTACAACCAGCAGTACTCACTACCGTCGGTTTTCCTTGTGGATCAGGTCACCATCTACCCACCTGAGAAGCCTCAAGGCCAGACGGGCGTCTTAAACCCTTTCTGGGGGTTCAAGAATCCCGAGACGGTCAATGGCAAGCCGGATGGCGAACCGAGACCGTTTGGTGACATGCCCGAGGGGAAGACGCAGTGGAACATACCAGACCACGAGCATCTCCCAGTAAGAATAACCTCCTCGGATCTGAGTTGCGACTTGGCTAATTTTACCCAGTGGGGCAAATGCTCTGCCGTCAGCCGCTACGGAATCTTCAGTGAGGATGGTAAGAACTTTACAGGTCTTGATGGGGTCAACAACTTCACCGAGGCAAACTTGACCTTGAGCCAATTTTCCAAGAACTGGTACAATCCATACAAGGAGAAGGAAAAGTTCAAGTTCGACCCGCCAGGAACTTTGGCTGATGCTATCAATCGCATGTTCTCGTCAAAGTACACTGACACGTGGGATACCTTTGCCAGCACGAAGTGGTGGGAGGAAGGCGCACAAAACATCAGCACTGGTTACTTGTCATTGGAATACATTCATAACAATGTCCATGTAAGTTGAAATTTCCTGCATTGAGCTGAGGTCTCAGATACTAATTTAACTTGTCAAGAATCTTACTGGCGGTTCGAACTACAAGAAACCCAAGGAAGGCCAGATAGGCGGCTATGGCCTCGGCCACATGTCAGACGTTCCAGTAGCTGCGTTTGACCCTGTGTTCTGGCTACATCACTGGTATGTCACTGAGCTCCGTTTCTGTTATAGTAGAGCTTTGCTGACAGGAGGGCTTTCAGCAACATCGATCGCCTTCTTGCAATGTGGCAGGCTCTGAACTGGAAAGCCTGGTTTGATAAGCCAGACTTCCTCGACACTAGGGCGAGGTACCCGGACCCAAGTCGCTATGACAACCTCCTCCCATTCCACAAACTTGAGACCGATAAGCCAGAGACCGGATACTGGACGTCGGACGGAGTGCGAGATTGGACCAAGCTGAACTATCAGTACGATGACCTCAAGCCTCAGCCAGAGGCCATCCTCCCAGACGGTACACTCGACGAAGAGCGATACCAGACTGACCTCTTAACCCACATCCACAAGATTTACCCCAGCACTCTGAAATACTTTGAGAAGCTCTTTGAAGATGGAGCGATCGAGAACACGGAGTTCTTTGGCCCGAACAACACGGCGAATACGACCTGGAACGACTACATCATCAATATTGTCTACGACCGCTACGCTCTCAACGGCAGGTCGTACGTGATCCAGTTCTGGCTCGGGGGCAAAGACAACGACCCCGACTCGACTTTTAAGTATGAGGAAAACCTGGTCGGCGAGGTCTACTCTTTGGGCGGCCTGACCCCTGCTTCCGAGGACGCGCCTCAGGGCTGCGCCAACTGCGGCAACCAAATGGAGAACAAGGTGCTGTCCCGGGCCCAGGTGCCTCTCACGATTCCCATCATATCGCAGGCGCTGGACTCGGGCTACGAGCACATCGGATCCACGCGGGGCCGACACGTCGAGCCCTACCTCGTGAAGCATCTGCACTGGAAGTTTGTGCAGATTGGCGGCGAGGAGAAGCCGGCCAGCGACTTCCCCAACACCACCATTTCGGTCTGGAGGGGCACGGGCAAGGCGCAGGATCCCGCCGAGGAGACTGGGGAAGCGCTGCCGCCCGTGTATGCCGACTACCAGATTCTGTATACGCCCACGGACGGGAAGGATTGTGGACTTACCCACGACGACGAGTTGCTGGGCGAGGCTAACAAGCCTCACTTTCACTTTAGGACGTTTTGATGGCTGCGAGTTGTTTACTTATGCTCCAGCTAGACTTTTGGCGAGTTTCATGAGGCTTCTTTGGGTCGGTTTGATGTGTGTGTGTGTGTGTGTGTGTGTGAAGGTCTACTGGGGGTGGAGATAAGGCTCAACAGCTGGCTCGTTCTTGATAGCCTCCTACTCCGCTTCAACAGCGCAGTTATTCAGACTAGAAATTGATTCACATGTCTTTCGTATTTATCTAAGAAGCCCTTTTTATTCTAAGACTTCCGCCACTTGATATAAGACTAAGGAGACGTCAGCTGGCAGCGTTTGCAAGTTGGTGAACGGTGACATCCTTGCTCCCTCGTAAGAGCGCTAGGACCAGGCTGTTTCCTTATGCCATGTAGTGAGACCACGTCCAACGAGTAGCAACTATCGCAATAACCCACGGAAAAACCCTGATGGCCAGCCTTTTGAATCCACCCTTCACCAGTAGAAAAGCCTTCTCGTCGAACCAAGCCTTCTCATTCAGTCGAGGAAATTCACTTGTGGGCACTTCCTTTCCCAAGAATTCACACAGCGGTTCCCAACCATCCTCGAGTTTGAACTCCAACAGTCGCTCCTTTGGCGTTACACTCCTGACCAAGGCATAATGCTCGCGATACTTTTCTCGAGCTTTCAGCTCGGCGTCCTCGCGGGACCGAATGCCCGCCCACCCAGCCATGGTACTCTTCTGGACTTTTCCAATAGGGTGTATGTAGTTCCTGTCCAGCTGGTAGACAATATTTGTAAGGGGGTCGAACATGTTGCCGATGATAGCATGCATGTAGCTTTCGTACCACTTGTCGATATCTCGCTCAACGAGGACGACTTTGGCCTCAGGATACGCGGCGACCAAGTCGTCAGCGAAAGCTATCGCAGGCGTGTCCGAGCTGACGGCGCCAAACGAGTGAAGCAGCTGGTCAAACTCGTCGCGGGCAAACGGTGTGCCCTTGGCGAAGAACTTGCGGTCAATCGCATCCTGCCACATCTCGTTATCCCCAAAGTGGGTGGTCAGGAGATGAAACGAGTGCCAGCAAGGGATATCCAGCCTCTCCAACGCTGCAGACATCGCTGCGTGACGGGGTTGGTAAGGGCCTATTCATGGCAAGTCGACGAGTAGCTGATGGACTTACTCGCGGTGCCGGTGCGGTTGAAGCCCAAACAGAGGACTTGCATGGGCACACGGCGTTCCTTGCCTCGTGGGGACTCATAGTTGATGGGTTGGAACAGCTCCGGGTGCCGTTCTTGCACTGTCGTCATTCCGTGTGTTGTTGCAACTAGAAGTCGGCGAGGATGGATGCAAAGTAAGGGCGTACGGACCACTGACTTTATCCAGAGGTGACAACTTCATGACGGGTCAGACGGGATCGGCAAACGGTCAGCACAAGTCCTAGGCCAGCACAAATCCTACGTCAGCACAGCCGGCCGTCAGCACTAACCCAGCTCGTGTAAGCGCCGGGTAACTTATTTACGCATGGCCTTCCGGAATAGAGCTTCGGAAGGCCATGGGGGCCGATGTCCGAAAATCCGTTCCTGACTGTAAGCCCTCCTCTAGTACAGCGATTTAGGGCCCCGTCCATTGGGTTAGGGTCAATCTAGTAAGAAGCGGATGAGAATCAATTTACGGATCTCGGTCCCCATGGCCTTCCGCAGTAGCAAGGGTCACGGAGATTTATGAAATGCACTGACTGAAACAAGTGTGTATGGATTACCATGTACCCAATTAGACATTTACATGACGTAGGTGGTTCGCGCTCTCGCGTCCACGATACCTACTTAAGTCCTTAAATCCGACCAAGGGCCACAAAGAACTCCGTTCTCACATCTATATATTGAGGAGTTCCACTGAGTTCAACTTACTCCTGAGCTCATCATCCACTCGTATCTATCCATCTTAACTCAAATTCAAACTCCCCAACCAGTCCTTCTTCCAAACTACCACCATCATGGCTAGCAAAGACATCATCTTGATCACTGGTGCCAACACCGGAATCGGTCTCGAGGCTATCAAGGCCATCTTCCGCTCTGAGCTGCCCTACCATGTTCTGATGGGGAGCCGCACGCCCGCCAAGGCCGACGCTGCTATCGCCGAGCTGAAGAATGAGATCCCTGGGACGAAGAGCACCGTCGAAGCGCTTCAAGTTGACATCACCGATGACGAGTCCGTTCAAAAGGCAGTCGAGGTGGTCCGATCCAAGTTTGGCAAGCTCGACGTGCTTGTAAACAACGCTGGCAAGTTATTGTGGCCATGGCGTGAAAACAAGCAACTAACATGATCTCGTGCACAGGAGCAAGCTTCGATGGGTTCTTTGACCGGGATATCGCTGATGCCCGGAATCTGTTCAACAAGACGTACGATGTCAACGTCTCGGGCACGCAGGTCATGACAGCTGCCTTTGTCCCCTTGCTTCTCAAGTCGACGTCTCCGCGCCTCGTCTTTCTCACCTCCGGCCTCTCTACTCTCCAGGGCTCCTCTGCCACGCTGGTGCCCAAGCTGGCGGCGAAGATCGAACCCGGGTGGCCCAAGACCGGCATCTTTGCCAGCGTTGCCTATCGGTCCAGCAAGGTGGCCCTCAACATGGTCATGGTGGCCTGGCATTCGCTGCTCAAGCCCGATGGCGTACGGACCTGGTGCATCAGCCCGGGGTTCTTGGCGACTGGCCTTGGCGGAAACACTGAAATGTTGAAGAAGGCGGGTGCTGGTGATCCTTCGCTGGGAGGCGACCTGATCAAGAGGGTCATTGAGGGAGAAAGGGATGCCGATGTTGGCAAGGTTGTTACCCAGAATGGCGAGGTCCAGTCGTGGTGAGAGCCTCAATCTGTCATCCTCTAGTATGAACAGAGACTTGGCCGATTCTAGCCTTATTCGTGGTCTTGAATAAAGTATAGTTGAGCTTTTATAGCTTTTGTGAACGATTCTGTTTAAGATTAGTGCCCTGCTTTGCATTATAAGCTACGGGGTGCAGCAACTTCAACAGCAGACAGTAACTTACCAAAATCTTGCTTGAAACCCAGTTCAAGGTAATTCATAAATCCTTCTACAGAGATCGAACTACGGGGGCTCTCATAACAAATACTCACCCTCTTCATCCCTTCATTTCGAATCATGTGTGGCAAGGTCGAAGGGACCTTTCCGCAGATAGTTCAGAGCAGGAGTCTCACATTAAATAGACACCACAGCAACAAGCATCAGTCCAGTACTATTATAGGTAGTAAATTGTTTTATTTCCTCCGTCAAACACCGATTCTCTCCATCTCACGGGCGTATGATCAAGTTGGCCGATAATCCATAAACAGCTGGATCATCACAAGCTAAGCTTCTGACCTGCCTCTCCAGGAACTGTCGAGGCAACCTTGCCCGAACCGAGAAGAGTGAACTTGTATGGAATGCTAGCAGTGCTCAGAGTGCCCGTCAAGGCTGTGTTTTGGCTCTCTCCGCCGAGAACAACGTCCTCGGCGACAACATAGCCGACCTCGTCGCTCGACTCACTGAAGATGGCCTTTTTCCCGACATTCTCAAACACGGACGACTGGATCAGTGCTTGCGCACCCATGCGACTGTTGAGGCCGGTGTCCATGGTATCGTAATATTGGCTGGAATCTAGTCAACGGAGCGAACAATGATGATGATCCGAAACAGGTCAAGGAACTCACTTGAAAAGATGGGCTGTGCCAAATCGGAGAAGAGGGCCGCGGCTTCGAACGTTGTAGAAGTGGTTGTTGGCGTAGGTGACATGGAGTGTGCCAGTGTCTTCAGCTGCGTTGCTATCCGAATGCCCAACCAGTGATCCCTTGGACTGGGAGCAAACATGCATGTCAGTATTCGCAGTCTTCGATTTCAGCATTCCACTCCTTGGGAGCACTTACGTGGTCATGGAAATATGTGTTTGAGATGGTCACCCAGTCCGCCGCATGCGACAAGTCAACCAGGCCGTCATAGAAGTCTTTGTCGACGTCTCTACTGGCAGAGAGATCACAGTGATCGACCCAGACGTTGGTTGATTTTTGAATAGTGATGGCATCGCCATAATCGTGCTCGACCTTGGCAATCTTCATGTTGCGGACAATGACATTCTTCTGCCCTAGGATGGTGAGGCCAATTCCGGTGAGGGCTACAGATGGTTGTCAACACAGGGGAAGTAATAGTGAAGAACATAGACATACAGCTGCCTGTCTTGCCAATGATGGACTTGTTGGAGCCGACATGAACCTTGGCAGCGCCGGAAATGCTGCCCTGGACAAAGATGATGGAGGCGCCATCGGCAATAGCAGCCGCCGTCAACTCACTGAGGGTCGTGACGGTCACTTGGCCCCCCCCTGTCCCTCCCGTTGTTCTAAGTAGCGTGTGTTAACTTCCAATGTACTAAACAAGTCATCGAAACAGAGTCGAAGCATACCCACCATTCTGCGTACCGTACCCAACTGTGCACGCATCGGTGGCCGCAGCTCTGGCATGCAGAGAAGAGCCAGGAGCCGCAATGGCCGCCGTAGCAAAAAGGACTAAAGACGGCAGTCTCATGATGCCCGGTTTCGTAAAAGTGAGATGAAAGGCAGAGGTCTTTCTAGGTCCCGGCGTTGGCACAATCAGACGTCATCGCGTCGTTTAAATACAATTTAGAGTCCCTGTGAGCACCAGAGTCAAAAGCTGAATCATTACACAGGTCCGGGACACTCTCACAGTAGGGAACACATTTTCCCCCGAATCAAGACCCTTGGGTGCTGGACGTGTTTCAGTATAGACTTGGTTGTTCACGGGCTCAGGGGCGTCATTGGAGGAAAAATGCCGGACAACATGGCCACGCCCAAGAAATCGAATAGTATCATCCTCGTTGGAGGTGTTTATGGCTGAATGGAGCATGATGGTTACATCGTGCGGACAAGCTTCCTCCGAAACACCCGTTTGGGATGGCTGATGATCGAATCATCGCGTACTGGGAACCACGTCGATTTTGTGGGAGAATATACTCAAAACAATATCCACCAGCCACAGCAAGCCATTCCATCCGTGTCCAAGCACCAAGGTCAAGCTTAACTCCATGGTTAAATGCCAATCTGAATTTCTATCCCCTTGCACAATGATCCCCAGTAAATTTGCGTCGCAAAAGACGAACGTCAGAAAATATTTATCCTACTGTGCCATCTTCTCCCAGTATAGGTACGAAACTTAGAGTAGAGAACAGCTACAGATCCCTAGAGGCTGCACACGCTTGTAGCTTGTACACGATGTGATAAATATCCACAACTTATCATCTATGATATCCAACAGTCCACCCTACGTGTCGAGCGAGAGGGTACTTGTCATCAGTCTGGATTATATCATCAGAGCAACCATGACAAGAATAAGAAGCGTCTGCCGACCCATCAGCAACCGCGTCGATCCAGCGGTTGGGCAAGGGCTGGAATGCGAGTAGTTGCCCCTACTACCAGTAGTATCATTATAGCAAGAGGTACTGCCAATTCGCTCAATCAGCTGATTTCCCAGACCTGTGATACTCTTTTCAAAGGCGGCGTATTTTCCTGCGTTCCACAATGCACCTTTGGCGCCAGGGACAGCGTCATGGCCGGGGAAGGCAATGTACAAGACATCGTTCTCGTCATGACCATTGTCGCCGTTCATTTCTTTGCCGTAGCAAGCGGTAGCGAGCGATATGGATGCTTCGCCAACCATTGCTTGCTCGTCGTCATCGCCATTCTCGTCACCCCAAATGCCGTAGATCTAAGGCTCTGCGTCAGCGAACGACTTGAAACCTGACACATATCAGCATACCAGCTTGTTACCACAAACAACAGCCATCACACTGAGAGGCTTAATTCCATAGTCCTCGGGCCGAAAGGTGGGCCATCTGGGCTTTGTGCCTGTGTTTCCGAAAACCACGTAGGGGTGGATATTCGCGTCAAGGTCCTTCTGCCCGGTTTTGTATCCTTCGACGATGTCCTGGAACGATGTGATGGACTGAGTATCACCAGAGCTTCCGCATCGGCCGTCATCAGCGGGGCTGCCTTGAATACCATCGCAGTCGACATCCAAATTAGCTAGCCGACTTTTGTTGCCCTGAATGTAAACGACGTTGTAGTCGTCTATGTGATCACCACAGTAGGTGAAGTCTGCATCGGTTTTCAGCCTCTGTACCGGATAACTCTTTTGCTACCCAACTTACTGCCCGAATCACCGTCGGCACTATGGAAGCCACCGGCGAGGACGTTGTTGCAGCTGCCCTGTGCTACGACGGCGTCGTAGAATGTTTTGATGTTTGCTGGAATATCGCGGCCCGACGCCAGACCAAGGAGGAGGAAGAGGAGCAGCTGGTTTCGAAGAGACAACATGCTGACGATGCCATGAGAAGACGCGAGGAGACGAAAGTGTCGTCGGTTTGCCGCCAGCGCCTGGTCTGGATAGACAAGAGAGAGGTCCGCGAAACGAGGGGATGTCGGCGACAGGGCTGACGAGGAGTGTGATGAACGAGAGAGAAACGTAGCCTCTTCGCTCTAAATGGGGCGATGCCACAGGGCTGAGTCTGACCGTGGTGGTTTTTTCGGCCCTAAACGGAGGGGCGCAGCCTGTAATGCCGTCTTGGTGGCTTGGCGCTGTCTTGGGTCTCGGCCGGGATGATAGTGCGCTGGTGGCATTATGCTCTCGAGCACTAACACGATGAGGAGCGTCAGCTAGGACTTGAACAAACAAACCCTGATCTCCCATCGCTCATCTCTGCGTCATGGGACGACTAGTAGCATCCCTCGCCTCCTAGAGTCCGCAAACCTACAGTGTAGACCGTTGCGGCAACTGCCGTGCTGGGCGCCTCACATCTACCCAACGCAGCGGGCTTGAGGAAGAGGCGTCAACGCCACGGCGCCTTTGTTGCAAGGCCAGCAATCAGGGTCCAGTAAATTGTAAGACAGATAAGCGGGGGGGAGGTTGGGTCTGTCTGAGATATTTTCCCCCTACATGCATGTAGTTGGGGGCGGTCTATTGTTGCGCTGCATCTGCGTCTGCCTGCCCCGAGTCTTCGTACTACCCAGGGCTTGCTTGATCGAGAAGCGGCAAATACTACGAGGGTTACTCAAGCTTCCGTTGCGATACGCGTCTTCAACTGCCCTGAAGTCCAGGGTGGAGAGTAGCTTCGCTCATACTAGACAGCTCCACGTAGTCTACATCCGCCTCCTAGGCAGCATTATGCTTAAGTACCCAGACTAGCACACAACGAGTGACATGCCGCAGGACGCCGGAGTGGCTAGACTAGACTAGAGACATGGGCGTTCAGCTTGTTCAGCTTGGCCCGCTAGCTGGTCAAGAGTGCAGAGTGAAGTCTCGTCGTCCCTGGCCTCTCCCGGATCTCGACAGCAATCGCGCACCCTCGTGAATCATTCCCCTTAGCAAGCCGTGGAAATCATCTTCAACCATCCTCCCCAGCATGGCAAACCCCAAGTCCGCGGCGGTCCAATACTTCGACCTCTCCTGTCCCGACGGCGGCACCTACTACATCTGCGAAGACAGCGACAACGAGTTCATAGGATGCTGCACTAGCCACCCGTGCGCCGATGGCAGCGGCATCTGTCCCGACGGCAACCTGCGGGCGTCCAGCTTCGACGCCGACACCTACGACGACATGAAGACGCAGAGCTGCGACGATACTCGAGGCCGGTCCGTCTGGTACGCCTGCCAGAGCAACGACCCGCCCTTTATCGGCTGCTGTGACCAGAGTCCCTGCGGCGACGGCTGCCCTCGGAGCAAGCTGCTGCCCGCCGTGTTGTCGCCACTTACCAAGAACCGGCAGGCGTTCCTGGACCCTGAGGGCGACCACTCCAGCAAGACAGCCACTGCTACCAGCAGAGCGTCTGCTACGAGCTCAGCGTCTGCTACGAGTTCGGCAACCAGTGACGGCGGTGGACTGAGCACCGGGGCCATAGCAGGCATTGCCGCTGGAGCGGCAGCTCTCGGCGTCATCCTCCTAGGGCTCTTGATCTGGAGATGTTGGTGGCATCCACGAAAGCAGAAGCAAAACGGCCAACATTTCCACCCTGTCGCATCTCAGTTCCCCCAAGACACGCCCCCTAGAGCCTTTGACCCAAACCCATCGCCCGGAGGCTACTACCAACGTACGTCTTCCTTCAGCGTGGCTCATGCGAGGACTGTTGCGACTCACATTTTGTCTAGAATCTTTCTCTGTGGCACCTCTTGCCAGCCCTCACTATCCTCCCGGGTTTCCCATGGACCAATACGACAAGCACTCGCCAGATCAGGCCGCATACGATCGACCACTTCCTCTGAACACCTACTCGCACGCCAGCCCAGCCCTTGTTCAGGGCTACGGTCAAGCCTACTCGCCAATGCCGATGATGCCTGTACAGGAGATGGAGGGAGCGTATCCGCTTCCCCAAGAGCTCGGCACAGGACACACGCAGGGGGGTTCATCAAAGTCGGAACCAGAGCCCTGTTATGCACCAGGCCACCCCCTAGAACCAAATTTGGTGAGGTAGGGAATGGGACTCGGTATGCGGCAGATAACGATTTGGTCGTGTGAGGTTAGAATGCATATTTTTGGCCGGCGAGCTACTTGATATCAGGAGCAATGGCGCTCTGGAAAGCCTTGCGGTCGATCTACAATTAATCGAAATGTTTAAAGTCACGTCGAGGTGCGTCATAGTTCAGCAATGTAATGGTGATTGCCTTGATTGAGTGTGTCTACTGTCTCGGGCTTAGAAGTCCCTGAATGACTACAGTCAAGTGCGTCCCATCTTCAACTCCCAAACAGTGGGTGTATCCCTGCACACCTACCGCCCATTCTGTGACGGAGTTTTAGGGCCAGAGAGGAACGCAGATGAACAATATTCGCACGTCGCCGATGGTGACCAAGTACGAAAGGGCAAAGAATGCAAGTGAGTTGAAGGCAACAAATGTAAGCTACACCATGTCTACTATATTCACTAATTCGGGGGTCTCTAAATACGTGACAGGAGTGCCTTCTCTACAGATGCTATAATTGCAGTGCTAGGTGAATTTTTGGCTTACAGTTGATACCCACCCTTTGGCATCAGATGAGGCATCAATCGTCAAAGTGACGAATAGAAGAACTTGAAACGAGACGGCCGTTCCATTGTTATCGTGGGGGTATTTCACAGCCCACTCAGTTTCGCCATGGCCCGTTTGCGAGTCATCGGGCAAAGAGTCGTAGAAGTCGATGATACGGCGGTCAGGGTGGATGACGGCAAATGTCCAGTGTGGGATGGCCGGGTGATGAAGAGACACCAAGAGAGTTGTCGTGGGGTCCGAAGAGAGGTTTGCTGACTCTGATGCAACTAGAAGGGGATCGATACGCGAAAAGCCCCGGGGGTTACCGTCGGTCAAAATTGATAAAAGGCATAAAATGGCCTTATCGGCAAGCATGATGTCTGGGGCGAGATGCTGTAGAGTATTTGGTGGTCAGCAAGAAATCTTTATATTCCCCTCAGTGGTGGTCATCTCATGACGAGCCATGTCTGCATCGTCTGTGATATCCACGTAGTCTAACTCGAGGGTTTGATCGTTGCAGCGGTTGCCGAGACCCAGCCCTCGCTGGTCGAGTTCTGTCGATTCTCGTTGCTCGTGGACATTCCGTTTCCTTGCTTCTGGGAGGGAGGATTGCCCGTTTGCACTACCAAGTTCAAGTGGTCCTTCACAGGCAATGTAGAGTCGGAAAGCAGAGTCAAGAAAAGCTGATCTTGACTCGTTTCTGATGCGGCTAGTTGGGGGGAGGATCGTTCAAGTATCCGAAATGCAGGCGACATTGCAGGCCCCTCATCAGCATCGATGTGAAGGCCCCACGAGCGACTTCGCAAAGGTTCGTTACGTTCGGCCTTCCTTGGCAGGGGTGAATGACAAGGCATTGACGGATCGCAAAGGAGCGGGCCGCGAAGAAGCATCGCCAGATACGCGTTGGCGTGTTCTTTTGGCTGAGGGAGACGTGATTGAGTTGATGTCGTTTCCATCTACCGAACCCTTCAGATGGTTAGTATCACTTTCGGGATGAGCAACGAACTCGGATCGAAGGCATGCCTCTAGTACTCTTGTCCGAGGGCTGGGAGTTGTGGGCGCCTGCAATAGTACCCTAGCGTCTTCGCCGTCAACTGAGCGTCGGGTGGTGCGGCTCTGCGTCGTTTGGACAAATCTGGTTGCGATGACGCCCAGGCGATGGTCCAATCCTCGTCGTTTGTCTCGAGGCACGAACCGGGGCTCGGCTGCTCTCTGCAGGGTTTGGTTATGGCTTTGATGCAAAGGGGGAATGGCGGCGTCGACATTATCGACGTCGTCAATCAGGGACTCGCAGTGCTGGAGGATGTCGTTGGAGCCGGTCTTGGCCAGGCGGATGAACTCCTGAACCCGTCACTGGCGGAGATGATCTAGGCCATCCGGTGGCTATGGGAGGACTTTATCGTCCACGTCCTCGTGCGAGTTCTCGGGCGCATCATGGTTGGAGACGGCTTGCATTCGGCGTCTGAGCTTGCGCGGCATGACGGGCGGGCTACGTGAGTGACACAACGAAGATGCACGTCACGTGAGTTCATCTTGTGTGATGTTGTCGCATTCTGCAAAATAGGAGCCCCATGCAGAATGCATAGAACATCTTGCGTTATATATTGCGACAGATGTGGTTGTCGTTGTTGCTGCCTGAGTGCCTGTGGCGGGGACACGTGACCGAGTCATCTGCGAGATGGCATAAGTTAAACCACGGCCAAGGGAAGAATCCTTGCTCGCCCCCATGCGGCCCGCATCCAACCCAACTTGGCGATTCAGAGCTATGTGCGTTGCGAGGTTATGAAGATCAGCTACTAGATATAGGCAGGGGGTGGACAGCCTAGCTGGTTGACTACTTGGTAGGGCGTTTCTCTCCACCAACTATTTCGCACTGAGTAAGGCTCTCTATTTCTCTATCTCTTTCTCTTTCTTACCTCAATCAATTTTAATCAACTGCGCGCATCCACCATGACCAACGATATCGAAACCAGCTTCCAGGCGGCCATTGACGCTGGCCAGATCAACGGCGCCGTCTTCTGCGCCACCGACGCCCACGGTGGCTTCGTCTACGACAAGGCCATCGGGGAGCGCACCCTGCTATCAGGCGAGAAGCAGCCTCAGCACATCGACGACGTGCTGTTCCTAGCCTCGGCCACCAAGCTGGTCACCTCCATCGCCGCCCTCCAGTGCGTCGAGGACGGCCTCCTGACCCTGACGGGCGACCTGTCGGATGTGGCCCCGGAGCTCGGCGCCAAGGAAGTCATCACGGGCTTTTCCGACGACGGCGAAACCCCGCTGCTGACGCCGCCGGCCCGTCCCTTGACGCTCGAGATGCTGCTGACGCACAGCTCCGGCCTTAGCTACGACTTCATCAACCCGCACGTCGGCCGGTGGTGCCGGAAGTTCGACACTCCAGAAGAAGACAAGCGCCGCGGCGTCGAGGAGGCCTTCAGCTACCCGCTCGGCTTCCAGCCCGGCGCTAGCTGGATGTACGGCCCTGGGCTCGACTGGGCCGGCCGCGTGGTGGAGCGGGTGACGGGGCACTCGCTCGGCGAGCACGTGCAGCAGCGCATCTGCGAGCCGCTTGGTATCGCCGACGCGCAGTTCCACCCCGTCACGCGCGAAGACCTGCGCGCCCGCCTCGTCGACCTCAACCCAGAGGACCCGGAGGGCCTCGGTCGCGCGGTGGTGGGCGGCAACGCCGACATGAACAAGCGCAGCCGCGGCGACTTTGGCGGCCACGGGCTGTTCATGCCCGGCGCCGACTACGTCAAAGTGCTGCGCTCGCTGCTGGCCAACGACGGCAAGCTGCTCAAGCCCGCCACCGTCGACGACATGTTCCAGAACCACCTCACGCCTGAAGCGGCCGCCGGGCACCGCGCCGCGCTGGCCGGCCCGTTGGGCGCCTTCTTCCGCGTCGGCACCGAGCTCGGAACCGACGTGGGCTATGGCCTGGGCGGCTTGTTGACGCTGCAAGATGTTGACGGGTGGTACGGCGAGCGCACTCTGACGTGGGGTGGCGGCCTGACGCTCGCCTGGTTCATCGATCGCAAGAACGACCTCTGCGGCGTCGGTGCCGTCCAAGCCGCGCTGCCCGTCCAGGTCGATGCCGTGTCGGAGCTCAAGCAGACGTTCCGTCGTGGTGTTTACCGCAAGCACGCGGCATGGAAGGAGGAGCAGAAGCTATGAATATGAAAGCCGAAGAGAATTCACGGTGCTCCGCATCTAGATGCAGAATGGCGAGAACCAACTTCCAGGGCACTCGGGCACTCGGGCACTCGGGCAATCAGAATACAAGATAAAATCGCGTGTTGAGTCCAGAATTACAAACGATACCTGAAACCCGACATGTTCCAGTCCGTCACATCCTCGTAATCCTCCGGACGCAGCTCGACTCGATCGACCACATCCCCAAGGTCGGCCCGGCCAAGTCTAGCCTCGCCAGCATCTACCTTGCCTCCGCCGACAGCACCAGAACCACTGGCAGAACCCTCGAAGCCCTCCTCCTGGGCGCGCCTGTAGTTCATCCACTGCAAGTAGGCACGCAGCATCATGGCCAGGACGGCGACCAGGGCGTAGCAAATAATGATGGTCTTGAACGCCGTCTTGTAAGTCGGCTCCTCGGACGCCTTGAAGAAGTGGGGGCCAGCAATGTTGCCCGCGCAATAGGCGATGAAGAGCAGCGCCGACATGGTCATCTTCTTGGTCACGCCGCGACAGTTTGCCTGTACCAGCGACAGCGCCAGAGGCATCACGGCCGGGCCGGTGCAGAGCAAGAAGTAGGCAAACAGGTGGACGCCGTGGGCGGGAATATCCTCGCGCGAGTAGATGACGGCCGACCCGACGATGCAGGGGATCACGACGCAGACGATGAGGATGCAGTTCATTTTGGGGAACCGCCCGGCGAGCCACCCTGTGCCGAAGATGACCAATGCGGCGAGAACCGAGTATGGAATGTTGATGAGCGTCGACTGCAGACTGGTGAAGTTGAACGATTTGATGACAATGTTGGCAAAGTTCTGGGTGCCGCTGTTGGGGATGCTCTGGGTGAGTTCGATGCCGAAGACCAGCCACGTCTTCGGATCAATCAGGGCTTCCTACTCCTCAGTTAATGCGTGCCCATGATATGGAATTTCCACATGTAATGGCTCACCTTGAACTGGTCCCATCGCCAGTGCGACTCCTCGGTGCGACCGGTGCCAGCAATGACGACGCGATCACCAGCAAACTGCCGCTCCTCGGGTGAGAGAAAACGCGCCGAGGAAATGGTGTTGGGGAGAAAGTACCAGATAACCAGAGTCCACAGGAACGTGAGGACGCCCAGGATAATGTACATCCACCTCCACGCGCCGACATTATCATTAACGTGTCCAACGCCAAACGCCAGGAGACTGGCAACCAGGCCACCGATGGAGTTTCCGGCAAACCATATCCCCGTCCTCGTCGGCATCTCATCACGCGTGTACCACGTCGACGTGAGGAACATGAAGGTAGGCGTGATGGTGGCCTCGGCCATGCCAAGCAGGAAACGCACCGTCAGCAGGCCGCCGTAGTTGGAGCAGGCCGCTGTGACGGCGACGACGATGCCCCAGAAGCCGGTGTTTGCCGTCATGTACGAGGCCACCGGGAGCCGGGCGATGAGCAGCGAGGTTGGATACGTCCAGGCGAAGTAGCCGAAGTAGAAGATGCTGGAGACCCAGCTATAATCCTCACCTTGGAGTTTCTAACCGTTCGCAAATGGTTAATACGGGGCCACTCGTTTCGCATTGGAAGAGGAACTGACGGTGTCTTCTCGCAGACCAAACACCGAAGCGCTGGACAGGATAGTCTTATCCATAAAGTTCAACATGTAGGTGACGAACAGCACCGGGATGAGATGGCGGTCAATCTTCCTCAGCACACGCTTGGCCATGTCATTGTCGGCATGGTGGGAGTCTTCCAGTGCCTGGGCCTCGACTTGAGGCCCCGGCTGGCTCTTGGTCACCATTTTTCGTTGCTGTTGGTGGCAGGTTCCTGATGGCAAAGCGTTTTTCGATTAGGGCTGGTGCTTGTTTCTATTTAAGCCATGGTTCTTTATCTTCAAGTTGTGTTTCGGGTAACGTTCTGACGCCCGATCTTTGCCTATCGTCTATCTGGTGGGAGGCTACGGTGCGGGGATTGCAGCGGGGGAACCCAGTATCAGACGAACCAAAGGGGCTTGCAACATGTAGATCGCACCACTTCTTATCTTTTCTTGTTACTGCAATCGGTCCGATAGTAGAATCAATGTCATTATTGGGTCGAGGTTTGTTAGTGGAGCCAGGCCCTTGTCTGATAGCTATCTACCCGGTAGTCGAAGGAACCATGCATCATCGATAGCTGGCTGGACGGGTGGTTTGTATGAAGTTGTCGACAAAATGTGTAACTTTCAAACATACTCTGACGGGATTAGGACCAACCGTGCGAATGTGACTGCAAGACAAACCCAACAAAGGGGAAGGCATTGGTTTGCAACCATAATCTGCACTGGCAACAGTCAAGTTTCCGCTTACCCTTCACCGCGTTTGAGTTTGTGGTGCCCTGTAAATTCGGACTGATTTGGCAGATACTTGAGTCGGACTATAAAATGCTGCACATCGACCCTCTGACGGTGAGGAATTTTTAGACAAATCCAGTTATACAAAGTCCATTCAAGATGAGGGCGACATGCGTGGCCGAACACGGGCCATGTCGAACTCATGAAGGAACAAAAGAGGCTGGCTCTCAGTTAGTTTGTCTAGTACAGCAGCCCAATTTCAGTGGCCAACTGCGAAGAGTAGTATCAGGGCCTCAACGATTCGGGATGTCTGACAAGACCTTGATTTATTAAGAGAAATGAAAGGGTTATCGGTGATGAACATGTAAATCTCACCTACGTAGCTATCAGGTGAGCCAATTGGTGAACCAGCCGTACAGTCAAACAGTCAATCAGTCACTAAAGAAGCCTACTTAGCGATGAACTGGCTTACTAAAAGGGAGATATCCCCGAGACCACTTCCATTACTAAAGCTAGGCACTTCGTTGAATCACACGATTTCCTACATGTACCCGACCCACCTGGTTACCTATGTAGAGTATCTGCGACAACACTTTCACTTTGTCAATGATACATACCGTCCCAAGTGAATTTGTCATGGTTTCTAAGAGGGCAAAGACTCAGCTTAAAACACTGATTCAAGACTGCAAGCAGAGAGTTCCCGGAATTTACCCATTCACCGCTCAGGCAAAGTGTCACCAATCTCAGGGCTCGCACCCAAGAGAACTATTTAAAGACAGTCATCTATCCCAAATGGATCGGCATGAAGCCACAGATCACCACAAAGGGTACGAAGATACAATTTAGTCTCCAAAACGATCCAACACCAGCCCATCGCCATGGAGGACGCAACGACACCAAGTCAACAAGACGTGTTTTCGCAACTTTTCCAGCAGCATGTAAGTGCACGACTATGTCTAGACGACGGGGAGGTGCAGAATGCGATTTACATTCTGGAGGCTGTGCGGAAGCATCCCATGGTCGATGAATACCCTCACGCATTGGAGGTACAATACGACCTGGCCGAAGCATACAAAGAGAACGGACAGCTGAAGGAGTCGATTGCTCTTCTGGAGTCTGTGGTGGCTGCCGAGGAGAAGCTGCCAGAGCAAAGCACCAACCGACTAGCATCCCGGTTTGCACTTACCCAAGCATACCAGGAAGACGAACAGTTCAACAAGGCTATTGCTATGCTGAAGGATGTGGTGAAAGCTGAGGCGACACTGCCACGATGCCACCCGACCCGACTGGCGACGATGGAGCAGCTCGCATTCGCATACAAAGCTACGGGGAAGATGACGGAAGCAGTGAATCTGCTTGAAGATGTAGTAGCAGCTCGGGAGGCTTTGCCGGAAGACGACCCGTCTCGACTGGCATCCCAGATGTGGCTTGCTTCGACGTACCGAGAACACGGGCTTGCCGGAAAGGCCATCAAGATCCTCGAGCCTGTGATTTCTTTGAAGGAGTCGAAGCTACCACAGGACCCATTCATCACCGAGACAAGACAGGCACTGGCTTTGGCATACAAGGAGAATGGTCAGTTGAAGGAGGCTATTGACCTCCAGGAAGAGTTGGTGGCAAATAGAGCGAGGACGCTACCCAAAGACCATTTCATTGTTCTCTTCTCCCAACAGCAGCTGGCGATCATGTACGGCGAAGACGGCCAGCGGAAGAAGGCTGTGCCGCTGCTCAGAGACGTGATATCGGCTCAAGAGAAGACGCTAAGCAACGATCACCCGTCCTTGTTGCACTCCCGACAAGCACTGCAACAGTTTGACACTGGGGCATTGGAAGACACATCTTAGATGGATGGTCTATTTCTGTTAGGAAGCTAAGCTTACGGATACTTCCCTAGGAACAAAGAAAGTCAAGTCGTTTGAATTCCTGATTCGCTCGTATATGCAGCTAATTCGTCAGGGTGGGTTTTCCTGGAGGCAGTGTGTGTTTCTGCAAAAAGAATTGATCCAGACGAACCGACCGAAAGCCAATTCGACAAGGGTTCCAGCAAGTGGTTGAAGGGCATTGTTGTAAAATGTGCCACCGGATGCAAACATCTTCGTGGTGACCCTGCCAATTTGGGGGAAACGTATAACAACCATAGTTGACAAGATACTGGTAGAACCCTCCAAAGAACAATCAATATGCTCTCATGTAACGTACGGCCATCGAGTCCCTCCCAGTATTGTACAGTGGTATGGCAGTTCAAAGGAAAGCTGGCACCTCGAAAAGGCGAGAGGCATCAAGCATCACCAAGCCGGACCTTTTAACTTCCCCGCAACGTATCCCGAGCTTGTTTAGGCCAACTGCAGATAATTAAGCATAGCATCCAGCATAGAACTACGTGTATATGCTGCAGTTGCTGTCATATTAAATGGGGCAACTATTTGAGGGTGGTAGTGTGCGCATAGTTGTTTTCATTACGCTTCAATGACAAAGTATGATGCATCACCCTGCCAAGTTTGCTGAGGAATGCATGACGTCTACTGTTTTCCCCGGTATGTATATACTGATGCATTTTTAGCTTTTATAGGTAGCAATAAACGAACTCTCGGCTGACTCTTCTCAACCGACTCATCTCATCTAATCCGAAACCATACCCTGCTCAAGATGCAGTCAGCCTTGCACAAAGTCGTTGGACCGACCAAAGCCCAACCCATCAATTTAGAATCGTCACCCTGTCCAGCGAGGTTCACCGAGCAGCGCCATCCGATGTCCGATTCGAGAGCCTGGATGAGATCAACTCCAGATTGACCCGACGCAGCTTCACGGCAAATCGAAAGTAGCCCAGATTTTGTTTACAAAATTCGTTGTCGTCGAAAAAGTCATCAACCCGTCTAGTGCTTCTATCCTTGCACTTTCGGTTCATCCTGGAACGGTAGGTTGAAGCTTTCATACTAGGCCTCTGGCACACAGGCTGGAGACTATTGCCCAGGTGATGAAGCTCTTATTGGCCTGCTGCCTGAACATCGAATGCAAGTTTATATCCAGGCTCTAGGTATAGGTAGTAAGGGAATAAAAATATGTAACTGGTGACCTCTGTCTAGTGCCCTCTGATGGATCTAGACCTTAGACCTTGGGCACTGATGTGAGAGGACAACTGTTTAAGACCATGCCAGTGAGGAACTCACCTCCTAAAGCTGCGGCAAAGGATATCCACAGATCGTAGCTCGTGTCAACAAGTGCTAGGTGTAAATTCACCGCATAGCTGGGCGTACAATGTGTGCAGGCTTGCCCTGATCTGGTTATGGCAGCCCTCAGAAGATCTGCCGAGACGGTAAATTGCGTTGATGTCTGAAGCGGGGATGCGGGAACACAATGCTATTACCGTAGATGCATTGCCAATGACATCGTTGATTGCGACATAGCATTTGCCGAACCTTCCTTACACATGACAGCACGCTTACGCCCCCTCGGAGAAATAAACCTCGATAGTTTTCCATGACGGGTCGACTGCATGCCTCGACGTGTCATCGATAATTAGTGTAACCCACGGTTAGAAAGATGGAGTGACCAGCGAATTAAATATCACTCGTGCCCGCACACTTGAGCATAGTCAGCAGCAGTCCTTGCTTTTTAATTTGTAAAGTTCCCAAAATGGCATCAATATCACTGCTTCGAGTTGCAGAACTGCTTGCACTCATCAGTTGCGTCGATGCCGTGCCCGTCGTGTCTCAGGCTCAGACCACGGTCTCTTCCGTACCAACCCTCATACCGCCCGAAGTGCCTCATACAGATGTGACCTCGCATGGGCCGTTCACTGGTCCTCCAGCCACCACTACCGGTGCTGTCTCAACGTCGGTTCTGGAGTCTGTCGTCCCGGCTCTTCCACCCGCGCCAGATGCCTTCGATTATCCAGCCGACGGCAAGCTTCACGGAGACCAGCCCGCGCCATTCACCCCCAGCGGCGGCCTCGGCACCAACGGTTCAGCACCCGTGTATCGAGTGCAGAGCGACTTCGATTACCAGTCTCTCGCCCTGGCCCTCTACCAGGAATGGATCGAGTACGACCTCTTCCACTGGGGCCTTGCAACCTTCAGCGTCGACGAGTTTGAGGCCTATGGTATCAACGCCGAGGACCGATATCTCATCCAGTACATGGCTGAACAGGAAGTCGGCCACGCCACCGTCATAACCAACATGCTCGGGCCGCAGGCGCCAAAGCAGTGCACATACAACTATCCCGTTTCCAACGTGCGCGAGTACATCGACTTCAACCAGAAGCTCACGCGCTGGGGTGAATCGGGAGTTTATGGATTCTTGCCACACCTCAACTCTGGTCCCGCCGCTCAGCTTCTCCTCCAGAGCATCACCATTGAGGCCCGCCAGCAGATGATCTTCCGCCAGTTTGGCGGGCAATTCGCCATGCCCGAATGGCATACACCCGGCATCCCTCAGAGCTGGGCCTGGACATTGCTGGCTCCTTACATCTCGAGCTGCCCGTACAACCAAACCCGTCTTGTCTGGCAGAACTTCCCAGCATTGCATATTCTCAACCAACCCAACCCCGCCCGTATCGACGGCTCCGATGTTTGGAATGAGACCACAGGGGACTCGAGCAATACGCTATCCACTGCCGATATCCCCGCTGACGAGCTTTGCGTCAATGCGACCGACCAAACGTTGGATTGCAGCGCCGCCATTACCCAGAACCGCAGCATCCCCCTCTCGTACCCAGGTCGGCAAGTCTTCCTCCAGTGGGATAGCCCTGGGCACCTGGTTGGGCCGAATAACAGCTACGTTACATCTACGAACGTAGTTGAGCCAAAGTTTGCCGCATGGGTCTCTCAGTTGAATGTTACCTATTCACCGCTCGTGAATGTGAGCTTGGAGGAAAGGACGGCCTACACTATCCAGCCGAATGTGTCTACCTGGGCAGGCGACCCGGCGATCAATGGGACCATGTTTCTCGCCTTGACAGATGTCGACTTGTACGTGACGCCGTATAACTTGACACAGCTCAACCCGCACGTTGGGGCGCTGGCGGTGTACCAGGCTGGCTAGGTGGTTATACCCAAACGTGGATTCAGGCTCCTCTTTTGTGCAAATTCACCGTATAGTTACGAACAGAGCTAGTTTGAGGTGGATGTATATAGTAGTATAGTAACCTCAACGATAGTAATACTCAAGTCTGACAGCTGCAATAACTTGCCATTCTCTTGTGCATTGGTGGATTATGTCCATGTTCATGTCATGAAGCATACAACTTCACTCCTACTCAGCTGCGTTCTCTGTTCGCGCTGGTATTGACCTACTCCAATTACCCGCTGTCTCTAAATAACACGAAACATATTAGACTTGACTCCCCGCTTTAGTCCTTCAGCTTTACCATTCTCATATTCAACCCCAGCGCCGCCCCCACCCCCCGATAACATCTCCAACTTCTCGCGAAGCTCCTCATCAAGCTCAGCACTAGTCTTTTTATGCTTGATGGTAGACGTGTGAGTGTCAATACTCGATGCTTTTGCCTCCTGTGCTGTGTTGCCTGTCGTACTCCGAGTGGTCGACTCTGGCGACCCGCTGCTTGCGGTGTTTGACGGTGATGACATGGCTGGGGAAATAGTTGTTTGGAAAGGTCTTGCGCGACAGTATGCCTGCGAAACCGGGTATACCAAGACACGCTTCATGCTTTTTCTTTTGGAGGGCTCAGCTGTGGGTGTGATGGCAGATGACACGAGTAACAACGGAAGAAAGTAATGAGTTAGGGTCGGAGTGTTATGCTTTTGACGATTTAATTTTTACCTAACTTGTTACGTCATGGACACATCATGAGAGGCGACTGAACACTAGCCGCCAAGTCCTCGTATTGGCGCGTGCGAGAGGCTATGCAACGATGCCATTCTTCCATACTCATCAGGCAACTTGAAAAGAACCGAATTGGTAAAATAGTAAAAGTTCTTGGGGGTTTCTTACAATTTGCCATTATGTAAACTCAGAGGGCTTTCTGGATCTCTCACCTAAGCCCCGAAAGTATCATTCACGCCTAATTGCAATAGCATTAACTTCCAAAGATAATCTAGTCTTTGCAACTATAGACGAAGCCCGCCCTTGGGCAAAGGGTTCATTACCGGCCGAAAAGAACATGGGAACTTGTCCCATCACCCTTAGATTAGAAATGCAAGGTGCCTGTCTACAGAAAAAGAATTCACCGACAGCGGAAACAAGAAGTTGCAAGCACTTTACAGCCTTTGAGTTTTCATAACTACAGAGTCAAGGCACCATATTTCGTTGCTAGCATTAAGTGAATGCTCTTGAAAGAAGATGTTGTGTATATTCTCTCTGTTGTCCATTTTACTGCCTCGTAGGATTGTGACGCTAATTCCGAGGCGAATCTTGGATCTGTCACTGATCTGTTTCGGGAATTAACATTCGTGGTTATACACCTATAAATAGCAACGCAAGTAATTTCAATTGCCAATGACCCAATCGGTGGCCAATTGTAGGTTTCATAGTAGCACTGCTGATTGGTATTTACTGTATTTGTGTTTCTACAATGCTTCTTTTTGACATTTCTACGAAAATATGTCTTCTCAAGCTAAATGAGGATGACGTCAAAGACAAGCCATAGGGCCGTTCATCAATTAGTGCGATCTGAAGGCAGAACATTGCAATCCCTATGACGCAGAAAGCGTGTCGTACAGCAGTACCCAGCTAGAGCACAAGAAGAAATCGAAAAGAAAATGGCAAAGTGCAACACCTGTAAACGAAGCTGGGCGTCAGTGTAGCGTCATCGAGACATCAGGATGGTACTTGGCGGCATGCGGGTATGTAGTTTGGAATTTCACATGCAAAGAGCAGTGGTTTACGTCATGTATGCATATACGACTGTTTTTGAACCTATCTCTGTGCAACCAGGCACGCCAACTCCTCATTAACCCTCACAGCCCCATTCTACTACTTTACCTGTACGTTTTTCCTTGTTTCCCTTGTTACCTCGTAATCTATTGGCTGGCCCAATTTGACGCAGGCTGGAGACAAACCTCCGCATATTAAGTACACACTGGATTCGTATCCCGTTGAGCCATGAGCTGTCGTAGTTGATGACGCATGCAGGCTAGTTCATGACGTGCCTAGACGACTGTAACCAGGTACCAATATATTCGACGTGCTGCTGCTCTAGTTCTTGTGTTTTCTTTGTCAGTATTACTCGTATGCAAGCATTTGCGAATCTACCAATGTCTCAGTCACGCTCAAGCACCGAGGATCAAACGGGATCGCTTCCAGACCGCCAGCCTGTCGAGAATGGAAATTTCACTGTCTTCAAACCTCGATGGTTTGTTCTCGACGACGCAAACGTTGATTTAGTTATCTTTAGTAGCATTATTACTGCGCTTGTTTCCATTCTACTGTTCAAGGTTCCTCTCAAGCTGGCAGCATCCGCAGTGGCCTCCATAATCATCCCCTTGCGTTTGTTTCTTCCCAGACCCAAGCCGCCAACTGGTCTTGTCCTCATCACCGGCGCGTCAAGCGGTATCGGCGCCGAACTTGGCTATGTATTTGCTGAAAAAGGCCACGACTTGATTCTTGTGGGTCATGACGACGGACAACTCCAGCTCATCAAGAACAACGTCGAGGGCAAAGGCGGGCCGTCTGCCCGCACCATCACGTTGGACTTGTCTGTCCCTGGTGCTGCTGAGAGCCTTTACAACCTTGTCAAAAATGCAGGCTATACGGTGGATATTCTTGTGAACAATGCTGGCGCTGGGGCCTCGGGGGAAACTCTGGAGCAGCCCATTGAACTGGCTGAACGCATGGTCACGTTGAATTGTATTTCGCTTGTCCAGCTCACGCAACTCTTTGGAAGAGACATGGCCGAGAGGAGACGCGGGTGGATCTTACAAGTATCCAGTGTCGGTGGTAAGATCTTCTTGGTGTGTTGTCAGCCTATGAGGCTAAATGCTAATTGTTATAGGTTGGACTGCCTCCCCTCACCAGGGCCTCTATCACTCTACCAAACACTTTGTGCGTGCTTTCTCTGAGGCCCTCTCAATAGAGCTTCGCGCCTATCCCGGGGTAGTCAACACACAACTGATGACTGGGCCGACGCATACGCGATTTGAAACACCCGCAACGGCTCGGGAGGCCGTTGTAATGGCAGAGACCGGTCCCATGGTGGACCCAAGGGCCATTGCTATGGCAGGGTATACAGGGTTGTCCAATGGCAAGCGAATGGTCTTTGGCAGTTGGAATGCCGCCTTTATGTCTCTATTTTCGCACTTGGCACCACGGAGCGTACATCTCACGGTCGCTAGCATTTTAAATTCCCCGTCGAGAGGAAAGATGAGGGCTGAGGAATCTCCTCAAGATCAAAGCCAAGGTGAATCTTTTTCTAAAAAAGAGGAGTAGCAAGGTGATGTGGGACTGTCCGGTCTTGGGGCTGTTCAAGAGTATGTGCGGGGAAAGGGCTGGGATTTCTTTGGTCAACCTAATGATTGTCTATCTAGAATCAGTGATCGGAGAAATAGCGTAGGAAGTGAAGAGGTCAGCCAGAGCATTCAACACGACAGCTGCTAGACAGTTGGTATCAAGAAGTAATCTGGATTAACATCCGCCATCACCATCTGTCCCCATTGTGGGCTTTTTGCATACGTCATTGGAAATATTTACAGTAACCTTGGCAAGCTGTAACGGTTTGCTATGTCGCAGAGGACCGCATCAGGGTGCTACTGTGATGGCGCACACATTGACACCAACGACGTTGGGACCTAGATTGCGTGCTGAGGACGGAATGGGCAACGTTGAAGGGGGCCAAAGCAGACGAAGCCAAGCCCGGAAGTGAGACCTGGACGCAAAATACGAGGCAAAAAGCCACAACAGAGCCTCGACGCAGAAGCAGGCTTTCTGAAGGCAAGCCAAGTTTCTTGACCGGCAAAGCGGCCACCGCGTGCAACTCCAAAAGAGGGGGCGGTGCCACGGTGGCGCAAGGTGGGCGTTTGTGGAGTTGTTGTTCCGGAATGACGAATGCATGATGACCGCTAGTTGATGTCATAGTCTCAGCAACACATTGACATGACGCACTGCACTCGGAAGCAAACAAACCTTGTCTCTGTCGTTTGAATAAAAAGGAACAACTTCCAGCCAGAACACAGCTCAGTAGTTCTCACCAAAGAACCTTTCATACCGATATCCGTCCGCAATCAACCTCGTAATCATGAGTGCACCCGCCTACGTTGTCATGCCGGCCCAGGCCGACGGTTCTCAGCGTTTCGAACCCGGTAGGCCTTTTCGATGTGTCAACCGTGTCCGTCGTTGAATGCTCACATTTCCTGTTCCTAGTTGCTCCGGAAATTCAAGACTCGTTGAACGAAAAGTTCCAGTCACAGAACGGTCGCCAACAAGCAGACGCTGGGCCATTGAAGAAGATCATTGGTACGAATCCTATGCAATCCAATGTCAAGCAGCAGACAGAACATCCTACTGACTCGTGTTGCCACAGCTCATCAAGACAGCCTGTACAAGTACATCAGCGTAGGTCCCTCTCTCCAGCTCATAAATTGCAGACCTGATTGCTCACTTCTACCTGCAGTGGGAGGATCCTGTCCGCACCCTCGGCTCATACATTATTGCTCTGAGCATCTTGTCTGGAGCACACTATGTGCCCCTTACACGATTGGCCCTGAAGGCCGTGGCGACTTCTCTCGGAGGTGAGCAATTCCACACTTGCCAAAATTTTCAAAATTAACCCATGCTGACTTTGATTTGCTAGTCATTTCTCTCGCGGAATTCGGCAGCAGGATGTTTGGCCCCAACACGTTTCTCTCCCGTCTGCGCCCTGAGGAGTACAAGAGGGTTCCAGAGTCGACCCTCAACGCGACATTACAGGACGTCCATGACTTCGTTCAGTTTGCCGTTGTCAAAGTCCAGAGAATCATCTTCGCTCAAGACGTGAATCAGACCTTTGCTGTAAGTTGTACTCGGAACCCACTGCTCGGGCAAATGAACAATACACTGATGAATGTGCAGGCTTTCATCGGTTTCACCTCGCTCTACTGGCTTATCAAAATTGTGCCCCCCTTTGGATTGGCTGTGCTGGGACTGACTTCGCTTTACATCGCACCTCTTGTTACTTCGCCGCGAGCCCGTGAGGCAGCCCACGAGACGACGCAGCGTGCAGGGGAGCTGGCAACTGCAGCTGTTCAGAAGGGAAGCGCACTCGCCCAAGATGGAAAGGCCCAGGCAGCGGATTTGACGTCCAAGGCGCAACAGACTGGCCTTGACATGAAGAATCGTATTGGGGATTTGGCTCAAAACGGGAGACAAACCGACGCCGATCGTACCCAGACTAGGGATTTCGACACTTCCGCCGGCCAACCTACGCAATCCAGGAACTTTGACGATAACAGATATTCAACTGATGGATCAGATGTCAATGAGCCTCAATATTCGTTTAGCACAGGCGAGAGGACGACGGGGACAGGGTCCGTTGGCTATCCCGACCCATCCACTCAGATCAGGGATGCCGATAGCAACCGGTTCACGGGCGGAGGAGTGAGCAGTGGCTCTCAATTTACGAACAGCAGATACGACAGTACGACTGGAATGGGGCCTGTTGGCACCGCTGATACAACTCACTACCGCAATGCTGCCTCGGATCCTTTACAGGATTCAACCGCTTACACGACCAGATCCGAGCTACTGAGATAAGTTGCCTTGGTAACGATTGCTCAGCGGTAGTAGACACAAATGCCATGCATGTTGTTATAAACACTACGCAAATTGGAAGTTGGGTGAATGATTAGTGAGGGAACAGATTGGATAAGACGTGGCAGGATAAAACTGTGCTATCAGGAGAAGTTAGCTTTAAGCAAAAAGTAGCTGTCAATTCATCTAATACGTGGTCGTTCTATATGGGTGTGTATAATTGATATACTTCAGGTGCTTGTGAAACAGTATCCTTCTAACCATCTTTGAAACTATCTTTGAAACTATCTAAAATGCATGATGGATTGAGAACGGAACGAAGTGTTAAGTGCTATGTCTAATGGTCGAACTGTGATACTATTCCCTCATCATCTTGAGCAGAAACAGTTCCTAAATAAGAGTTACATGTTGTTGTATTCCAGGGCCATATGGAGAGTGGCAAAGGGCACAAGATGCCTGTACCAAGGTGGAGTCCTACAACCTCATCCTTCATTTTACTGAGCCTCGTCGATAAGAGAAAACTTATCAATTGTATCCTGAAGTTCAAGGGTTGTAATACAGTCTAAGCAAAATAGAAATTAGACTATTTGATGAGTTATTAGAGGATTTAGAGAATCACATAAAAGTATATCTATCAGGGCTTAGGATTTCTAATGGTTTAACGAGTTAAATTCATCGAGACTTTTATAACAGTCTATCAAGCGACACAATGTTCACACTGCTTTCTTGCTACTTATGCTCCAAGCCTTTCCCAACAATAAACGAAGGAGGAAATAACTTGAGTTTCCTCGATCACATTGCCGGAGTAACACAGTCCCTCCAAACGGAACCGGCGATGTCCTTCACGCCAAAGATCATGCACGCAGTCCAGCGAGGGATATGGCAGGCCGTGTACAGGTGTAGATACGCCGGACATGGCGACGCCGGGCTACTTGAGCGAGAGGGTTCACTTCTTCTACTCAGCTGACCGCTCCATCAAAGGTGTGTTGCATGTGGCAGTCCAGGGGGCTGGCGGCGATGGCGGTGTTTCCTACGACGAGTTTGTTGGAGCCGGCGGTCGGCATGGGAGCTTCGTTGACTTGCAAGGGGGAGAGTGTGGGCTTTGTGGAGCCACGCAGCTTGGTTGGATGCCATGTTGGGGAGTGCTAGTGTTTTGGCAGTGAAGGTGTAAGGGGCGATGGGGACTGAGAAGGAGAGCGAGCTTGTTGCTTGAGTATAGCAGTTGAGAAGAGGTGATAGACACTGGGGAGAGGAGGTGGTGAGAACTGGGAACAAGTGGGAGCATGCTTACATACTTGTCTCGACTGACTCTTGGTGAGAAGCTAAAGAGGTCAGCTTCGTCATGTACAGCTCCAATGTGATTTCAAAGTCGTGTGACTACAGTTGAAATTGAACTGGGCTATGGCATGGAGTTGATCAACTAGGCGTGTCGTTCTAGGACTAGTTGAGCCGTTCTGAAATCTTACGTGCTGTTGCACGATCTGGCATACGGTTCTAGAGCCTCATATGCCGTTCTGGACTTCACATCCTGTACATTAATTATAGATGGCCTAGACTAATTAAGCCGGTCCGTTACAGGCTGATCTGAGAGTTGTCTTCACGAGACTTGGCTGTTTTAGCTCATCACTTTTCAACGTCAGCTGGTAGTACAGAGCGGCAAGCGAGCAAGTCCTTACCATCTCGTATCACCCCGATCTTTGGCAGCAATTCCCTCTGACTTTTGATCGTCATCTTCGCTGATTATAGACCCCAGTTCGAGATGCGCGCATCACCAATCGCCAAATTATTGCTCGCCTGTGCTCTGTTCTATGGTACTCTTGCCGGTCCCTGCAAAGTGAGCAGCCTCTCTACTTCGTCTGAATACATGCACCCTTATCTAGATATCACCACGGGGTCAATCCGTCTTCCCGGTTTATCTATCAAACCCATCAGTTAAACTTTTTTGGAAGGCCCATGCGAACATGCCAGTTAGTTTGGTGGAAATAAAGGTGGGCCAGAGTATGAAGGTGTCAGCTTGTTGAGTTGTTGTAAACCAATAGACTTCCGCCGGATAGACCTGGACTCTCTTTTAAATTCTCATGGATCCTCTATCGTCCAGATCCTACCGCGGAAAATTGTCTTCATCAGTCAGAGGAAGGTCCACGCGACTCTGCTGGCTGGTTTCATGCGGAGCGGGGCAGGCCGGAACACGGAGGTCCAAGTGAGGCCATCGATCTTCTTGATTGTGCTGAACCGCCGATACCGCAAGACTCGATTGAAACGAGGCAATTGCCACGGCCTCAACTACTGCAGAAGTCCCCGACATGCCATAACTGTTTCACCCGCCCATTCCAGCATCAACAGCTCGTGACAACCAAGACATGGCGCCATCCCGGGAGAACACAACGGTGGTTATTGTGGGTGGAGGCGGCACCATGGGCTCCTCAACAGCACTCCATTTGATACGCTCTGGATACTCGCCCTCCAACATAACTGTCCTAGATGTTTATCCAATTCCTTCATCACAATCTGCTGGATTCGACCTCAACAAGATCATGAGCATTCGATTACGCAACAAGCCCGATTTGCAGCTGTCACTAGAAGCATTGGAAATGTGGAAATGCGACCCATTGTTCGAGCCTTTCTTTCACAAAGTGGGCACGGTCAGTTGATACGCAAATCTTCAATTCACGCTTCCGCCACTGACAGCTTGATAGATCGATTGCTCATCCTCCCCGGAAGGCATCGCAAACCTTAAGAAGAAGCATCAGGCTCTCATTCATGTCGGCCTACAGAAGACGAATACCTGGTTAGAAAGTGAGGACGAAATCCTGGCGGCATTGCCGTGGTTCACAAAGGAACAAGTAAAAGTACAAATGGCCTGAAACATCCCTGGGGAGAGAAGCTAAGAAGACACCACTACAGGGATGGAAAGGCTTGTTTACCGTTGACGGCGGGTGGCTCGCTGCCGCAAAGGCAATCAACGCAATAGGAAAGTTCCTCGAAAGCCAGGGCGTGGTATTTGGGTTTGGCAGGTATGTTTTGTCATTCTACAAGATGCGTGAAACGCATAAATCTCTACTTATACAGCTCTAGTGCCGGAACCTTCAAACAGCCTCTGTTCGCCGCTGACGGACCAACATGCAATGGCATTGAGACGGTCGACGGCACAAGATACTATGCCGACAAGGTGGTTTTGGCTGCTGGCGCGTGGACCCCGACGCTGGTAGATCTGGAGGATCAATGCGTGTCGAAAGTCAGTACAGGCATATGGCTTGTCATGCTCAGGCAGTCGCTTGGTTCCATTGCTAACTGAACAATGGCTCAGGCCTGGGTTCTAGCTCACATCAAGTTGACACCCGAAGAGGCTGCGCTGTATAAGAATATCCCCGTCGTGTACGATGGTGAATATGGGTTCTTCTTTGAGCCCACCGAGTAAGCCGCAGCGCTGACACTCAAAGGCAGAACACATGCTCACTATTTTCTTGCAGAGACGGCACCATCAAGGTCTGCGACGAGTTTCCAGGCTTCTGTCACTTTCAAATGCATCAACCGTACGGTGCCAGCCATCCTACACTCATCTCGGTTCCACGGTCACACGCGGACCATCCAACGGACACCTACCCTACTGTCTCTGAGGCAAGGATTCAAAAGGCCATGGCTAGATTCTTGCCAGGTCTTGTAGACAAGAGGACCGTGCATCGCGCCATGTGCTGGTGCACAGACACTGCCGATGCGAACCTCCTCATCTGCGAGCATCCAAGGTGGAAGAACTTGATCCTGGCGACGGGCGATAGTGGGTACGTTTGGGGGAACCTTTGCGAACCGGACCGAAGACGTGGTAACAAACAGTCGATTTGCTAACACTCTTTTTTTTAGTCACACCTTCAAACTGTTGCCGAACATTGGCAAGTACGTTGTCGAGTTGATGGAAGGCACCTTGCAGCAGGACTTTATCGAGTCTTGGAGGTGGAGGCCTGGGGGGGATGCACGCACGTCTCGACGCGCAGCCCCAGCGGAGGATCTTGCAGATACGCCGGGCTGGAACCATGATGCATAATTGTAGGTTGAGCATTGGATTACATTGCCTGGGAGACAATGTAGTATCCAAGGTAGCTGCCGTATTATTCTTTGTTCACCTGTTTCATCTTCACATGAGACTACGTGGCGACGACTAACTTGCCATAGAACCCTCTCATTTCTCATGTCCATATATGGGTATTTGTTAGCTACTTATTAGACACCGGTGACAACGGCATTGGTAACTCGATAAAATTAATGATACTAAAAGCGCACGCCGTTACTTCCACCGTTATCCTATTCTCCCTGCTTGTCTGTCTCATTTGTGACCCGCTGCATGACAACCGTTGTCGCCTGAATACGCCCTTTCGCCACATCGCTTTCCTCGTTGAAATGCGGCGATTCTGACCCATTAGGATGCCGCCCCTGTCTCTCGCCTCCAGTGATACTGACGCCAATGCCGTAATTCGCGGGGACTGGCATTGCCTTGGGGTTGTGCGGAAGTAGCTCGAGACTGTCGTGTTCTTGCAGTGATGGTAGGCTTTCCGACCTGCCTATAGTAGGCCTGCCGCTATTTGCCGACTTCAAGTTCGCGATGAAGACGTTGCTGGGGGTTTTGACGTACACGCCGTAGTCCGACCGACCCCGACTCCGTCCGGCTGACGAGCTGAACAGACGAGGCATCATCTTGGAGAAGATCGGTCGAAGGGTTGGCAGACAGGCTGCGATGATGGCGATGCTCGCTTCGAGGTAAGACCATATTGCCGCATCCACGTTGTCCCAGTTGGGATCGTCAGTGGAAGACGCAGTCTTCAGGGTGCGGATACGAATAATGGAGATGATGCAGGTGCTGGTTTCGAGTCAAGTCAGCACTGGTCGAACGATTGCGGCTACGTGTCAGAGCAAGTCCTTACAAGAAGCCAAGACCAAAGACGGCAATAAGCATCAGCTTCTGCTTCCGGGGCAGCTGCAGTGATCGGATCACAGGCAACGGCAGACAAAATGTAGCAAAGTCCGTAGCCAAATTGAAACCGGCCACGGCGTACCAGACTGTCAGGAAGTCGAGGCACCGGCCGGGGGTGGTGCTATCCCAAAACCTGGAGACTGGAACGCAAATGAAGACGAGGAGGAAGGAAAGTGTGACGGCCCAGGCGCTCATGATTATGATGCCGTAAAACGTGGCTAGCTGCATCATGCGTACTGCAAAGATTCGACGGTACTGAAGCAGTATGGAAATTTTGACAGGACACATCGAGACGCTGTAGATGACGATGGAGCTGTAGAAGGCCTATGGTACCGTGTAAGCGAATAGTTCTAGGCCGTGCTGTGGAATCGGGCTCGCCAGACCTTCATGTAGGGTACAAAGTCTTCCTCGGTCTGAACCCAGGTGTGCATTCCAAGCCCATACTTGGTCTCTATAAGCCAACTTAGCACTCGTTGAACCTGCACCTTCTTCCAGCGACCAAGTCATGCTTACCGAGGCCAACCGCAACAGCAGACCCAGTGGCAAGCACTTGGGCGATGATGATGAATCCGTCGTCGAAGCCGAAGGTGCGAAGAAGCACGAGTCGTATATAGGAACGAAGCGCAACGACCAAAGTCGACAGCGCACAGAAGATGGCGAGAATGATACGAATCTCTCCAGCGCGAGACTCGCCATCCAAGGCGTGGTTAACGTCAGAACTGCGTACGTACATGACGGATATGCGGAGAGGGCTAAGGAACGACATGCAACGGAACGTGCGGCGGGGAGGGACGGTTCAGATCTTTATCAAGCACGATGCAACTTTGTCTCCCTCCGCTTCCTCGTGCCGGGGTTTCAAGACTCCCCCCCCTTCTCGCCCTAGCCCTTGTTGAGAAAGGCTCACGCTAAGTGTGGTACGAGTCAGCGTCTTCACCAATGGGGGATGTATCGCGAGTCACATTAACACGGGGCGCCCGGAGCGTGAGGCACAGCGTGTGCGGGGGAGCAAGCTAATGGGTGTCTTTGACGGTCAAAGCACCGGGGACGCGTTGCCGATCTGTGCCGGTGCTCATACGACGGACGCACGTCAGCAAAAACTCTATGCACGAAACCATCGAGGATCCATCTTTGGCGGGGGAGCTTCCGACTCGCAGGCCCGAGACCCAAAGTGGGACGAGCTTCGCCGCTTCCGCTAAAGGAGATGGGGTTATCTCGTGTAGTGCGAAGTAGTGTGGTGTAGAACGTACAGATACAGTTCAACCCCTGAATCCTTGTTAGCGGGACATCTACCCACATGATGACCGGGGACTGGGCCGTTCAGCGTAAGCTATCGCAGTCTGAGTGAGCTCTGAAAAGGCAAATCCTCCCGCAAGCCACATGGCAGGACAGCCAACCACTGACTCTGAGGTAATCGGGCTTCGGTTACAGTAAGCTAAACAAGGGGGGAAGTACGATACAACCCCTGAATGGTTCCATCAGCTATCTCGGCCTGTTAATTGAAATAAAGTGGGAAGGCCAGTGCACTTGTAAAGAGAGAGAGAGATCGAGGGCCTAAGCCACGGGAAGGAAGGGTTTGATGAGGTAGTCACGCTGATCCCTGCTTGCATTACCCTCCAGCTCAATAACAGCGAGCCAAAGGCCATCATCAGCCTAATGACAAGAGATCCGTGGGCAACTACGGGTTACCTATCTCACGCTAGCATGGGAGGGGGGGGGGGGGGGTCATTAGGGGTTGTACTGTACTGAGGTACTGTCCATCTGTCATTGTACCAATCCATTATCGCGCCTAGACTAAAGGGAACAAGTCTGAATACAACAACAACACCATCATTGGGCATGCCCTTTTTCGGATTGGAGAAGCTTAGCTCTTCTACTAAATGCTGTACCACTAGAAGGCACTAAACTAACTCTAAGTGTCCGTGGATGCGAGACCGAGTATACAGCCTTGTCTATTCAAATTGAATTGCACCATCGCTAACCGCGTGGCTTTCAATAGACATCCCGGATTCAGGACCGGAGTTTCTTTCATCTCCTTTACTTTCGTCAACTTCTGGCAATTTCCCAGATCCGAGACTTCCTTGATGCTTTTTGCTTGTGTTACTTTCAAAATCCACGCCTGCACTGTCTTGAGCTTGTAACTCATCTACGCGGCATTAGTTGAAACCACTTGAGCTCAGGATTCAGACATCGTACCACGTATACGAGAATCCGTATTCTTCGGGCCCCCCTTGTCTCCGATGTTCCTGATTAGTTGTGCATTCTGATTCACCCTTTGATTCACCTTTTTGTTCTTAGCTCGCACACTCGTTCACTTTATCAAAGTTGACCCACAGCTTTTGGCCCCATTGTCTGTCTCAAAACCGCACGAGCAACAAACACTCCTTTCCCGGTTGTCACTGGTCTTTTGATAGCCCAAAGGAGGATCAACATGTCTCTGGCGGCTTCAAGTCGCCGAGTTGGCTCGGATAGATTGTAAGAGGCAGACACCTTATGCAAGATGCGATGATAGGAAGGGCATTCCTCGCTTTCTGCTGGGTCTGTAACCCACTTTAGATAAGTTGATGGGAAGCGAGCGGTGTGTATGGTCAGGTTGTAATGATGCATGTGAATGACAAAAGCCTGGATGTAGTCTGAACTAGTCACGTCAATCTTTGCTGTGCCAAGTGTGTGCACAAACATCATGGTACGGCGCCTCCGCCCCTGTGCTGTTGGCAGGCAGTAAACCTGTGATTTCCGTCGGCAACAGGACTTCGCTTGCAAGAGGGTCCGTCCTCTCCATGAACTTCATGTTTATGACCGCTGCTGATAAGAGTTCAGAGAAGATTTGGGCCGTGATATCTGAGCTCGACTTGAGACGCTTTGCCTGTTGGGCACTGGTCAGTATCGTACATGAAGGACAATCGGAGGTAAGTCTACTTCGTATCGCATGATGGGAATATTGCTGTAGCGACTCCGATCAGATGGTTGATCTGCGTTCGTCCCTTTTCTGAAAGTGCCTCCGCGCGTGAGGTAGACGTATCCGTCATCTTGGATTTCGCACATTATTGATCCGACGATGACGTCTTCCTTCACGCGTCCAGGAGTGCTATGTTATGTCAATTAAAGCTTTATCCCAAGCGGTATCTACGATCAACCTTCGGAAGTCGTCCCTCTCATCGCATATGATGGAAAATAAGAGCAGAACTGCCTCCATAAAGCGGTGGAGTAGCTGCTCAGACGTTAGCTCCAGCTTGTTCTCGTCATCGTCCATGGTCTCGTCGAGTCGTGACTTTTCCTGAACGGCGTTCCGAGCTTCAGCTTCACCACGTGTCAGACGGTCTCGCAAAGACACAAAGAAAAGACACCAGGGGTTTAGCATAAACCATGACATATGTGTTGCCCCGGAGAAGACGGACAGATCGTGTTTGGTAGCCATGGTGATCTCATGGAGAATACGCTTCACAACTGTATTATCGTCAGCAGGTGCGGAGTAAACGTGTCAGTCGATATGGAGGCAGAGTGCTCACTGTAGCGACTATTAATGGCTTCCACGACGGCATCACTCGTCTCTTTGAAGCCACTTGGAATAATGGCTTCCAAATGGAGCCCAAAGAGCGGAATGCAGCTGAGATCAACTAGAAACTGGAATTTACAGTGACTCGATGATAGCCCTTTGTTAAGACCACCCATCTTGGTCCTCTTCTTCTTCTTCTTCCGAGGAGAGTTGTCATCCCCCTGGTTGACGGGATTTTCTACTTTGCTCTCACTGTCGTCCAAGTGTATGTTGATTATACGTCTCTTCATCTTTGTAGTACGATACAAAGCGTTCATAATCTGGGGATTTGTTAGGGAGGTAGCGATGGGAGCCTTGAGTAGGTATTTATGCTCTTCCCAGGACGCCCAGATCGTTGTCACTGTCCTTCTACCGTCTCCCATCAAGGCCTGGCGCGATTCGGTAAGGTCCTTAGCATGCTGCAGTGCCGTGATATTGGGCGTATTCTTAATCAATTCCAACTTCACAGTTTCATTTTCAGTCACTAAATGGATTGTTTCTTTGCAAACGGTGTCCCACCCGTCAAAACCCTGGAGATCAAGATCGGGGGTTTTAACGACCTTTTCAGCGGGGAATGGGGAAATAACTTTGGCTGGATTTCGGATACACAGCCTGGACTCGTGTCAGCCATGTTAGAAGGCCACGAAGGGAGACAAGGACGGATTCGGGCCTATCATTCTAGGCATGGTGGAGATAGTGAGCAGCCTCAAGAACCGACGATTCTGCATTCGGCCGGAACGGATCCCTCTTGTCGGGAATTGCACCTTCCCAGTTTCTTGTGTTTTGTACTGGAGGTCCAAAGAACTCATCCGAGTTGTAGGCCTGGATGTTGTTTGCATCTTGATGGAGACCCGTCGGGAAAATGGCTGTGATGCTAGAATTGCCTTCCTCTTCATGTATTGAGTTGGACGTGACGGGTAGAACCCCGGGTAATCTACCGTCCATGGTGTTGATCGTAGTAGGTAGGCAGAGAGTATTGATTGAAAACAACACCAACATGAAAGTAAGAGTCACGTAGACGGACTGCTGGGTTTTGCTTGACTCGACGAGAACGCTCAACGAGTGACGACTCAGTTTCACTGTCGAGACTGGTCCAGTACTTGAAGTGTGTTGCGTGTCTACAGGGGTTCGTCACCTCGCAGATCAATAGTCTCCAATAGCCCCCAATAGCCCCCAATAGCTGCAGCCTCCCACTGTTCCAGACCCATCGACGCGGCGCTCTCTGCATTAAATGTCCATCCAGAGGCTTCCTCTTCCGGGGCCACGTTTCTCGTACTCAGTATCTGGTAACAATGGCCGGCTCCGGAATCGTCAATGCCACTGCCAGCAGGCTAGTCCCTCTCACAGCAGACACCCTCGACCCCGAAACGTTCGACCCGCTCATCCCGCGTGTGGCTCAGCAGGCCATCACAAAGTCCCGATCTGGCTTCCATGGCAGACCCGCATCTTGCCGTTGGCCATGTTCTTTCGCTCAGCGGCCGCCTCAGACGCGGCCGAGGGCGGAGGTAATCCGTTTGCGCCCCGGTTCGCATTCGATGTCGAGTCTCTTGGCTCGACGCCCATCGTCTTCACTGGAGGCGACGCCTCCGTCTTGTTCAGCACGGATGCGAGCTCTCGCCGCGAGATGGAGACGAACCGAGTCAGCATCAGTGTCGAGTCGTGGATCGACGACTACCACGAGGAGACGTTTACAAGCTCGACGAGCACGGCGCAGCAACAAGAGGTGCGCGTGAGTGCGTACTCGACCATTGAACAGCTCCTCATCGCAGAGACGGTGCAGATGGGTTCGCCAAGGTTTCAGACCACTGTCGAACAGGGACGAGGGATCCACAAACGGGCACAGGGGTTGGAGGACGGCGTGGCCAGGGTGCTGGACGAGGTTGGCGTAAAGGACATGTCGCATTCTGCAAAATAGGAGCCCCATGCAGAATGCATAGGTTATCTTGCGTTATATGTTGCGACAGGACAGAATGTTACTGAGCCAGGCCCAGCGCGCTCAGCTGTGTGAGCGTGCTGTCGTCGTCGAGCTCCTGCTGGTACCTGTCGAATGTCTGAGACAGGTGCGGTATTGGACAATCGCTTTCTAACGACATGGAGGTTTATTACTAGTCTGGTGAGGCTGCAAATACGCAAGCCAACAACCGAGACTATTGTCAATAGACGTACGTACGTAGTATGTATTCTGCTGGCCCTGTGCAGGGACTGAGGCCCAAACGGGCGAGATAGGACGCCATACGCTTATTATTAGCCTGGGTGCAAGGGCTTGGAGCACATGCTGCATCCGCGCGGACGGCGATATTTGCGGAATCCATCACACCCACGACTCCTCCAGATTTGCAGCATCGACACGCCACGGCCAGCTTCATCTAGTGTCTCTTGTCGTCATGGCTCTTCTTCTCGCCCCTTACAACAATGGCATGCGCCTAGGTACGTCACTTCCCCGGTGCAGCATCGACATGAGTCCAAGGGACTGATGAATTGATCCATCACAGGCCAAGGGTAAGTAAGCAAGCTCCATCAACCCTGAAGACCTACCGCCAAGATTGACATGTCAGCTTCAATTCCTACATCCAGCAAATCTGCATCGACGACGCCGTGGTCGTCGACCCCGACCGCATCGACAATGCAGTCACCAACGATGGCTTCACCATGCGTGAGCTTCGCTACGCCATTGGCGCTCGTACGGGCGGCACTGGCGATGATGACGAAGAGGACAAGCCGCTTCCTTTGCGGCTGGCTCCTCCGCAGCCGGTCCCTGCTAAAACGACGGTCGCCATCACTAGCGATGCAAAGACTGACGCCTCAACCGATCCTGTCAACACCGACCTCCCCACAGACGCACAGCCTCTGATAGGCCCTGCGCCTCCAACACCCTTGGACAGCATGGCCATCCAGCTCAGTCAAGACGCCAAGACTGTCAGCAAGCTCGTTGGAGAAATCGCAGCGCTGGAAGCCAGCATCGAGGACGCGACTGACCCCGGCAACGAAGCGACCAAGAGAGACGCCCTGCTCCTCGAGAAGAAGCGGATGCGACCTGCGCGTCTCAAGACGACAGGGACTGGTCTCAAGTCTACGAACCCCCGGGGTGCTGCCAGGGAGCTGTCTCAGCTCGGGCCGAGCCAGATCGTTACATACAGTTCTCGGCTTGTGAACAAAATCAGGTATGCGTGGTCCGCATTGAGAGGATCATGTTGGACAGAGCTCATCTGTTTAGTGAAACCACCGACGACATGAACATTTCTGGTTCCCTTTCCATCAAGTATGGCGCCATCGGCGGTGTCGGCAAGGGCTCGTTCGTCGACTCGGACAAGTTCAGGGAGAGTGATCTCAACTTCTTCATCAGCGTCAAGGTCATCAACCAGAGCATCAACATCAAGGATGCTCTCGTCTTTCAGGGACTGCCATCTGTGGACGAGACCATCTTTCGCTCCGTCTTTGGCGACAGCTTCATCTCTGGATTCCTCGAAGGCGGTGAGTTCAATGCTCTGGTCTGCATGAAGGTTGTCAACAAGGACAAGCGCATGGCCATCAAGGCCGAGTGAGTTCTGCCTCGCCACTTCCAAGTACGACCTCACGTGTGTACTGATTGTCGTTGGCAGGGCCGAGATTGCTTTGAGCGTTGGGGCGGCGGATATCAAGGGCCAAGCCAAGGCAGATATCAACAAGAGCAACTTTTCGTCTTAAACAGAGACGACGATCCAGGTCGGCTGGTCTGGGGGTGGACACATCAAGCCAAGTATTTTTTTTCACTCCCCCGATCTTCTACTACGTGTCTAACTCCCGACAGTGGATAAGCCATAGACCATTCAGGCGTTGATGGAGACGGCTGCCAAGTTTCCAGACCTTGTCGCCAACGCGCCCCAGCGAACCAAGTAGGCATCAAACACTCCATTTCCCACATGCTACACAATCTAATCATTCAGTGCCATTCTCACCAAGTATGAATCCCTTCGCAGCTTCATGGCTTTGAAGCCCCCGGCGCTCACGCCCATGTACTACGAAAACGCAGCCATCTACACCAACGCATTGCTCGACGCCTACATGGACTACAAAAACGTAAGCTACTGATTGCATTCTCCCAGGCCTACTCGAGCAGAGTTCTCTAACCTTGGCAGATATATCGCACCCTTGGGACAAACCTCTTCGACATCCAGGCCGGCACAAAAAGGTTTGGCGACTGGCCCGAAGGAGTCAAGTTTTCCCTACCCACCACTCTTTCTCTTATCAACGACGAGTCTCGTTTCGAGCCAGATATCAAGGGTCTTGACCTCGCTCGCCGCACGTGCCGCTTCCAGATGATCAAAATCGTCAACGAAGTCAGCGAAATCGAGAAGCATCCCGAGTACGCCGCTGATGAGATGCGACCCGAGCGGTTCCAAAGCTCCATCGTCTTTCGCGAGCGTCTCCCCCTTGTCAAGAACAAGGAGAAGATGCCGCATCTCAAGATCTTTGGCACCGATGTTCCGTATCCAGCCCTGCTCGAGCGTACGGACGGCGATGGGGTGAGCGAACCTGAAGCTGCCAAAGCCGCGAGTTATGCCATTGACCAACCGGACGTCGGTGAGTTTCAGAGGCTCGCGCCCATGGTTGGTTCCGCCCAGGGCACACTCTTCTGCAATCTGGACTTTGTCAAGCCTGACTTTAGCCTGCGTACTGTCACGGTTGACGTAGACGACGGCGCGGTCTCCGGCTTGAGCGTCCGGTACGCCAACGGCCTTTTGGCTAATGTAGGCTCAACTTCGGGGGGCGGCTACAAAGTCTCTCTGACGGTACACCCCGAGGTCAACGAGAAGATCATTGCGTGCTCAATCGAGACTGGCCGTGTCAAGAACGATGCGAAAGCCACCCCTCGTGTGACTGCTCTCAGGCTTTACACCAACCGCGGGCCTGATCTCATCGGTAATGCAAAAGACTGGAGTCCCGCTGTACGGGGCGAGGGCACGCGAGGTGGCATACTATTTACGGATCTCAACATGAAGCATTTTGACCCTCTGCTCGTCAACGCTCATGTCAAAAAATTCTGGGGCTACGACGTCACATCATCTCGCAGCCCTTCCAGCAGGGGAATCTTCCGTCTGGCCCCAATCTGGGGCAACAAGGAGGTGAGTGTTTGCTCATATCTCTTATTGTTCCCGAGAGCCATGGGGGGGCAATGCAATTTCCCGACGCCGAAAAAGCTAACACTGTGCCTGCAGGACAAATCAACCGCCGTCTCTACACTCTCCACCGACGACGATGATGCCGAGCTTACAAAACCCAGGAGCGGCTGTGTTATCGGTCTAGATCTAGGGTGGATAACGGATGTCAACTGCGCCAGAACCAAGACGGTGCGCTTCGACGAAGCGCTTCCGTCTCCCCCAACTGTTCTGCATGGGCTGCGCAGGATTGATATTATTCAACCGCTCGGCCCCATCGTCGCTACTTCAGTGTCCAATGTTTCCAAGGAAGGGTTTGAGCTTGAGCTCCGGAGCTGGAACGTCAACGCTTACAACCTCGAAGCCAACTGGATGATGCTTCCAGATAACAACGTGCAGTTCCAGCGCGGCGAAGTCGACTCGGCCGATCTCCCCGACCGTCTGGTGACGGAGAATGCAATGTTCCGCGTCTACTTTTCCAAGCCGTACAAGACACAGCCCAAGGTCGTCTGCTGGTTTACCTCGATCAACCAGCCCCATGGCTGGCGGTCTCTCAGGTGCGACGCCACGAACATCACACCAAATGGCTGCACCATCAAGGTCCAGACGTGGGCAGGTCGCAAATTTGACGCGGCAAAATCCATGTGGTTGTCATGGGATGCGGAATCCAACGGCAAGAATGTCCAGGCCTCTGGGGGTAGTTTCTTCAACATGGGCTTCCAACAGGCTGAGGGCGCCTGGTATGGCGGCCCATTTGCTAGACAGCCTGAGGTCTTCACTGCTATCATGTTGATTGATTTTTCAGACAATGACCTCAACTTTCGTGCTGTTGCTGAAGTGCAATCAGTTAGCAAAGAAAAACTTAAGTGGAGTGGCGGTACTTGGGGAGACACAGTCATGGGCACTTTAGGATCAATATGGATTGCTGTTGATTAGGCTTCTAGATGAATCTCCAATATTAAAAGGGGTTGCAGGCACTACTGAAACTGTTATCTATAGGAGATATAGCCCTACTCAATATCAACAGATAGATGAAGGCAATACAGTCTATAGCACAACAGTCAATCCAGCGAGGTACCGTGCCTTGTACCAGGAATCCCAATAACGTATTGAACTTGTTATATCAATAGCACCAAGGGTAATACTGGAATAACTGCATTTCGTTATTTGGTCAACAGAGTGGTGTACGATTGTACAAGACGTTTCTATTATTTTGCTCCAGAACTCTGGCTTATGTAGGTCCACCTTGCCGTTCTTCAGGAGGATATAAAGGCCGTGGGGGTGATCTGTCCTCAGAATCAATTTAATCATCAAATCTTCCTAGCTAGCACTTGTCACTCAGTTGCCGTAAAACAGTCTTCTAGGAAAGTTTCAGTAGCCAGCCATCCGACTCCAGCTCGCCCTTGGCATTGATGCCTCCCCAGAAAACAACACTCTTCCCGCCGCACGAATCCGCACCGAAAAAGCCTCGCGGTCCGGGGTGAGCTTTTCCATCCGCTTGTTTGGGTTCCGAGGGCGCAATCTCCATCTCGGACCAGGTGAACGACCCAGAGTCTACGCCAGGGATGTTGTCACGGACCGTATCCTTGACGTTGGACGCACTCATGCCGTCCGACGGCAGTTGCAATGACCACAAGTCAGAGCAGAATCCGTCTTCTCGACTTCCGAAGAAGTAGACGAGGTAATTTCTCCCGAAGCCGGTCGTAATCGCAACCAAACCGCTGCCAACTCGCGGTCGGGGTCCGGGAGTGAGTGGGCTTGTAGGAAAGTCAACGCTTGACCATCGTAAGGCTTTGTCGAGGGCGTTGATATTTAGTGAATGTACCGACCCGCTGATTTCAGATTCGGCGCCGATACAGTAGAGCGTTTCATTTACCAACGCTGCATTCAATGATGGTCCTGGTGCAGTTGGAAGCTGGGTCCAGATGGCCCGATCAAAGTCAAACAGCCACGTATCAGAGGGCTGTGATCCATCTGCCTTTCGTCCTAGCTCTGTCTTTCCTCCGTGAAGAACAAGGCTGTCTTTCTTTTCGTTGAAAAAGATGTGATGGTCAGATCTCGGTGCAGGCGACTCCACGCTGTTGCTATGAATCCTGGTCCATTGGATTTTCTGCGAGTCCCAGGCCCACAAACAAGAACCGTCATCAATCGTGTTGCCATACTTGTCTCTGCCGCCGTGGATGATGAGCGACGTGTGACGAGCACAAGCGGCGTGCCCGGTCCGACCCGATGGTCCTAGTGTGTCTGTGGCGGCTTCTTTGTCAGGAGCAGCAACGGCTGGATAGCACGCGTAGTCGATATCGTTGATCTGGTCATCCGAGGGCACTGAAATAGCATGTATATCTGTAGAGGATAGCTGTCCGGCTGTGCTCTCGCCTCCAAAGATGTACGCTTTGTTGCCAATGACGGTGATGGTGTGGCGCGACCGAGCCAGCTCGAGGCTACAATACTGTCAGTACCAAGCATCGGCATATCATGGCCTTGAATACTCTTACGAGTTATCGTTTCCCGAAGCTGTGGCGATTTGGCTCAACGAAGCCTTGAGAAGCTGCGTCGGCTTTGCCACAGTGGCTACAGCTGCTGCTTGAACGCCTGTAGAGACGATTTGCTCCGCGATAAGAGCTCCTGCAGCGATCTCGGCCATTTTTGGGGAACTCGAAATAGTATTCCAGTGAAGTTTTGGTAGGATGGATGGTTGCAGCGACTGAAAGAAGGCCTTGCTGATTTCAATAGACTTGAAAGTAAATGACGTCTTCTGAGGCCGTTTTAGATGCATGCTGCAGATCTTTACATTATGACGTAACCATGTTAATAATCTCCTTTCTCGAAGAAGCAACGACAATTAATTATCTTTCGTGGTCTTTTAATTTTAACATTCTTTTGATATCTTTAGTCATACTGAATCTGGGGATATTCGCAACACTTGAATCAGCCTTAACGTGAATGCATGCTCAGGGAACAACAACCTAGTTACCCATATGTACATTTATATTCCCAGAGTTTATCCACGCCTCATAGCTAAGAATAAAGCTGAGAGATAATTTCATGAAGATGTGATTTGGCTTAAAAATGGTTTTATTTGTTGAAAGTAGCTTGCACATAATCCATCCTCCTTATGTACCAGGCTGTCGTATTCCTCATACCCTTCAGCAGTAGCATGCGCCTAGAAAAGCAGGCGATGCTACCCCATTCTAATTTTAGGCTAATCTTAGTCTTACTATAAAGTAACGGAAGCGGAGGACACAGTCCGGTTCCAATCCAGCCAGGGTTTGGAATGAATAAAGAGCCAAAAGAGGCGCTACTATGGGGTAGCTAGCCAGTTCTCGTAGACCAAGAATTCCACTAATTCGCAGCAGGCAATTTCTGGCCATTCCAGATCGATGCCAAGATCAGATTCGCTCTACAAGTCTGCCAGCCCCCAAGTGTCCGCGGCGAATTCTGCACGCGGCGGGTCCCCTGAGAGGAGGTTCCGATAAAGGAAGCCTTTTCAGTTTGGAGCTATTGAGTCCAAGGACACGATGTGTAATGCCAAGTGGCTGAGGTGATAAGCTAGTTAGAGATAGTTCCATTGAGTTTGGTGATAGCCGCGTCATTTTCTTACAATAATGCACACTCGCGTGCGTCATACCCAAGCCACATCATCATGTCGAGAACACATGGAAAAAAACTATTGTCTCAGGGGTTACCATGACTATTATGCAGGGAGCGCGGCTCCCAAAACTCCTGCTTCCTGTAACCACAAACCCATCCTTGGATTTCTCTACAGCCCCTATCCCAGCTTCAACACCAGAGCCTCAACGGCACAGCAGCAATGGCGCCTTCAGCTGAAGTCAACGGATCTTCGCCTCACGGTCATCGACCACGCCACCTCAGCTCAATAAACAGCCACCTCGTCGCCGCCTGCGGGGAGTTTGTAGGGACCTTCTTCTTCCTCTATTTTGGCTATGCTGGAAACCTGATGGCTGTGCTGCAGGCGCCAGACGTGGCGCTGAGGGGCGGCCTGGCTAGCACAACCAACATTTTGATCGCCCTGTCGTATGGTTTCGCCCTTTTGGTCAACGCGTGGGCTTTCTACCGCATCAGTGGTGGGCTGTTCAACCCAGCAGTAAGCACCAAGCTCCTCCCCTTGTTACTATCGAAACCCAAGGCTCAACGTCGCAATGCAGGTCACCATGGGCCTGTGTGTTGCAGGCCAGCTCCCCTGGATGCGCGCAGCCTTCCTCGTCCCTGCTCAACTTCTCGGATCCATGTGCGCTGGTGGACTCGTCGACGTCATGTTCCCGACATCAGTTGCTCAAGTCAATACCGTGCTTGGGTTCGATACCTCCATTGCTCAAGGCGTGTTCCTAGAGATGTTCTTCACAGCCCAGCTAGTCTTTGTCGTTTTGATGCTAGCTATCGAAAAATCCCGAGATACCTTCCTCGCCCCTGTTGGCATCGGACTTGCTCTGTTCATGGTTTTAATTCCAGGTATGTGTACCCTTTATTAATCCATTCCCCCGGTCCTATTCATCCAAAAACTTATATTATGATTTATAAAGGAGTTTTTGTCACTGGTGGTTCCCTGAACCCTGCGCGGAGCTTTGGCTGTGCCGTCGCTGGCGAGAAGTTCCCTGACTATCACTGGATCTACTGGGTCGGACCAGGGCTCGGTGCGATACTGGCTGCTGTATTGTACCGACTGGCCAAGCTGGTGCACTATGAAGAGGCAAATCCTGGGCAGGACGCCCCGTATGAGGTTTAACAGACCGAGCGTTGACAGTAAATTTCAAAGGATGTATGCGTCCTTCTGGACGGATTTCAGGGGGGCTCACATAAAATGTCAAAAGAACAGACAGGGATGAAATCCAGGAAAGCCCTGCTTTGGGGGTTCAAAATGGCTAGGCCGTCTATGTAGGCCAAGATGCTCTACACCTATTAATTCGTAATTATGGCATACCATTCAATAAGGAATAGATATTTGCTAAGATTACTGAACGGCACTTTGTTCATGTTGCCGGCGAAGCGTAGCTTTTCGGTATATGTTCTGAGCCATGTCCGACACCCCAACAAAGTACTGGATGCTGTGACTTTTGGTATCTAGTCATTTGTTAGTCTCCTGCACAGTCAGTAAAAGTCGGGAATGTAAACAACATTAAGCTGCCAACTTCAAGGAATGCATGCACTTCCAGGCGGTATGTGGCGGCGACACGTACCAACTACTGTACCTGCGGAACTAGCCAGATAAATATTACTCCTAGTGGTGATGGTCCCGTCTTCAGGTTCCCGCGGACATGGGCCATCATGACTCCAAATCCCCCTCGATAAGTTCATAAGAAGTATCTCCTCCATCCTCGACTTGAGTTCTTGAGTTTCATGCTTTTTACCTCTTGAAACATCAGGTGGCCGTTCTTACAGAATAGGTGGGATCGTGATCAGTCTTTCCCAGAGAATCAGAGGCTATTGAGCCTGTTTGACCAATGCTGCGCTGGTAGAATCATTACACGACCCAGGACGGAAAATTCGCGTCGCCACTACCGGAGAGCATTCAGACAGTGACTGGTTGCTTGCGCGCGACAGTCGAAGTTTACCTAGGGTTTAGAGACAAGATTTGATCATGGGCAGGAGAGTCAAGGCCCTGGAGAACATGTTGCCGTTTGTAGTTGGGGGCCAAATGATCCTGGACAAGGAGGGAACGGCTTGGGATCCCAATAGATCTAAGAACTAGAGGGGATAAGAGAATGCCAGTGTTGTAGTGCTGTGTCATTTTATTGATAAGACGCACACTTAGTGGCTTAACCAGCTCTCCATCGCTTGCGACGATTGTATCTAAGCTACCCGTTCGATCTTCCCGGTACGTCGGTCACAAAGTGCATCATGAGCGTTTTGTTGCCGTTCCTCTCCACGCGACGCTGCACAGCCTGCTGCCTCACCCTTGCCTGTTTGTCCTGCTTCTGGCGGGTAGCGATCAGTGCCCGTTGCTGCGACAGGGGCAAATGTATGAGACTTCTTCGATCCTCGGCGCGGAGGTTCGCGAGCTGCCCGGTCAAGGCAGTATCTCGCTTCTGGGACCTGGACTTGACTACGGAGCCGTGAGCGGCGGTGGCATTGGTATCCGTTGAGCGGTAGGAGGACTCCAGGTCTCGAGAGATTCCCGACTCCATCTGAGCTCTGGTCTCGTTGTCTTCAGGGGCTCCAGGCCGCTTATATGAACGGTGGCTGTTGAAGTTTTTGTTGGACACGAGCTTCCCTGATGGTAAGCGGAGGGTATCGTCGTCAGGTTGGATGATTTGAGGGGGCGCAGCCTTTGACGATGAGGGTGGTGTATTCAGGAGTGTGATTCCGTTGTCGGTTTCATTTTGGTTTCCCTCCACGCCGCCCCCGTCCTGGTTGAAGTCGTAAAAGTCGCGGAACTCAGAGTCCTTGCTGAGATGATCCATTTTGCAGTGGCTGCTTCCTATCATGTGCTGCTGTGCCGCCTGAGCCGTGTACCGTTGCCGACCGCAAAAGAGGCACTCCAAGTATCCAAAGATGACCAGGTGCATGTATCCGAGTAGCGTCTCGATGTCCACAATCAGATAGTCCTTGGCGGGGATGATCAGCCCGTGGGTGATGCGCATATGCTCGAGACTCTCCTCGAGGCCTGCGCTGAGTCGATTGCAAAAGAGACACTGTGCCGGGTTGAATTCCCGTTCTTCAGTTACATCCTTGTCGCTGTCTTGGTCGTCGCTGTCGTTGTCGTCGTCGTCATCATCGTGTCGTGATAAAGCTGGCTCGTTCCTCTTGGCGCAACCAGACTCTCGTGAAACCTCAGTGCCAATGGCATCCGGGCTGGATGCAGACAAAGCCGACGCCATCTGACTTATGCCAAGTTGTGAAAAGTGCGTGTCTTGTAGAGTGACTGTGCTTGTGGAATTATGATGCCAAGTCCGAGTTCTATTCAGTGCGCCATCGTCGATGAGATGCCGTTGCTACCGTGTGAAACACCTTCCTTTTTCGGATGCCGGGCTGAACGAGTGAGTCAGGATAACGGATGCTAATAAATCACTTTAAGTACTATAATCTTCTAAGCAGGCTGAGGCACCAAGAACGCCCTTCATAAGCATTACCAGTAATAGTAAAAGACATTTAATACTAAATTAAATAGCAGGTGCCAGAGCCATCTGTTACCTCTCTCAACTCCTGACCGCACCTGTTTCGTAGTATGGTTTAATGTGCCAGGCAGAGTAACAGCTAGCTATAGGGTACGCGGCCACACCCGCCGCTGCCGTTCCGCATTCTTGGCCGCGCTTCATCCGGCATCCACGATCCAACGAGACCGACTCGTGCATGAGGCTGGTTGAGGCTTTCAGCGCTCCTGCGATGCAAATACTGGCCGTCGGTCATACAGATTTCGGAGCTAGACCTAACTCCGGGTCCAGAATAAATTCCGGCCTTACCTCCGAAGGTGCGGGATCAGTCCGACTCAGATACTGAACAGCACGACCAGAGCTGTTCAAGTATATATTATCCGTTCCTCAGTCTCCAAATGTTTACCTCAAAACTAGCTCCCATCTTACTTCATCATCCTATTACCTTGTCGCACGTCTGGCTCATCACAGGATCCTCTCGGGGCCTCGGCCTCTCCCTGGTGCAAGCGGCGCTCCAGCATGGCGCAAATGTCATTGCAACTGCCCGGAAGCCAGAGCAACTTCAACACCTAGTTGATGAATATGGCGCCGACATGATCCTTCCCTTGGCCCTCGATGTCACAAACAACGACGACGTCATCAAGGCTGTTAAGTCTGGTCACGAAAGGTTCGGCAGCATTGACATTGTCGTCAACAACGCTGGATACGCCAACCTCGCCGCCACCGAGGACATTACAATCGACGATTTTCGCGCTCAAGTCGACACCAACTTCCTGGGCGTCGTCTACGTCACCAAGGCAGTGCTACCTATCCTGCGTCGTCAGGGCTCCGGCCACATCTTCTAAGTCTCCGTCGGCGGGAGGCTGGGCAGCCCCGGCCTCTCCGCCTACCAAGCTTCAAAGTAGGCTGTTGGCGGCTTCTCCAGCGTCGTCTCTTCAGAGGTCGCCTCACTTGGCATCAAGGTGACTGTTCTCGAGCCCGGAGGCATGAAGACTGACTGGGCTAGCCTTTCGATGCAATTCCCCCCCGTCAGCGCACCATACAAACCAACTGTCGGTACATTTGGCGATATGGTCCGCGCCATGTCTGGAAATGAAGTGTCGATTCCGGACAAGGTTGCCAAGATTGTTGTCGACTTGACAAAGGTTGCCGACCCCCCTCTGTGCCTGTTGATTGGGACAGATGCCGTTGAGTATGGTGGCAACGCTGGAAGGGCCCTCGCCGAGTCGGATAAGAAGTGGCATGGAGCTTTTGGTGAGCTTCAAGAGACCTTGCACCCTCTTGACCCAAGTCCGAGTAAATTCAACAGTAAACCATCTTGGCTCCAGTGCATTTCGGAAGCCACTTCTTGTGCGGGCGGGCATTGGTGCTATTCAAGTCAGGCCAAGTCATGCTAGCTTGGGAAGCTGTCAAAGGTGTCAAGAATTGGGACGTCTGATCCACGGACTGCGCCGGCAGCATGAAAAAGAGCGCTAACACAGAAACGATTTTAAACACAAGGTTCTCTGATGCACCGGATAAAGGTGGACGACTACTACCTACGTCACCGTCGTATTCACGCTCTTAGAGACGGTGGTTGCAGCGTCTGGTAAGTTGCCAGCCAGATTTATAGTGTTGCGACCTATTCATGCCTAAGATCCTTTAGAACTGGGCAAACAAGTACTTCATGCCGGCCCAGTTCTCCTCGCCAGACGGCACAATGTTACTCGCCGGGACAGTGAAGCCCCCGCCGCTCGAACTCACCGGTCGCAGCTCTACAGCCCAAGCAATTTCCGCCTTGGCAACGTCAAACACGTAATCGTTACTTCCTCCCGCAGTCTGATAGATGGTCTTACACGTTGGCCCATACTGAAATTGCAACCCATTGACGGCCCGGATCGCGCTTGCAACGCCACCCGCCAGCGCCATCTGCGTGTTCAAGTTGCTCGCCGTGGCACTGCAGCTGTATCCATAAGGCAGGAGGATAAGCTGGCTGTACGAATGCCAGTCAACGTAGAACTTGATACCGGTGCTCTCGGCGATAGTCCTGGTGTGGTTGACCAGGACGCGGTTCTCCGTCGTGTCGCCGGCGGCAAGGCCACGGTAGGTTTCGTCGCAGGGGTTCGTTGATGAGCCGCCGGCGATGTTCCACTGGTAGGGCCAGTTGCGGTTCACGTCTGTGCCGACACAGGACTGGCCGGAACGCTTCTGGCGGTTCTTGCGCCAAAGACGATCGCTTGTTGTTGTGTAGACAAACCCTGCGAGGAGTTGCATGTAAGCTCCACGTACCATCACGGGCGAGTATCTAGCGGCTTCTGCTTACCATCGGGGTTCACAATAGGGATGACATAGATGTCGTAGCTATCGAGCGTGCCGCGAAGGACAGCGTCGTTGTTCTGGTAGCCCTGGATGATCTTGTACGTCATGTACTCGACCGTCTTATGAATATCAGCAAATGAATGTCCTAATCACTCAGGCAAACATTGCTTGTCTTACCGGAGCAGTGATCCATTCGCGGGCATGCACGTTCGCGTGCCATATAATTGCAGGCTTTTTTCCTTTTCCGCTCGAACCCCAAAGATGAATGCCTCGAATAGCTCGATTCTCCACCGAGCTTCCAGCGGTGAATACCTCGGAATTGCTAGAGAAAGACGAGGAGAGGTCTGCCAAGAATTGAAGGTGCTGCTCAAACGTGTGGTAGGAGTTGAAGTACGAGATGTCGGGGAGCGCGGCGACGGTGTCCATGAGGTTCATCATGGCTGAGGGATAAAAAGTTAATACACAACGCAACATGTTCTGAACTAGATAGGACTTACGCTCATATGGTTCAAACTCTCCCTCAGCAGCAAACTCTGCGCCCAAGTCCTCGCTAATTACCGTAACGTTGAGGTCAAGAGCTTCAAACGCTTCAAGACTCTCAGGCGGGATGGCCACTTCAAGGGTCTGATGGTTGCTTTCGCAGCTCAGAGACACAAAGTTGAGGTCCGCCAGGATGCCCTCCAAAGCTTCGTGGGCGTCTCCTGTTTCGATGCTGAAAGCCTTGAAGCCATCGTACGAGACTTTGGCAGCGACGACGGGCAGCAAGAGCCCAAGAGTGGAAGAAGCCCTCATTATGGCTCGCGTTGCCGATGGAGATTTTGTTTCGAGATTTTGCAAGATATGCTGTTGAAATAAATGCAGATGATTGAAGAAAATGTCGCTTTTTATAGAAGAGATCAACTCAATTCAAATGTTAGCAGGCGTTATTCCAACTAATAAAAAGGGAACAGACAAAAGGCCTTCTTCAGCGATAGCATACGATATTGGAACTTTTTCTTTACGCTTGGCAAGAAGCTTCATCTCATGACCTATCAACGGCGCCACGCCCATACAACACCTGCCAAAACAGTCAGGTCACACTCACTACCGATCCAAAAAAGGTCCACCATCATAGCGGAGGAAAAGTGCGGGCTCGTTCTAGAAGGTCGCTCCATTTCCAAGAGTCTAGACAAACCGTACATCTGAAACGCGCTACATTTGAGACTACGACCTGCCCTATTCAGACAAGTCTATTTGACAGCTCGCAGGTGCATCGGCATATATCTACGCATGGGGAAAGACAAACCTTGGAGAGATGCAGAGTAAGCTTGCGAAAAGCTTGGCTTTCTTAATTGAGAATACTCCGGGATCAGGTGAGGCGAAATGCGACTCTCGATGATGAAGCCTATGTAGTGAAGTCAGTGCAGGTGAAGTCAAAGCAGCAGGGCAAACCTCGCCATGGGGCGGTGGAACGGCATGTTAGTTTGGAGGAATTTGAAAAAGAAATTAGAGAGCACTGATGAGCCTTGGGTGAAAGATTTGATCCAATTTAGGTCAAAATGTCGAGTTTAGAGGATATCACCATAACCAGATAAGCCGACTTAATCCTCAACCTAACCACACATGCAAGAAACATTGATGATAATATTAGAGAGAGGTTCAGTCGAGCTCCTAAAAAGTGTTGGGTAGGGGTCCTTAATGATACACATCCCATGCAGATCTCTAAATGGCTGACCCAAGTGTAGTTAACACTAATGGTGTTCAGTACCGATTGACAGGTCCTAGCATACTACCCTTTACCAGTGTCGCTTGTAAGATGTAGAAAAACGAGTAAATGAACTCTTTCCTTTCAGACTAAGACTGGAGCAAGCTGACTCTTGTAGTTGGACGCTGGAATATTTCAATCGATGGAGAACATGACGAAACCATATTCAAATGGTTGCTAAAAGCCAGAGTGGAAGTAAGAAGCCAGTGAATTGCTATTCATAATTTATCGCTGGGCACTGACTGTAATTTCCCACTTCTCTTTGCTCTTGTTCAACAGTGCATTGTAGAGTACGCTGAGATTTACGAACAGACTGGCCTAATCTCTTCAACAAACTATACGAAGGTTTAATGTCTTTGTGCCTAGTAATTCGAGGGACGCACTTAAGGCTGCACTTATGGATCCATGGAAAGCTTCTATGCTTGATTCTTTCACTATAAAGCTCAGTCGTAGGTTTGCTTCCTAAAGCCAGGAAGATTTTGTACAATCTGACACTGGTCCGGATTTGAGATGCGTTGTCCAAGAAATCCCTTCTTCAGTATATTACAGGTGTGCCAGGTGGAAACACTCCTCACTCAAGGCTTATAATCCAAAAACATAAACCGGTACGCCTCCACCCACCACTTCTCGTTGAACCTTGGCATGCCTCTGTTTCTCACGACTGAGTCAGTCGTATCACATTACGTCTTACCTTGTACCAATGGTGCGGCTAAATTTATATATCTGGCACATCAATCAACTTGGACGTAATCATAATTGTTCTAAAACTTGCCGTTGGAGTGACTCCTTTATATCATCTACATAAATTGTCGCCCCATCACAGAATATCGACTCTAAGGCCGTTCAATTTTCAATGTGAGTAATCCAAACAGAAACTTCCCAGCCAACCCTGATGCACTTCTATTCCTGTCAAATTCACGTTAAAACGCAAAGCTACTCACTCTGCCTGCGCTCGCTCTCGCTCTCTCGCTTGCTTATCCCCGAGAGCCCACCTTCTTGATCCCACCAACACTCTGCTTTAGGGAGGTAACGCGAGCGTTGACTCTCTTCCTGGTACAATTGAATTAATCAGTAAGTCCTTTCTCCAGACGTGTATATCGATTATTGGCTCCCCGTTCGATAGCGACGCCGCGATCCGTAATACTCTGCTCCAACCGGGTATATCCCTCACGCATACGGTTGTTTGATTACGTGGTAAATGTAGACAAGGCCATCTTGTGCTTCTCGACTCCGTCGCAGCTTGGTCTAGGGTGATAAACTTCTTTTTCGGACGAATCGACATGCCGAGCCTAAACAACTTGGATGCCCGGGCTGTAGACCTCTTTCCCATCTTCATTATATACATGTTTCTCGTCGGTTATCTTGCTGTGCAGGGCGACCTCTTTGTGGATGTCTTCTTCGCGGCGGATGGAGCCACCATTGCTATCTATGGGGGTAGGAGGAGTGAAGATGATCTAGACGGGCATACGCTAGACATAAACGATGCCTGTACTTGATGGCTTGATGAGGTGATCCCGGCCTCGGAGGTCTCACGAGACTCGGGCATGTTGAAAATGACCTCGACGCGATTCTCGAATTTAGAAATCAAGGTTGGTAAATGCAAGCCTCGCGTGATGTGCACCTCTGTGCGTGTTGATGTGCTAAGCTCAGCTAGACTAGGTCTTACAATATTCTAGTTGATTAGGTAGATAAAGTGGTATTTCGATCGTCATCTTCTAGGCAATCCCTGCTATGCAAGCATATGGAGTTATCGCACGACAGCACACTTGTGGGGCAGTGACTTAGACAATCCTCGTCGACTTAGACAATCCCCATCGATTTATAGGACGTAGTTCAATCACAAAAGAATGTAGCAAAGTCAACTCTCGAGCTGAAGGCTTATACCCAGATTCTGCTATGACATATTGTACATTGTGGACCTCATGAGCTTGCAGCAGCCACCTTGCTTACCAATCCCAAAATTCCAGCCGCAGTGATAACTGTATCAGACCTTGTAAATCCTTCACGAAAAGGCAGCCGCTCTTGTTCTGGTAGACTAGTGTCAGTGCTTTGCTTCAACATGACCTGAATTGTACAATAACTTCAACTTACCAAACAAGACCTTGACCCATTCGGTGACTGCATTGCCGTCCTGGACGCTTCCAAAAACGGATAGGTAGAGAGCTGTCTCGATGAAGCTGAATTGGACACCATCGGCGGGAAGTGAGAACTGCGGATTCGCAGCGGCGGCTGCTTGAAGACGCGCTTTACGGGCTGCAGCGGCGGTCTCGATGGAGATTGTCGACTGGTTGAAGTGCGAAGATACCGCGTTCCAGATGGTCTGGTTGAAACTGTGGTTGTCGCCGAGGTAGACGTCGTTGCGGCTGAGACTGCCGTCATGCTCAATGACTGCTGAGATTAGCTTTCATCAATCAAGCATTTTAGAGAAATTATCTTACTGCCATGTTTGTTTAGCATATCTAGATCAAAGGTGACATTGTTTCCAGTGGTCAAAGCCTTCTGACCAACGAGAGTAGTGGCAGCCGGGTCTAGGTTGACGGCTTCGGTGAATGCAACGATCAAGTCGGCCAAGGAGATGTTCAGTCCGTTATAAGGTAGATATCCATGGTTCGCTAAGGAATTGACCATTGGACAAGGGCTTCTACCTGCTCTGATGTTAATCTTCCTGAGCTTTATTTATTGTCGAATTACTCACTTACGGTCAGTTTCAGCGGGGGCTCGCCATTCATTGCTCGCGCTGACAGCCAGCGCTGCTGTGAAAAGGACGGCAATGATGGGCAGCATTTTTGACGTGGAGCAGAGGGTAAAGGGCAGAAATGAAGTGAACCTGGTAACAGTAACTGGATCTTGTCTGTTTTTACATGGAAAAATAAGGACCCTGGCATCAATGCGCTATGAATCAATTTTTTTTTTAACTTCCACTATAGGTTCAACGCCCGGGCAGTTTGATCGTGCAAACCCTGCCGAGCCTGTGGTCCTAAGAGTATGAGTGCCGAGGTAAGTGGACGATTGCCAGATGCGGGTGACAGTGCCGACGCCGATATTGTAGCAGCAGGGGGGATTCCGGGACTAACACAAGGCTCCCCTAGATACTACACCAATCGGAAGAAAGATGATTGCAATTTGATAGTACTCTGACGGTTAAGATGGAGACGTCAGGATCTAAACACGTACTGAACCTTAACAAGGTGTCCAACCCCGGAAGCCGGGCGATGGAAATCCACTTCACCGGCAGGGTTTCTGAATGCGGCAACGTTGGCCGACTGCCCCTTTTCTGGGCCAAGCCATCCATACCTGAGACTGTACGTAGGATCGCTCAATACCCCTATGCCTCTATCATCCTGCCCGGAGTCGTCAAGATCCTGTCCTGGATGGAGTCGTTATTGTAGATCTTGGAACATGTATAGTGGTGTGAGATACTCGGACATTGCCGGAAGATGCTACAAATCGATGTCAACGATTTGGTGATAGATATCGATTTAGCAATCCACTTTTGCGATGCAAAGGCACTGGGCAATAGTTTAGGGACTTTCAGTTAACCTTGGAGTTTCCTCAGCCAAAGGAAGACACATCACCTCCAAGGGACAATAAATCCACACCCATTGAGTCAGCTGGCCACTATCGGGCATCTCCTTGGTGCATTTCTGCTTCTGCTTACGACAGATCGAGCATGCGCGGGGAGCCAATGACGGCATCGTTCCAGACCAAAGACTTGTACTTTCGTAAATAGTCAGATGGACGGGACTTCTATATCTCGGCCTTTTCACGTTGCTGCACCTATACAATGGAGCACTGATTCTAGACATGGCCAGTCATTATTTTGAGGAGAGAAGTGCAGCCACGGGCTCGGTGTAATGGACTGGCCCTAGGGCAGCTGCAAGTAGGCGTCAAATAATAGTATTCATAAAGTTAAGGAAGAAAGAGAAAGCTATCCTAGGATTTACAATTGATCCCGGTCAACCTCCGGGTTATGCCCTAAGCGGGTCCTTGTCGGGTTTCCCAGCACGAGCCAAGGGCTCGAGCCCATAACACTTGGCATAGACGATCTTGACGCACCCTGGGATGATGTTCCAGATTACCATCTAGCCGTCACATCCAGATCTTGCAGTAGGGTACGGTCTGCTAGTCTCACAGTTCCCCAGATCTTGGCATGTTCAATTCATACCAAGGACTCACACCTAGCGAATGCCTGGTTTAGGTGATTGCTGTGCGTTTCTCGTCCAATGGCCCCAAGAAAGCCACACGCAGGCAACAACTCTACCGGTCCCAAGCTTGGTGGTAGCGTGACGTCGATATCCATGACTAACAAATGACCCTGTTCCCGGCTGTCACCGGTACCATCCATAGCGTGACCGTTGCAGCAGCCACATTACAGAGTTAATACACTGCAATGAGTCTCTCCTGCTGCGGCTCTCCCCGTTGGTTTGGGAAGTGCCGTCTTTGAACATTTTTCTTGTGCGGCAAGTTCCAGAACCATGTTGATCCCCGCATGACGTGGATATTGTCTCATGCGAGAACTGACTCAGAACGGTACACCGGCAGCAGAAATACTATTTTGGTCGATTCTCAGTCATGACCTTTGAGGATAGCGTTACTGGACTAGAAACACGTATAAACATAGGTTGTAGATTTACGTATCGATGTGTCAAGCAGACATCCCACATTCAGGCAGCAGAGTTCCTCTTGCCAGCCTTCTACAAAATATCATATTTTGATAGCTAGAAATACGGTGCTGGTCCCACTGCTGCACATTTCCAAGCATTCGTAGTGAAACCATCGTCCGTCAACGTTTACGGTCCAGCTCCCCTTAGCCCGTTTCTCTCAGGTGAGCCTTTACAGCCGCGGGTGTTTCGCAAATCATCGCGTGTATAATGACTGACACCCCATCTAGGCCAACCTGTTCAGTTGGCAAATTTGTTCCTTTGGAAGACTTCTCGCATTACCCATGGGCTCCTCTGATTCCGAGTTTGACATTCTTGACGCCCCGAGCTGGCTCTCATTTCCAAGATTAAGCCTCAAGATGAAGCTTAACCGCCGAATGGATTCTATTTACGAGGTATAGTCGACATGGTAAGGTAAGCAGCTTTATAATCTAATATGAAGCTGTGCCAAACTGCTGGCTGACAGCTATATTACTAGCAATGGGATCCGCTTCTCAGTAGCAGATCTATCCCCACCCCTCTCTCGCATTCTCCCGACACCGCACGTTTATCGTGTTGACATATCACTCTACGATGCGCAATTCGATCCCGAGACAGGGAAGCAAATCTCTATTCCTCAAGACACTATTGACGACATCATTTCCGCTCTAAATCGATTCAAGATTGTTTGTGTCGACCTTGGCGTTCCTGAAACAAGCATTCACATTGTCGCCACCGAAGCGACGCGCGCTGCACTGAACTCTGGTGAGTTTATAAAGCAAATCAAATCTGACACGGGACTTCAAGTCGACATGCTTCACAAAGAAGACGAAGGACGTGTCGGCGCTTTGGGCGTGGCGAGTGGCTTCTCCGACATCAAGGGCCTCATGATAGACCTTGGTGGCGGCAGCACTCAGCTTACCTGGATTATATCCCGAGGCGGAAATGTCCGCATCAGCGATAAGGGATCCATGAGCTTCCCGTACGGGGCGGCTTCATTGACTAAAACTCTCGAGCAGCTCAAGAAGGGGAAATCCAAAGATGAGGCAGACAAGGCATTGGCAACGTTGCGCCAGGAGATGGTTGAGGATTTCAGAGGCGCCTACGAAAAGATACGAGTCCCTGAGAGCTTGCTATTGCAAGCGGAGATGGAAGGCGGATTCCCACCGTACCTCTCGGGGGGGGATACAGAGGTTGGAGCCAGGTCGGGAGAGATCCCCATCCAATATCGATTATCAACGGATACTCTGTTGGGAGAGAGGTTTGAGAACACCAAAGCCATGGGAGAGGTTGCCCGAACCGCCCATTCCGACTTCCGCGTTTCGGCTCGGCGAAGGAAGCAAGTCCCCGCTGTCGCGTTTCTAGTCAACATCTTGTCCCAGGCGATGCCGCATGGGATCCGAGTTGCGCACTTCTGTCAAGGAGGTGTGCGAGAAGGGTTGCTCTTCCGAGAGCTCGAGCCGAGTATCAGAGCACAAGACCCGCTCGAGGTGGCAACGCAGCGTTTCGCTCCCGAGTCAGCCCAGGCCATATACGGTCTTTTGACCTTTTTCTTTCCCGGATCATCAAGGACACGGCACCCGTAGGTTCCCCGACGGCATCAGTCCCCACGTTGTGCGGGCGTTTGCCAACGTTTCATATGTTCACGCCGTCATGGACAAGGAGCTGGCCTCAACAGCGGCCCTATACCGCACCAGTGCCGGGTTTCTCGCTGCCACGCGTGGGTTTCGCACGAGGACAGAGCCAGGCTCGCCCTCACGTTGGAGTCGCGCTATATGGGCGAGCTGCCCCCGCGCGAGGTCCAGTTCATGGAAGCACTCCGTCGCGTCATCACGCCAGAGGAAGTTTGGTGGGCTGTGTACCTTGGCAGAGTTGGATACCTAATCAGCCACCTCTATCCCGCTAGGAACATTGAAGAGAGCAAGCCCCGAGTCGGACTCCTTTCATCCGAATGGGCTTGGGATCTGAGGCGCAAGAAGAAACGAGAGGGGGTGCGGCTGGCCATCTCGGTGCAGAAGATGAAGCATGACCCTGCAAAGTTGAAGAAAGCCTTGAGAGATCATGTGAAGATCGTGGAGAAGGTTGGAAAGAAAAACTGGATAGGAGGAGAGGATGGCTGGGGAATGAAGGTGGAAGTCAAGGTTGTGGAAGAGGATATCTTGTGACTGAACTTGCTTGCGTACCTGGAGCAATTGGACTAGACTCTGGATGACTAAATTGAACTCCTTATTGACAAAACAGCCAGCTACCCCAGCCGCCTATAGCATTATCGTCCATGTCACTCGGGTCTGCACTTTGTAGAGTAGTCGATGTTGGCAAAATACAGATGTGAGCGCAGAGACCCGAAGTAGATGCATCTTCGGGGATCCTCCAAGGGTTGCTTCTATAGGGATCCTTTGAGATACGATAGAGCTGTGGGTACTGACGTGCGTGAAGATGTTACATTTGCCCTGGAGGCCAAGACGCCAAGTCCTCGCCCAGATCTTGAGCCTCACAAAGCCTAGGCTTGGCCTTGGACGACAACGACGTTTCTTGTGAGGTCAATACAGCAGCGAGAAGGGTTCGGTTCAGGCCTTTGCTAGAGAGCCCAGCGAGTACATCTTTCCACCGAGGCGGCCTATAGTGATTCGAGCCGGATGCGGGGGATATGTTGATATTATAGAAATGAATATCCTTCAGCAAACACGGGTTAGGTTCAAGTATAGTGGATGGTCATGGTAGCCCAGGGAGCAGCAGAGGCACACCAGTTGTTCTGATGGATGGCTACTGCGGGAGGCAGAGAAACAAGGTATAAGCTTATTACGGAAAATCAAGCTTAATTACTCTTAGCCCAGTCTGTTGGCTACACCATTGGTGCCAGTACGACGGCGGGTCGGGAATGTCCTATTGCGTGACCAGAAGCCCCGATTGCGTTCTCCAAACCTGGCACTGGCAGCTTATTCCCGGCTCCGTGCCACCCACCTTGGGCCACTACCCAGGGACTCACTTGCGCTGTCGTCTTGCGGAAAATTCATGGTTGAGACTCTCACCAGCTCCCTAGCAAACACCTACCCGTGGCCGTTCTTACTGCCTTCGATGCTTGGATGGGAAAACAACAAATTCAATAGCAGATCTTCTTCGGCGCGGTTCAGGGCAGTCTCAAGCAACTCTCTTGGCATCAATCACACCATCTGCAGCTAGGCTACTTTCGTCTCGGGATCGCCCATGTCACCTCCATCGCAGCGTGGGGAGGAGCCGGCTAGATCCTGCCTGGCCCCTCGCATCAGTCCATGGCGCTGACGTGCTTGCGTGTACTTCGTTTGTATTAGCTGTCGGTTGGTCGCCTGCACGGCCGATTGGGGGAGCACCGCCCTCCTCGCGGACCGTCGGTGATGGCTGAGAGGTGCAACCACGACGAGGTTACACGCAGTCTACCTTGTCTGGTTTTCTTGGCCGTCTTGGCTGTCTTGGCTGGCTTGGCTGGCTTGCCAAAGTGGCGAGGAGAAAGGAACGCTTCGTAGGTTATAAAGCGCACGCAGCACATAACTTTAATCCCCCGTGTCAACTTGCAACTTCGTACCAGCCTCCTTGTTTTCTTCTGTCTTCACATTCCATAATCCAACTCTTCATATTTGGAGGCCAGCCTTGCGACTCTCCGTCGTGGTAGTGCATGTCTAGAACGGCCTCCTACTCGTCCGTATTACCACGATTCACCATGGTGTCCCACCTCAAAACCTCCGACTCCGGGCTCGATCCCGAGATGGCGGAGCCGTCCAAGCGATCTCCTTGGCTGGCATCGGCATTCGGAGGCAGCAAGGTCGTCATCGGCCCCCGGATCGAGCCGGTGGCGGAGCATTTGATTGCCCACGTCGGCGATGGCGACGGCACCGCCATCGACATTGTGGACCAGCAGCTCGCCTCGGAGCAGGGCAACGGCATCCAGTACCGGACGTGCTCCTGGCAAAAGACGGCCGGGCTGCTGTTCAGCGAGTACATTGTGCTCTCCATCATGAGCTTCCCGTGGTCGTACAGCCTGCTGGGCCTCGTCCCCGGGCTGATTCTCACGGCCGTTGTCGCGGGGCTGGTGCTGTATACCAGCCTGGTCCTGTGGGAGTTCTGCCTGCGCCATCCCGAGGTTCGAGACGTGTGCGACGTTGGCCAGATGCTCTGGTGGAACAAGAAGTGGGCGTGGTGGTGGACGGCCATCATGTTTGTTCTCAACAACACCTTTATCCAGGCGCTTCACGTCCTCGTCGGCGCCATATACCTCAACACCATGACCGAGGCCGACACCATCCACGCCTGTCGTACTGTCGCTTTCGCCGCCGTCGTCGCCATCATCAGCTGGCTAGGCTCGCTGCCGCGCACATTCAACATGCTGTCGAAGCTTGGGTTTGGGTCCGCCTTCTTTACCTTCCTGTCCGTCTTCTTGGCCACGGCGTTTGCTGGTGCGCAGGGAAAGCCCGCTGGCTATCCTTCTGCTGGCGAGCCCATTGTGTCAGCTTGGACTCCCAAGACCACGACTCTGGTGACGGGTATGTCGGCCTTTATGAACATGAGTTACACATTCATCGGCCAAACCACGATACCCAGCTTCATCGCCGAGATGCGGGACCCTCGGTAAGCTTAACCGTCAAGAAAGAGTATGTCTGCTGCGTCTGGCCGACGACTAATTCTCTCCAGTGACTTCCCAAAAGCATTGTGGGCATGCACAATAGCTGAAATCATCACTTTCAGTGTTGTCGGTTCCGTCATCTACGCATACACCGGGAATCAGTACATGGTTGCCCCGGCCTTTGGCATTTTGACCGACACCTACAAGAAAGTGTCATATTCATTCATGGTGCCAACCATCATCTTCGTTGGATGTCTCTATGCCTCTGTCACCAGCAGATTCGTCTTTTTCCGCATGTTCAACGATTCACGCCATGTCACTGAACACACTGTGAAGGGCTGGTTCTGGTGGGGTGCTGTTCTCATGACAAGTTGGGTCTTTTCCTTCATCATCGCCGAAGTCATTCCCTTCTTTTCGTCATGTAAGTTGTGTGCAGTGTCCTTGGAATTAAATAGCCACTAACGTCTTCCTAGTATTGTCTGTCATGTCATCATTGTTCAACTGCTGGTTCGGCTTCATCTTCTGGGGCCTGGCTTACTTCCGCATGCGAAACGCCGACTTGAAAATCGGAAGGAAGAGACAACCCATTCTAGACGCGCTGTCAGTTGCTCTGAATGTAATCATTATCCTCACGGGCTTCTTATATCTCACGCTGGGCACCTATGTCAGTGTGCAGGGGATCATCGACCAATTTGAAGCTGGAGGGGTGGGCGGAGTCTTTACATGCAAAAGCAATGGTCTTTAAGAATATCTGGCAAGGTCCCTGCGTGGAATAGATGCAATTGCAGTATTTCTTTTGCAATATAATCAATCGACAGGTTTAAAATATTGATCCTTGGTGCAAGAATCCGGAATTGTACACGTCAAGCTCCCTACCCTGTACTCTCAACTCGACAATGAAATGGCGACAACGCCTGTTTATATCATTGTGAAATGGGACAGGGTGGCCAGAAAAGCCATTATTGGTACCTTGGAGTCACTCTGAAGACATGCAGAATCATGACGCAACATTTTCAAGGCGCTGGAGGATATTAACGGGACTGGTCTGAGGATTTTCATGTCATGTTTGTCTCCGCCAGCGACGCCAGGTCCCCGGGTGAGGCTCGATACCTGGCAAATGAGGATAGTCAACCTGGTGGGTCTAGGTAATCTTCGGTCTCTGTGGGATGGCATATATAGGCATAGGTAGACAGGGAGATGGATATTTCGATGCAGAGGATAAAACTTTCCAGGTACTCCATGTACGAACGCCTCCGGCGCAACCGGTGACTAAACCCAGGGTCCAGAGGGCTCAGGGGCAAACTGCAAGTGTGCGTCAGGAAAAGAAGAAGAAGAAAAAAGCGAATTTCGCGGGGTTTTCGCCAACGAGACAATTGCCAAGCAAACAATCATCTGACTTGGCAAAAACCAATTACCCAAGTCCGATTGCTTCCTTGGCATGTTCCCGCCACATGGCCCCCATAAATTTCGCTTACGGGGGCGTCAGATGGCATCGCGTTGAAAAAGGAGCGCAGGACCCCAAACCGTGTGTGGCAAGATTCTTCTTCATGACGCTCGACTGTTTTCTTTGGAAACGGCTCCGACTTTGACACCCGACACACAGCCCAGTCTCATGCTGCTAACGCCCTCGAGAAAGACAACGACGATCGATGTCAGCAAAGTCATCCGCCACGTCGATCAAACCAAAAGAGTCATCCACCACTGCCTGTCGAGGGACAAGGGGTCCCACATCCTCCTCCATGTGCCAGATGGCGTTTGTACGATGAATGGGGGACAGCATCACTCGCACTTGGGACTTGAAGAGAAAGAAAGCAGCACCAAACTTTGGAGGCATGTAGGTACCCACTAGGTCTACTCTGCGCTACCTACACACTGACCTCGCCGTACCCGGGCGGGAAGGGAAAATGAGCAAGCACAGAGGCCAGTCAGCCCCCGACTGGCCTAAAGAACGTCTGCCTTGTTAGCGGCAGCCCTCAAAGCTGTCTTCGGAATACGGATCGCGGATACAGTCAGCCTTAAGTAGGCCATGACGTCTACCGGCCCGGCCCTCTTCCTCTCAGCAAGAACCCCCTGGTCCTGATTGATCAAACGCCATTTCGGGCGGCTGTGTAGTCATGCCGGAGGGGCCAATACGAAATCATGTCGGACACCCAGCCTCGGACTGCAGGGCTAGCCCGTTCCCGTAGTCGCCGTCTCCAAACCTGGAGCGCCAGGCTTTCCGGCACGGGGGCACGGCAACCTGCAGGACGAAACCAAGGCCTGAGGCTTTCTCGGCCATCATCTATTGTGTGTTAGCTTGAGGCACATGCGACAGACAGGACAGCTCTGCGCTGGCAGGCTGCGTCTCCGTTTTCTGCCTCGGGCTTTAATTTCGGACTAGCCCCTTAATCGCCCCCCCAGCTCGAAACGATTCTAGGGATTGGACGCCTTAAGCGACCATGCTCGGCGGGGTTACTTGCTCATGGGGTCCGTAGCGGAGGGGCAAATGAGCATTAGGCGTTACGTAAATAGACATGGGATTTCCCACAGGCAGTGAGTGATAATGGTTGCACTGAGCCTCTCTCTGAGGGAGCACGCGACAGCCACTCACTCGACTCGACTCAGCGGCTGTTGAGAAGCGATCTGGGTTGGCTGGCTGGCTGATGGCAGGAATAGCGCAGTATTATGTAGGATTAGGATGATGTGACGGTCTAGACCTCCAAAGCCTCACAGCCTGAAGTTCCAACGTCAGCCACACTGCCTCCAGCTGTCAGGGATGGCCCCAGTGCCAAGGCCCGAAGGCATGTCTGGGGGGGGCCGCTGCTCTTAGACCGAAGTTCTGCGGTTTTGCGGTTTTGCGTTTAGGCGGAATGCCATCAGATCAGCCGTCCAGCTTTTACGAGGGGTTCCAACCAGCGCTGGAGATTCACGAGCAGCAGAGCAGTCGGGGAGAGACCATCGCGCCTCGGCCCGCTTAGCCGGGCGAAGTCGTGGCTAATTCGATGAACAGCGCTTCCCGTTATTATAGTTGAGTACAACCACGGATCGAACCATGCGGTCCTCCACGAGGCGGAGCAGCGGCACCAAAGGAAGCGCCTCGGGCTCAGCTCGTGTGGCGTGGGACACGAGCTGGACGCTTCGGCACCAATCCGGACAGAGCCCCAACACCCCGTAAGGCGTCCTGGCAGTGTGCCGTTAGCCGTGCCGTCTTTCCGTCACACGGGCCAGGGAGGTGGAAATGGGCACGCGACCGATGGACAAATTGGAGCTGGCGAGTGGCCCCAGTCGGAAAGGAGGCAGAGGGAAAAAAACAGCCTAGAAGGATTCGTCCGGGGTTAGAGTTGAAGCAGAACCCTGCCGGTCAGGGGCCAAGCACGGCAAAGGCACCGAGAGGAAGGTTCTGCATTGGGGCACACGACAGGCTAAGCTAGGTAGCTCGCTATTGCTCCGTATTCTTCGTACTTGGTTATTGCTGGCCTTCACAAAGACAGCGCACAACCCGCCCGTCCGCCCCCTGACCAAATTGGCCCGGAGCAAGCGAGACGTGAAATCTGCTTTGTACTTCTGGGGATAGGTTCTTCCAGATTATTCTCTCATCCATCACCATCTGTTCTTCGTCTTCTTCGTCGCCTTCTTCTTCTTTTTCTTCTTCCTTGTTGTGGCCTATTCGTCGTCAACGGGCTGAGCTATTGGGAGACGAGTTGGACTCGACTCGACTCGACTCTCAACACCCACTCCCCCTCGACTGGCCCATGCTTGGCACCTCGCAGACTCTTCTCTTTGTCTTCACACTTCGATTTCGACTTCGACTTCGTCTTCACACTCACTAGACCTGATGCCTCGGGCAAACACACTCACCTACAACGGCCACATACACCAGGCACGGGGTCGAGCCCTTTCCCTTTCCCCTTCTCCTTCTTCCCTTGCCTTGTAGATTCTGTATTTCATCATGTTTCAACCCTCCTCCTCGGCGCCTCGACGCCTTGCGCTTGCCCTGGCCTCGCGCTTCGCGAACCGGCGGCTGATCTTTACATTTGCTGCCCTGGCCGTGTGGAGCGCCAAGGTGGTTCACATCTACAACCACATGTCCGCCATACCTGCCCATCAATTGCGGTTGTGGGGCACCTCCTTCTTCGCCCAAGACGTCGCGCTTCTCATTCTAATTCGCCTTCTTCTTGACCACTGGGTTGTTGGGCTCGACAAGTTGCGATTCGTCGTCAACACCATCACCGCCATCCTCCTTTCCTACGTCGTCACCATCAGCATCATCGCCGTCTCCTTCTACATCGTCGCGGGGGCCGAGGTTCACTGGCGCAACGTTGCTGTCGTCACCGACGCCTCGTCCCGGGCTCTTATGTTATCTGGAACAATCTCCTTCATTGTGGTAGTTTGTCTCACCCTACTCTTCAGTTGGGCCCTGCAGGACATCTGCTATTGCATCTACGGCTACGCTGCTGACGTCGTTAACTGGCCCCTTGCTTTTGCTTGGCGGGTATTACGCCGTGTCATCCTTCCACGAACCCGTTACTTCCAACTCCCTGTACAGGATGTCGAATACGCCGCCAAGTACGATTTCGACAACGACGACGACAGCTCCGATAGCCTCCTAGCCAGCAGCCCTCCAGCACAGGCGTCCAACCTCCCCGTCCGACTCCTCCAGCGACTGCTCATCACCTTGGGAGTTCGCATCTCCACTTCGACGCTCAAGTTCATACTCAGCGTCTCTGCATACATCCTTGCCGCCAGTGCCTTGCTAGTTCTCATTTCCTTCGCCATCGCCCGACCAAACGACGGATCCCTGATATTCCTTTCCTGGACCACCGCTCTGCTGCCCTTTGTGGACTTTTCTTCCTCGTCGCCGACTCTGCAGCAGCTACCTTCGCATTTCGGGACGGGTATTCAACGTGACTGGGATAACCGTTCTGCCCTCGTTGAGCCGACGCCGCTGGCATGGCTCCCAGAGGAGGTGGAGCTGGATGGCTTTGCGGACTGGTATACGGATAGAAATCATTACAGCGCCGCGGCCGACCCCATGAGGATTTCGAATCTGGATGAACCACTCCTAGAGGAATTACGCGACAAGCTTCAAGACGTCCCGGTTCGACATGTTCTTCTCTTCTTTCTTGAAAGCACAAGGAACGATGTTTTCCCCATCAAGAAGGACGGCTTAATATGGAATCGCCTCGCCGAGACCTTTCCCGATCATCAGCTACCACAGGAGGCTCAAGATAGACTGGCTACCTTGACGCCGACTGCCAACTACATCACCGGGGACTACGATGACGGCTTTGAGCATGATGAAGACTCCCAGAAGAAGCGCGGAGGCGTCCACTTCACCAACGCCCACACCACGGCAACATATACCCTGAAGAGCATGGTTGGAACCCTCTGCGGCGTCGCGCCACTGGTCGCCGACTTCAACCTGGATTACAAACATCACATCTATCAGCCTTGCTTGCCTCAGATCTTTGAAGCCATGAACAAGCTGGAGGATTCTCGGGAGAACGACGTCGACCCCTACCCCGCGTCCAAGTGGCAATCCTACTCTTACCAGGCCGCGACACTCAACTACGATAACCACAATAAGTTGATCTCCACCATCGGATTCCCTGTCGAGAACACCATCGACCGAGAGTATCTGAGGGCCGAGACTGCCAGACATGGACCCGTCACGGTGCCAGACATCAACGCCTTTGCTTTCGAAGAGGATCCGCTTGAAGAGTACATCCGGGATGTTTTCACCTCGGCCAAAGAAAAGGATGAGAGAGTCTTCCTCACCCACATCACAAGCACGAGCCACCACGCTTTCGAGATGCCTGAAGCTGAAAAGTACGTTCCCATGGCTAAAGGCCTCGATATGTTTTCGCACTATGTCAACGCCGAGGGCTACGACGACAAGTGGCTGCGCAAGGTCTTGGACGTGTTGGATGAGCAGGGTGTCGCCAACGAGACTCTGATTGTCTTTGTTGGAGATCACGGTCTCTCTATGCCCGAGAACGACGTCGTGTCTCCCTATTACAACCCCAGCATCGGCATCGACCACGTTCCTCTGGTGCTTTCCCATCCCAAACTGCCGGCCTTTGATGTCCATGATGCGGTGCACTCTTCGCAGATCCTGCCCACTATTCTCGACATCCTTCGCGAGACGGGCTCCCTCAACAGCGCCAGCCACCAAGCCGCGACCGATTTGGTTCACAACTACGAAGGACAGTCCCTCATCCGACCACTCCAGACGTTCAACAACGAAACCGGCCAGGGCAACTGGCAATTTACACTCGTCAACCCTGGCCGAGCCGTCATGACAGTCCGCGACGCTCGCTACCCCGAGCGGCATCTGGTCGTTCCCATCATCGACAACGTCGAGTGGCGACTGAGCAATCTGACTGCCGACCCGCGAGAGCAGCATGCCGTGCAAGGCTTTGACTTTATTTCGTTCCTGTATGGCGTCGAGGAAAAGCATGGTGCTGAGGTGGCGAAATGGGTCGAAGAAGGCGCCTTCATCAGTCGATGGTGGGTGGAGGAGAACAGCAAGCGATGGCGTTACGGTCCCTATGCCGTTTGAGTCGTGAAGCAGTGGCCACTTTTGCATTACTCGGAGTTGGCGTTCAGGGCATAGGTACAGCATTATTAAGGGTTATTTACAAAACTGTGGGACAGTGAGAAACAACTGGTATATGGTTTAGATCGGCTACAGGCCGTGTGTAGTTTATATTTACAACGCAATCTTGTTCATGTCAACTCTCACAATGCAGTGACAACCCTTCTCTAGTAACACTGTACATTCTAGGAGATGCGGTTGCCATTGATGCGCGCATGAACCTCTGGCGATTTGCGGATGAGGCTCGGCATCTGTACTCCCAAGACACGGACTACTTACGTCTCGCGGTTTGAACTAGAGAACGTCGCTTTGCCCACTACTGAGGCGTTTGTTGAAGCCCCATGTTAAGCTGATGCTCCGTGAAGCGCGCGGGTCCAGCTATAGCTGATCTTGTCCAGCCTCATTGGCCCCTACCCTTTCCCCTCACTTATCCGCCGGTTGGTAGGTGGCTTAGGTAATACGGTCATGCATTTCTTCTGTGATAGCCTGATATTCTCTCAGCATTTCGCCGCGCATTGTATCCTCTCTCTATGCTGCTTTCATTATGGACCAAGATGGATCAGAAAGTATCTCCATGCTTGAAAGTCCCCATAAGAACGGCTTCTCGCAGGCGTTGATGAACATCCTCTCAACCGATGCTGCTGTTTTCACCTATGCTCAAACCCTCGACGGATTGCCCACGGTAGCATCCATGCGGGAAAGTTACGTCTGGATGGAAGGCCATCCTGTCTACGAGCTGGACCATACACAGTTGTGTGAGGGTTTTCTTGAGAAGGCCATGGAATTCAGAGCTCAGTTTAGCCCCTTGCAGTTGACTTTCAAGCACTCGGTGAGTGTATTGCCAGGCTCTCAGTCTAATCTGATCACGGTTGGTCTAATTAAAGTAGCTTCTCGTTGCATTCCAACAAACTATTCCGGGTACCAAGGCTTTTCACCTCCGCTTGATCGAGATGGTAGTTGTTGCCTGCCATCAAATTAGTGCCTATCTTTACGAATTAGACGACGGGGCTCACAAGCACCGACTACATCAAGACTGGAGAGATGAGCGGTATCCACTGAGAGGAGATGGCATGCATCCTGACGGTTATTTCCTACCTCAAGCCGCGTTTTTTCATCGTGCTTACCATTGCCCCGAGCAGTACCCGCGTGGGCTTGCCGACGTGGCAGGGTACTGGGCCGAAGGAAAGATCTTTGGGGGGGTTTTCGTCTTTGATCGCGGCGAGACTGATCAAGAGGTAGGCTTGGTTTTTCTTTTTCTTTTAGCTCAACTGCTCCTTTTATTCTGACTTCATGTTTATCATTTCGAGTCTAACATACAATGATTGTTTTAGTGCAAAGACTTGTGGATTCATGGTGCCCCTGTGAATGGACCTAGCACACTCTACCCACCGACCAAAGAGCAATTCAATTCCCTTGTGAACTACCTCTTAGCAGATACAGAAAGTCGAGAAACGACCCCATTTCCTCTGCCTATTCACGGAACAACCCAGAACATACCGCGGTGGCGGACTTATGAGGCTTTTGCGGATTATCACATCTTCCGGGATAGATATGAGAGGAAGCTTCCGGCACAACGGCCAGGAATATCTCACAGGCTCATGAACGTTGACTGGCCGGAGCTTGGGGATGAATGGTTTCTAGTTGAGCAGTCTCAAGCAAGCTGGCAGGGTCTGCCTGTTGATACAGAAGGCCTTATTGCTGCTCAGGAACGGTTGAGCAACATAACTCCATCATCACCTATATGGCATCTCTATGGGAAGAAGGACTGAAAATGGAACTGAGGGACAAGGGCACACTGATAGAGACGGTGAAGCTGGATAATTAACAACGCAGGATCTCTGATTTCAATGCTTTTAATTCCATTGTCGCACCAGTCAACTAGGGAGCATATCATCTCGCGTAGGACCAAGACAAGGCTGATATTCCCTTGATTGACCACCAAATCCCGACGGTGCGCGAATACCGTCTAGATGACCTAGAATAATATGAATTAACGAGCAAGTTATCGAATAGCCTAGGGAGGCTACGTTTATCGAGTCAGGAACACGCCAAGGTTGATTTGCACGCATAACAACACGGTGTTTGGGACCGCTGCATCTTAGCACAGCCTTGAACGGTGTCACTCATCAGCTCCTGGAGATAACAAACAAAGTTTTCAACGTTCAAGGTGCAGCTTCTTGGTAATTCTATTCAGAAACAGGATCGAAGTTGCGTCGAAAGAGACAAGACAGAAGGGGCCACCAAAGCAGTAACAATGGGAGTTGACCATATCAGACCTCGACGACGCCCTCGCCAAAGAGCTGCGTACATACTGGGCCCCTGAAAAAGCAAGAACGGTTGACCATTATAGACTTGATGTCCAGAGCGAACCAAGCCCTAGCGTGTAGATCAGGTCGGCAAGGAATTGCCGAAGAGACACATCAGTGCTAAAAAGCCAGCTAAACAAGACCAGTGGCGGCGTCCCGAACGCTCGATTGAGCAGGGTGGGCAGACTATTCAACGGCTGCCGATAATTAAGCCTGGGGGAAAGGCAAGCCAAGCGCTGAGCTTACGTGCCACGGACGCCATTTCACTGGTACAGAAACAGAAAAAGCCTTGTTGTGGCGTTGCTAAAAACGCCAAGAAACGTCACACGTCCGTATTGTCGCGGAATGTTGTGACCACGGGGGAAATAAATAGCGAGCTGTCTACCGGCGGGGCAAGGTGGTTACTCGCCAAGACGAAGGGACTCGTCAGTCAAAGGCTTTGGGCCTGGTGAAAGAAGCATCTCGTAGCATTTCCAAATCGTTTTTCTTCCAAGATGAATCTGCATCTCTATTTCATCGCCCTCTTATCCCTCTTCTTCCTGGCACAGGCCCAATGGAAAAGATGTGACGAGTTCTGGCCGAAGCTGACATCCAAGGATCCCGGCAGCAAGTGGACCGTCAAATCTGATTGCCACGCCCTCTCAGGCTATCCAAAGGACTTTGGCAAGACAAGGGTCACCGTGACCTATACCCGGAAATGGAGCAAGCTATCGAGCAATACAAAGGCTGCGGTCAAGCCAGTACTTGAACAGTCCCTCGCCGAGACTTTCAACGTCTACGACGCCTTTGCCAAGCTTCCAGCCGAAATAGTCATCATCCTAACCACCGACGTCGACGGCACTACCACGGCAGCGACCAGCAACCCGTACGAAAGGCAGTCGCCGTTCCAGATCCAGATGCTGCAAAGGTGGACGACGGAAGCATCCACAAATGTCCCTCGAGCCCTGCAAGCGCTGGCGCACGAGCTGTACCACTGCGTGCAGGGCTTGGAGTTTGGGAATGCACTCGACCCCGAGTACATCCGAGAGGGATCGGCCAATTACTTTAGCAACGTCGTCTTTCCCGACTCCAACGTAGAGTGGCCCGGAAAGAGGTACAGCGGCGCCGACTACGATCCTGGTTTACCTCTGTACGCACATGTCGGGAAAGCCGCGTACGCGACCAGCGTCTTCTTCCAATCGATGGGGAATTCGAGGGATTTACACTCTCTCAATGCCTGGGTCTTGTCGTCCGAACCTGGGCTTCACGGAGTCGAGGAGAGGAAGCGTCTCGCAGACCTCAACGGGTTTGCTGATGACTTCTTTACCTTCGCCCGGGAGTTTTCGCTTCAGTCCATCGAAGACACGAGCGGAGTGCTCATCCCTACCCTACTCGCCATTGCTCCCGTCCCCGTTTCCATCAAACTGGACGCCGCGGGTACTACTGGAACCGCAACGCTCAAAACGACCCCATGCACGATTTCCGTCTTCAAGATTACGGTCAAGGCCGGGCAGACAGCCAGAATCTACTCATTTGCCAACCATCATCAGAAACTGGCATACCGAAAGCCCGAGGACAAAGCCTGGACCGACATGTCGAGTGACGCGGGGTCGGCAGAACCAATCGACCTCCCATGCCAGGAAGAGGATACGCCCACAACTTACATCGTTCTGTTCATTTCCACGGCAAATTTCAATAGCGACAAGGTTAAGATCACCGTGAAAGGTAGCCATAAGAAGCAATGCCACGGGAGGAGCGGATTCATTCTCTTCCCGTTCCTCGACCTGAAAACAGATGGCGGATATTGTCCGAAAGGAACACACATGTCTCGAATAGCGATTTGGTGCTGTCCTGATGGGTTGCAACTGGACGAGGCAGTTGCTTCCCAAGTCAGCCTTTGCTGCCCTCCAGGTGAGTTGCGAGTCGTCGAGGCCTTGGGCGAGTAGCTGAATACAATAGGGGTGAATTGCTACGACGAAATCATCTCTGATAACATGAGATGCGCCGACCCGAGCTGGACGCTTTGGAACAAGGATAACAGAGAGATCGGATGCTGCATGAAAGGTTACTACCCAAATTGGGCTCGGTACTGTGTGAAGAACTTTGCCGACCGTGACCCTGGTTTTGTCGAGGTAAAGTATCTCGAGAGCGTTGGTGTCGAGTCAACAATTTGCTAATGGTTTTCTTTGTAGATGTCCTAAGATAGATGCTGCAGTAATAAAACGTGTTGCGCATGTTGATTATATCGTTTTCCCCATGGGTTTGAAACGATCTGGCCATTATAATCCATCTTCTCATTCCAACCTCAGTCTTCTCGTGTATAAAAAGCGGTAGTCGGCATCGCATTCCGCACTCAACTCGACAATCGTATGTAGAGTTCCACCGGCCGCAAGATAGACACCACCCCTCGAATGATCACCATGAACCCTGCCAGGGTATTTTGGAGAAAGCCCGCAAGTTTCGGTCGACTTTTAAGGCGACAAGCCTCAGCTTTTCACTGCCTGTAAGTTGTTTTCAATCATTCTTCAAAGAGCTTGAAGGCTGACCGTGCTTGCTTCCGGCTTTGCTCAGCCCTTGACCCATCCTAGGACAGAGCTAGCAAACTGCTCCGGCCCGTCGATGAAGCATACATGGCTAGCGTCCTTGATCAGTACGAGAAGGATACCATTGTCCTTTCCAGCAGGCCTGAACCCCTACTAGATCTTGTCCCTCATGTCGGCCATGGAGTCAAACGTCGTATCCAGCGCCGCGGGACGGCAGCCAGCTTCTTATATCACTTGATTAGACATTCGAACCCATATACAAGATTGCCGAAGTGAAGCTACCCGCGTACGTGCATCCCTCAGTCAACCCTTTCCCCACGCCGCGCTTACTATCGAATGCTCGGCCTCATCAGCTGAAGTGAGATGATGGCGAATCCTCCAGGGCCAGTATAAGAAGTCAGAATGCCGGCGCCATGAGCCCAACAGGTTCGTTGCACTTTTCGCGATTCCAGCACTTCTGTCAAAATTCTCTTACCTACCAGTGCGAATCCAAGCAATCATGACGGCTAGCCAAACCCACGAAGCCATCAGAAGGACGATTGAAGCAACGCTCAGAGACTTCATCTTGTCGTACAAGGACGGCGCGGAGCACGACGATGCCACCATCATCAACCGCAACGTCACCGCGGATTGCACCCGCCACATGCTCCCAGCCTCGTTGGTCAAAGCCCTCGGCGCTCCACCAGACTTCGTCATCGACAACGACGAGTACGAGAGGCTGTTTGCTCTTGACCTCAGAGTCGGCGGAGTGCAGGAGAGCGTTATTTCGAATTTGATCATCGACGTCGAGGCCAGGAAGGCCGCGGCCACTACCGTTTCGAACATGGTGTTCGAGGATGGCGAGTCGCTTGTCATGGAACATTCGTGGTTCTTGGATTTCACCAGTGATGGCACAAAGGTGAAGAAAGCCGTCGAGTTTTGTGATGGGGATTCTGTTCATAAAATGATGGCCAAGGTTCATCAGGCATCAGGGGGAGACGGACGACAAAGCCGCAGAATAATTCCCAATCAACTGCCCTTGTCATCTCCAACTTCTGTGTTTACTTTGCGCGTAGCAACCCTTGGATGCCGCCAGAGTAGCACAACCAACTATGCAGTTCAATCACAATTTGGCCCCCAACGTGCGGGTAACTAGACGCCCTGTAAGACCCGTGCGACCTAGTTTGGGCCATTCGCCCATCAACCAACAAACCATTCACAACGTTTCAAAGGCGTCACCTGCTGCATCATCCTGCAGCCTTCATTGGGTAGCTGTTGGTAGCCATTCAGACGTCTCTTGTAGACGCGCTGTTGATATCTGCAGACTGCCGCAATTTTAACCCCGCTCGCAGCCCAAACCTCATGACTTTGTACGCGTTGTTGTCAAGTCAGTGTAACATCCGCAGTTGAGACCGTCCCTTGCCTGAAGGGGAAGCTCGCGGGTGTGACGATGCCCAAGGCCCGTCGCAAATATCCCGACTCTCGGGCTCACCCAGCCGTTCGACCACAGACATGCCTCCTGCCCGGCAAAATCATGTGGCTGCCCAAACAAGAGCAACTGCACTACAACCTGGCTATCGATGGCGGCTGCTACAATCACCCCGTGGTGGTTCTCTCTCCATTTCCCCAGGAAGACGATGTCATTGTCCTCATGGTAGGTTCGGTCCAAGACCAGGCTGGCGTTTGCGTCGCTGACGGGCGTGAAGATAACATCGTTGAACGGAAGAGCGCTTCGAGACTGCCGCTGGGCCCAGGACGTCAGAGCTGGCCACGTCCCCATCCACCCTTGCGACCCGCATCCAGATACGGGGAAGCTTCTGCGCTTGGAAGCTAACGGGGAGCTTACCAAGAAGTCGTACGTGAAGACGATGAAGCAGATGAAGGTCCCACTCGACTGTCTGCGAGATTACCATGGGCGCCGCGGCCTTGCGTGCAGCTTCTCGGCCGCTTCATACAAGAAGCTTCTTGAAAGCGTGCAGTTTCAACCGCCCATGGCGTCTCCAAGCCATGCCCGACCCAGGCAACAAGCTAGTCCCGGCCTCCATCGGCCAAATGATCCCGGACTGAATCCCGCGGGATATCCTACACTCTCTCACATCACCCGTCCTGCCTTCACTCACCCAGGATCAAGTCAACAGCTCCAACAAGCAATGCGTGGCAGCCCAGTTTCGACCACATTCATAAGCTCCTACGCTGTAGCAGCCCGACCCACACAGAACACTCGAGTTGAGCTTTATGCCCCTTACGTTCCAGTTCGCAGCCAGCACAGGGTATTCCAGACGAACCTGCCTGGCTCGGTCGATCTCGAACGTCAAATCAAATTCAATGCTGTAGTAGCTCAGGCTAGAAGCTATGGAACAATAAGACAAGCCAGCGTGAATGGGAGCACAAGTCCGGCAGCTAGGGCGAGTACGGATCGGTTGGCCTCGCCTATGCAACAGGAGGGGCGTATCGCAGACGGCGATAATACTTGTTGTGATTTGAAGGCGGTATTTGCATTTATCTGCATCATTTTCACGTTTTGTTGGATCAGTTCATCACATGATGGCTGGCGTTAGTGTAGAGCGCGCAAGAGGGAATGTGTGTGAAGGTATCTAGGGTTATTCTCTCTGGATGGCAATTGGAGCAAGCCACCGCGTAGTTGACGACGTTGACGCTTGGGCCTATACTCAATCTTGTTGTTCCCAGCTTCGAGCTGAGTTGACGCAACATCAATTGCTCGTCACTGGATTAGCACCCAATACATCCAATACAAAGGATGCAACAGAAAGCAGACTGGGGACCTACTTGGTGTGTCTTTGGCTTTTTCCTTGCGCCCTGAAAGTGATGGATGGCTAGATTTAAATACTCTTACTGCAGTTTCATGCCTTTATTCGTGGGCGGGGGGGGGGATTGTCCTCGATACGAAATCTCGCAACCACCCACGTCGGGCACCAAGAAACAAACAGTGCTAACGGGCGGTGCTTCCCTCCACGCTACCCACCGTCACGGTGATTTCCAGTGTAGTCCCTTTTCATCGGGATCGAGAATTTTGCCGTGTTGCTCACACACTAACGCAAGGGGTTCGCTTCTAGCGCAAGCCTGCGGCGGATAAGATATCGCCGAGATGGCCGATCTACAGCAGAACTGATTTGGCTGGCTGCCGCGCTGACGAGTCTCGTATGCTTCTCCCAATGAGATTCGGGGGAGTGGAGGGAGTGGATGGACATGGCAAAAAGGTCATTTCGCCATTTGGCACTATTTGACAGCTGACAGTAGTAGTGCCATCTACACACGGGAACGTCATCTCCGCGCTGTCTCAAACTACTAGTCTAGCTTACCACTACCGCCGTTAAGTGCACATTAAATAAGGCAAGGGAAGCCAAAAGCAGTCATGAATTCGCCTCACCCGCATCTCCCTTGCGTCTCCAGTGGGCTATTTACTCAACGGCTCCTCGCCCCGACAAGCGTAACTATTCAAGTCTGCAACGCCACGAGTAGCTACCGAAAACCGGAATCCACATGTCCGTGATCCCACCAAGACTAGACAGTCTGCAAACCTCTTATCCGGCTGGAAAGATGGAGCAGCATGTCTCAAGGCTCATGCCTTCCAAGTTGAGGTTCGTCCGTCCGTCTGCTGCGCCTGGATGAAACAACCGCAGCAATTGAGCTGACAGTCACTTGGGGGTTTCCAGCTTCTACCAAGATGAACCGCAGTCTATGCGTGACGGCATCGTCAGGTCTCAGGGCACACCCTCGTCTACCGCGTCCAAGAGCGCCATGTCCCTCCGCTCGCATGACTCGAGGGACGCATCGTCCATCTCGTCGTCGTATGCGCCGTCGACGCTACCTGCGCTCCAGACCAAAGGCGGCATGGACAACGACGGGCTCGAGCCGCTGACCGAGGAGGAATTCGACCCGGCGTCGTTTGACCTGGTGGTTCCGGCGCACGCGCTGGGCAAGCAGTATACCCTCGAAGCCCAATCCGAGCTGCTCTTCTCCATCAAGCACCTCGAGGTGATATTCGAGGACCCCGTGCTGCTCCAGCGCTTCTCAAACTTCCTGTCCACGGCGCGGCCGGGCTCGCTGCCCCTCTTGGCCTACTACCTGGACACGCTCAAGGCGCTCAGGGCCATTGACTACGCGAATGCTCTGACGGGCTCGCTGAAGACGATCAACGGGCTCGACTTCACCGAGGACCCGGTCACGGCCACCGTCAACAATGCGCTACGCAGCAGGGCCGACGATGCCTTCCAGGTCATGGCCAACCACGACCTGCCGGCGTACATCACGCACACGTTTATCCAGACGGTCACCATCACCATCAAGCGACGCATCACCGACACGCTACCTCCGCAGCTGCGCGATCTATCAGAAGGGCTCGCCGAGGTTTTCTGCCTCTCAGACCCGTCGCGGCCCGACAATCCCATTGTCTTTGCGAGTGAAGGTAAGGAGTCAACAGCCCGGCCAGTCCAGATGTGGCATCAAGCTGACATGGAGGCAAAACCCCAGAATTCCACAGAACAACACAGTACGGCATGAACTACGCCATAGGCCGCAACTGCCGGTTCCTCCAGGGCCCCAAAACGAATCCGTTCAGTGTGCGGAGGATCCGGGAGAAGGTCGAGGCCGGCCAAGAACACTGCGAGACGTTCCTCAACTACCGCCGCGACGGCTCTCCCTTTGTCAACCTCCTGATGATAGCTCCGCTGTTCGACTCTCGCGGCGTCGTGCGGTACCACATGGGCGCGCAGGTCGACGTGACGGGACTTGTCAAGGAGTGCTCTGGACTGGACTCGCTGTCGAGGCTCCTGCAGCGGGAGAAGCACCCGGAGCAGCACCCGGGCGAGGCACCGATGCGGCGGCAACCGGGCCATGACGTCGACCACGACCACGGCCACGACCACGACCAAGACAAGTTCCGGGAGCTGGCGGCCATGTTCGACCTGTCGGAGCTGAAGACGGTGCGCGAGTCGGGAGGCGCGCTGCACCGCACGCACCAGGAAGACGTGAGGGACGCCGACTCGGTGCGAGCCAACTGGAACAAGCCGCGGCTGCTGATCCAAGACGACGCCACCATCCACCGCCGGCTCTCGGATCCCATCCTCCAGGAGCCCGCGGCCAGCTCGCACCGTGGCGGACGCCTCAGCGGCATCTTCCAGCACTACCTGCTCGTGCGGCCGTACCCCAACCTGCGCATCCTCTTCGCGTCGCCGTCGCTGCGCGTGCCGGGCATGCTGCAGAGCCCCTTCCTGTCGCGCATCGGCGGCTCCGACCGCGTGCGCGACAGCCTCACCCAGGCCTTTGCCGGCGGCCACGGCCTGACGGCCAAGGTGCGCTGGCTCTCGCGGTCCGACATGGCGCAGGCCCGGAGCCCCGGCGGCAGCGAAGCCGGCGGCCAGCCTCCTCCGGCGTCGCCGGGCCGGGGCCGCTGGATCCACTGCACGCCGCTGCTCGGCTCCAACGGGTCCGTGGGCGTCTGGATGGTGGTTTTGGTTGACGACGAGTCCGAGCCGTCGTTTAGAGCGGCGCGACGCGAGGCGCCGCCGGTGCAGCCGTATCTCACGCCGCATCTTACGCCGCATCACGGCCAGCCCGAGGGGGACGAGGATGCGATGAGTCTCAGTAGCTTTGCGGCTGCCCACCGGGGTATATTGGAGTAAAAATGAGTCCCTAGCTTTTGGTGACGTGTAGACCAGTGTAGACTGAAGCCGCAGCAATTCAAAACCCCTGAACATCTACCTTACTTCTTCCTTCGCAGCAGAAGTGCGAGCAGAAAGCCGAGACCAGGAAATCAGACCATCTATGAGTAGTTACCATGTCACAATTACAATGGAGCATGGAAATGTCTTGGAATATCATCTCGATTGGGTAGCTTTGGCCTTGCTAGCGTAGCCAAGTGGCATGCAGCCGTGAAATAGGTTCGTGCTACTGCCAAGTCGGCCTGTGAATGTCTTAAATCCGTGCGGGTTGCATATCCAAGCTACTTGTAGGCATCGGCGATAAGGCTTGCGCACGACTCGTGCTATTTTGGGTATGCTGTATAAAACCAAGTCCACCGCAATATTGTGCCTATGCTGAAAGTACATGTCGCACGTCCTCTGGATTTCTTGAAACCTCGACACCTTCTCCATGGCTTCCAAGTATGTTGCCGTCCATGCCTCCCCCAAGGGCCCTGGTGACGCTCGTCCTACGGCTCTGCAAATTGTCCAAGACGAGGGACTTGAAGGGAAGCTGGCTGGCAAAGTCATCTTCATAACTGGCTGTTCCTCCGGCTTGGGAGTTGAGACGGCTCGCGCGCTTTCCAAGACGGGTGCCGCGCTCTATCTCACCGCTCGCAATCAAGACAAGGCAAAAGCAGCATTGGGTGACTTGCTTGAACTCGACCGTGTTCATCTCTTGATGCTCGACCTCAACTCCTTGGACAGCGTTCGCGCGTGTGCTACTGAATTCCTGTCCAAGTCCAAGACTCTCAACATTCTCATCAACAACGCTGCAGTCATGGCGACACCAGAAGGCCAGACCGCGGACGGATTCGAGACTCAGTTTGGAACCAACCACCTTGCACCTTTCCTGCTATTCCAGCTCCTCAAGCCGGCGCTGCTCTCCGCCTCTAATTCAAGCTTCGCATCGCGGGTCGTCATGGTCTCTTCGAGCGCACATCGTGCTAGCGAGGTTCAGTTTGACAACATCAACTCAAAGGGAATTTATAATCCGTGGAAAGCCTATGGCCAAAGCAAGACGGCCATGATCTGGACGGCAAACGAGATTGACCGACGGTACGGATCCAAAGGCCTCCACGCTTTCAGTCTGCATCCAGGCGGGATCATGACTGGGCTTCAAAAGCATATTCCACAAGAGATGATCGATCACTGGGCTACGGACGAGGTAATAGCTCGGTCTGTCAAGAGTATAGAACAGGGCGCTGCGACGACCGTGTGGGCTTCTGTGGCAAAGGCATTGGAAGGTGCTGGTGGGAAATATCTGGATGACTGCCAGATCATTGGCCCGTACGATCCCAAAACAGGAGAAATTGGCCCCGGCTATGCACCATGGGCATATGATGAGAAAAAGGCGGCAAGACTTTGGGATGTGTCGCTGGAGATGGTTGGCCTAGAGAATGCTGAGTAGCTTGCTAGACGGGACAGAATTTTGACCCGCAGCGGAACACATAGCAGTATCACTTTGGTAAACATTCAGCTGCAAACAGTCGATCTCAATTTAACTAACAAGTCCACCGATGATCTTGCATTGGACTAATCTCAATCTCAGTTAGTGCTAGTAGTCTCGCCCAAGTGGACAAAACCAGTCCCTACTTGAACTATGTTTTACGACTAACGGGTTCCACCTGCAAGTCGCATCTTGTCGCTTGGGACTGATACTTAAACTATAACTGTTTAGAGAGCGTGCTAGCTATCTTGAAATTATGAATAACGGAGACTTACTGCCGTCGATCGCTCTCCATTGGAGGTTGGACGCTGAGTACTTCTCTGTCTGGCTGTATCCGGTATGCTAATGTGTAGCATAAGGCTGCCGATTTCCGGGATGCTTGGCTGAACTGCTGGTATTTCCAAGCTGGATTGTACAAGCAAGGATTGTTTCATCCTTGAATAATGTAATGGCGTTAATGTCTCGGTAATAGAACTCGGACTTGAGACAATCAAGGTAGCTTGACTGTAAGAAGTTGGTGTCCGCTCAAACGGCAGCATGTACCCTTGCTCTGCAGCCGCGAGGATCTAACGCTGCACAGAGCCTTTTAACGTGAGCCTTACGTCTACCTATAACCATAACGATGCTTCACGGAGTGTATGGAGGCCTACTGTAGTAAGACACAAACGACGGGATACTGTGCCAAGAGGTACACATAATTCAGACTTCTCTACCCGCTTTTCCTTTCCACCAACCACTCTTCCCTTGTTCAGCAATTCTACAAATATTCACATCATTTCTACTCAGCAAGATCCATTATATTAGCAGACAGAATGCCACATATTGGCGGTGTCCTCAACATGACTAGAACGCGGCCAGAACGCGGCCTGGACAGGCGTTCTTGTTCCCTGGTCCAGCATAAGTAAACGTTTACTGAGCTCAAGGTTGTGTCTGTCGTTGATCAAGGAACTACTGTATCTAGTGTCGTGGAAGTAAACATGAATAATGTTGAGTTAGTGTTAGAGATGAGTGATGTTAACTGAGTAGCATTAAGTTGAGAGACAAGTCTCATGACGACCGGGTAGCTCATTCATATGTTTCAACGCCGCTCCAATCATCTTTGTGCTAAGTCTTGTTCCTCTCCAGCACGAAATGAGCAGTGGCTACAAGAGCCCACAAAGCTGTCGGGTCTATTATGCCTCTAAGGGTATCTATAGGAGATGTAGCCCTACTCAATATTAACAGATAGATCAAGGTAATACAGTCTATAGTATCCAAAGATAGATGAAATGAATCATAGCTCAATCTCGAGGCTGTAATAGTTTATCTTGATAGCTTTTGTGCGCGTGGCCTAGCTTGAAGACATTAATCATCGCTACAGAAGAACATATTGCCATGCCTGAAGCATTCTTATTCAACAGCTAATTCGCCTCGAGGCTTATCTTGATGGTTCACGTACTCCCAAAAAGTATTGGTGTTGGATTTTCTGTCCGGTATAATAGCCCACAGGCTCTTGATAAGATCTTGCGCTGTGGTGGCAGCGATGGACGAGTTCTGCAAAAGCATGGCTGGAAGTATAAAACCGTTGGTATTGGGAGACAGGGTGACGCTTGGGTCAGATGAGTTGCTACTGGTTGAATCTTTGTGACCTGGTCTGGGTTTTATCGGATCAAGACCTGTTACGAACCTGGCTCCCCTTCTGGGCTTGCTGCACCTGGTGTAATGCAAAAGGCTATGATTTCCACCGAGATGCCATCCAAGTCAGCCAACGACTTGCCATAAGTCCTCGTATCCTCGTTCCTTGGTTATTTCAGCGAGGACTTGTAAAAGCGCGCAATTGACTGCTAAGATGCCCTGGAACAGACCTAGAAAGGCACGCGACAAAGAGACGAGGAGCCGGTAGAGGCGTCGATGTTGCTAGTGAGATACTGCAGGTTAGACGTCCATTGCGGACATGACCAGCTTGATTCTGCCAGCTTCCGAAGCTAAACGAGGCCTCTGGTGGAATAATACCACCAGACAGCTCCGCTCCGAGGCTCTACACGAGGGCAGAGCGTCCAATTACCTATCCACCTTGAGATTATGTTGTACATGCTTTGAAGGGAAGAACACCCAGAGAACAAGGACGCGGCGAGCAAGTAGGAATGAAGAACACAAATTCTCGAGACGGATGTACTGCAAAATCAGATAGATGCTAGCTTTCACGGGATGGAGGAAGTGGTCTGGTGATGTCCCGGTCAGTTAATGACCGAAGCAGCTACGGGGATGACCTTCAAAGTTCAAAAGTTCCTCAAGCTCTCCGTAATTCGCGATGAAGTCTCCGACATACTCTATACACCTAGAGACTCCAAGTTCGGGTCGCTGAATCCGGCACAAGTGAGGATTTCGATGTCTTCTCATCGACCATGCCGTCAACGGGCCGTGGCCCAAGGACGATGGTGGCCAGGATGAAGTGATCGTGTGGTTCCGTGAGTAGTAGATTCGTGTTTGTGTACATGCCTCTCTGTGCTCTCCCAAGCAACCAAAAACGACAGTTCTCCACGAAGACGGCCAGTGCAACGACAGAAACACCAGCGCGACCAGGGCCAAACAGATTCCGTGCAGATCGAAATGAGCCGCAATGGTAACCTCTTTCTTTGACCCATCGGTATGCCCATCGGCAGTTGCCCGCGGGCCCAACGGCTACGGCAACTTCAACCCCTGGGTGGGTCGGCAGCTCCAGCTCTTTTCCTGATGACATGAATACAATGCATACCCCAAGGTATAAGGTAGTATCCTATTTAGTTTTAGGTCTATACTGAGTCTGGGATGCTCTTCTACTCTCGGGTAGGCACTTGCTATTGCCAATAGCAAAAGCTGTTTGTGCCGCTGGGAACTAACGCAACCCTCCAAGGTTGGCTCCAAGGCATCCGTAAAACAAGATACAATGAGACGGTTGAAATGGTCCCCAGTATTGTGCACCAAGGTTTCGAAGCTGTCGGCTAATGACTTGGAGTTTGAAAACAAGCCGGAGTTTTAAGATATGGCGCGGCTTTTCCAGTTGATGTCTAACCTCAAGTCGTCGACAATGCACCTCTTCCAAACGTTCAAAGAAGACATGTCATTTTTCAACTCTTATTCGCCCCTTCTCTCCGTATTGTTCCGCTTGACAGCCCTTCCGCATCTCTGTTCGCTTGACCTCGAAGGGCTTCTAGTTCAGGTGGTTCTTATAAACGAAGTACTCTCGAAATCGCCCGGTATTCAGACCGTGCGCTTGCAGTACATGTATTTCAAGTCAAGCGAGTGGAGTCGAGCACTTTTTCCACTGGCCCATACGCCGGCTGTTTAGAGCCTACGTCTTGCCATGTCTGGTGAATTGGGAGTAGAGATGAATAGGTTAGAGTGCGGCCCGCCTTCAAAACACAGACTGTTTGTTTAAAAGAGTAATCATGCATGTGACATCACCACACACCGATGGAATGCCTTGGTACCTAGTTAGGGATGATACAAAAGACCTTGTCAGTATAGACGTAGCATTGACGCGCGCGCCGTAATTAGTATCTGCTAAGAACGAATCGTGGCACTTAGGCTTGTCACTTGTGCTGGATAACCAGCACTATTATCAGGGTCTGGCAAGGTCCGGTGTCCGGTCTAAGGCTTAGTTCCCGATCGACGGTACTCGTTAGTCCACTATCTGTGAAGCTTGGCGTCCGGTATCCGTTGCTGACCTAGTCTAGGATGTAGTAAAGCCTCGACCTAGTTCTGGATAATTGCCGTGCAGTATAAGACCTTGGTGTTGACCTCTTCCCTCTCAGGCAGTTCTCGGCATCTCTATTCCCAAACTATCTCGCCCATCATGCCTTCTCCCCAGACAATCATCCTTGGTCTCATTGTGGCCCTAGCCTCTGTTGCCAACGCCAACCTCTGCAAGCCCTCCGACACAACGACATCGGACACCTCCTCGACCACTTCCTCGACCATCCAGTCCACCAGCGCTCCACCTCTCGGATCTTGCATCGTCGATAGCGACTGTACTTACCCCCTCGTTGTCTGCGTCGAAGGCACTTGCATCAAGTGCGTGACTGACAGCGACTGTGGGCGCAGTAAAGATTGCGTACACGGGGAACGTCGGAAAGCTATTGCGAAAAATAGGATTAATTTCAAAGTTGTATCGTTGCTAGGAAGCCATAGAACTCTTCTAGGTAACAAGTCCTCGGAAACTGGCAGTAAAGTGGCATTGTTGATAGAATCCAAGGCGACTACCCAAATCGGCGAGAATCTGTAGTATCACCACTGAGTCGATGTCCAGACCTGGGCAAATGGGCATCCCAGATATAAGCCCCTTGTGCCTGTACTTATGTCGCTGTGTTCACATCGCTTCCCGCTTCACTGAGGTCCTCTCCTGTAGCTTGGCCCACTCCTTGGGCACCAGATCGAGTCCGTCGGTGGCGATATGGTCAGGCAACTTATAGTAGTCCTTGTAAGCGGCCATATTCTCGGCGTTGATGCCCTTTTTCTTCCTCTCAAGTGGAGATGGCACCCTAAGTTGTGATGAGAGCGATCAGATATGGCACAGGACACACTATCTACAAACACTACCCACGAAATGATAGATGACTAAGGGAAGGAGAAAACATACCCGTTATAATTCAGTGTGGCCAGCAAGTCACCGCGGGCATCAAACTCGGCGTCCTGCATTAGGAAGACGCCGCTCCCAGGGAGGAAGAGATGGCGCTGGTTGCTCAGGGCACTTGCCAGATCGTTGCTCAGCTGGCCGATGTTTGGTTCAAAGTAGCTTTTGATCCAAGCACCGACACTTGCCACGAAGCCATCAAAGTCCCATCCAATCAAGAGCGGCGAGGACTTTCTCAGCGCTAAAACACAGACAGAAGCCTATCTGATCCCTCAAGGGTCCCTCAGCGATGCAGCAGCTCCTCGACGACCTTGGCGAGAAGAGGGCTGCTGCGCAAGTCAGCGGTGACGACATCATCCGCCCAGGGGGTGATGACTTGGAATCCTGGATGACGTGTGGGAGGTATTTCACTATGTCGAAGAGAAGATGGAAGATGTGGCTGAATGGGTTGTCGAGAAAATTGGTAAGCCATTGTTTATACTGACTGACTGCTCTTCTCACGTATCCGTCCAGTCGACGGTTTGAAATTCAGCATTACACTCGTCGGCGAGGTATATGACTTCGCCACCAAGAAGATTGAGTCGGTCAAGAAAACCATCTCGTGGGTCCTGGCCAAGGTCAAGGTCGGCATCAAGACGATGATCAAGTTTGCCGGCTTCCTCTTCAACTGGGAAGACATCCTGCAGACCTCAGACAATTTCGTCACCTTTTTCAATGCCGGACTAGACTTTGGACAGGACCGGCTGGCCGCGCTCAACAGAGACGCCAAGGCCTGGATCCAGACGCTCCGCGACGCCACCAAGGACCGCACCTGGGAGGACGAGGCCAGTATCACAGACGCTGATGTTAAGGCCACGCAGACGGATCCAAAGTCTGATGTCGTTCATGGCGTACAGTACAATTGATTCTCGCTATCCCGTGTAGCATTCTGTACAAGCTTGTGCTCGGCGTGACACCTCCTGCGCTGAAGGGACGACTGACGGGAGAGACGCTTGGGATGTACGTGAATGGCGGGACAATTCCAAACGATCCGAGTCTCACCATGGATACCAGTGAGGTTTCCTACGCCGCGGACATCATGGCCAGCTATGCAGGATAAAAAATTACCCTGATCTTCTTGGTTATCGATCATCTTACTCCGGGGCTCTGTCAGGTCAAGCTTGTGGGGGTGGCCCCTGAGACCCTAGCCGGTAATCCTGGCTTGGATTCCCTGAAGGAGAAACCCGATGACGGACTGCTCGAAGCGCTCTCTAATTTTGCCAATTTTCCCATCAAAGAGAGTGACAACGAGACCCAGCGTCGGTTCCGCTGAGTTGTACGTATTACAGGCACCCGTGATCTTGTGTTAATATCTCGACGCCGATACTAATCATGATCCAATAGCTATGGGGCCATAATGTCACTACCGAACTCTTCAAGGTCGTCAAGACCCGGCTCGGCCTCCCCGGAGACGATGTAAGGGAGACTTCTGCGGTGGCATCTCCCGTGATTGCAATTTTGGATTTGTTCGTGCGGTTTGTCCTGAATAGCGTGGGGTATCTCAAAAGCGCAAAGAAAAAGATATAATTTCCGCTGTTCCTGTACAAATGGATGTATGGCGTTATGAAGCTTGGCTGAAACGCGGCAAATTGGTTTGAAGTTTATGCCGAGAGTCCCAAGAAAGTAGCGGCTGCACTTGAGACGCGCAAAGGCCTCGAGGTATCGCGGGTATTCTTCAAGATTGGATGGTTTATTTTCGATCACTTTTACGCACTTGCATAACGGTATATCATGGAAGGATAGTTTTCTTGTTATCAGAAATCATGGAAACTGTGTGGAAAAGCATGAGACAACCATTCTGATAGTATCACAGCATTAAAAGTGGCTAATGGCTCATGCAACGAAGCCTAACCCTCGTCTCTAGCCGTTTCTAAGCTAAAGAATACCCGACGCATGAGGGCTCTGAAGGATGATTATGATAGCACTAAGATATCACTCCTAGATCCCATTAATATAAACCTTTTCACCGCCGTGTTATGGTGTCAAGCGTTAGTTGCCTCATGCAGTTGAATCTCAAGCTCCTGGATCCGGGCGTCGGTCTTCTTCTTGAGATTCTTAAATGCGAGCTCCTTGGCGTCACGAACGTCTTCAGCTGCCTTTCTCTCCCTTTTAACGCCCTCGATTTCGTCGTCTTTCTCTTCGATTTCCTTCTTTGCCTCCTTAAGTTCGTTGTTGGCGAATGAAAGGTCAGACTGAACCTTCCTCAGCTTAGTCTTCGATTCGTTCAGGTCCTTGGTCAAGCTGGAGTTTTCTTCCCGGAGCTGTTCGCTCCGCTTCTTCTCGACGGCCAGCTGGGCCTCGAGGTCGACGACCTTCGCCTCCAAGCTGGAGATTTGAGATGTTGCCGTCTTCAACCGAGCCTCTACTTCTGACAGGGCAAGCAGTGCCGCGTCCAAGCGTTTCTGGAGGTCATCCTTGGCGGTCCTCTCAGCCTCAAACGCCTTACGAGCCGCCTCGAGAGCACGGTGGTCCTCGGCATCATGGTCAGAACCCTTGCTGAGAAGGTCCTCAAGTTCATTGATTTTCTTGGTGAGCGCTGCTTTTTCACTCGCAGCATCGTTTCGAGCATCACTGAGTGTCTTTTGCAAATCGGTAGCCTTTGTCTTCTCGACGTTGAGGTCGTCGGTCAAAGTCTTGACCTGGCCCTTGAGCTCGCCGTTCTCAGACTTGGCAGCGTCGAGTTGCTGACCGCGCGCGTGAATTTCGGCGTCAAGAGCATTATACCGCTGCGTACGGTTAGTAACCTCCCTCGGTAAGAAGCATCCGGGGACCATGTACCTCCTCGGCATACTTGGCAAGATAGCCTGCTTGGTCGACAAAGGAAGACGTGTGCGTCAAGACATCAAAGAGAGTACGAGGAAAAGGCAGCGGCGTCAGAATTCGAGGAAGCGAAGGCTGTACCTGGGGAAGACGGACTTCGACCTCAGCCTTCTTCGGCACCGGCTCCGCGGGGTTCCAATCACTACGTCAATGGTCATTAGCAGCGTCTAAGCAGGAGCGATAGTAGAACGTACTGGGAATGACGCTCAAGGACTGCCGACAGAGTGAATTCACCGAGATCTTTGTTGTCCTCGGGCCCCTTCATGTGGACGGCAAGCTTCTCGGTCGTGTCGTCCCAGGTGCACGTCAGATCGTAGTAGGAGTGGTAAGAGAACTTGACACCACTCCCAGCTTTAGCCTCCAGCTTCTGTACGGCGTTGCGGAAGGATGGGGACTTTTTGGTGCCGGATCCGTCTTCTGTCCACTGCCAGAGGGACAACACAGGCTTGCCTTCACCAAACCCTTCTGGGACAATGAAAATGGCCATCTCGTCGCTTGCAAACCGAGACCAGTTGATTTTGCCAGTCCAGATCCGAACAGTGCCGGTGGACTGTTCGCCCTGAGACTCCCAAATGCGATCAAGAGCCATGATGCTGTTCGCATTACTGGGGTTTGACATCGTGACGTTGAGCTTGCCATAGGCTTGCTCGGTCGTGATTTCCCACGAGTAGTAGTGGTGTGAGAGTGTAAAGGTATCATCGCCATTCTGAGTCTTGACAATCTTGTCAACAACGAGGTTCTGGAAACAGTTTGGCTTCTTGACGCCCTTGGCATCAACTGTCCACTGGAAGAAGAGGTAGGCAGCATCGCCGACGCGGACAGGGCCATTGGGCAAGATGATGACAAAAGTCTCGTCCTTGCCGTAGCTGAACCATTTGAGCTTGCCGCTGTAGACGAACATTGTAGAGGGTAGACTCGAAGGGGGATTGGAGAATAAATGGGTGTAAACAACTTGGTCTGTGAAAGGAAGCAGAGGAGGGGACGTTGCTGGGCAAGGAGCTATGGACTCTGGTCTAGATTGCGAGGTGTCAACGTAGGCTTTATGGCCCGTGGCTCAATTTGCCTCGACCTATTGTTGATACCTTGATCTGGACGTGACTATCTACCATACAAGTCAAGACACGGTCATTCACATTCAATTGGGTCGTCTGTTTGGAACAACTTATCGATAGTTTTCTGCGGGACTGTGCTAGCCAGCAGCTGAAATACCATGTGGCTGCTGACGCTGAGGGTAAGACGGGATGTGCTTGACGTATACCCTGATAGATAAACACAACACAATATTGAGGCCCTCACTAGTTGGTCTTGGTAGCCAATATGATTGGCCTTGAAGTCATGCGGAGGAACGGGTCAGCAGGGCATATCGCTACAGCCTGAATCGTTTAATCATCTCAACTCGGTAAGGCCGTGAGAAAGTGGGGAGCTGAGTGCTGACGCACGGCAAGGGTCCAAGGAAGATCATCCATGGGGAGATGCTCCTACCGGTATAGATACGTTCCCGCCCTTGTAACTTTTACAGTACATGCAGAGACTGGGCAACCTCCTCTACATAGCTGAAGTCCTGGTTTAGTTATGCATCATGGTAAACTGGTACGAAAGCGAGACAAAAGATACAGGTGCAAGTAACTGTCTGGATAAGGACTCAAGGAGGGATGGACGCTTCATGGTCCGTCTGAACGCCTCTCAAACAATCACGTGCATGTGACATCTGCATCACGTCACGAGGTAGCAGATGGGGATATTCGTAGATGCGGGGAACTTACCAGCTAGTAGGAGCTTCATCCAGCCCAGACGTTCATCACTTACTCCTCCCGTCACGATGAGGCATCACGACGGAAATCCTTCCGAGTCCCCCTCGCTAGCTACCGAAGCGGAAGCATCCGATCAAGATGGACATCGTGATGACAACCATATCTTCCCACCTGCTGGGAGGTCTCTCTGGCATCGCAACCAATACTATGGATCCTTGCTCTTCAACATTACGGCATTCGTCCTTCCCGCTCTCTATGGCACACTCTCCAAGCTGTGGGTCGCCAACATCGACGCGTCAATGGTTGTAACCACGGATAGCTACACGTACATGAATACGGCATCAGAAGCCTTCAACGAAGGTCTTCCAAGAGCAGCCTGGTTGATCATCGGGGATAAAGCATCGAGAGATCTCTCGCGGCGACTTCAGTTGACTCACACCTTGATCGCTTTCCAGTCCGTCATAGGGCTGATCCTAAGCATCGTCTTTGTTTGCGCGGCAGCCACCTTTGCGAATAGCTTTGTACCGGTCGAAGTGCGACAAGCAAGTTTAACCTACGTTCGCATCGTAGCATTCACAGTACTCAGTGGCGCCATTGAGACGGCGGTTTCGTCGGCGACCAGAGCTTTAGACAAACCGGATGTGCCGCTGGTTATCAGTTCGATCAAGTTCGCCATCAACATAGTCCTAGACCTGCTGATTATCTCCCGGTTCCACGTCGGTTCGTTCAAGCCTACTGTTAAAATGCAGGGCATCATTCAGCTTGTGTGCAACATCGCAGCTGCGATTGTTGGGCTCGTCTATTTCCTTTGGTCCAACACCCTGCCTGTCTGGCGAGATTCAAGCCGCCAGTTGCATGAAGATGGTTTCAGACGCTCCAGCAGCATGGTCCCAACTCCACGAGCGCTGGCGATCCTTCTTCGTCCAGGCGTTGTCTTCTTCATCGAGTCTGCGGTCAGAAACTCTCTCTACCTCTGGCTCGTCACCACTATTGTCGCTTTGGGATCTGTCTACTCCACTGCTTGGGGTGTATTCAACCTTATCCGTTGGGGACTTGTGATGGTCCCTGTCCAAGCACTCGAGGCCACATCTCTTCAGTTCATCAGCCACGAATGGGGCGATTGGCGGCGTGTAGTTGGGATCAATGCCCGGAGGCCCAAGGCAAGCAAGGAACAGGTCTACACCATCGTCCGCCCTGCTCTGCGGTCCCTCTTAATCGCTCTCGTCGTTGAGGTCCCTGTCGCTATAAGTCTTTCACGCGTTGGCGCCCGCCCGTTTGCGCGCTATCTCAGCGGGTCCGACGAGGTTGCAGGCGTCACTGCTTATATGTGGCGGACCATTGATTGGTGTTATGTCTTTTACGCCATGTCAACGCAGATGGCTACTGTTTTGCTGGCAACCCGACCCAAGTGGTATTTATACCAGAGCCTAGCGAGCAACCTGCTGTATGTTCTTCCGTGGGCGATTGCATGTCAGGTGGTCAAATTCGACCAGGAAAATGCGTGGTCTTATCATAGGTTGGTTTTCGGCGGTAGTCTTGTTTTTAGTTTCTTTGATGTTCTTGTTATTGATGTTATTTGGGCTACTGCGTTGATGTCGGGTAGGATGAGACTCGAGGTGTTCCGGGAGTAATCTGTCGACGCATGAAACGGAGAGCTCCCGAACCTGCAGATTTTGTCTGCGCTTGTCCTTAGCACGACTAATAACCAAATGCCACGAAGATACACTATTGAACAAAAGAGAAAGTTAAGAGCTCGGTATGCCAAGATTAGGACAGTCGTCCCGATTGTGAGCACACCACTAAATAGGTAGTTAACTGAAAATAGTAAAGGTAGCTGCTAGTTTGAGTCATTCCTAAGGGTAGTTGCCAGTTCTGAGTGTACTAGCCACTAGTTCCCGAAAGCAAGCGCTAGCTCTTATATAATGGCTTGTTATTTATGCAGCTGCTAGCTTTCTAGGTGCATTATTCTGCCTCAATGCTCTATTTATCAAAAGGAATCCTAGGATATATGTAGAGATACGTGGGTTTTCAGCGGAGTATCGAATTGGTCACAGGCTTTCTAGAAACGAGGAAGGCGATAGTAGTAAGACAGGGAAATTGCAAATAGTTAGAAATTAGAAAGGCTTGATCAGGGGCTGGCTATACTACACTACTCTCGAAGTGCTTCACAATGTTCCCGGACATGGGAGGATTAAGAAGCTTTGCATTCCTATCTACAAGGGACAGGAAGGTTAGCTCCTTGTATCTGTCTTCAATAAAGTTATAGCTTAGAGCATAAGTTTAGGAATCCACAACTACGTTCCTATTGCATCTAATCCTGTCCTTGAATGTCTTATTATCTAGACAGTGAAAACAGCATAGACTCCATCGACGGTACCAATGCACTGGCCGTCAACAACATTGCCAGTAAAGGGGCTGCTGCCGTCAGCGTGGTTGGTGAATCCGCGGTCTTAAAATATTAGCATAAGCACACGTCTCCCCTCTGAGTCAAATGAAGCTTACAGGAAAGATTAGCACCATTGGAGTTCACATAGAGCCCTCCACGCGAGCCGGCAGGGCCACCTGAATGGTAAGTGCCGCCATGGCTAGCGTCGTAGTCGATGTATCGGGAGCCGATGTAGTTCTGGCAGCCAGTATCAGAGTAGCTGTATCTTGGTTAGTTGATTAACTTCCCGGGGGAAGGAAATGGAGTACGGACAAGTTGACTTGAATGGAAGCGGCCATGGCCATGCTAGCAAAGATAGCAACAGAAAGGATGGAAGTGAACTGCATCTTGAGATAGTTGAGTGATGGAACTGGTGAGTGATGGAACTGGTGAGTGATGGAACTGGTGAGTGATGGAACTGGTGAGTGATGGAACTGGTGAGTGATGGAACTGGTGAGTGATGGTTTGCTTGTGAAGTTGTGAGGACTTTGTTTTGCTCAGTAAAAGAAACGGAGGAATGAAGTCCTTTTATACTTTGCCGATTGACTTGAGAAGCCCACGTGTACGTGTTAGATGGGTTTTCTGCTTTCACATCGACAGTGTCTGTAGGGAAACCACTTCAATACGATGACCATTATGCATGATGACAGTCAACGACATACGAATAGTTAGCGCTGAGGTGAGAAGTGCCATCACGAGTTGATTCCAAAGTCTGTCAACGTATCGAATGATCGGATTGCAGGTCGGCCGCCTGTTCCCATCCCTGCGCATCCGCGAGTGCCGAGCTCAGGTGCATGTTTCCTTGGTTTTCTCTCGGTGTTAGGAGGTAAACCTCACTATGCATTGAATGCCAGGACCATCAGACAACTAACTCGGCCCGATCAACTCCACATTGTCTGACACCCCCTCAAGACAAGTTGCCACTTATTGGTAGCAGCAGCTGACGGCTTTGTCGCTTCACTCACAGTAAAAACCGAACACAACAAGGCAAAACGGTATTATTCCTAAGCCAATTGCTGCATACTACTGCATACATAAGCTTCCATCCATTGCTCTCCCCCGATGAGGCATGCCGTATCGTCTTCTCAGTCATGATAGGCGCTTTTGGTTCCTCGGAAAGTGAGGGCCTGCTGATGTTCCTAATACTCAGTATACGAATTCGGGTACTTGGATGAGGCATTAGACAATATTATCCACTAGCCTGCATTAGCTTCTCTCGGCCCGTAATATGCATGTTGCTAAACATGCTGGTTGGTTGCAAATTCGGTTCCTTGCCAAGTGTCATGTCAGTGAGCTTTAAAGCCGCTAAATTTCTATATATGCACAGATGACTACTGATCAAGCCTTAACTCCGTGGGGTGTGCAAGTGTCAGCGTTGCATCATATCAGCCTTGATATGGTCAATAGTGAGGACTCGGTCGATAAGGGTGACAAGACCTCCAGCTGTATCAAGGTTCGTTCATTCACTGAGCCTACCAGACACTGATGATTGTGGATTTTCTCATCAGCATAGAGATCCAAGAGTCCTTTAGGCTCTCTGGACCAAAATGGAGGAAAGTTTTTGTGAGTGATCCTTCGCGGGGTACTTGAGTTGCAATTTTCGTCATTCTTTCAGACGATAAAAAAAATGCAACGTTACAACGATGTAATTCATGTATCATTCTAGAGCCTTGGCAGACGACTTGCGAGCTTTGAAAATGTCCTAAATCCAGCAGGAATACGACGTCTTCGTCTTTATCTCCCTCGGGCACTAGTCAATCGCCTAAAGCCTTCCCGTTGTACCTGAGAGGTGCTTATGAGAATGAAACTTCCATTTAGCTATCTACTCCATGAAGGGTAAGATACTACTATTATGAGGTTGGAAATATATAGTTTTCTTCTGTAATTTAAGTATCTTAAAGACTGTCTGGTTGGTTGCCCGATCTTGAACCGACATGTGCAATGCACGATAACGTTGGCCAGGCCTAAATGATCTCTGCTAATGGAAGATAGCGAGTGAATACAAGGTTTATACAGCTGAACTCGGAACATCTGCCAAGTCATGTGGATCGCTAGGTTTGTGTGTAGGAGCAAGGCCGGCCCTTTGATTCTTCGACGAGGCAGACTGATTTTGATCCCTTTTGCAACACCTCGGATTCAAGCCCGAATTGCACAGTTACTTCAATTGATCAATCATTGCTCCATGCGGTACTAAGGCAACCTGGGCATTGAACTCTCATGCAGTGCACTATTCTTTTGAGCTTGTTTGCTGGTCTACTGCATACGGAGTGACATATGGTGGGCCTCCCGCATCACGGGCTTCATCCGCAGCAGAAACACAGGTAGGAATATGTCCACCAAAAAGCGGGTTGCTCTCCTCTCTCCATATGCACGTCCGTCGTTTTAATAATTCAATTCACGCGCCTTACTGACTCCTTCTACCTCCATCGCTATTGAGGTGCGATTCCATCGCAAGTACCGATCAACGGCATCCAAATTGTATCAAAAATGTCATGCCCGTATATCAATTCCCTTCTATTTACAGCATAACCTTACTCAATTCAGCTTTCGCATCCTCGTCATTCCACTGAACCAGGACTTTCTCCTTATCTTGCTCCATTTTCGACTTGACAAAAGGTTCCATCGCATCAATCTGCTGCTGGCTAAGTAGAGGAAGCCTTGCGAGGTGATCAGCATCCTCATTTTCGCCAAAGTACCTCGGGTCCAGGTACCTCCAAAACAGGAAGTCAAAGGCCCAGCTGTTCCTTGCTGCATAGCGAATCATCCAGGACTTGCTCTCCCAGCTTCTTCGCATCTGCTGTGAGAGAGACAAGGTCTCATTGCCCAAGCCCGAGAGACCTTTGAGACCATCCTCAACTTCATCATGTGCCCAAAGCTTCTTCTCCTCATCTTCTAACACAGAAACAAAAGACTTGAAACGAGGCTCATAGGTCTCCATCCAATCCTCATACCCACCTGGCCAGTATTCAGGACATTTCAAGAGGAGCCACCAGGGAGGATCAAAGGAGAACTGGGCTGGGGCTGCATAGGCAAACTCCCAGTCAATGACGCCGACCACCCGGAGACCCTTATCAATCAAAACATTGGATGGCCTTAGATCCTCAGAGAAGAGCCGGAAGGTTTGCTCACAACCCTTGCCTGTCTGAGGGCTGAATCCAGAGGCCAGCCGTCCATCAGATGCGAGTTTCCGAAATAGTTGGCGGGCAACATACTTGTCGCGTGCGTCACCCTCGTCGTCAATAGCATTGTTGTGTTGAAATGTTAGCTGAATGAGGTGTATATCAGCCATAGCAGAATACCACTCATCAGACGTGGCAAATCCATGGGTTGGGAGGAGGCTGGCAGGAGAATCTGTGAATTCAAGAAGGGAATTTATATTTTGCATCAATGGTCTCCCAGAAACAGAAAATTGGCCTTCTTTATCCTGGACCAAGGACCCGATGCGGGAAAAAGATAGTGTAGATAGCTGGAGAAGGATGTTGGTCATCTGCCTGTAGAGAAACTGAAGCTTTGGCTCGCTAATGTTGGGATCCAGGGAGTGAGAATCCGTAGCACCAAGCGAAGGGTCATTGAGAGCATGAGACAAAGTTCGCTCATGTTCAACATACTCCATGATGATGAATGGCCCGAGGCCCAATGGGTTTTCTTCCGCAGTTCCCCAGTGGTATATTTCAGGAACTGGAATCGTGGTGTTGGCGGTAATATACCGCATAGTTGCCACCTCATAGTGAACCTTTTCATTAGGGAACTTGACACCTTTTTCATGTCAGTAGCTACTAGGAAATGGCTAGGGGTACAGATAACTCATTGAATAAAGTAAGCAACTAAGTGTAGCACATACCTGGGCAGGGGATCCTAAGAGCTGCGGAAGATCCGTCTTCGTACTCCAAGCGATAGAAAATATTATAGCCACCTCGAATCGGCTTGTGAAGTTCAACAGGCTTTCCGGGCCGGTACTTGCCAATAAAGCCTGCGACTTCACGATAAATAGCAGCCTTATGAAGCGACCTCTCCCACTCATCGGACTGGTTGTCGCCCTGCTCCCAAGCAAGCTCATCCATATCCATACGAATATACCTAAATCTAGGTGCCATCTTTTAAAGCAACAAGGCGTAGAGGGAGACTCAGTGAGCAGAAGCTGAGGGTTGACTATGTTTATTTGGTTGAATGGTGTTTCTTTACTGCTTTGAATTAATAGAATTGAGGGAGAGAAAACCAAACTTGCGGGAAAGCAGGGAAGTACCTGGGGAGGGTGGTCTGGCGGATGCCTGAGGCATGCATACCGTAAGAGAACTTTGCGCCAACGCCCCCAAATACACGACTCATGATAATCACTCGTTATGCGCCATATCGCTGAATTTCTTTCAGTTACATCCTGTATTCTTAATCCATTTTTCCATGCTTCGAACATCACCCTCTTTTTCAATTGTCCGAGAATAAATTTACGGGGACGAAAACTACCGACACTGGCAATCGACTGTTCAACACCACGCACTTGGCTTGACCATAGACCTGATGCGTCAAGAGGCCTGGAGGCATCGTCAAGTGTGCTGTATGCTTCATCCAATATGCTTTTCACGATAGTCCGCATTTACCAGCATAATTTACTTGGTTGCTCATACTTACTTGGCCCTTACGCGCCTTCGGTGATCGCGTGTCTGCTCGTGTCGAGTAATCCAGATTCGTAAATGGTACATCGCCGGCGATACACCCCTGAGTTTTTTAAAGTCCTTCCTAGAGAATCGACTCAGCGACAGCGCCGCTCGAGGCTTCTCAACTTACACATTGATCACACTAACCACTGAAATCCCTTACGCACTGCTGAGATCCCCTTACAGGCATTGTAACCAACTCGGTCAAGCCTAGGCTAAAGCAGCAAGCGCTCAGTTCAAAGGAAGATAGGGGGGGTTTTCCATGCCGGTTTTGGGGCTGTGTGTACACTGTAATGCGATTTTAATAGGATCAAGATTGATTAAAGTGGTTCGGAACGCAGCGAGGGGCAGCATAATTAGCAGAGCACAACTGACAAAGTATTCAACATCAACATGCTATACGAGGGTATAACTCTAAGAACGCTTGCTAGATATATCCCCTCCCCTGAGAGGAAAAGTGATGAAGCCTGCTTAAAAGTAATGGGTTCTGTCTCTGAGTCTCCCATTCGTGCCACCGCCTCAGTCTGGCATTGCGCAATCTTAATATCGACTGGGTTGATGGTAAAACAAGGTCATAAAAGCTCCAACGTTTTTTGGTCGCAGACTTTCAAGTCTCCATGCAGTACCAAAAATGTACTTGAGACTCCTTGGTGTGCTATATGAAACTTGATAGATAATCAGATTCTACTCCAATTACGTACTGTATTACGTACAAAGTACGACTGAAGACACCATGTGCCAATGTCCTCTGGAGATCGGTGACCGACCACCCGAAACAGCAGAAGTCCTGATACGACTGGGCAGAGCACTGCCTAACCAGTGGCGGATCGGTGAGCTATTCCCGGAAAAGGCTTCACGTCCGTGAGGAATTGACTGCAAGTTGAATGTAAAGCCGCTGTGCTAAGCTATCTCTTCTGGGCTACCACGGAGAAGAAGAGAAACTTCATGGCTGCTGCAGACGGACTCGTCCTCCGTGACATGATATGCCAGAGAGATCGTTTCGTTCCGTAGTCGGACAAAGGTTCTCGACCTGAGGGCCCAAGCACATGACACCGCTATACATGGTTCGATGCGGACTTTACCTCGTTTAGAGCTTCCCTTGTGACGTCTTTCATACGGACAATGTCCGCATCCTCCTTCACTGTAGTGTGGCTAGACCGGGACCTCGTTTCGGTCCTTTGCAATTACGAGCTTGGTGAGTGCATGACACTCCGACGACCCACTGGTCTTAGCCCAGGAACGACGTATCCGTAGACCGCGTTTCCTATTGTAGCAGTTCCAGAAGCTGCTCACGGAGAAGACCTGCAGGGGCCAGTTTAATCATGAATTTTCCCGACGGTTTGTTGTCTAGCTCCACCAACACCCCATTGGAGGAAATCAAAACCGCGTAGCATTCTGAACCTTAACTCGCCGGCGACGCCGTCCATGGCTTAAGGTTATTGTTTACCTTAATGTGCTACAGGCCTCATGTCTTTCTCGATCAGATATAAAAGGCCCTCCACTGCCTTCGCTTTAACAGAAGAAAACACCTCTTCATCAGCTCACAGCACAGTCTTCTATCTCATCTCAACATCATCCAACCAACGCCCTTCAAAATGCATTTCCAACAAGTCATCGCTTCTCTGGCGCTCGCCACTGCTGCTTCCGCCCAGACTCTGAACATCCCTGCCCGAGTCGGATCCATCACCTCCCTTCCTTCTCCCAGCACCATTTCTGGCTCCGTCGACCTGGGAAACCGCGAGTTCGACCGCGGCCGTGACTGCGACTCCGATGAGGACACTGGCAATGCCAATGCTGTCTTCATCCTGAACGACGGCGCATCTCTGAGCAACGTCATCATTGGAGCGAGGCAGCTCGAGGGTATTCACTGCAAGGGAAGGTGCACTCTCACGAACGTCTGGTTCCGAGACGTCTGTGAAGGTAAGTCGGAGCGCAACTGTGTAGTCTAAGAGAGTGGTTTTGTCTAATCAAACTTGACAGATGCCATCTCTGCCCTAGGAAATGGCGACGTCCTCATCCAGGGAGGTGGTGTCCAGGAGGCCAAGGACAAGGTTGTCCAGCACAACGGCCGCGGAACCGTCACCATCACGGACTTTACCGTCGTCAATGCCGGCAAACTCTACCGGGCATGCGGTGATTGCACCAACAATGGCGGCCCTCGCAACGTCGTCGTCCAGAACGTCAAGGCTAAGGGTGTCTCCGACCTGGTGGGCATCAACTCCAACTACGGGGATACTGCCACCGTCTCTGGATCGTGCGGCTCCGGTGTCAAGAAGGTCTGCCAGGAGTTCAAGGGAGTGGAGAAGGGCTCTGGCAGCAGCCCTAAGGTTGACACCACTGCCAACTGCAAGGGGCAGTCTTCTCTGCCTGCTTGCTAAGTTATTCGTTGATGAATAGCAGTTAAGGGGAATGGTGTGATACTCTGATACTGCGATGCTTTTTCTGGTCCCTGGGGTTTTCTTTCTATCAGACCTAGCCGTTGTGACAGGTTCTGCTCAAAAGTTGAACATTCTTCTAGTTAGTGCGAATAACATGCTCGTTGCGATATTGAATTTGAGACTTTATTTTCCTTCGCTTGCCTGCCTTCCATCTTGAATGATCATCAACCCATCTGGCCTGCTGATTAAATAACTAGCTGATCTATGGACCGATTCTAGGGCAGAAACTACCAAACGGTGGCAGTGGACCATGAACAAGGGCGACTCTGAAATTTGCCAGAGTGAAGTCAGATGTGGTTTATAATAGAAGATGCGAAGAGATGTGCATTTCTTGCATGAAGCATGGCGAACAATGGTACCTAACTACTCTAGATTTATCAGCGTTACGTCTTGATTCCGTCGACTGGCAAGTTCTTAGACCGCTTCGTAAATAGACAATGAAAGTTGGCCTCTTTATTTATGGTACCATCACGGAGCTAGACCTTTGTAACACCACTAGAGTCTGTTACAAAGAGGGAAGCCGTTATGAAGACAGCAGAATAAGAAGATACTGAAAGCTGAATGGCGGATGTGTGGATGGCATGGGGGTAGGACTGGGCGTCAACCACTGGGTCAAACACTGCATTCTATTTGCACACATCTCGTCACTCATCCAGTCAAAACACATTGGGCTGTCTCTTTAAGCTCCGCTTGTGGCGAAGAGGGCGGAGCTGTAGTTCCCTGTCACAGATCTTCAATACGACGGCCCTAGGGCAGGGGTAATTTCTCCGTGCCCCGTGTTTGGCCGGACTGACCACCGGAGGCTCGGTGTGGCTGGGGTTGTCGCTTACCTGCAACCGCTACTTCCGGGGCATCCCCAGCAAAAGCTAAGCGAAATGTATCTCGCTGACAGCTACGGAAGACAAGTCGCCACTTAACTGCTTGGATCAGTACTGATAGGGGGTTACCAGAGGTGGGAAGAATACACGAATGCTAGATGTAGGGTAGCTGAAAACATTAAAACAGCTTGACAAAGAGAACGATATCGAGTTTTGAAACATTCACATCCTTCTGACTCCATATCTAGCCTCAGAATTGTCCCCAAATCCAGCCCTTTGATATGTTAGTATCTGGGAATCAGCGACCAGATATCATTCGTAATCCAGACCGGCGACCAAATCTTGATTCTGGCTGGTGCTACCATTGCGGTCCTTTCTCCGACTGATGCGGTCGTTAGCTAATGTACCTTAGCGGCTGTATTGCCCTTCATCTACTGCTAATATGCATGGGAATTACCTGTTCGATCAATACAGGCGCAGCCAAGCCCACTGTTGTGGGGTCTTACACTAGATATCACCTCTACAATGTTGGCGTGGGATTTACGGGTAACACCATTGCCAGAGAAGCTGGAACATACCAACTTGCCAATTCCGGACCTACAGAATCATAGCTGAGCGGCGCGTGGCGGAGACGTACAGTGTTGGACAGAAGACTGTGCAAATGGGGCAGGCGTAAGGTTTGAAGAGGAATTGAATGGATTTATTACTAAGACACTAGGCCCTTGTATTGATCTTGCAGCTTCCTGTCATTGCATATGTTCCTCTCTCAGTTCACCCAACTACATGCAATCGTGCCTTGCCTTGCTTTTAGAAATTGCTAGCGGCGGTGTACTCAGCACCCGGAGCCACGCCAACGTTGGTAATGGTAATGGTCTTGCCACTGGTGCTCGTGACCCTGACGTGTGTCGTAGCAACGTGGAAGCCGCTGGAGTTCTCAAAGAAGTTGTAGTTTTGGCGAGTCGTGGCGGTCCACGTCTTGCCGCTGTCGGTGCTGACCTCAAGACTCTTGATGGGCTGGTTGTGGTTGACGACCTGCATGGAGAACCAGTACTGAGAGGTACCCTCCTTGTTGCGAATGTACAGAGGGCTGGTGATGCCACAGTCAACAAACTTGTACGAGGTTGCGACAGTGCCATCAGTTCCTCCAACAGCCGTGAAGGCATCGCTGAAAAGATCAAGGTGGCCCTCGGCGCATTCGGGGCATTGGTCGACAATCTAGGCCGGATTAACGAATGGCTTTGCTACAGCGACAGATGACCTACCATGGCCTTGATGGTTGCCTTGGGGCCAGTGACTTGGATGCAAGCACCGCACTGAGCAGCACTGGCCCACTTGGCTCCAGAGTAGGCAGTTCCGTAGATGCCAGAAGGGAGCGTATAGGACGAGAAGCCGCAGTTTCCGCCGGCGAGGTTACCGCCATAGAAGGTGGAAGTTCCCGTGATGTCTGCTCTAGGACTCATGTCGGCACCGGGAAGTCCGAGGACAACCGCAGCTGAGAAAAGAGCCGAGAGGAGAAACTTCATTGTGATGGTTGCTTAGAGTGGGGGCTGAAAAGGTAGATGAGTTGATTGATGTGAGATTGGATACATGCGAACTAGTATGCCGAAGCAGCAAGTATTTATAAGAAACAAGTGACGGTTGGAACACATGATGGAGGCATGGAGGAGCAGACTACTCCCTACACCAGAGCGCCCACCTTCCAATCATGGTCAAGGTCGGCTTCTCATGGAGTAGAGAGCTTATATTATGGAGCAATCGGAAGTTGTTGCTACTGAAGTAAGGCTGATACGACGTATAGTGGAGCGTTGCCTTTCTCGGTAGAGCTGAGAAAAGACGGGACCAGGGATAATACCGAGTCAGGCGATACAAGTAAACAATCGTCGGGAAACCCGGGTCTCGGCCCGTGAAGCTGTGGTCTAGACTTGACGGATAAATCAAGACCGTCGGGGTCCTGAATGAATAGACACACACTGCTCGTTCAATATCGCTACTGTCCGATTCTGACTCCTGACCCTGCAGCGAACAGATACGGGTTGACTTGACTCTAAGACGGCAAGCCCACGGGAAGCTCACGGTGTTTCGACTGTCGCCATCAAGCAGTTTCTCGTATTTCTAGCTAGCACGCCGTATTCTTGGGCGCCGACACCTTGCTGGACAACTCTATGTCGTTCCATAGTACCGTAAGAAGTCAGAGAACAGGGTTAACCCCTGCCAAGTGCACCCAATCGAGCAGTGCTCCGTTAATCCTCCGCGGGCTGTGCTCAAAGTATGCACTCTCCGCTTCTTTATACTTTGCACTATTTGTTTCAACGGTGTGATTCCGTCGCGGCCGTACCGGAAAGCCAATGAGAGGACCCTATTACGGCACACGCACCAAGAAAAAGCCCATGCGTTCCACTCCGGAGCCGTTGCCCCTAGCTTTCGCGGGGGTCGGGGTTTCGGATAGCTTCTTGGCCTTAATAACGCACCCAGTCTTTATGAAAGTGTAAGAGTTAATAAGTGACTAGGCGCGGGAAGTAGCAAATTCCACGAGTCTTGAATCCGGACGAGAACCCAAAATAATACGCTGACCCTGTATGGCGTGAAAGAAGACATCCACAAACGAAACTAATGTTGTATCGCAGAGAGTAGCCAAAACAAGAGATAAGGAGACGGAGACCGTAGAACGAGACCAGGTACCACTGCCTTGGAACCAGCTCGCTCTGCTTGACTTTGGCACCAGCTCCCCATCTGTCGAACAGGGTTTTGAGTGCTAGAGCAGGCGGACTGTCTTACATCAGCAGCGGCGGTAGTAGCAGCTGCATTCTAGCCTTGCAGGAGGACTTTTCAATGATGATTCCAGGTTACTGCGAGTCTGGGGATGAGAATGCGGACACTTTCTCAAGTTCAGCATAACTAATTCGTGCTTGAGCTGTCTCTTAACCCCAGCCGGCGATTTCAGTCCAAACTTTCCTAGAGCGAACATGTTGACGCAAAGCTCAAGTTCCTAGACGCGTGGCAGCTCCGCGTCTGCGCCATCCATCTACGGCCTCTCCGAAATACCCCTGACACCGCCATTCAGCCCGTCCACGTTGTGCGTAATTTCCACTAGGCCATCTCAGGGTTACATTTGCCCAACTGCTCGCCTAGCCTCTTCACCGCAAACCGAAGACACCCTCGCTTTGTCTGTACAAGTTTTGCAAATGAAGCACATGGGGTAAGTGATTTTACGGGCGAGTCGTTAGTACAGATGACAAGGGATAGCGCGTTGGTTGTTCGTCATGTGAATGTACATATATATGAGTAGACTAGACCAATGGTAGTGCTGATAGGCTTGTCATCATCTTACATCCATTACATTTCACCGTTGTTTGAGCTTGATAGCTTGATGACGGTCCCACTGAAGCGTTCATACAAACGCTACTAGCTACACTCACAGTTGCCTCCCCTTTCTAACTTTCATTGAAACACATGAAAGTTTCTCTGGCATTACGATACGGCATGCAATTATCTCTTTTGTTGGGAAAAGCTTTGTTCATAGAGTGGCCGGCTATTGAGCTCGGTTGAGTCAATGAAACCTGCTAGCTACTACACGGTGCACCAAGAAACAATAGACTAGCCCACTAGAACATGGACTCTAGCTAGTTGGGTGTTAGCTGAAACACCCACTATTTGCTATTTCGCAGTTCATTGTTCGGAGGACACGACAAGGACACTTTCCACGCAGTTCCCCAGCTCCCTACAGAGGAACAATCATTCATCCCTTACCAGTCACGTTTTATACCAGCATTACTTACAACACCACCGACATTTATGTTTTGATTTGAGTATCTTCGCATACAAATAACTAGACACGATGAACTACCACTAGTAAGAACGCAACTACCATCACCTTTTTGTCTCATCCTATAAGTGAGCTTTCACTCTGCTCGCCTTCAGCTACAACATTACAGCTCTGCTCTTTCTGTTCATGAGCTTAGGTACTGAGGGTCCTTCCTTCAAATCTCTGCCTCACGCTGTGTATCGGTTTCGGCTTGGTGCCCAAAGCTAGGGGACTCGCTGTCCCAGACGAACCCCTCAAGCAGAGCCTCCAACTCGCGATCCAGCAGATTAGCCTCGATGAGGGTATTTCCGGGGTGGCTGCTCGCCATAGCATCCGTGGCCTCTCCATAATTGGCGTTTGAGCTGTTAGAAGCTTCCCCAAAAGTCAAAGGCGTGGCTGTGGTAGCAAAGTCGATTGTGCCGCTTTGCATGGGCATCTGAAGTCCGGTGAGCATATCGTCAGCTCCAATTCCATCGCCGAGTAGCTGCTGCTGGTGCTGCGTCTGGTTCATTGGCAGATGCCACATTTGCTGCAATGGTTGCTGCTGCAATGTCGGCTGCTGCAGTGTCGACTGCTGGAATTGCTGGAATGTCGACTGCTGAAAGTTCGACTGCTGGAGTTCCGACTGCTCAAATGTCGACTGCTGGAAAATTGACTGCCCAAATGCCGACTGCTAGAAATTCGATTGCTGAAATGATGACTGCTGGAATGACGACTGCTGAAATGTTGACTGCTGACTCAAGCCTTGCTGAATGTCTTGTGCAAAAGGCTCTACTGCCTCAGGGCCTCCCTGTACATTGGCCTCATCTAGTTCATAGACATGGCTAGGAATAGCTGGACCAGACATGGCGGGAACCCCGGATGAGACCTGGTACGAGGAGAAGGTGGAGTTGGTAACAGGTACGAACGGAAACTCGTTGTTGAATGGTGTCTGAGACATGATTTTGGTGTTGTGATAATTTGGGCTGATCCTACTGAAATTGTCGAGTTTGGATTGTCAATCGGTGCTGAGTTATATGTCGCTTGATGTAGAAAGATGGATCTCCAAAGTAGCGATGTTGCCTTTATAGAGACAAACTTCTTTCAGAAGGGGTTCCTCGGAAGAACGTGGGAATGCTGAAACTCACTCTTGTGTTCAGAGACAGAATGAGTACTACAGTATCACTGAAATTTGTCAGTGCACTGAAACGCATGCTGAACATACATAACGACCTCAAAAGAGAAATACAACAGCGTCTAATAAAGCAATCGGTGATTTGAACAATGATAAATGTTATCTTTGTTATTCAGTTGGGAAAACGAATATAGCTCTGCGATAGAGTACACAGACAATTTAGACGATAACACTCGCACAAAATGCGAACTCGCAGAAGTAAAATGTATTGAAGCGTTCTTATCACCTAATAACAACAGCTTGATAGCCTGATTCCTGATGAAGTGCTGCTTGCTGGTACCACCTTTATGCAGCGTCTCGAGCCATTTTGCACCCTGCTGCATCATGATAAGGGGGTAGTTAACAGAATACAGGATGTAGTCTTCACCAAAAACGCTGCGATGAGATGCGAGCGATTCTGTCCAAAAGTTCCTCTTCGTTGTTTCCCGTATGATGTCCGCCAATAAGCCAAAAACGAACGCTAAGTTGAAATACCCTCCGGCACGCTCCGTGCTAGCACTTCCAAGCGGAAAACCTTGGTCAGTTTTCCTCCGACATGAGAAACCTATGCGGCGAAAGTCACTAGTAGCATTCCATATTGTAGCGCTGGTGCTGGCAAGAAAGGTTTCGAAAATAGTAGCGAGTGATTGCCGCATTGCAGAGTTGCTGTTCTGTCTATTTGGACTTGTACATGAGTCTGTTTGGTCAACGGGTTGAACACAAAAGAGCGCACCGGACAAAGATACATGGACTCTAGAATGGATGATGAAGATGATGGAAAAGTACGCAGCAATACGCGACGTTAAGTATTCTTATACTAAGTCTCAGTACTGTCGACGGCGTTCCCTCTCTGAGGGTCTTCTGAATGTACATAGATTTGCCTGAGAGAGCTTACAAGGTTCAGAGCGGACTTGCCTTTTCTCCAACAAGACTCCTTCTGCAAAACCCACAACATGCACGTAAGGATCTATGAGGATAACACTGAGGCTCAGACACGGATCTTAGTTTCTATCCGCTCGTTGGGATCAGACATCCAACAAACAGACTAGGCCGTGACACAGTCCCGAATAGGCAAGTTTGGAATATTTCAATAAGCAAGATGGTTCATACAGCGATACTCCGTCAATCTGCGCTGGGCTCGGACTAATTCTGCAGGCTTCCCTCTCCCCCGCCGGTCAAGATCCGATATATAATATCAGTTATACACCTACCATGCTACACTATTTGTTATGAGATCTTGCAACCCTAGGTCTGGTAGACTCTCTTACACCTTCCAATCTGTTCACAGCACTCTGGATGGTTGCCAAGCGCCAAGGAATCGCATCCACTTCGTCCCATTTGCCTTCCGCGAGCGCCAGGTATAGTTTACTGAATCCTTTGTCCAGCTTTCTGATCTTCATTGTGGCACCCTTCATCATCTCACGGCCCTCCATCATTCTTTGAGCCATGACATAGAGTTCTTCTGCTTGGGTCTTTAAATCCTCCGCCGCACAGCTATTGAGCCCTATCCAATCCCGAACACTAGACTTGAGCTGTCTCTCGTCGTTCTTGAGTTGAGCCTCTTGGGCCCGGGAAAGATCCGCAATGCGTCCGAGACGATTGGACATTTTGCGAAAATCCTTGGTCAGAGACGTCCCCTGGACCTTGAGAAGGTTGAGTTGACTGCCAGCCTTGTCGGCTTCTTGAACGAAGAGCTGGTGTAATGCGATGGACTTTGATCGCCTATCTCCAACTAGGGCAACGGAAAAGATATGTCCAAAGTGCTGAAAAGTGGGAATCAAACCGACATCTTTAGCGGCAGGTGCTGGAATGGCAGTCCACGAACCCATCTCTTGCAAACTCTGATATCCTAAGAGAGCGTGGTAGTTCATGTTCTGAATTCTGTCGATTGTCGCTGCAGCCAAACTAGTCCAGTCAATCAAGTCGTCGACGACCCTATCGGCAGTGACTGAAAACTGTTGCATTTCTCTCACTAGGCGATGGCGGCTGGGGAGATTCGAATGCTTCACAGCTAACATCAAGTCGGTCACGGTTGTCTCGCGAGTCTTAATCTCCCTTGGGAGATAGTCGTACTCCGTGATAATATCGTTGACGGCGATCCAGTCGTCTTGAGATGCTATAAAGTCGTCGATCGGATGGGTTCTAGGTCGCATGACGGATGATGCTCTCCACGATAGCATCCACCAACTGAAAACTGCGACACTGAGAATAGCGACCAGATTTAAGACGTTGAAGATGCTGGGATATTTTCTACCCCGACCCTGTCGCCGAACAACACGCCTTCGTCGTTGACTGCGAGGATTCTGGCGTATTTGATCTGCACGCGAACTTGGAAGATCCGATCCAGAAGCCTCTGATTCCGACTCGTCAGAGGTCGGCGATTCCGTCAACCAAGCATCAGAGTTATCAAACGTAGCGCCGTCGATCCTTTGCCGTTCGTCCACTGTCGAAACAGGCGTACGTAGACCCGATGCGACGGTACTCGTATCCTCAGGCGTGAGCAGGCCCGAGGCAGCCGTACTCGTATCATCCGGAAGGGTGTAGCTGTCGTCGCTTGGAGTCTTCATCTTCGCGACTCCGATGAGTCGCCTCCGCGATGGAGAGGGCGATGTTTTGATTGAAATCGACAATTCCCAGAGTTTGTAGGTGATTGTGATACAAGCCCCGCGTCGGGTGGTCAAGAGTTACTGGTCAAGAGCAGGAAACCTTGTGGCAGTAAGCATGTCGATTACGTCACCATACACGTGCTTTTGAGAAGCCTTGAGCCCAAGACTTCACCTGAAAGTCGATCAACATCCCAGTTACTCATCCGTCTCGGCCATGGAATAGTCCAGTCCCTGGTGTCCGTGTTTCCTTCCTGACGTGGATCAAATACCTCAATGGAGAGCCGCCCCCTGAATCCCATCTTCGGTACAGCCCCAAGCATATCTTGAACGGGAAGGTAACCGTCTCGGTACGGCAAGGGTCGAAAGTCGTAGCTCCATCGCGCCCTTGGCCTGCTCCCATTCTCATAGTTGTGATCCTCTACCGGCGGATCCATCTTGTACGCATCCGAGATTTAGGGCAGGTAAATCCTGTCCGCTAGCACCGTCTTAGAAAGTTTCTCAAGGCTCTTCTTCCACAGATACTGGCGCTCCTTCTCGCTACTCGCCTTGACAAGACCGTTTGTTGTGGTTGGGTCTCCATATTCACCACCTGCTGTTTCGAAGGTATCTAAACATATGCCGATGTTCGGTCTGGCCTTTTGCACAGTTTCCCATGCCGACTTTCACGTGGGAGCGTGTGTGGCCCAGCACCAGTTCTCGTGAGCGATTCGAAATCTGTTGGTGGCAAGTAGGTCTGCTAGCTCTGCAAGATCATTGGCCAAGTCATCGAACGATGATGATATTCTTTAGTCTGAAGATCCGAGCTGCATCATCATTAGATCCCGGTATTTGCATGGAAATGATCTCGAATATAATCCGAGCGTTACCTGAAGCATCATACCAGTTGTTCTGGTCATGTTGGAACATGCAGTGCAATTGTTCAGAAAGGACGCGTTATCAACTTCCAACCCAGACAGACTAACGAAAACAGTGCTAGATACATTTGACATTCAAACCGACTGAGACTTGAAGCAAATGATCTCTGCACTCGGCACCGCAATCCAGGCATCTTCATGCTTGCCCCATGCCTTCCAAGCCTGCGCAAGCTTTTCCAGATCTGCAGCGTGCGCAAACTTGGAGTCAACTGCTGTCTTGGCAAGCATCGATGATTTATCTGATGTTCTCTCCGCCCATGTGTCGCTCCACCATTCGACGTCTGGCTTGTCGTTGTAGCACCACGAGGTCATGCTACACTTTGCGTCAACAAAGCCGGCAGCTTTCGCCCACACGTGAAGGTGTCGTCCGGCATTGGGCTCGCCTCCATTGTTCCTCGCCACCTTGGAATACAGCGATCGCCAATCCTCCAGCCCCTCAATCTCGGGGTACCACACGAAAGCTCCATAGTCGGATTCGCGAGCAGCGACGATACCTCCTGGCTTGGCCACGCGCTTCATCTCGTTGAGAATCCCAACGGGATCGCGCACGTGTTGAAGAACTTGATGGCAAAAGACAATGTCGAAGTGGCCATCGGAGTACTCTAGATTGTTCGCGTCGCCTTCAACGAAGTCAATGTTGGTCAACCCTCGTTCCTCAGCTAGAGACCGGGCACGTGTGAGAGCTTTGCCGGCAAAGTCCAGACCCGTGATATGACCCTCGGAAACATATTCTGCAAGGTCGACAGTGATTGTACCAGGACCACATCCAATGTCGAGTACTCTCATGTGGGGCTTAATGTGTGGAAGGATATATGCGGCCGAATTGAGAGCTGTTCTCCAGCTGTGAGAACGCAGGACAGAGGCATGGTGCCCGTGGGTGTAGGTTGCGGCCTCTTTCTTATCTGTCATTATGATGCAGGGTAAGTTGAATAAGAGGATCAAATTGAACTCGGCGACCATTCACGTTTCCCACCATCGTTATATACCTCTTGGTTAGCCCAAAACCACATGACATATCCGACATCGGAGCAACGCGTAGTGAATCTAGACCAGATGCGGGGTGACGCCTTGGGGCAACATTTCACAGCTTTGACAGCAGAAGAAGACTCTCCGATCAGCGGATGCTCAAAGAGTACCCATATCCAATGCAGTAGCAATAGAATTAAGGCTATCGCAGCTATCTAAATCATACTCATTAACATGATATTGAGTTTGAGTATTCATCGATTTCGTAGACGGATTTGAGGATGCCAGAGAGGGAAGTATCAAAAAGAGAAGTTTTTACTCTTGACGGGAATATTGCACATCAGAGGAGTCAACGAAAGCATGATCCAATGAACCGTCAGCACAGAATCAGTGTTATGCCGCCATCTTCGGCCGAGTTATCACCCGCTAAGAGCCGACGCGCGACTGCGGTGATAACGACACTATTAGTTCAACCCAAGACACCCCTGTGAGATTGGGATTTCAAGCTAATGCATCCCTTGTTGAATATTGTCACAGCGAGGACATCCTCGTCAGGGTTGCTTTGTCTCCATGATCGGGTGCGATCAAAAAGAGCCGCTTACGACCCATCACCTGGAAGGTTCCCGATATTCGACTGAGCATGTGACAGCTGAGGGTTTTCAGATTGGTTGCCGCCGCCAGAAGCTCTTGCACAGCAATGAGGTCTTGCCCCAACTCTGTGTCTCCATGGCGGAATTCCGGTCCAGTGAGGCGCGGGAAGGATCCTGGCAATCGGAAAGGAAACCGTCAAAAGTAGCCGACCTCGAGCTCTAGAGTTCGAATATTCAACAAACAGGGTCAAGATAATGAAAGAGTATGAGCTGAGCAACGTTGCGGAGTCTGTGACATGTTTGCGACAGAACGGAAAGGTCTTTGATACCTGGCAAACTCGTGTCGTTTCCACGGTCAAAACAATGAGAGCACAGGCAGCAGCAAAGAGCTTGAAGTATCTTATTAGGAAGCTTGATAAGTTCGGTCATGGTGATGACGATTCTGCACTACGCAGTAATCCAGCTCAACTACTCCTTGATCGTCCACGTAACATGCTCCCAGCCCAACCTCCTCTTCAACTCAAATCCAGCATCTTTACCATTCCAAACCGCCTGTCTCGGCGCCGATCCAAAGATGGGATCCGTCGACTCTGGCAAGCTCAATCCTTCCACGTCGAAACCCAGCGCAACAACGCCCACAAAGCCCAGAATCTCGGTGAGTGCAAACCTTCTCCCCGGGCAAAGGTGTTTCCCGCCCCCAAACGCCAGCAGTGCTCCTCGTCGGCTCTTCGTCTCTTGCGCGGTGACGTTCAGGAAGCGTTCGGGGTTGAAGACGTCGGCATCGTCGCCCCACGCCGAGTTGAGGAAGTGCGTCACCATCGGGGGCCACTGCACGTTGACGCCTTTCTTGAGGAGGTACTCGCGGCCGTCTGAGTCTTGTATCTTTGTCTCGTTGAGGATTCTTCGGTTTCCAATACTGTGCACGTAGAACCTCAACGTCTCTTGGTAGCATGCGTTGAGCACGGGACATTGCTTCTCAAGTAACGCGGCGTCCAACTGGGCAACCCGCCGTCCCGAATCCTCGGCGACACTCGTGATCGCCGCCACTTCATCTCGAACGCGCACAAGATCCTCGGGCCTGGAGAAAAGCTGCACAAAGAGCCAAAACAGGGTCGGTATGGTGTTTGTGGATCCCACCCAGGGTAAAAGAATCTCCTGAATGGAGAGATCGACCGGGCCGAGTCCCTCTCTGCGCATGACTGCAGCACGCGTCCGCATCAAGTCAGACGTGTCCGCTCTCTGGTCATACTTGGCTTCGTAGTAGGGCTTGAACAGCGCATTGAGCTTGTTTCGCGCAACAATGGAGCTTCCCGCCATCAATTTTGGGGCAATGCCCAGTGCAAGAAGGGCGGCCCCTTTGTCGTAATCCCTACATGACTGTTGGTATTCATTCACTCAAGTTGACGTGATATCTTACCACAGCAGGGGGACGTGTTCAACAGTGAGTGGATTCTTTTCTCCGAATAAAGCCCTGGCAGTAGCCTCAGTAGTTATGTCGCGTATCCAGCGGAAGCTATCGGGCACCGCAAAAGGCGTTCCTGACTGGACTGCATTGAGAGGCTCCATCAATCTTCTTAGGGCGACCACGTTCAGTTTGTGCAAGGGTTCACCCATCAATCTCGACGCGATTACCTCGAGGAGTTCCTTCATGACATCTTTGTCCCTGAGTAGTCTCATGAGTCCGTCGGTTGGCCCAAACATGGCGTCCGTGACCTCGACAATGATGGGATCAAATGACACATCGTTGTTGCGCATGGCTGACTGGATCAAGCTAGGTGAGTTGATTACGTATAACTTGCCCGTTAATATGGGAAGGGTGCAGATGGGCATATTCGCTTCCTTGCTGATGACCTAGTAAGCAACGGTGAAGTAGAGTCGCAGGCGACGAGAGACTTGCAATAGCCGAGGGTAGAAGCCGGACTTTTCGCGAATCATCGAGATGAGATGACCGACGATAGGCACCATCGGTTTCAATAGAGGAGGCTCAAGTGAGTCGAGGGCGGGAGAAGCGAAACCCTTCGTCACATAGAGTAGTCCCGTCAAGACTATGGCTAGCCCTGCCATGAGCAGCGACGGGTTGTCCAGGGCCATCCCTGAAGACAGGCGTTTCAAGTCGATGGAACGACTTTCAATACTACTACGTATAAAGAGGTGAGTCACAGAAGAGTAGACAGGCTCTTGATCACACAGCATCAAACGTATGAACGGAGAGGATATCGTAAACTTTAAATCTCACAATCTTGAAGATTTGATGAGATTATCGACTCGGTTAGCACCATCTGTCAAGCGAACCACTCATATTGCGAGTAGTTCCACGTGACGTCAGCGCTATGTTAAACCGGTCAGTGGAAGAAGCATTATTACGATCATGAAGATGACAGGTGTGGGAAGGAAAACACGTTGCTCCTGATCGTACTAGCTAAAAGAGGACGTGACGTGTTATCCAGTAGTTACGCGGGACATCCCTTGTAATTCGCCATGAGTAAGCAACGGTGGGCAGAGCAAGATACAGCTACTAATGGGCGAGTTAGTCTCCTCAGCAGCGTCCCATACTACCTTCTCTAGGACCGCTACGTCTGCCTAGGGTATGGGAAAAAGCCACAAATAGAGTAGGGTTGATAGAAGAGGCTAATTACACTGAGATCTGTGACCAGTAGAGTATATATGAGCTAAGGCTATGACGAAGGGCGTAGAATGACTTTTGAGCGGTGGCACTGTGGCCAGCAAGCAACGTCCATACCAGCAGTTGACTTCGCAGTCCTATGTATACTTATATAACACAACTTCAACCTCAATTTGAACCGACCGAAACAACTTCGGCGTAACAAGTAGTTGGCAAGTACCAGGTGCCGCTCTGTGTCATGGTCTTTACAGGTTGATGGGCGTTTATGATCTCTGCGCATTCATCCACTCTTGCGAAGTCCGCAACTCTGCAAAATCGTCGCAAGTCGTCAAATGAGGAGAACATATCTTGCATCCGACTATCATAATGTAAATCAAGGCAAAGCAAACGCCAATCTTAAAATCCTAGCTAGCTATAACTCTGATAGCCAACAATTGTTCAAATCTCGTAAAAAAGCCATCATGTCTATCCCAACTTTCCCTAGTTCATGTTCATCTATACCGGTCTATGAATTTCATGGCTCATAGGGACTATCCGACGAATCATTCTTGTTTTCGTCGTGGATAGGGCCCTGCTTGACATCATGTCGGAACTGTTCGTCTTCCTCTTTGAGTTCGGCTTTAAGCACCCGGTTTGCTCTCCAGATCGGCTTGATCTCGAACAACCGCTCAACCTGCTCCAGAGGAATACCGCTAGTCTCAGGAATGAGGAAGAAGGCGAAGAAGAAGGCGAGGAAGGAAAGGCCCGCGAAGAACATGTAAACGCCATACCCCATTGCGGCAAACATCTGCTCGGTGAATCGGGAGATGAGGAAATTGAATAGCCAGTTGCTCGAAGTCGTGCAAGCTTGGGCCAGCGATCGGAAGTTGGAGTCAAAGAACTCCTGTTGAAGAAGTGCGTTAGCAAGGGAGCTAGGGAGCATTGAATGAGAGGAACATACAGAGTTGATGACCCAGGGGGTACCGTTCCAAGTTGGCGTGTACACGGCCGTCCACAGGTAGAGGAACACGATGGCGGCATACCCACTGCCGGTCAGATGATCCTTGGGGTGCTTTGTAGGCTCAACAATGCAGACGTATGCTCCAATAACCCACATGCAGAGCGAGCCGGTGATGGCACCGATGAGCAGAAGCTTGCGTCTTCCAAGCTGATCAATAAGGAACAGCAGCCAAACAAAAGTCATGACGGCCTTGACAACGCCGAAGATGCCCGTCATGACATTGACAGTATCGGGCTGAACACCAATGCTCTGCAAATAGTCAGCGTCTGGATGACGTCCAGCTGGGATTCGTACGACTTACAGAGAAGATTGTTGGCGTGTAGTAGTTGATGGCGTTGATGCCAGAACCATTCTGCCAGAAAAACAGCATACATCCGAGGAACAGACGCCACATCATGCTCGGGCGCTTGGCGAGAGCCTGGAAGGGCTTCCACAGGCCAATTCCGACGACGGACTTTTGCTCCTCCAAGGCATGGTCAATGGCTGCGACCTCTTCAGTGATGTACATGTCGGTCGCTTCTAGTTGACGGATCCAGCAGAGGTTCTCCATGGCTTCCCTTCTGCGGTCGTGGAGAAAGAGCCAGCGAGGAGATTCTCGCATCCATAGGGAGCCCATGAAGAGCAGACTGGCCGGAATGATTTGAATGGCAAAGGGAATGAGCCATTGTTTGCGGCTTTCCGCAACGTGCTTCTCAACACCGTACTAGAGACAACCGAGCATTAGCATGCAAGAACAGTGACAAGAAGCGGAAATTTTGCTGCACTTACGTTGATCCAGAAGCCTACCATGCCTCCAATTTGCCATCCGAGCTCGTACAAACCGACAAGGCGACCTCGGATAGCTGGTGGTGCGAGCTCGGAAAGGTAGATGGGGACAATGTTGGAGGCAATGCCAGTACCCAGGCCAGATAGGACACGGCCAGCGTAGAGAATTCCGAGGCCGGTATCTCCATTGGCACCGCACTGGAGGCCAGCTCCGATGGTGAAGGTGGCAGAGGCAATGGTCAAACACCATTTGCGGCCGACCCAATGGCTGAGGACATAGGTCAAGAGGGCGCTGAAAAAGGCACCGGCGATGAAGAAGGAGACAATGTTTTCACTGATGGTGTTTCTTTCTCCCTTGGTCTTCGTATCGAGGTCGAATTCCTTCTTGAAAGAGTCGAGGGTGATGGTGGTGCCGATGAAGGCGCTGGTGTAGCCAATCATGTTGGAGCCGCATGATGCAACTACGGCGAGGACGTATACCCGCCAGTTGTAGACGGACGGAGGCGTCGGCCTGTCTTCGACAAGAGTTAGGAGGCCCATAGCTGATGGCTCAAGCAACTAGGGATCAGGGAAAGATTGCGAGGAGGATGAAAGTCCCCAAGAGTGTTCGAGGAAAATATTCCAGATATAGGACCGAAAGCCGGGTCCAGGAGCCACAACTAATCCCTCGCTCCTTAGTGGGTGTGGATTATCCCTGTCCGTATCCTACGTCACGTAGACCCCCGTCCTCTGGGGCAATATGGGGTTTGGAGATGAACGCAGTTCCGCATCCCACGGGGTCAGACATGACCTGGGGTAGCGTTTTTCCAGGTGGAAACAAGACATTCACCATGGGGCCCCAAAGATGGTCTGCTGCATATCTCAAACTTACTTTGATGAGGGTCCCCGACTGTCGATCAACGAGAACGAACACGTGCACAATTCTTCCCCAACTCCGACGAGTACGACAACGAACGAAAAGGGGGCTTGCAGAGAGTAGCCTAGCAAGAAGGCTACGAACGAAGTCTTTTTCTCTGTCCAGTTTACTTCACGGCTTCACTTGATGACTGGAATTGTCCGGCATATCCCCTCAATCTCGGACCAACCGGACACACCGTTGTGGAGAGCAGTTCGACCCAGATCCAAAAGCCCCATGCTCGTCCGTAGCAAAGGGCCCAAGCTTGTTGTAAATCCCATGCCCTTCTGGCTCAGCTGCGTGGGAAAAGATTTAGCCACGGTGGAGAGTCCAACGAGTGCCGAACTTCCGTGCGAGAAGTCAGTCTAAACTGCATACGGCCAGGTGAGGCGAACGGGTTTACGTCGGCTAGTGTGTCAACTCGGGCTGTTGTTATTACTGGCTAAAATACTGCGCATCAGACTCAACCATCCTCCAAACGGAAGAGCTTTCACCCTTCTCACCTCTCCACTGCGGCTATTGTTCCAAGGCTTTCAACACAGCAGCTTCACCCCTTATGACTTCTTTTGCTCTTTACTTCTGATCTTGTCCGTGTTTGTCAACCCGTCCTTTTGCCTCATGCGTTGGAAGATAACGCACCACATCGACGTCCGCCTTGTCAATAGCAATGTGCAGCGCCGTTTCTGTGCATTCGCTGCCATCCTTGCAAAGCGGATTCTAGGCTCTCGGATCGTGCTCGCCTTCTTTCTACCAGGTTTCTGTGCCACTGAGCTACATGCTTCCGAGTTGGACAAATGGCCTTGAGATTTCTAAACCATCGGCCCCGCTTCGAGAAGCGACATGCTTGACGAGTACGAGATCACCTGGCCACCATGCCTGGGGCGAAATGTTTGTGTAGAGACTCTGCGGATAATGGCGAAAATAGGATCGCAAGTGTGAGTTTGGAAGATCTTTGGCGCAAGAGCTCAAAGTCCCCCCCCCCTGTCCTGCTTGGAATAGCGCTGTCAGGTTCGAGGCTTCAGCGTGTCTTTGTGGGCGCCAAGACACCGATATCCAATTCGCTTACTGAGGAGCGCCCATCCTTTTGCTAGCAGAGACTTCAAGGTAATAGATTATAGATGATATGCATACAGTAAACATGTTTCGTGGGGGGAGTCAAAACACAGTCGATTCCACTAGAACATCATAGTTATAGTGCTTGATGGTGACTGCAACAAGGATGCGCAGTAGAGAAGGTGTCTTGAGGGCAGAAATCCCAGTCTCATCCTCCAGCCAGGAATCTATACCCCCAACGCGATCCAAGGCTAAACTTCAGCAGTTAAAGAACATTTTTAGCCAAGATTTGTCGAGGTCGTAGATATCTAAGTGGTCATAGATGCAACCTGAGCTCTCCCAGGTCCCGCAAGACAAGAAGTCATTTCGCAGTATTTGCTACTGCATCTGCTTACCAGAACTCCTACCAATTCAGTAAGATTATTCATAGTGAGCACTGCCTGTCGCAGTCAGCATTAAAAGCTTTGGAATAATTGTATTCTCGTCAACTTGCCTATCGCGCATCAGAGAAAGGGATCTCGCCACAGCACTCAATGTCTCTGCAGCCTGCACCGAACAACGAATGGTGGCTTGCAACTCGCCTATACTACGCCATCACAGGTGTACAGCGTGTCGGAATATTTACTGTGTCTGTCGCTCAACCCACCCGACTGTATCCTGTACGCTAGTTTCTTCCGATGGCACACCATTAGCACGGATCCCGTACACGACATGAGGCTTGCATTGGAAAGCTTTCACTCACCGTGCACTAGCACTGCATGAAGCTGCTAGTATTCTTTCTCGTGTCTTGCTAAGCCGATGTCTCAGCTACCTGATGTCGTGAGCTGATTCGATGGCTGATGTCCTTTGCGCACTTGGCCACCCTTGACATCGCACGAGCACGACGGAGCAACCGATGCCGCCTAGCACTATGTTCAAAGTAGCGTGTCGGTATTGGTGCATAGCATGGGAGAGATGGTGCGCTCATGCCAATTTGCTCCGTGCATTGATTGTCATGCACAGTGCCGTGTAACAGTCGTACCGGCAGAGGCATGGGTAGATAATACAGCAAATGCCTCCATTATCGTAGAGAACAGCCTCAAGTCAATCAACTTTGATCTTTTTGGAAGACTTCATTCTCTAGAACGAACCTGCTTTATTCTGAATTAAAGCTCAAACTTTTGCCTTTGACTGAAAGACTGGCACTCTTGTCGCCTCTGTTGCACCTCCTGTAGTTACGTTTCTGCTTCAGGAGCATAAACTTGGTAAGAACTGGCAACGTTTGTCTCGGCGAATAGGACTGCGTCAGCCATTGAGGAAAATGAAAATCGTAGTTGACTTATTTGCTGAATTTTGCTCTGGAGCTTCGAGAGCGAGACACCTCGGAATTGAAATTTGACAAAACACTTCTAGACCTAAATAGGCCGTGAAGGCGTTGGCTGATCTTACCATGACTCTAGAAAGAATAATCCAGCTCTTAGGCTCTTTGTATTGCTTGGTTGAAGAACGTCTCGGTCAAGGAGTTATTCATCCTGCGCCTGCCCTGCCCTACCCTACACGCCGATCCATTCCAGTGTCGCCATATCCGGCCCCCCATGTCCCCTAATCTTGGCCTATAGATAAGTTTCGTAGCTGATAGCGACGGTAGGATCGCGGTGGGACATGTGACTTTGGAACATATCGGAAAAGCGACTGATTGGGTGGGCGTCCACTTGCGGTAAAACCTGTGTACTAATTGCGCAACCCATCGCCGATACCAAGAGGGGAAAGACTCCGGCTACGACAGGCTCCGATTTCGTGTGCGATGCCTGGCATTCCGTCATCCAGATCCACAGTGTACATAACTATTCCACCGTCTTCCCGTTCCTTTCTGTCCTTGCATCCCGTCGCCCGCACCGCGATGCCAACTCTAGCCATAGTTCTATAGCTGCGTACGCCCTCAAAACCCCCATTCTGCGTCGTTGTCATGGAACGGGCCACACGCTTCCTATGGGGCCTCCCCTCGGAGGATCGTCGTCTGCTCATCAAGCTTGACCTGACGCTTCTCCCCTACTTTGCCCTCATGTGGTTCCTCTTCGGCATCAACCGTGCGAGCTACTCAACTGCCTACATCAGCGGCATGGGCGAGGACCTCCACTTCGAGGGCAAAGACTTCAACTACATGAACACCATTTACACCGTCTGCTACGCCGTATTCCAGATCCCTTCGACGTCCCTGTTGACGGTGCTCCCGCCGAAATGGGTCTTTGTCGGGTGCAACATTGTGTGGAGCGTCTTGACGCTGGTGACGTTTCGGACGTCGCACGTCCATCAAGTATTCGTTCTCATCGCCTTCGAAGGCGCCTTTTCAGCCGTTTGCTAGTGAGTCCAGTTCTGTCCCTACCTATAGTTGACTGCCGCCCCCACCCTAGTCGTATCTAGTCTACCGACTCTGACAACTATAGCGTGGGAGGTCATTTCATCTATGGCAGTTGGTACAACAAGTCGGAGCTGGGCACTCGCGCCGCCATCTTTTGCTGCTTCGGCCACTTGGGAAGCATGGCCGGAGGATGGATCCAAGCCGGGTTGCTCAAATCCCTCGACGGCCATGGTAGCCTGCCCGCCTGGAGATGGCTGTTCATCATCGTCTCCATCATGACCATTCCCGTTGTCGTGTTTGGTGAGTCCGTTGGCCTTTTGCACTACTCTCCTTCTCCTTCTCCTTCTCCTTCACCTTGACGCTTTCTAACACGCGCTTGAATAGGCTGGCTTGTTATCCCCAATCTCCCCTCCCACAAAAGCGCGTGGTTCTTGACCGACGCAGAGAAGCAGCGGGCTATTGACCGACTCGGGAGGCCGAGCAGGCAGACATGGGATCTGACCGTCTTCCGGCGGGTGTTGCAAAGCTGGCAATTTTACCTCCTGCCTCTCATCTTCATGCGTAAGAAACCTGCCCCCCCCCCCCCTGCTGGAATTCCTTTTGCCAAACCGCATCATGTGCTGACCCGAGAATCACAAGTCTACTCTCTCTGCGTGCAGTCACTGCTGAACAACGTGATGCCTCTCTGGATGAAATCTCGCGGCTACACCGTGGTGCAGCAAAACCAATACCCGACAGGCGTCTACGCCACTGCTATTGTCGGCACCATCCTCTACTCGGTCTGGTCCGACTCGATCCAGTCACGCTGGCAGCCCTCCCTTGCCATCGGCGCAACCTTCGTCGTCGGCAGTGCCATCCTCGTCGCAGGTCCCAGCAGTGACGGAGCCATCTTCTTTGCCTTCTACCTCCTCGGTACCACGTACGCACCCCAGGCCTTGTGGTACTCGTGGATGGCCGACGTGACGGCGCACGATCTGCAGTTGCGCGCCATCACCACGGGATGGATGAACTCGTTTGACTTTGCCTTTGTGACATGGTGGCCGCTGATCTTCTATCCGGTGACGGATGCGCCGCACTACAAGAAGGGCTACATTGCGAGTTTGGTGACTGGAGCTGCCGTTATCCCGTTGATCCTGCTGATCGCCTTCCTCGAAAGACACGACAGGGCTCGGGGGACGATAGGCCGTGAGCCTGATGAAGACGATGATGACGATGAGAGCGGTGTCATCGAGCACAGAACCACAGCGGACGGCTCCTCTCAGAGCGGCCTTGTTGAACATGCCACTGTAGTTCCCAACAAGCTATGAAGTGGTGTATGGTCTGGCACTTATCCACCACTTACAAATTCGGCTGTAAGAGCAAGGAGTCTGGATCAGGAACTGGCCCTGTTGTTTTGTTATAAGTCCTGCTGCAGTCAACGAATGCCCGCAAGGCCATGGCTACCCTGTACCTTTCTGCTCTTAGTCATCGCCCCCTTAGTCAGCAGCTCACTTCGCCATCCGCGCGTCACCTTAACCACCTTTAACATCATCACCATCACTGATGCTGCTCATCTCCGCGGACGCATGGAATCCGACCTGTCCGTCAGCCAAGTAGCACCTCGGCTCGATACGATATCCTTCGATCAGTTCACGCCGACTTCCCAAACCGAATGCGAGCGAGCAGCCAAACGACGACGATCCTCGAAGCCCAGCGAGTCGTGCAAGCTCTTGACAATGAACGGACACCACGAGCTGGAACGATCTGCGGAAGAGGTCCCATTAGCAATGCCCCGAGCCGTTCCTCCCAAAGCGATGCCGCCTACTCAGCTACGAGTCGGCTTGGAATAACCTGGCATATTCTCCGATACTGGAGATGATGTTCATACACGACATGCGCAACGCACCTGGCCCGGATCCTCTCGACTTTGTGCCTTGGTACGTCGCAGCTTGTCCCTTTGTGGTAATATCCAACGCTAACCTTGACTTCTCACAGCACTACAACCAAGATCGACTCGACGCATGACCGGTTTCCCGATGGAGCGAGCAGTGTCGACTGTGTCTGTCGGCTGCTTCCCGAACGCGATCAAACAACTGCAACCGACGCATCGCATCAACCGCTGCTTCCAGACACGGCACCATGCTTCAACTGGACGACCGACCGGCTGCTGCAACAGTATTCGCTGGCCATTAGCAGCGAGACCAAGCGTTACGGTGGCAACATGGCTAGGGGGGAACAGCAGTTGGATATCTGGCCGCGCCCGTCCATCAGCTTGAGCTTCTACTAGGTCTTGTGGTTCAAGGTCACATCTGGTTGCTAGTTACCACAGCACGCCGTCGTCATAACACGCCCTCGGGCTACAGCTGTACGTATAGCTACCCCTATCCTAGAGACCGTTGTGCTGACCTGCCTTCTTAGATGGCGTTGCCTACTGTTGAGTTTGGCAACACGAGTCCAGTGACTGGCATTTCCCAAGTGGTTGCTGGCCTGCGACGGCTCCGTAGTTGGTCGCTAGACGTCCCGTGGCCATGGTACAAGCAGCATCTTCCCAGGTTGTCCACGTCGGTTAGCGGTGACTGATAGATGTTTACCATGGCAACATTGGTCTTTGATTGGTTTTCCATGACACTTCTCTATTACAACCTTGAATAATTTAATAGGCACAGCTGTGGTGCTGTTGAAGACGTGCGACCCTCGGGAGTATTGAAAAGAGCAAGCCGTCTCCATTACAGTGCCCTTTGCAATCAATCCACAAGCCCGGCATCCCTCATGAATTCAAAAGTCTCAGTAAAACCCCGCTTCAAATCGAGAAAGCCTCTCCCGGCCCATTTCTGGATTAGCGACGGAGCAATGTCATTTTCGATGTGATATACCAATTTGGGGTCCCCGGTGATGTAATTCCCTGGAACGTCGTCGTTCGGGTACGCATCGCGTAGAAGTGCCAGGGCGTCACTGGAAGTGAATGATGTAGTGTGTACGTGAATCCGGGAGCCATCCACGTCTGGGTCGATGGCTGCAGCGACGTGGACGATGGCAACGTCGATGACATGCGAGTAATACACTGCAAGGTCAGCATGTTCGTGGTGTTCTCAAGACTTGACCGTGGACTTACGCGCTGGAGTACTTTCCAACTCTTCGCCCTTGCCCTGGAACAATTGCAGCATGACCTGCAGGGGCACGGAGCGGACGTTGTTGACGTGCCGTATGTCGCCGACGACCCAGCAGGGGTTGACCAGCTTGAGTTCCCAGGGCACTTCGTTCTCTGCTGCAAACTTCCGAACGGCCTTTTCCGCCTCGGTCTTGCCGGCGAAGTAGACTTCCAGCGTGCGGCTTAGCTCGTACGGCGGCGGCGCCCATGCCACCGCGAGCGTCTCTTCGTTCCAGGTGTCCTGGGTGAGTGTCGAAGTGTCCCCTGGTACAGGCATGCTGGCCGACCAGAAGGTGGAAGTGAAGACCAGCCGCTTGATGGACGGCTCTTTGGCGGCGGATCGACAGACAGTCAAGGCCGACTCGACCGCGTTCGGTATGGAGACGGTTGGATCTGGAAGGAAGTCGCTGATGGTTCCGAGGTGGATGACAGCCGAGACTCCCCGAACCACGTCGTCGAACGCATTGGGTTTCGAAGGGTCGGCGGCGACGAGCTCGAACCGGCCTTGGTCCGCGAAAGGCTTGATGGCCGGATCCTCCAAGAGCCACTGCTCGTTTTCCAGCTCTCGCACCGAGCCGCGGACGTTGAAGCCCCGTTCCAGAAGCTCGATGACTATATGGCAGCCCGTGTAGCCGCTGGCTGCGACGACCAGGACCCAAGACCCCCGAGGGATTGCGGTTGGTAGATGATCCATTCTCGTCAGAAAACAAGCAAACTCCAGGTTTGAGGAGGCCGAGACTGGGAATGATAACTCACATTGAAAAGGACGCGGAAGCAAATGAGGGGGCAGGTAGGTAGCTAAGCACTAAACCAGTAGCTTGACCCTTGTCTGCCCACTCTCTCTCCACCGGGGACTGAGCCGGGTAGTAGTCGAGGCTAGCAAAGTCTGCTTAGTCAAAGCTAGTAGGAGTTTCTGTGTCTCCATTACCCGTATACCCGGCCAATACGAAACATGTGAAAGGGGCCAAAACATCCGCGACCAACGGAGGTGGATATGAATCCTGGAACCAGCTCTCGAAACACCAGCTCTCGAAACACCAGCTCGAGGAGTTACCAGGGAAGACTGGCAGCACACATGATGAGGTGGAGGCTTGCAGGCATACAGCGATTCATTTCGGAATAGCTTATCGAGGCAGTCAAGCCGGCGGTAATCAAGGCTTGACCAAGGGGAAGACGTAGGTGGGAGGAAACGGAAAGACATGTAGGTTCATGATAGAGGAGTGCTGCCTAGACATCCAAGAGCTGAAACACAAACGAGGACGTCATAACTGTCAACTCTCCGCAATGGAAAGCGAATAACTTTTATTCAAGAGCTTGGTAGTCGCACGATCTGTGACCTTCTGGACGATGCCATCTTCAACCTCGCTATCTAGCCCATTCAGGAGCAGAAAATCTACCCGATCTGTCAGCTCATCCAGGTCACTCTGGACCCCTAGCACAGCAACCTCGTTGCTCTGAACACCCTCGGCAGCCAGGTCGCAGCCAACACGCAAGGCATCCACTTCTTCGCCAAGCTGTTTGTTCTCCTCCTCAAGCTGCTCCACTCGCCTCACCAGCATCGCCAGCTTCTCCGGCCCAAGTTGCTCGTCTTGCTTCGCCAACTTATCCATCTCGAGCTGCGCAACTCGCTGTGCCAGCATCTGCATCTCCTGATGCATTTTACCTACCAAGGCCCAAGCCACGTCGGCACGGTTGGCCACTGCGTCTGGACTGCTCGAGCTACCCAGTCGGCGTCTCTTGTTGTCGTTGCACTCGGTGGGTTCGATCGCCTTGGGAGGGGGAGAGTCGAGCTCTTCATACGGCGGAGGCTGGTTGTTCGGGTTGTTTCGAAGTAAAGACAAGTCGTCTATGAGTTTCCCGCCGCTGCCTCGATAGAGAAAAGCTAGAGTGTTCGGGGAATCGACATCGACTGGCTTGAGGGTGTTTTGACGGACAGCTTCATGAAAAGCTTTCAATTTGATGCAAGGGAGCTCTTTGTCAGAGACGTAAATATCGAGAGATGTAGCTCTAGCGAGCGAGCAAAGGCTGCTGCAAACATCGGCCGAACGCCGCTTTCTGGGCTGGATCGGCTCCATCGCCGCAGCTGGAGCAACAAGGCGGAGAGGTTGACGAAGGTCGAAGTGCAGGCGAATCAGGGTAGAGTTAAGCTTCTGTCGAACCAGTTCTGGCGGGCTAGGATATGCCTCGAAGGAGAAAGAGGCAATAGCGCTAGGAGGAATGATGCCGAGGATGGACGTGTAGGGCTCGATGCCTTTCAGTCTGACGGGGCAGTGGATTGTCAAGGATGCTGTGGTGAGACTATTAAATCGGTACTCGAACAACACATCGTGTGTTGGGGGGTCGGCTTCGGCGAGACATTGTGTGGCATCATCACATTCCCATATGACGCAAGCGGGCGTCGTTACATCGATATCGAGAGATGGTGGTGTCGCCATTTTGCCGTCTAAATACTCGTGATAAACGTGCCTGCTGAAGTGAGACACACAATAGGGTTGAGGACCAACCAACAAAAGTCGCAAACCACGAGCTGCAGTAGAGCAACTTGACAGACAAGCAACTCGGATGACCTCCAGAAAACCTGCAAGGCCACGCGAGTCCTTTCCCCCGATCCCAGGTCTTCCAAAGAAGGATTAAAATCGTTCAATGGGTAGAAGCCGGAAAGCTGACCGGGGGCGAAAAGGCTCAAAGCAGCACGTGGTTTGGAATCGAAATCAGAGGGAAGAGAGGCGAAAGCGATGGACGAACGAGCGAGCTTCGCAGACAGGCAACCTACCTGACCTCGAGAAAAACCTCCAAGGACAGGCAGATCCCTTCCCCAGGCCCCAGGTCTTCCAGCGAAGCAGTAAACGCGTTCGATGGGTAGAAACCGGAAAGATGGCCCAGAGCGCGAAGCTCGCAGGAAAACACGGGTTGAGGTGACGGGAGAAAGCACCACGCAGCAAAAGGAGCCAAACGTCACAGACAGGTAACCGACTTGACCTCGAGAAAAACCTCCAAGGCCGAGCAGGTCCCTTCTCTCCACCCCAGGTCTTCCAAAGAAGGAGCGTCAGCTCGCTCAGTGGGTAGAAACCGGAAAGCTGGTGAGAGCGCGACGTTTGCGAGAACTTTTGATGGCGGCGACGATGACGGGCGGTGACGATGACAGGCGATGGTGGTGGTGATGGTGCTGTTGGTGTTGGTGATGGCGATGGTGGTGATGGTGGAGTAGAAAGGAAGGAGGCTGGCCGCTGTTCAAGGGTCGTTTTAGGTGGCGTAGAGTCACGTGACTCCACCCCACGGCTCAGCCACAGCGTCTTAGCCACAGTCTGCAACGCCACGAGCTGGGTGTTCAAGGTCTAGGCCGAGTTACCTCTTACGCCCGAATCAGCCGTTGGCCATACGTCGTCTATCACCCATGATGAGCTCGCCAAAGCACAAGCGACGAACCGAAGGCCAAGATCAAGACATTGTTTCCCGTCGTGCCCGTGGCAGCGCACAGCCACCGCCTTGGTAGCGTACCGGCATTTGTGCTCGGCCGCGGCATCGCCCGTCATGGCGGCAACGTCAGCATCAAGCGAGCGTCTCAGAGCGTGTTTTGGGCCTGGAGTCTCCTCCATCGGTTGTCATCACCCTCGAGGGTTGTTGTGGATTTGAGTCATGGCCTTGAACAGGATACGGCGAAGACATGGTGAGCGACGCTGGCATCGACGTGCTTGGAGGGGATGGCATTGCCTGACCTGGTACGTGACCTAGTTCCCGTTGTGGTTTCTGCTGGCGATTCATCATGCTGTGCATGGAACTAATGAGTTGGTTGAGTCGCTCCTCCTTGTCATAGAGTTCGTCCTGCAGCGCTTGCAGAGCAGTGTCTTTTGGGGTGGTAGACCTAGTAGGGGAAGAAGAAGACGGAGGAGGAGGAGAAGCGTTCGCTAATGGACCGACGTTGGTTGTAATGTCGACGGAGTCTGCCACAGACACCAGGTCGTCCTGGTCGGACGAGACATGTCATGCTAAAAAAGTTCCTTGGCTGCTCCGTGAAGCCACTTCAGAAACACTCATGTCGTCTGAACCGAGGCTTAAGACGGTCAGCGTATCCAACGGCGAGAAATACTTTTTCGCTCGTGATTTGCGACGCACAGGAGACATTGACCCAACTCAGTTGAGTCTCGAGCAGATACCCACTACGCACATCCGGGCGCCTTTCGCTGCGAACATGATCAAGGCCCCAGACTGCCTTCTCAACCTCGAAGACATACATGTACGTCAAAGAACCTCACCTTCACTCGTATGGGAACTATTCCGCCGCCGAGCAATAAACATTCTTCGAGCCGCAGATACAAGAGGGGCATCAAGCATCTTTACTCCGCATAGCGACGTGAATCCCTCCAATGTCATCATGGACCGAAGCTGCAATGAAGCTGTTCTTGTCGATTTCGACACGTGCCGGCCGGTAGGCGAGCGCATGGGCCGTAAAGCTGGAACAATGGACTGGAGTTCTGTCGATTTTTTAGAGGTTGCTGAGCTAAAGCATGACTCGACAGCGGTGCGGCTGATTGAGAAGCATTTCCTCTCGGGCCATTAGAATTTTTGTTTCCCCTGTTAAAACGCTTGGAGTTGCAATCCAATCGACTTGATATGTTCATGGGGAGCCACCCCACGAGCTGTCCCTATTCAACAAGCAGCTCAGCTACATCCTCCTTATCAGCAAGTCGAAACTCGACCTTCTTGTCAACATGGCCGGGTCGTATCAGCATTGATATCTTCCAAAATACCACATATTTCTCAGGAAGCTGGCCAAGAGATTTCTGAGACTCTGGTTTCAGGTGGGCCGCCTAGGAGGCATCTCTGCCGGTATGGTAGCACGCGTTGGGTATACCAGCGCTTTGTTTCTGATGATGATAGTCAATAGCGGCCTAATCTCCTTCTTGCCTGTCTTCTTCCAACGGTCATTGCGGTACTCGAAGGTTGATGTTGTGTTCTTGATCTGGTTCAGGTATTCGTCTCGACAGCACCATGGAGGACCGGCCAAAGCAGGTGGCTATTGCTAGCTTTCCACTTCGTTGCGACTCGGGCAACTGAAGACTATGGAGCGTCATTGAGTTCAAGTGAGAAGAACGAGGCAGAGAGTATATCATATGCTTCGTCCGAGTACTTAACGCGGACTCTCGAGGCTGTTAAACTTTAGGACAGTACCCTGCCAGGTTGAAGATGAAGACTCACTCAAATACTGCCCCAGCCATAAACCCAGCTTGCGGATATAGGTGCTCAGGAACGCAAGCATTCCGAACAGCCACGCCAGATGGGCATCGCTCTGAAAACCTAGCAAGAAGCTGCTGTGAAGCTAATGAGGCGTGCGAAATGCTAGGAATGAAGATTTCCAACATAGATATTTGTTGGGTTGGGGCTGAGCACATTGTGAAAAGGGTAGCATTGCTGGAGCCTGCAATCCTTTTTTTTTTTTTTTTTGAATGTGTCAATAACATGGGTAGCAACACGATGAAGCTTGTGGTCTTTTTTTGATCATGGGAAGGGAGGATGGGGCTTTAGGATCATAAGACTGACTGACCATTTGTTCATTCCTCACACTGACTTTGTCTTGGGAGCGCCACGATCCTGAAAATCCGTCCATTGACTCTATCTCATTCGTGTTTGATAGTACATATGCGGGTTGGCCTTGATCAATTAACTGAGTCTGCCCACCCCATCTCTGACACGCTCCACAAGAAGGATCCTAGCAGGCTATGAACCGCTCTCAATCAGCATATACCGGTCTGCTGACCGTTATGACGGGTTCTCTCGAGCCACTATCAGAACGTGCCTTCCGCAGCTTCTGAAGCCTAATCCTATACGCCTGCTTCTCTCTTTTCTAGGCCTGAGGTCCTGGCGGCTCGACGCGCTGAAGGGTGGGCTGCATGGCTCGCGTAGCTTGACTGCTGACATAAGTTGGGCACCCATATGCCCATGTATCAGGCTCCCAGTTTCCCTATGAATACGCACAGCGGGGTTCTCTCGACTTTGCCTCATCAGCTTAGGACTACAAATCACTTGCCTAGCATCTGTTGAGTTCAACGACGCTCCTTCCAACCCCGATCAAAGCATCTCTGTTCACAGCTAAGGGAAGATGCGTCTCCTCAACGCCAAGACCCTTCATTTCCGCGAGGTTATCAACGACGATATTCCAGAGTATGCGATTCTATCACACCGATGGCAGCCTAATGAGCTCTCTTACCAGGAAATGTGCAAAGCAATCGAGCACAGCAAAAAGAAGCTTGGGATGGTACGCATTCAGAAAAATCAAGGCTTCTGCAAAGTCTACAACTTTAGTCTCCAGGCACTTAAGGCCGGCTACAAATACATATGGGTTGATAGCTGCTGCATCGATAAATCTAGTAGCACTGAGACCCAAGAAGCCATCAACTCAATGTATCGGTGGTACGAGAGCTCCGGAGTCTGTTATGCTTATCTCTACGATGTGTCCATCTCCGATGTGTCCATCTCCGATTCCTACGTCAACCACCGTGGTAGAAGCTTTGTTGGAGCACGCATCCAGTCACTCAAAAAGTCTGAATGGTTTACTCGGGGCTGGACACTCCAAGAGCTGCTAGCACCACAGAAGCTAGAATTCTTTGACAAGGATTGGAAGAATTGTGGCTCCGCTAGCGACTTGAATGAGGTCATCCAGGCAGTGACAGGCATCAATGTCAGAGACTTCGTCAAGGACATACGCCAAGATCGTACAAGGCTGTGGACAGTCCGAGTAGCGCGGCGTATGGCTTGGGCTGCGAACCGAAAGACCACTCGCATCGAGGATAGTGCATATTCGCTCCTCGGACTTTTCAATGTCAATATGCCGATGCTGTACGGCGAGAAAGAGCGAGCATTCCAGCGCCTCCAGGAGAAAATCATCAAAGTCGATGAGGATGCCTCCATATTAGCTTGGAGCTGTATCGATGCTGATGAAGGCTTCGCGCCGAACGGCCTAGCCAAGTCGCCAGCCCAGTTTCGGAAGTACTTGGGCTTGGTGGACCGAAGCAGCACTTATTCTTCGTTTGTGGAATTCGATGCAATGATGACGCCACGAGGCCTCCAAGCAACACTGGAAATCCGAGGAGATCCAAACGATCAATCGCTCGGATACGCGGTTCTGATGAAAGGAACAAATTATTGTTCTAAGAGATCAGAGTCTTTGATACTTCCTATCATCTTCTCCGAATCACCTTTCTCGCGGTCAGGTGCTAAGAACGAATGCGTCAGGTTCTCGGATCCTCTCTGGGTCTCGTCACATTTCGTTAAACGAGCCAAGGCAAAACCGATCTGCTTCATCAGGCATGTGCAGGCGGCGGATCTGAACAGCAATGGTAGTGGATTCAGCCTTTGTTTGACTGTGTGGAAGAAATACGTTACGACGTTCACATATCCTGTGCAAACGCAGACCGGACGTCGCCATTTCCCGGCTATCTTTGGCGTGCTTCCTAAGAGCTTGGGAAAGAAAGCGAAAGAACACACGTTTATCTTGGAATTGGCAGATCGTGCACGGACGTCGCAGAGATTCGCCATTCTTGTCGATTATCAAGTGAAAGACAGGGAAATAGTCAAGAAACCAACTGTTACAGTCATCAGCTTACAACAGGAGATGGATCTAGATGATGCTGTGGGATTGACGGGACCGAACCAGTTCCGAACCAATCTTACCCACTGTGTTCTATCGGATTGTAACGGTAATGAAATCTCAACGGATCAAATCGTTCGCGTCTGTAATTTTGACGATTATTGGATCCGTGCAGAGGGTGACGGTTTCGATGACTTGCCAGATCGCGCAGCCAAGGTACCTTTGGTCAAAGCCATCTGCAGTGTTACCAGGGGAAACATGAATTAGAGTGCCACTGAGCCCTGCGCCGCTTGGCGCCATGACTCATGCCAATGGCGAGCGAGAGCTGAAAGCTGGCTAAGATTGGGGCTATAAGTATGAACAAAATGATTATCGCTATAGATCTGGTATTTACATCCGAGGATAAGTATTCGAATAATAATATCAGAAAGATGTTATCACCGTTGGCAAGATAAAGCCGAATCCGATGCTAGAATCTCTTCGACCTTGGCTACTTTAGGAACAAGACGACGATAACTCACCTGCGCTGTATGATATAAGAGGGAGCTTGCATTGAAATGGGAATGGAATCTTTAAATTCTAGTTAACTGAAGATCATGAGGACCGTAGTTATAGATGAAAGATACCATAGTTGATGCTTGATAGACATGGAAAGGCGCTGAAACTACCTGACAACTGGAATGGCCGGGAGTCATATGGAAAGAAGTGAGCGTGTCAATAGTTTTACTATACAATAGAGGGAGAGAAAAAAAATGATCTCTAGCCCCAAAGCTGTATTGAGAATGTCGGGAGGTTTCTCAGCAGCGTTGTCTACGCGATAGTACCGCCACCTCTCTTATGCTAAAAACCACTAGGACCACTAGAGTGAAGGGGTTGCACTGTTGTGTGGGGGGCTGGATTTACCGCATATTAGTCTTGGGAATCGGGTTTACAGGCTTGTTAAGAGAGGTTAAAATGATCAACCTTCGGAAGACCAGCCGGCTTAGGAAGCTTGTGATAGATAGCCTATACAATGCGACAAGTTTGATAGTCACTGTGGCTGCCTCACACGCCCTAGCTACATATGGTAGAGGGGTTACAATCAACGCCTGAAATGGTCGCGTTACCTGTAGGCGCGCGGAAAAATAGGTCGTTGTCACCTTATCCGGTCTTAGAACGGATGGTGAGGCTCCTAACCGACACGGAACGCGGGGGGTTATATTACCACCAATCAATGTCCACCACCAGCAGCCCTGTATTCTGAATAGGCATTCATCATCCCCTCTCAGTTCGCCACGCGGTTCAATCTTTGTTTGGCGATGTTTGTACCATTTCAATCGACTGTGTTCCGCATCGTGCCAGGACGGTTGAGAATGTTGTCCAATTGCCATATTGCCAACATCTAGAGCCTCACTAACTACGCAAATATCCGATTTACCTATAAGCTCAAGTATGGCGTCGTCTGCCAGGGTTGGTGATGATACGTCAAGGGTCCTGTCTTCTTACACTCTTGTCTCGTCAGGTCTCCGGCAATCTCGGCATGTTGTCCAAGTGCCTCTTTTCCATCCTAGGTCTGTTGCGTTTCCGGCAGTATCGGCACGGCGACTGTCGTTTTCTTGACTCTTTTCACTCTACCCCTCAGTGTGTCCGTGAACCATTGGAGGAATTCAGGATTGCCGCATTGAAGGGATACTAGAACTAGAATGCGTGTACGAAGCAATCAGCGTGAAAATAGAGAACACAGCATATAATAGACGAGGCCATGCCATCTCAATCAATCTCAGTCCCACTGTATCGCAAGAAACTGTGCATTTTTAACCTTAGAAATGGTTTCTCTAACCTCCACCCTGGTGCTCGCCTTCGCGGCGTTTGCAACCGCCTCTCCCGTGGCAGAAGCCATGGCTGCCCCTCTCGTCACTGCTGCCCCAGACGCTAACCTCGACAAGAGAGCGACGAGCTGCACGTTCTCCGGGTCTTCTGGATATGCCTCAGCGAGCAAGTCTCAGGCCTCCTGCGCCACTATCGTGCTCTCGGGCATCACTGTCCCGTCTGGCACTACCTTGGATCTCTCTGACTTGGAAGACAGCACTCATGTAAGATACCGTCTTGTGCTCAAACCAAAACTGATCTTAATCAAGAATGTTAGGTCATCTTCCAAGGCAAGACGTCTTGGGGTTACAAGGAATGGGCTGGTCCCCTGCTCCAAATCAAGGGCAACAAGATCACCATCGAGGGTGCCAGTGGCTCGTACCTTGAAGGTGGCGGTGCTCAGTACTGGGATGGCGAGGGTGGTAACGGTGGAAAGACCAAGCCCAAGTTCTTTTACGCCCACAGCCTAACGTCCTCGACCATCACCAACCTTCACATCCAAAATACGCCGGTGCAGGCCGTCAGTATTAGTGGATGTGAGGACTTGACCATCACGGGCATGACGATCGACAACAGTGCTGGTGATACTAGTTCCCTCGGCCATAACACGGACGGCTTTGACATTGGTACTAGCACTGGTGTAACAATTACTGGAGCCAATGTATACAACCAGGATGACTGCGTGGCTGTAAACTCGGGAACCGTGAGAGCATTGTTCCAGTTTCATAAATTGTTATCCTTGTGGTCTGACTTGATTAGGATATTACATTCTCTGGAGGCACTTGCTCCGGCGGTCATGGTCTATCCATCGGCAGCGTGGGAGGTCGCTCCGACAACACCGTCAGCTCTGTGTCGTTTTCCAACTCTGTGGTCAAGAACTCAGTCAACGGTAGGAGCAGGATCCATCTAGCAGAAGCAAACTCATCTGACATGATCCTAGGAATCCGTATCAAGGCTCGCGCTGGCGACACCGGCACCATCTCCGGAGTGACATACTCCGGGATTACGCTCCAGTCCATCTCCAAGTATGGCCTCCTATAGCTCAATCCATACCCCAAGCTTCAATACTAACACAGAGCACAGATACGGCATCCTGATCGAACAGAACTATGACGGTGGTGACCTCCACGGAGACCCAACCACTGGCATCCCCATCACGGGTCTAGTAGTCAAGGATATTGCCGGAACTGGCGCTGTTGCTAGCTCAGGATACGATGTCGTCGTTGTATGTGGTAGTGGATCGTGCTCCAACTGGACATGGTCTAACGTGAAAGTCACTGGAGGGAAGACGTACTCGACCTGCCAGAACGTGCCAAGTGTGGTTGGAGGCTGTTCTTGAATCATCAACTTCTGTCCGACTGTCCTTTTCATCAAGGGCGTGTTGCTGCTACCACAAGGCCGCAATCAACGGCGACGGCGTCGAGTTGATTGACGTTAGTCTCTTCTATGTCACCTCTACTACGTACCTTAACTGTTGGGCCTCTCAAGCGTTGTGTAGTTAGGAAGAGACTACCGGGACGGACATGACAACTCACAGTTTGACTCCAGAACAGAGCGCTTCCGAAAGCATTACTTTTAGAAATATATCACCTACTTGTCAAGTTCTCGTCTATCAAGCTTTAGATCCTATATATACGCTAGAATAAAAGTCATGCATCCCCAATCGGCCAAGCCAAGGTCTTCCACGTGTGCATGGTTGCTCTCTAGACGCAAATGTCTCTAAATCTTGAGGAGCCTCATCACGCCGTCATGAAGGGTGATCTCAAACCCGCCTACATTTATTACACTGAAGGCGGCTAACATGGGATATATATACATCATGATACTAGGTTTTCTATCAAAGGGCGGAGAAGCTAGATCTTAGGCAATCCTGGAAGCATTGGGCCATTGAAATGCTTAAATTGTGGAAGGAACCCGGGGTTTAATGTCTTTTTATGGTAGAAGCAACACGCCCTCGATGGAGCGGATAGCTTAACGGAAGTAACTGACCTACCTCGTGGAAAAGGTGTGTTTGATCCATCCCCAGGAATGGCTACACTTGATTCATGCCCTCCTAGCATGCTTGGGGCTGAACTGAGATATGGGTTGTTGCCATATCTTGAGGTTCCCAGACTGGAGCCTTCAGAATCGGTGGAGATTAGAGCATCAGTCATTGAGCATCTAGCGACGACCGGCTGTCGTGATCCAGCAGATGTCGACCGACTCAGAAATGACGGATTGCGAGGCCAGATAAGATATAAGCACAGGTTGGATCAAGAAAAGGACTGCCAGGCCGAGAGGCCGAAATGGACTTTCAGTGACGAAATCCGTTACCGAACTTTCATCCTCCAGTCACTTGTTTCAAATGATCACAACATTCAAAAACTTAGACGAGTCGACACCAAGATGGCAGAGTCTCAATGAGTCCCTTAAGAAAAGGGTGGAGATCACGCGCAGCGAGCTGGGACAACGACGCTATATATGTCACCGTCGTCTATCTTCCCATGTGTTGACAACTGGCGTGTTCAGCATCGTTGTCACCAGGTTCTCAGTTTTCTTTTTTCCTGTACTGTTACTGTTTCTTTTCGAAGCCCATCGAAGGACTCTTTCGGTTGGTATATAAACGTCCTCACGACTTCCTAGTCTTCCTAGTTTTCCCGGTCTGAAGCAGCTGGCCTTGGCCTGAGCATGGGTTGCAAGGAAATGAGAGGGGAGACGTAGGACTCAGAAACATGTTGGGCGTCATGATGAAATGGATGAGCTCATGGCGAAAGAAGAGAACAAAACAGGATGGTCCCAAAGAGGGAGACACTGCCACGGAATGGACAGAGACTACACCAACGGAAGGCATTCTTGAACTGGTATATATAGCTAAGCGTGTGCTTATCAATTGAGACTTTGGCTAGATAGTGATAAAGGTAAAGCCTAATTAGGCTCCCTACAACAGAGAACAAACATCAAGATGTTTTGCTCTGTTTGAGTGTCCATCCTGCTCTGAAAAAGTCTTCGATGTTCGTTGTCTGAACATCGGGGAAAAGCTCAGCGAGGTTCTTCCCGGGTAGTTGGTGCGCGTTGCTTAGCATTGAAAGCATAACCTGTCGTTCGACCTCGTTGAGTAATTCACCCTTGGATGAATCCTGAAAAACAGCCTGGTTGGAAGGCAAAGCTGTGACATGACCATCATGAATTGCTTCTGCCGAATCAAATGTAATCTTGAAATCCTTTCCTATATATATCATTAGAAATCTGGAGATGACCATTTAGGAGCACTGCGCGTTTTACCTGTAACCTTTTTGACAAGAGATCCGAGGTCCTTCACTTCCAGTTTGTTTGATGCTACGAGGGATTCGCGAGGCCAATCTTTGGCTGGGAGGCCTACTAAGCACTCGATATATGCTGCCAGGTCTGTTGAATGCGTAAGAACAAGCGGTTGCGATCCATCATGAGGAAAGACACATTGTTCATGGTCTATATCAACGAATACCCAGAACGGGCTGATATATGTCGTTTTAGGGTTATGCGGCATAGTGAGATGGTCCAGAAAGATCCCGTTTCTAATGAGCGTCCAGGTTAGCTGCGGATGACGTGAGAGTTCTGCTTCAGCTTCAAGCTGAAAGCTGGTGAATAGATCAGAGCCCCTGTGTAGTACAGGTTAGTACGGCAGCGGCGAAGAAATGGCTATGGCGGTCTCACGGGATTGGAGCATGGAAATCAATGTAGTATTCGCTGGGGATGAACTTGGTTACAGTTCCTGATTGAGCAGCGGCACGAATCAGATTGATCTGCGCCTGTGCAACGATTTCATCGGCGAGGAGCAAGGCTGATACAACAGCCCCAACATTGTTCAGTTGAAAAATGCGCTTCATCTGCTCGATATCGTTGTAATCGACAGCCACCCGTTTCGTCTCGTTGACTGTGGTGGCAACTACTGCCTGAAAATTATCAGCTTAGTATTATTGCTTCAAAGAGGTTGCATCAGCGAGCTTACTGTTCTCGATAATATGATGGCTTCGTGTTTGCCTGCTTTCGCAATGGCATCGAGCACCGCATGACCTACACCGCCGGTTCCGCCAGCAACAGCGACAACAACCATTGTGAAATTGAGAAAAGTTAAGATGATGGTGTTTATGTGTAAGTCTCGAAAAGGCAGGATGGTGGTATCATGTGAAGTGAGCCTCGAGCCAGTTCCGCTACATAAATCATCAGTGCTGCAATCTAAAGGTGAAATCGAAGTTTTGAAAGCTCTTGATTTTCTTGCTGAAAGAGGGACGAATGGAAGGTCTAATTCCGTCAACTTGAGGCCTAGGAAATCTGCAATGGACGGATGACAAAGTGGCTGCCTTCGTCATTCGCGGGGCTAGGATCACGAAGACGTGACAAGATCAGGCCACCTGTAGGTCACGGTACAGTTGCCCAATCGAAGACGTAGCATCAAGGGAGCGATTTTGACGATCTTGGGCGGTGACGACGATCCCGAGAAAGCGACGACGATTCCGAGATGGGACAGATAGAGTTGCCGAAGATGCTGTTCGGGCCACAGGAGGGGGCGTAGGAGACACATATCCACTCAATAGCGCAGTCGGCATCGATTATGAATCAACTGCCGTTCCCGTCCCCTTGCCAAACTTCCCATGCTAACTGTCAGGGTCTGTTATACCCCCATACGAGTTCTTCTCTTATCAGTATACCCATCATCTTGATACTAACTATAGGAGGAAGGTGCAAGGTACCCCTTTCAACTAGGATGGCCTGCTTAAGCAGCTTACTTTAAGTGACTAGGTACAGTATTGCATGACTTGTAAGGTGTAGCGTTCGTTACATTAATTCGTATATGCACGACACGTGGTAGTAGTGACGGAGTCAGTCCAGGTGGGAGGCATCATCAGTCAAGGCGGCAAACAAAGTTTAAGGATCTAAATCACTCAATAAACCGGACGGTAACAGTCTCAGCCGGTGGTTGTCCGAGGACAAAATACATCCTCGGCGAGCATGCTGCACTACCAAAATTCATTCTGGCTCCATCACCATTTCTTCCCCTCTGACCTCTGTCTGGCAGATACATCTTGATCATTTGAGAAGTTTGCGCCTTGCTGACCTACAACTACTCCGTCACCATCGCCGTCATCCACGATGCGCGTGGCAATTGCTGGCTACGGCGACCTGACTCACTACATCTGTGACGAGTTCCTTAGAACCGGCCATCACTTGGTCATCCTTACGCGGAATCACAGATCTCACCTTGAGAAGCAGGGTGTCACTCAGGCCATCACAGATTATACCTTGCCATCTCTGAGGACCCCCTTGGCTGATTGTGAGGTATTGATATCATCGATTTCGGACTCTTCCGCAGCCTATACAGAGATTCACCGCACACTCATACTGGCCTGCCAGGAGAGCCCAAAGTGCAAGCGCTTCATCCCGGCCGAGTTTGCGGCAAACATCGAGGCTTTCCCGGACCAGCCTGGCTTCTACTATGCACCTCATGAGCCTATTCGTGAGATGCTACGCAGCCAAACCAGTGTTGAATGGACACTGGTTTGCATTGGCTGGCTAGCCGATTATTTCGTGCCGGGTAGGAATCGATACATCAAAGACATTGGCGACTTCCACCCTGTGAACTGGGTGGATGGCAAGATTGTGATCCCAGGGACCGGATACGAGCCTGTGGATTTTACATGGGCTCGAGATGTTGTCCAAGGACTAGAAGCCCTGATCAAGGCACCACCGGGTTCGTGGGAGCCCTATACCTTCATGTCAGGAGAGCGCAGCTGCTGGAATGATGCAGCCAAGTTCATCAAACAGAACGGTTGCCCTGATTTCCCGATACAGCATCTATCACTGCATGCTATTGCAGAGATGTTGAAGACGGCAAAGGATGAGGAAACGCAGATGTTGATCGATTACTACCTGTTGTCTGTCAGCCAAGCATGCGCGACTCCCTCAGGAAAGGTTCGAGCCCACAGAGAGAAGTTCTTTCCGGGTGTTCGTTTCCGAACGTTACGACATGGCCTTTCTGAGCTGGTTGAAGATCCGGATTCGATACTGTAGTGAGGGGCATGGATATTTGGGTGCTTCCAGCTTGTTTCCAATAGTGTAACGAAGAATGAAAGTTGTTCACAGGTGTGTCCCAGGTTCTCTCCGTGATCGGCCACGTGTAGCTTAACGATCCGAAGGCGGAATCTGATATAATCCCAGTGCAACAGCCAGGACAGGGTCTGTGTACTGACCCACCTTTACTCTTGATTTCACTCGCCCCCGAAGGTTTGACATGTGCATTAGCTCAATCACGGCTAGAGGCTGTGGGTGATGCGGTGTAGCTAGGTTGTGGGCGGAGGGGCCTTGTCAGTGACACGACAGGTGCCTTGTCAGTGACACAATAGGTGCGTTATGTGTTGCAAGGGATAGATAGACGTACGCGGAGATTAGCACCCTGCATTCGACAAGGTTCCGGGTCATATCGGCGCCGTGAAAAGTCTACCATGTACTATATAAACAGGGGGTTACCTACTTAAACTCCGCCCCTCCTAAACAAGCTTTGATCTGCATAGGTACATCTAATCTATAGGCCTCGGCACGGCCCGCTTGCTAAAGCCCGCGGATTAAGCCTCGCACTACCCGGAATCACGTCTCGAAACGGAAAGCACCCCTGCTTACGGGATAGCAGCAAATCGGAAGGTAGCAGGTAGATCGTAGATCGGAAGACGACGACCTCTAACTTAGACCCGGGCAAACGGATGCAACGGCGTTCCCTTCCCTTCACAGCGTACGTCACCTACCTCAGCCACCAACCTTAACACAACTACGGGCCGATATTGAACCCCTGTAGGATGAGGAGGCAATGTCCACCACACCTGGTTCGAATACGAACCGTAACCTTTGCACGGTGTGACGTTGAGCGCCTACGAGGCCCAACTGCCCTCCGGTTTCAGTCGCGGCAACTCAATTATACTCTGTCAACTTTCACAGATCTAACTGATCCGCCGAGGGCTATGACGTGCACGCCATCAGATAGATACATCCGTTACTCCCTGTTCCGCTGCACCTTGAGGCCCTCGCCCAAACCCTTCTGTTCCGACGTCGCCGCCCGCATGGCATCCATCCAGACAGCACGAGTCCTAGCCTCTTCAAGCACATGCAAGCCTTGGATCGTGGCACCGCCGGGGCAGGCTACTTCGTAGCGCAGGTCCTGCGTCCGCTTTCCACTCATGACCAGCTCGGCAGTCCCGCGCATCGTTGCTGCGGCCATTTGCGTGGCTTCGGCGTGGGACAGTCCGAGCGCGACAGCTCCGTCAACCAGGCCGTCGATGACCATGGCGAAGAAGGCTGGTGTTGACCCATTGAGCGTGGTGCAGATGGCAAAGGTTTCAGGAGAGGTAGCGAAGACAGTGCCCACACACGAAAATATGGCGTGCGCCGTAGCCTCAAAGTGCTCGGGCAACGACCGGGCTTGCTGCGGCGGACGGGTCTCGAGGACGGTGCTGGAGGCTTGGACCGCGCTCGCAATGTTGGGCATGACGCGAACGACCGAGAACACATCGCCATGAGCGGCGGAAGCGTCGTTTCCACCCAGCTTGGGGCTTCCAAAGGCAACCTGCCGGAGGTGGCTCTCCATGTCATCCGACGTTACGCCCGCAAGCACCGAGATGATCAGCTTCCCCTCCAGGGCGTCGACCATGCCCGCCTCCTCGAAGACGGACTTGTAAAGGTGCGGCTGACACGCTAGCAGGACTATGTCGGCCTTACTGACGGCAGCAACGTTGTTGTTCGTGCACAAGCTCACAGTGGAGCCGGGTGCATGAGCTGACAGGGCGGATTGGATTCTATCAGCCGACTCAGCACGCCTGACGCAGGCGATGAAATGAGCGGGTAGTAGGTGTGCCGCGTCGGTTTGTGAACGGGACGCCTGGGCCGCGAGAACTCCGAGCAAAATTGCCGTTCCCATGTTGCCTGTGCGAATTCTCATGTGAGCTTGAAGATGCAGAATTTGGGTGAAACATGGAATCATTTGAGCCTTACCGCACCCTAAGATCGCCAATGTGCCTCCTGCACGCTCATGGCTGCTGTTGGATGTCTCGGTCACTGCGGAAGGCGCCATAATCAGTATTGGTGATGGTGGTTAGTACTCGACTTGAGGAACATCGGAGCTTGAGGGAAAGAAAACACTGATGAACAAATAGTCGTTCGGTCAACGGTCCCGTTTCGGCCAGCTCACACGGCAGTTGAATTGCGTCAGCAGTAGTATGTTGATCTGGTTGATTGTATTTGTACATACAGGGGGGGGGGGGGGGGGGGGCGCAATGATGAGCTGCACTAGTTAGGTTCTTTTGCAAAGCCTAATCGTTTTGGAAGACAGAACGAGGTGGTAAGTAAGCAGGAGCTCGGCCTCTTCGAGGTGGGAGATCCATTGGAAGTAAAAGATGCGAAGAGTAGACGAAGACGGAGGGGCAGCAGAGTGGTGGACGAAGAGGTACGGCTCGCGCGAAGGTTCCGCGGAACGGGACTTGTCAAGGACACTGCTAGAAAGCGGCATCAGAATGTCATAATTATGGCAACATGTTACGAGCTAGCAAAATTGAATACCTCTTCAAGATTTTCCGCCGGATCGCCATTATTAACAATACCAAGCCAAGTCTCCGGCTTCTTGTATCCGAGAAGAGAGAGCATTTTGTCACTCATCCCAAGCACTTTGCTTCGGGGAATAGCTAAGAATTGGTTTTCCTCCGGGCGAAGTGTCCCTGGGATGAAGAACAGGCCGTAAAGCTTGCGCACTTGATCAGGAATAGAATTATGCCCACCACCATGATAAACAGTACCGAGAAAGACTAATGCCGAGCCTGGATCCATCTCTAAATCGTCACATCTATTAGAAGCCTTTTCTTTTTGGGGGAAATGTCGTGCTAGGCCATAGACTGCATATCAAAGGCAGAAGAGGTAAAGTTGGCTCACCTGCAAAGCAAACTTGGTCGATTTTGGGGACTCGAGTGTGGTCCCATTTATGAGAACCAGGAATAGCCATAGTCGCCCCGTTCTCACGGGTAGTCTTGGACCCAGCAATCATGAAGCCAAGCATGGTTTCATTGGAGAGGCTGTACTCGCCAGAATGGTAGATGCCATGAATCATGTCGTCTCTATGCAACCTCTGACGAGGGCCACCGTAGCTCATGTGGTATGTCAAGCTGCTGTTCAGCAGAGGACCAATCGTAAACTCTTCTGTTCGGTCCTCCCAGGTTGCAGTGCACCTTTTCTGCAGGACCATTGTCCGTAGCTTGTCAATGACTTCGAACTCGGCAATCTTGGTCATTGTTGGGGACTTTCCGACAATACCAGGAACCATGACGGTTTGCTTGGGAACCAAATCATACGCGGCGTGCGTTTCGGCTCTAGCCTTCTGGATGTAAGGCTCAAGCTCGTTATTGATAGCAGCTACATCTTGGGCTGAAACGACGTCAGTCAAGATAAGAGCGCCGTCTCGCTCAAGAATGGCGACAATGTCCTTGATGGACGCCGTCGCATGGATTTTCGTGAGGGACACGGATGGTACGTAAGATGGGTCAATGGGCGGAGGAAACGCAGACATTGTGGCGCTGAAGATATTGAATGCAAGAAGGTGAGGAGAGGGTTTCTGAGAATCTTGCAGTACGGGGTATTCTGCGTTGATGAGGATTCGATACCGCTGGCTGCACACAGCGGCGTACGGCTCCCGAGAAAACCCGACAAACTTTACATGATCGCGGCCGCTGTTGGCACGACCGGAACGACGGTTACCTCCCGACCCCGAGAGCGATTAAGACAACTATCCCTTCGACAGTCCCAAGACAGCACTTGACCCATAGTCCCCGCAGAGGTCTAGGAGATCAGCGGTACTTTAGTTGACTTCAAGAAGCTGGGTATCTGTAAGAAGCGTCATGTACAGCGATGTAAATCTTTGGAAGCCGTTACTGTTGGCACCACGTAAAAATAAGTGTGATCTTATGTACCTTTTCTTTCTCGCTTTTTTGTTGGCTTGGATCCCTGCTACTAGCGTACTACGCATGTGTTGCCTTGGGACTGTCGAAGGGATAGCATCGCCGTTGCGCGTCGGGCAGTTTCCGTGAATCTATGGCCGGAAGATCCGATTGGTGCTATTACCCCGGGCCCGGAGCTTGCATGCTACACAGCCCCCATAGCCGTGGCCTAAATTTAGTGTGACGATCTGTTGAGTTGGTTGCTCATCAAATTCAAGCGGCTCTGCGGAGACCTTAGGGTCCTAAGAAACCCCTTGTAACAGCTAAGGTGGTTTTTGCTGTACTGATCATTGTTCCCACCACTCATAGAGCTGACACTAGAGTGGCATTAGTGGTACCTTTACTGGCCGGATGTATCGGCCTCCAGCTATGAGTGGGATGTTACTATTGGTACCACGGATCAGGAGACTTAGATTATCATAGAATTTAGGTGTGAAATTATGTACTGTGACTTATTACCTATGATATTGGTTTAAAATAGAGAAGGTTGGGCTAGTACACGAAAGCTGCCTCAGCCGTAGGCCCGGAGCAAAGGATTTCTTTACAAATCAGGTGTGGATCGAGATGGCGAAAGATCTACCCACCCTACCCCCGTGCACCCAGTTTCAAGTATCGGGCCGTAGCGTGCGGAGTTGTCACACGGCTAAACTCGACAAAGAAGGTGAGGGTCTATGCTTCAATAACTTGCTCTGGATTGCACTGTAGCAAAACAGCTCCAGTAAGCCCTCTTGACTGCTGAGTAACATGTTCCTATGAAATCGAACATGTAGTGGGTCATGTGCTACCAAGGAAAGTAGAGAACAATCGTTTTATAGCATGGCTAAAGTTCTTACTACACTACTGAAACACTTTCTCATAGATGGCAGCAAGATTGCCCGCGGGGTCTTCGTTTTCAACCATCCCCAGCCAAGTGCCCGCTGGTTTCTTAAACCCAAGCAGCGTTTGCAGCTTAGGGCTCATCTTGAGAACCTTGCTCCTGGGATTACACAAGAACTGGTTCTCCTCTTGACGCAGAGTTCCTCGGCAAAAGACAAGATTCAGAATTCTACGAACCTCGCCAGGGACGGTATTGTATCCGGCACCATGAGCCAGGGTGCTGAGGAAGATGAAAGCGGAACCTCGCTCCATCTCTGTGCATGATGCCAGTTAGCCCCGAATCACAAACCATGTTGGAGAATATAGGCTTACCAAGGAAGGAAACCTCGTCGGGTCTGCCACGTCGGTCATGCTCCCACTTGTGCGAACCGAGAATGACCATGGTACCGCCGTTTTCTCGCGTGATCCTGCTTCCAGCAAGAAAGCAGCTGAAGCCATCTACTTCGTTGATTTTCATGTCGCCGTGGTGCCTGCTGGAGAAGATCATGTCGTCTCTGTGTAGTGCTTGACGAGGAGAACCATGGCTGACATTGAAACCCATGGCAATGCTCAATATCGGGTCGATAATCAGCTCTTCAGTATGCTGCTCAAAGACTGCAGGATACCTCTCCTCCAAAATCACTTTCAGGAGTTTCTCGATGGTCTCATTGGTGTCAAGGATGTTGGCAATGGTGTCCGACTTTCCAACGAGACCAGGAACGACGAGAGTCTTCTTTCCAATGAAGTTGTCATAGGAATCATTATCAGCAATAGCCTCGGTGTAGGGCTCAAGCTCCTCATAGATCTTATCCAAAGACTGCAGTGAGACAAAGTCGGTCAAGATGACACCACCGTCTCGTTCAAGGATCTCAAGAATCTCCTCCAGAGAAGATGTTGCCGGAATCTTAGTGACGGCCCTAGATGGTTGATAGGACGCATCAATAGGAGGCAATAGGCGAGGAGCAGATGATGTTGCGTCTTTCTCAGTTCGCTCCATCTTTGTTTGTGTTGGTGTCAAGTCGAAACAGAACAGCAACTGTAAGGATCAAAAAGAGGTATATGAGGAATGGAAAACCAGTCAAGAAGGCAAGCAATGGAAGAAAGCTAGTGTAGTCACAGCCAATGTGATTGGGATGTTATATATCGCCGACACACCCCGTAAAACAAGGCTATCGTAGTGTGATGTACTTTGCAGTCAAGGAGAGCCAGGGTACCCGGATAAATCTCAAAAGTAATGGCGCGTGTGACAGAGTGTGATGAATGGATTGGAGACGCGGCGGGACTTAGCACTGCCACAGCGGGGCATAGGACGACAAAAAGCTGAACTGCATTAGCAATTTGATGATGTCCTCAGACTATTGATAAGTACTACTATAGGCAGTGTACCTGCCTGAGTCGGTCATATAGCCTGGTCCGCGAGGCTGGTTCCAATGCTCTAGCTGGCCTTCTCGGCAGATGTTCCAACATTTTCGGCAAGTAGAAGTATTAGATGCAGGCCTACAGTTTATTTTCGTGTTGCATTAGTGCAATGGTCCAGTCTTTTGGCATTACGGCAGTGACGTAAGTCTCCACGGTTATTACGCTTGAAGCATCTATTTGTCAGTGTATGTAGTGTGCATGACTTGAAAACACCTCCTTTACCTCGGATCTCGCGGCAAAATGATCAGAATCTCCCATCTTCAGATACTAGCTTGTTCTCTTACTACTAGAATAGTATAGTCTGATTTGATCATGCCGGTAAACAGTAGTGCTATATACGCGTTTATGTTTAGGTTTAGTTTTACATCAATGTAACGGTCTAATCTTTTTGGCATTAGGACAGTAACACAAGTTTCTGCAATTGTTAAGCTTGAGGCATCTATTTGTCCCGGATCTATCGGCAGAGTTGTTTTATTTCTGTACTACAAGGATAACATGGCCTGATCTGATCATGTCGGTAAATAGTAGCGTTAAGCATGAGTTTAGATTTAGGCTTGGCTTCGCATTAGTGCAACAGGAGCTATCTTCGTCCAGTAGTGTTCCCTTTACTACGCCAAGTCTATACCTCGGTATGTACTCTGGAGGTGGAGAGGTACTCATGTATAGGAAAGAATGTGACGACTCACGCTGGACCTCGTAGTTTCAATATGCCTTGCTTATTACGTGATTTAGGGGAAACCACTAGGTAGATGTTGCTTGGAAAGATGTAGGCTAAAGGACTTTTCTTTCTACCCAACGCGCAGGGTAGCTTTATCATATGACCCTACTGCTCCTGGTCTCATTATAACCAAACTAGCTGGGCACCTTGACGTGTTCCTAGAGCCAGACTTTGCAATCAACAAGTATCTTGTTCATCCTTTTCTACCTGCAAGATGTCGGACTGGGCAAAAGTGAGTGATAGCTCGGACCAAGACTATCAAGCTCTGGTCCACGACTTCAACAGCACCGACGACATTTCATTACTTGGTACTCGCTTGGATCAATTATTTGAAACAATTGTGTCCGTGTATCCAGACAACATCGCCCTGATCCACAACGAAAACGAGGTGTCCTTCAAGGAGCTCAATGCGTCTGCAAATATTCTTGCTCGATGCCTCGCAAAGCGAGGCTTGGAACACGGTGATGTGGTCGGGCTTGCCGTGTCACGCTGCATCGACCTTGTGGTTGCCATGTTGGCTGTGCTCAAGCTAGGCGCCGCTTACGTTCCCATCGACTCGTCATTCCCCGCTGAACGTATCAATCAAATGGTTGAAGATGCTGGCCCTAAACTCATCCTCCTCAACGACAGCCCAACAAAGAGCCTTGCGCGCTGGAAAGCCATATGCTTAGGGATCGACGAGGCAAGAGATGGCTCAGTCATCGATGCGAGCAATATTGGAACTGAGACCCAACCTCAGGATTTGGCATATGTCATCTATACATCCGGCTCCACTGGGCGCCCCAAAGGTGTTGAAATTAGCCATGGAGCTGCCGCCAACTTCCTGGGCTCACTGCGGAAGTATGAGCCGGGTTGTAGCGAGCATGATCGACTGCTTGCAATTACGACCGTTTCTTTCGACATGTCAGCTTTGGAGCTGTTCTTGCCGCTCTTGTCCGGTTCGGCAATGATCATGGCAAATACAAGTGCCGTCAAGGATCCGCGGGAACTGATCAGCTTGATGGAGCGCCACCAAGTCACCATTTTGCAGGCAACACCTGCGACGTGGACAATGCTTCTGGAGTTTGGATGGAATGGAACGCCACGACTTTCCAAAATCATTTGTGGTGGTGAACCGCTCTCTCGCCAACTCGCAGACCGCCTGCTCGCCTCTGCGGATTCGGTGTGGAATGTGTATGGGCCTTCCGAGACGACCTATGGAAGCGTTGGAAGAGTCGGCGAGGGTGAAATTGTCGTCGGAAACCCCGTTGCCAACGGTCGAATCTACGTCCTCGACGACAAAATGTCTCCTGTGCCTATGGGTTGCGAGGGTGAGATATACATCGGAGGCGGGAGTGTATCGAATGGGTACCGCAACCAGCCCGAACTCACCCGCTCTCGGTTTCTCGAGAATCCTTTCCACGGCGGCCGGTTCTTTCGCACCGGTGACCTGGCTCGTTTTATAGGGCCTGGAAAACTCCAAGCCATTGGACGCATTGACGGCGTGGTCAAGATCCGTGGCTATCGCATCGAAGTTGGCGATATTGAAGCCGTTCTTGTTGATCATGCCAACGTGTCGCAGGCGGTTGTTGTTAGTCGCGATGATCGTCTCGTGGCATACTGCGTACTCCATGTGCCCCTTGACGACACAGCCTCACTGGGCAGTATTCTACGCCCATGGGTTACTGAGCGCCTTCCACTCTACATGCTGCCAGCATTCTTCGTCCAGATGAGTGCGTTGCCGCTATCACCCAACCAGAAGGTCAACCGTGCGGCCCTCCCCGACCCAATGGAGGCAATTCCACGCCAATCTTCGATCCAGCCCATCTCCGTGTTGGAGCAGCAAATACAGACAATTTGGTCCAGGATTCTTGGCCACGGCCACATTGGAATAGAGGACAACTTCTTCAACATCGGCGGCGACTCTTTGCGCATTGTTCGCATGCAAGCAGCGCTGGAGAAGCAGCTTCATAGACCTATACCGACACCCAAACTGTTTGAGCACTACACGATCAAGGCGTTGGCTGCGTATCTGGCTGGCGCAGGCGAGTATGACGGCAAACAGGCATCTCAGACGGCGAGCCACGGCTTCAACAGCAGTGATGAAGATATTGCTGTGATTTCAACGGCATGTCGATTACCCGGCGGGGTGGTCACGCCGGAGGACTTCTGGAAGCTGTTACAGAGAGGCGGCGACGGCATAATCGACGTGCCCAAGGACCGTTGGGATGCGGAGAAGACATACAAAGCAGGCTCTGGCACTCAAGATGCGTCGTATTGCAGACGAGGTGGCTTCCTCGACTCGATTTACTCCTACGATGCATCCTTCTTCGGTATATCGCCCCGTGAGGCCCGGGCGATGGATCCGGCGCAGTACCTGATGCTGGAGCTGTGTTGGGAAGCCTTCGAACGAGCTGGCTATACAAGAGATCAGCTGAGCGGCAGTGCAACGGGCGTTTTCCTCGGGGTGAGTACCAATGCAGCAACACGCAACACGCCTGCAGATCTCGAGGGATATTCCATCACAGGCAGCGCTGGCGCTACCATGTCTGGCCGTATCTCCTATACCCTTGATCTCCAGGGACCATCTCTGACTGTCGATACCGCCTGCTCGTCATCGCTGGTGGCAACACATCTGGCCTACAATGCTTTGCTCCAGGGCGAGTGCGATACGGCCGTGGTGGGCGGTATAAGCCTCCTACTCAACCCGGGTATACATGTTGAGTTTGGCAAGCTCGGCGGCCTTTCGGCAGATGGCCGCTGCAGGGTTTTCTCGGACGACGCAGATGGCACGGGATTTAGCGAAGGGGCTACTGCCGTGGTGCTGAAGCGCCTTTCGGATGCTCAGCGCGATGGCGATGACATCCACGCCGTGTTGCGTGGCACTGCGGTGATGCATGGAGGCCGCGGCGCTGGACTGACGGTTCCCAATGGGCCAAGCCAGGCAAGGCTGATCCGCACTGCCTTGGCCAGGGCTGCCTTGGTACCTGGCGATATCGACTACGTCGAGGCTCACGGCACTGCCACCAAGCTGGGCGATCCCATCGAAGGTAGCGCGCTGGTGGACGTCTTTGGGATGGGGCGTTCCAGCTCGAATCCTCTATGGTTAGGCTCCGCCAAGTCGAATATCGGGCATGCTCAAGCCGCTGCTGGCCTCGTCGGGTTGTTGAAGATAGTGTTGTCCATGCAAAACAACACTCTGCCGAAGACGTTGCACATCAGAGAGCCTACCAGAGCAGTCGATTGGAAGAGCGCCAACATGGAGCTGGTCCTGGCAAATCGTCCATGGTTGACACAAGGTAGCCGACTACGCCGGGCTGGTGTAAGCTCGTTCGGCATCGGTGGCACCATTGCCCATGTTGTTGTGGAAGAGTTCCCTAGGCCTTCCAGGGAAGAGATCGGCCTCACCACACCACTTACATCCCCAGCTGCCATCCCGTTCGTCCTGTCAGGCGACAGTGACTCTGCTCTTAGGGCGCAGGCTGCAAAGCTTTCGTTGCATATCATGAGCGGTGATGGAGAGGATAACTGTCTGAGCGATGTCGCCTACTCGCTCGCCACATCTCGTACACACTTTCAACACAGACTGGCAGTGACGGCAACAGACAAGGAACAGCTGCTGGAAATACTGGCCTCCGTGAGCTCAGGCTCTGGACAACTGTGTAACACGAACGAGGTCGGTACGGCACGCTTGGCGATGCTTTTCACTGGACAAGGCAGCCAGCATGTAGGAATGGGTAAGGATCTATACGATGCCTACCCCGTTTTTCGAGATGCATTGGATCAGATCGCTCTTGAGTTCACGGAGCTGGATGTGCCGCTTCTTGATCGCATGTGGGCTGAACCAGAGAGCACGCGTGCTTCCTTATTGCACCAGACCGAGTCTGCCCAGCCTGCCCTATTCGCTCTGGAGGTGTCCCTCTGGAGACTATGGGAGAGCTGGGGCGTGAAGCCCGATTTTCTGCTTGGACACAGCGTAGGCGAGCTGGCAGTAGCTCACGTTGCGGGGGTCTTGAACTTGCCAGATGCTTGCCGACTCGTTGTTATGCGCGGTCGCTTGATGCAAGCCATCTCTTGTCCTGGAATGATGGCATCAGTAGAGTCAAACAGCGCCGAGGTCGAAGCGGCAATCGAGAAACTGGGCCAGAGCGGAAAGGTTCAAGTCGCGGGCCATAACACACCTTCTCAGACTGTTGTCTCTGGCGACATCGAGGCTGTTGGGGTTGTGATGGCACACTTCGCACAAACAGGCCGCAAGACCAAGGTGCTTGATACTAGCCACGCTTTTCACTCGCATCACATGGACGGGATGCTGGAGGACTTTAGAGCTGTAGCTCAAACTGCCCGGTTCAGCCCGCCCAAGATGCGCATCGTTAGCAGCATGACCGGTCGACTGGCCGAGGCGGGTGAGCTTGAACGAGCCGAGTACTGGGTTCAGCAGGCCCGCAACGCAGTTCGATTCAGCGATGCCTTCCAACATCTTGTCAACCAGGGTGCAAACGTGTTCCTCGAACTTGGACCAAGTCCAGTGCTTTGCGGCTTGGGTGCGGCCTGTCTTGCCGAGACTTCGCAACTGAGCTCTACCTGCTGGCTGCCGTCTCTCAAGCCAAACAAGGATGGAACCTCGACTATTCAACACAGCCTCGGCGAATTACACGTCAGGCATGTGCCGGTCGACTGGGCCGCATACTTCAAGCCCTTTCGTTGCCGACGAGTGAGACTCCCCACGTATGCCTTTCAACACGACACTTTCCAGCCTGAAAACAAGGCTAGTTGGTTTGGTGGCATGTCCCAAATCACTGACGTGGACGAGGCCGTCCAGGGGGTGGAAGAGATGATGTTCGAACTGAACTGGCGTCGAGTGCCCGCGGACAAGGTCCAGCCTCGTGGCTCATGGGGTCTTCTCTGCCCATCAGGCGAGACAGCGTGGACGGAAAGGGCGCAAGAGGCCCTATCACGGACCGGAATTCAGGTGGTGCCTGTTGCGAAGCTTCAAGATGCCGAGCGGCTTGACGGCTTGCTCTCGCTGTGGGACTCTACCGCCGACGTAGTTCAGATGGCGCATGACTTGACTGCAAAGGCCTTGTTTCAGCTGCAGGAAGCAATCAGGACTGGGTTTGCCGTGCCAGTAGTGTGGATCACCCGTCACGCCGTAGGTGCCGGCGCTGGCGATGGGCCGGTCGGGATCGGGGCCGGCCCGCTGTGGGGGCTGATGCGGACCGCCCGGAGTGAGCATCCGGAGCTGCGTCTGCGCCTGATCGATGTCGATGAACAGACCGACCTGGCCACCCTCGCTCGGGCCTTGATGCTGGGCGATCAGACCGAGATTGCGGTCCGCAAGGACCATTTGCTTTCGCCGCATATGGAGCGCGGCAGCTCAGTTGTACCGCCACCGGCTGAGCAGCCGCTGCTTCGAGGCGACGGGGCCGTGTTGGTGACCGGAGGGCTTGGTGATCTCGGAGGCCGTGTAGCCCGTAGATTGGTGAGCTGCCATGGAGTTCACGACTTGGTTCTACTGTCTCGACGCGGCATGGAATCCCCTGGTGCTGACGCCCTCGTGGTCGAGCTTGCAAAGCTGGGTGCCAAGGTTACCGTGGTTGCTGGCGATGTAGCAAACCCTGATGACCTCGGTTCACTTATGCAAATCTTCACAGCCGACCGTCCCTTGCGTGGCGTACTCCATGCTGCCGGGGTGGTCGACTCGGGCACTCTACTGTCCCTGACGCCGCGGAAGTGTGCCACGACGTTTGCGCCCAAGGTAGACGGCCTGTGGAACCTGCACCGACTTACCAAGGATATGGACTTGGACTTGTTTGCCATGCTCTCTTCCATCTCGGGCATTCTGGGTCTGCCGGGACTGGGAAACTACGCCGCTGCCAACTCCTTCATCGACGCGTTGGCACACTTGCGACGCGCCCAGGGATTGCCAGCCACCTCAGTTGCATATGGCACATGGGACGGAGACGGCATGGCAACCACTCTCGTCTCGACAACCCGCACCCATCTCTCGCAGCTCGGACTGGGTGTCCTTGCGCCAGAGAAAGGCCTACAACTCCTGGAGCAAGCCGTTGGCCAGGGCCGCGCTCTCACTGTTGCTGCAGTCCTTGATTTGGAGCGGCTCGGGGCCTACTACGAAGAACAAGGCCGTGTACCTCTTTTCTTACGCTCAATGTTGGGCCTGAACACGGTCGAGAAGCCGCCGGTGGACCAAGTCGTCGACTTGCGCGACATGCTGGTTGACGCTGCCCCTGGACAACACAGCAGCATCGTGTTGCGCATGGTCCGCGAAGTCATTGCCAAGGCTTTGGGGTTCGCCCGGGTGGAGGATGTGCACGCCCGCCAGACCATGCAGAAACTCGGCGTTGACTCGTTGACGGCGGTTTTGATACGCAACCATCTGGCAACGCTGACGGGCATGGCGCTGCCACCCAACATTGCCCTCCTCCACCCAAGCCTGGAGTCGCTGAGCGAGTTTCTCTTAGTTCGGTTGCTAGACGATGTCGGGAGCCGCTCGTCCAGTACTTCAGAGTCCAACGATGCAACGCCAAGTGACACGGCCTCGACTGCTTCCTACATTGACATGGAAGCTATCCGAAGGGGTGTTCTCGATCCCAGCATTCAGTTTGGTAACATGACCAAATACCCTACTGCCTGTTCTGGTACCCCCAGAAACGTCTTCGTGACTGGCCCAACAGGCTTCGTTGGTGCCTTCATGGTGCATGAGTTTCTTCAGAGGGGTATGTCTGTTCACTGCCTCGTGCGTGCTGGCAGTTCCGCTCAGGCACAAGACCGCATGATCGAGACGATGAAGCAGTACAGCCTCTGGGAGCCCGAGTACGAGTCACTGCTTCACTCGTTGGTCGGCAATCTCTCAGAGCCTCTGCTCGGCCTCGATGAGGTTGCGTTTGACGACTTGGCCAACCAAATTGATGTCATTCTCCATTCAGGAGCTCTTGTTGATTGGTTGCGCCCATTAGAAGACTACATCGGTCCTAATATCCTCGGCACTCACGAGATCCTACGCCTCGCTTCCCGTGGCAAGGGCAAGGCGGTCCATTTCATATCCACCATCTCTACGCTACCAATCCACGCAGGCTATGGCCTCACCGAGCACGATGGAGAGTATGGCTATGGAACCTCGAAATACCTAGCTGAGAGAATGGTTGCCGCTGCTCGTTTCCGTGGCGCCAAGACATGCTCCTACCGCTTGCCGTTTGTCGCTGCTTCGGCCACTAATGGCCACTTCCGACTTGATCAAGGGGATTTCTTGAACAATATTATTACTGGGAGCCTAGATTTAGGGGCTTTCCCTTTTATAGACGCTAACCTATCTGCTGTACTGCCTGTTGATTATTTATGTGGTACTATTGCTGCTATAATGATTGAGGATCAGAAGCAGGTCGGTGAGGACTACGACTTTGTCAACGCAAAGGCACCTACTTTCAACCACTTTTTCAATCTGATGAGCCTTGCTAGCGGTGGAAAAGAGGCCATCGTCTTCGGTGAATGGCGCCGTCGGGCATTTGAGTACGCAGCAGCCCATCCAAAGAGTTCACTGGCCCGCATCACCGCTATCATCGATGGCTACACGGATGAAACTGCGAGTCAATTGTTTAAAGGAAATCCTGTCGGCAAGCACGTCTTGGGGCTGGATTCATACCCTGCTCCGCTGATTGATAAGGAGTACGTTCTCAAGTATTTAGGTTGCATCTATACCGCCAAGGCTAGACCTTGTACGTGAGAAGCTGGTCCAACTCTTCCCATTGACTTAGGGGCAATGCAACAGCACCCCAAGATGGAATGACGGCAGGTTGGAGGCCCCGAAGAATCCGGCACCTTTATGCTATTCTTTTCTTTCTTTTCAGGACCCGACAAGATCAATGCTCGAGATATAAGTCCCTTTGAAGATGGCTTCTAGGTTCCTCTTGGGAACTGGCCTTTTGGAGTGAAGCACCGGAAAAGCAAAACACCACAATCCCAGTTGACAATTCGACATGACAACAGAGAAACAAGGTCGAAAAACAACAGGATGGCGATGGAATCGTAGGAATAAATGAGACATAGCTCTTGTCTTTGAAAAGTTGCAATTCCGATACTCACTGGCCATCTACGCATCTCATGCCTTCGCTACCCACTGTGAGGCCGCACAATACAGCTGGTAACTCAGCTGAGCCGTCCGAGTCCCAAGTGCCACCTGGCGACCCATCCAAGAGATCTAGATCAGCGCAGGACGATATTGAATATCCAAGTTCAAGCGAGGCAAAAACACCGTCCTCGGTCGAAGACGTGCCGCTGGGCCCAGTACCGCACCCGACTAAGCGAAGGAAGGTATCTTGTGGTGCCGCTTGGGATGAGGGCAGATGGGGCGATGGAGCCATGTTTGATGGGTGCATCACAGGAGACAATAGTGTTGAGTTTCTGGCAGATGTGAATTGGGAGCTGAAGAGGGCAGCGTTGGTGAAGAAGAAAGCGTAACCGCATTCAGCATGGATACATTCCAGCCAGCCTCTTCGTGCTGTAGGTTACGCACAGTACTGGTAGCTATACAACATCCCAATTTGCACTGTCTAGGTATTACGTGAAGCGAGCGCGTCCGAGTTGCGTGAGAGGACAAACCTTGTCACCTTCACTCGTGTCAACAACGCGCTGTGGAGAATCACAGCACCGCCGCGATGGGGATCCCCTGCAACACATGTGGGCGTGACTTTGCAAACAATTATTCCCTCTACCTACACCTCGAGTCAGATGCTCACACGTCCCTCGTCTGGAAGTGCGACCGCTTCTGCGGCCGTGGCTTCGACACGCCAGAAGGGCTGGTCTATTACCAGCACGTGGCTCCTCTCCACCATGCCCTGGATCTTTACGTGTGATGGGATCCGTGTTTCGACGACGAAGTCTTGTGCTGTGAATTAACCGTTCCGTGCAGACTGCTACATTGAATGACCCAATCGCAATATCACAAGTCCTTGATCCCACCACAAGCCAGGAGGAGCCTGTGGGCTCTGAAGCAAGCAACCGCTTGTCCAACAGATTCTCCCCTCGTATATCGGCGACCTTGGCAAACCCCTGGCAAACCTCTCAGTCAGTTGGATCACCCTTTGACAACGAACCAATCCCCGCGACGATATCCACGTCCAAGTTGGAGAAAAACAAGGAATTTGGGAACCGAAAGACTCTCACTCCGGTTTCTCCCGCCGAGCGCATAGCCAGGTCCCTCGCAAAACTGCCCGTCCTTGGGCCACCCTCGCTTCAAGAAGAAACGGAGGCCATGTCGGCAAAGATGGCCGTCCTGGAATGGGAATTCCAAGCGGCAAAGGATGCCCTCAAGTGCAAAGAGACACAACGCCAATATGTAATGTGCTTTGAACGCGATTGCGATTCCGTGACCAAGTGCGGACACCAATTCTGCCGAGTCTGCATTGATTCCTGGCAGTCTCAGCATCGTAGCCCGTGGCAAACCCCATGCCCTATATGCAGAAAGGCTATGGGAAAGGCTATTAGAGTGTACGATGAGCCAGCCATATGTGTAGGCGTTTGAAGACTGTGTATTTATTGTTGTAGTATGGATGATTGCTCAGCTTTGTCATCATCTAGCCCACAATCTCATCATCAAACTGCACGCTCCCATCTGACTCTTCTTCCACTTTCTTGTTGGCATCTATTTTTCTTTCATCCCATTCCTCTCCACGTTCCCAGAATGAGTGCCGAGGGTGCAAACTGGGCTTGGACTTTGCGCATTTGAAGCATAGTTTAAAGTCCGAACAGTCCACACACACGGACACTCTTCCAATAACCTGAAGCATGCAGCAACTGCAATACAGGTCAGGGTCCTCTTTGCCCTTTCTCTTTATTGTCAGGGGGTGTCTGCCGGACTTGACCATGATGAAATCACCAATGCTATTGAAGATGACGCGTTAGCAATAGAAGACAAGAAGCGGAAGATTCCTCACGCATCGGCCTGGCAGTAATAGGCAATATAGGAGGCGGGACAAGTTGAAAAGACGCCCGGTCCCTCGATCTTAGGGTCAGCACCCCTGTCTAAAAGAAGGGAGACGATGTCAGTTGCCGCGAGATTGAAATCACGCAGCCTGCGCCAGGATGGCGATTTGCGTGACGCCCAGAACAGTGGCGTTCATCCGTTGATATCCTGGACATTGACATCAATGCCCACTCGCTTCGACCGTGCCAGAACCTCGTCGACAAGGTCAGACTGACGGCTTGCCGCGGCGTAGTGTAGAGGAACACGGCCAACAGCGTCTCTGGCGGCAAAGTCAGAGTCGGGGACCTTCAACAGATCCAGAACCTCGAGACTGTTGTAGCATGCCATGTGGACTGGCTTCCGACCGCAGGAGTCTTTGATGTCGATGGAGACATGGCGCTCAAGGAGAAGCCGGACGACATCCGCTGGACTGGTCAAACAGGCCGCGATGATGGGGTATCCGTAATCGCCGCCTGGCCTGCTGGCATGTGCCCCCTCCTCCAGACGCAATTCAACCAGGCTCTTCTTCTCGCCACGTTCGTCCGCGTCTGCAGGCCCGAGTATTGCTGAGATCAACGGGGTACCCCAGATACCGTCGCAGACAAGGTTTATGTCCAACTTGTGCTCAAGCAGCAGCCGGACCATTTCCAGGATACCTCCCATGCATGCAACATGCATTATGCTGCCCATCTGACGGCGGGGAGTAGCGTGAAGCATCAATCGCGCTTTCCACTTGGTCAGCATGTACTTGAAGACGTCGAGGTTTCCGCGCAAGGCCGCAAGATAATATTGGCCTATATTGAGCCGCTAAGTACAAGTTTTGAGTAGCGTAGGGGTTGATAGTGTGGATTGTCTGTGTTCTTCAGGAGCAACGGCTTGAGGCGAGAGATTAGCTGCTGCTTGACTAACGGTGCGGAGGTATAGTAGTTTGAAGATGTATTAAATGAATGATGTTTCTGAGGAGCATGGCGAAACTGCAATTCGTGTCTTGTAGACACGTACTCATATCTGGCCTTGTGCGTCGAGGCCTGTCATGGCTGGTTTACTCCGTGTTCCGTGTCCCGCTGTTCCGGCCTCCCGGGTAACCCGAACGATCCCGGCTTATGACCCGGAATATTACCCTGGGTACGATATCCCATCAGAAAGTCATAATGAGAAGGCAGAAGAGCTACAGCATAACCCTACTAAACCTAGCAACTGCTTAAATAGTGTGTATCTACCTTAACTGCGAATATAAAACAAGATTAGTTGTAGCCCCTTCAATAGTAAGATAGAGAGCACAGTTGCCATTGCAGGATTTCCCTCTAGCAGCCTCAACAAAATGTGACGAGAGAGATCCGAAATCCATTCCTGCCATCAAAGTCGTTTCTGTCAGCAAAGGTACTCTGAAACCTCCAGCAGACGGAGGCTCGCCCACCGTAGAGGCCCAGCTTCACCTGGATTACTCAATGGCCTTTACTGGTCCGCTCCCCGTCACCTTATATTCAATGGGTGGTCTTGCGCCGAAGGTCGGTCAAGGCCCTGGTGGGCCTTTCTCACCGAACGACGATGAACCATATGCCAATTTTGTCGAGTATGTGCTTGGCTTGAGAAATCCACCGAAAGCCATTCCCATGTCTTACAACGATGACAAGAAGAATATTCCGGTTGCCTACGCTAAATGTGTCTGTAATCTGTTTGCGAAAGCTGCTGCCTGAGGAATTTCTATCGTTGGGACATCAGGAGATGGAGGAGCTTCCGGTGCAGGTGGCAATACCACTTGCTTCGGTATGTCTAGCAAGAAACGACTTTCCGTACCGACCTTTCCACCGAGCCGTCCGCAGATGACATCCATGGGTGCCACGGCAGACTATAGCAGTGTGACTTATTTTAGCTCCGGGGGCATGTCAAATGTCTTCAAACGTGCTTCTTGGCAATATAAGACTGTGTCTGGCTATATTACCGCCTTAAAGGGCAAGCAAAAGAGCCTTTACAACATGGCTGGTCTTGCACAGCCAGACGCAAGTCTTCTGAGCCGTGACTATCTTATACTCATTAGGAGCAATGCCGCCACTTGCGACGGCACGAGCAAATCTGCGCCAGCATTTGCAGCCAGGGTTACCCTTATTAACGACATGCGCCTGAGAGAGAGAAAACCTGTCTTGGGATTTTTGAATACTTTCTTGTACTCTACAAAGACCAGTTCAGCCTTTTGAGATGTCAAAGACAGTAGCAATACTATAGGATGCGCAGATGGTAATTTTTTTGAAACAGGTTGGGAAGCACTCGCTGGCTGGGACGCGGCTACTGGATTGGGGGGGCCTGATTTCGCGAAACCGGCCGCCATTCTTAAAACGTAGCCTACAACACTACCACCAGGGGCGTGAAACTTGTAGATAATATGATCACGGTAGCTCACGTTTGAAAACAAGGGTAAATCAAGTTGCGGCATCAGGAACGACCATTTACTGTGGCTTGAGTCATGAAAGTTGGGATCTTAACTACTTGCCCTACCCTAAAACTTCAAAATGGCGTAACGTATCGATTTGATTGCACGAAGAACTCTTGTGAGTGATGTCTGGGATCCTTCACAGTTGAGGCCTTGGCAGAAAGGTCCGGTAGAACAGGTACCAGATAGTCTTTGGAGTATGGTTGTCAACTTAAGAATCGTCCTCATTTCCCATCTCAAGTTCGTCAAGCTTCTGAAACAGCTTTTCCAAGTCCATAAGCAGCGTCTTGGGAGACTGGCCCGCATTGCTCACATTCTCTTGATATCCCTTGAGCTCCATGTCCAACTCTGCGACGTCTTTGCCCTGGGTCTGGAGGAAAATAATAGACGCTTGAGCCTCTTGGATTTGCAACAGAGCAGCTTCAGAGAGGGAAGAATCTGAAGCCAAGGAGGTGCCGTTGACGGGTTCGATCTTCCCGGTAACAGGTAGATAGTGAACACTGCTAAGGCTGATCCGCCGATCGATGAAGCCAAATGCAAATTTGGAGTCAATGCCACTGTAAACCTTTGCCTCATTCATAGATATACCATCACTGGCGTACATAGTGAAGTAGGTCTTGGAATAGGCCTCTCTGAAGTGCGATGCCGCCTTGGTGATGTAATCGCACCCTTCTTCGAGGCTCTCCGGTCCACTGAAGTGTTGGGCGAACGCGGATCTCAAGTCTTCGAAGCCTTCAGTTTCTCTTGAGAGACGTTTGGCTTTTTCAACTTCTGTGTCTCCTGCCTGTGACCTTCCAGAGTCGACTCTTTGTACCACCCAAATAGCAGTAATCCAGGCTCGAGACGTAACGTTACGGAGGAGAAATTGGTTTTCCCAACTTGCAAAATCCGGGGCACTTTTCAGTGCCGTCCATAGCCCGTCTCCTCCCTCTTTCGTTTCAGTCGTGTCTGTGTTGTTCTGCTTTGTGCTCTGACTTTTGTCTAGGCGCAACTCAGACATGGAAGATGATGACGTCCACTTCAACACGACCGAGAACGAGTCTGCACCTGCTCTCAGATCTTCGAGGTACGGAGGTTGATAAGGGATATTGACCATTAGGTTGAGTGTCGATTGCAATTCGGCGCGGACCTCCTGTTGAACTGCACGGTTTGTGGCAAACACTCCCCAAGAATAGCCTCCAGGGGCCGGTTCGCTTCGCACTATTGGCCACCCAGATAGTACAGCCGGGGCGGGACTGACGCATCCGCTCGTTGGACTGATGATCATTCCAGGCTGAGGTGTCTGCAAATTCCTCTCAGTCACATCCAACTTGGGTTCAGTTGTTCCATCTTGCTCCCCAGATGTGGAAGAGACGTCAGTTACATTTGAAACAGCAACCGCCTTTCCGTTGACAGGAGCCGTTGCGTCACTAGACTGGTCATTACCAGGAGTCTGATCAGTGGTTGGACTGGAATCAGTCGTTACCCCGTTCTGCTCCAGGCCGCTTGGAGGCAAAGCAATCATCGAACGATCAAGGACACCAGTGCTCAAGATCTCGGAAAATAAAATCGGCACATCGCTGAATCCTTCGAGTCTACCGATGAACATGTCAATCCGAATAGGCATCTCATACTATAGAAAGTTAATCTCATGTTCGCCATAGGGACCCTAACACTTACTTTAATCGACCTCCAAGTGCTGTGGTCATTGAGCGATTCTCGCCATTTGGGCGGACTTTGCCCAATTAGCGCAAGTTGATCAAATAGGTAAGTTAATCCAATACTCACTCAACACTTAGAGTTGGGTTGCCACCAATGCCAGACCAAATCATGTTCTCGGTAAACTTTTTCTCGGTATTCCCGCCGGCTGTAGTGCTACCGGTCTCGTGAGAATACCCAGCAGTGACTTCCACTACCTGTGGAATTCCAAGGCTAGCATTCACAGATTTCTTCAAACTTTTGGTCTGGGCCGATTCATTCTCCTTTTCACTGGAGTTCAGAGTCTGAGTATGGAAGAGTTGACCGCCGAGAGTGACATTCTGGTAAACAAGAGTACCTAAAAGAGTTAGACCACAGTTTTGCAGCAAGACCTAGGAAGTACTTACCAAATTTGTCGAAGAATGTCAATAGATCTGAGAATTTACGGCCCTTTCGCAACTTCTTGATGTCTCCTTCAGCATCTGGACTCAATAGCACAGTAGTCTCGTTGATGTTGATTTGGGCAGTCGGGATGATGTGTAAGGCAGTAAGATAGCTACCAGTCTCTGTATCGCTGGATTTCTCTTGATGGCTTGTTTCACGTTCGAAGCCGAACTTGGCTCCTACCGTCGCTTTGCCGATCGGAAACGATAGGCCGGCATCGAACGACGATTTTGACATGCTGCTTTGTAAAGACCAGTTTTGAATACTATTCTGGACCTTGGTCACTTCCGTGGTACTGACTGTATTGGGGTTGCTCCAGAACAGTCCCGGATGGGCAGAATGCGGGCCTTCGCCATCTTTCTCAGTACTCTCAATACCCGAGCCAGGATTGATGGTGAACGCTAAATCAGATCAATACTTCGTTACCTATACGATCAAGTGAGGACAGGGGATTTACCTGGTCTCGCGCAACGGCTAATCGGAACGACAGGGTCCAGTGTAGAATACGCTGTTACAGTAGGACCCGCCACCACCGGCGCGCTGGGCTTAGTCGAAGCATCTGTCGCTGGAGCATCTGTTGCTGGAGCATCTGTCGCTGGAGGGTTTGCGACGGCAAGGGTTTGTTGCGTGTTTGGGGTCTGAGGATCCTTTGTCTTGGGATCTGGAGGTGATGCGACATCTGCAACCGATGGACCCTTGAAATCTTTCACCTGAAAAGCATAGAGTAGTTCATTGCCCTCAATCACGTACGACCATTCCGTCTCCGAGAGGCTATAAAGAGAGCTAAGTCTGTCAGCGGTGTTTTCATCGTGCAGGAGTTCACTCTACAAACTCTTCTTCTTTAGGCTTGTCTACTTTGATCGACTGGTCCGTTTTTAGGATCGGGGTGTACTCTGGCAGTGATGAATTAGGTTTGGCTAGAGGTTTGGGCTTGGATTCACCGAGCTGGTTTTCGTTAATCACTTGCACTAGGTCATTTGGTTAGAAATACTGTCCTATCTTGTCTCTTTCTGGAACATCTTTCAGCGTTTTCTTCAAGTCGTGTTGGACACCCCGAGTCCAAGAGACCGTCAGTGACTGGTGTCCTCCCACATCGGAAACAGCGTCCCCCTCGCGTCTTGCATAATCTCTCAAAGTCATTTTGTCGTCGACTTGGGCCATGTTGACAGATTTGAGACAGAAGCAACCGCTGTAAAGACTGTGTTCCCACTTAGAAACGATATTCACGTCAAGTTCATACAGAGAGTCTCACCGGGATAGCTTGGACAACGGCAAGCTTCGCAGAGTGTACCCATCTTTATCCGCTTTCTCCTGAAGAGTGCTGAATGTGATCAGTTGTGTGGCAACTACTGTTGGAGCAGATTTGTCCTTTGATCGCTCGAGTTCGGTCAGATACACATCAAACTCTGTATCGAACAAAAAGTCTTTGGCCACAGATGTCAGAAATTACACACTGCGGAGCGTTTGGCGTAACTTACCCTTGCCCTTTAAGTCGCTCTGGGCATGGTCATGTTTATTTCCAGACGCGTGGCTAGCCATTGTGAAGAATATTGCAAGGAAAATGCGGGATGTTCAGCTGTTCAAACTGTTCAGATAGCAGAGGTTACGAGAATGTGATCAGTGAAGGTAAAGTCCTGCCATGTCTTATTTGCTGATACGCCAACGTATATGTACTTGACCTACTTTGCACTCGATTGTCGATTGACAGGATAATTAATGCAAGCTGCATTCGTGCATCGCGATGGAGCTACAATAAGAAGGGCCTAGACCATGCGAGGAATGTGATATTGATTTTCAGCCTTACCCACAGGGACTACATGCCAGCTACGAGACTGGGACAGTCCCACAATACGGGACGTGATGAAATTACTTAGGCGCTTGCAAAAGACAACAATTCCGGGCTCCATACCTGGTCGCTAGGTTGTGGGCACTGACAGGGGGGGGGTTCGGAGATCACAAGGATGCAAACGCTCCAGGAACCTCGTCAAGATCAGCCCTAAATTGAGGCTATCGAAATCTAATATCTTACGATGACCACGGATCTCGCAGTAGCTGTAACAATAGCATCAGAAAACATGCTATCCGTCCGAAATCCAGTCCCAAGATGTGGCTGTGAATGTCGCTTGCATTCCGCAAGCAATCATCGCTCGCTGTCCTCCCTGGACCTGCAGACTCTCGGATATTCAGCTTGTGAGTGAGTGGACCAGGCATACAACGGCCAGGATGGTCATGGTTCGGATTCTCTCTTTTCGCAGCATGACGATCGACGCCCTGTTTCGCCGTGATTTTCAGCTCCGAAGAATAGGCTTGCCGATCAGTTTGTAAGGAATGTGACTCTAGCCACGAGCACCAGGATATCGTCCGGAAGGAACACTTAGCCGCCGGAGCTAGTGATATTTTTTCGTGGCTGCAGGCGGTAGTCTCGTGCTATCAATTGATATTGATTCCCGGTATTGTCTTCAATCTATACCTAATATTCCCGTCTCAAGAGGGAATGAACATAAAGCCACACCACCTTTAGCTTCAGGTCGCGAACTACTAGGATATTTTAGGCTTACTGACAACAGACGCCGCTGCATTTCCTCCCATTGATACCAACGCCCAGGCCGAAGAGCTATCGATGTCTCAAACTAAGATATGCAGCGAACTATTAACCTTAACCTTTCTTGGCAGTTTTTCATCAAGACTTGTCAGCCCCGAATGACTACAGTCGCACTTATGCAGTGCGGGGTAGGATAGTGGGAAACCTATCGAATAAAGCGGGAAACGACAAAAATGTGGCAAGCTGAAAAGCCAAAAACAAGCTGAAGCTACATCAATTTCTACGCGCTGGGCGTTCTAGACCATGCCGATCTGCCCCGCGTCACCATTTACAGCCTCCTTAACTATCTATTGGATAGATGATGTCCTTACCCCTGGCCGCACGAGCAACGAATAGTGCGAGGTCCCTTCTTTCTCTCTTGGGCTGAACAAGTAAAGCTGCGTCACTGAAACCAGGATGGCGGATAATGATCGCGCAGTACCTGTCGTGGGACTGAAATCAAAATTGCCACGTAATGTTGTGTTTCAAACGGCTACCTAAGTCAAGTCCATTTTATGGAAACTTATAAACGCGTGTATTATTTGCATTAGCCCTTCGAAGATAAATACCTAAGCAACAAATTATAAACAATCTATAACGAACTATACATGAACAAGTGAAAAGTGTTGAGGAAACTGAACGGCCAGTAAGAAGTACTTGTTTCCATTGTTGAGAAGTGCAACTAGTTGTGAAGATGGACCAGATCCAAGACAAATATCCATTAACAAGACCACCATAGCAAGCCATTCAGTACTCAAATTACATGCTCAACATTCGTCGATTTGCCAACCTATAGCCGCTTGACAGACAAGCCGGAGTGTCAAAGTGAAACAAAGGTCAGCCAGTTGCAAAACTTCTCGAGAACTTTGTCGATACAGATCCATTGCATTAGACTGATGACCTGAGATACCGTTAAGTCAAGAGGCTGAATATTGGGGCCGTCTTTCCAGTAGATTCTGTCGCCGTTATTGAAACCAGGGAGTGTCGAATTGTAGCTCGATGGCATTGTAATCAAATACTGGTAACGGCCGTTCACAGAGGCGTTCGATTTGAGAGTGTCGATGATAGGCCAGGTTGGGGAGGTTGCCCCTTGTCTGTAGACGTAGCCGCCTGGCGCTCTGCTATCAAACCCGGTTCTCTGAGTGTTGGGCTGCGAAGGAACGGTAGTTGTAGACATGGTAGTAGTCGTCTTGATGAACAAAGTGATTCTTGGTGAAGATTTGGTAAAGAGCTGTTTCCACTGCAGAGACTGGGTAAGCTGAAGGCACTGTGAATTTATGTTGCTTTTGTACTGGATTAATAAAGTACTTTATAGATTTAGACACAGGGAATACTGATGAGCTACTATTCTGGATTTCGTACCCCCAATCGCCACTTGTCAACAATCATTTAGCTCAAGAAGAGTGGCGCTCGCCAAGACATCGGTGTGATTGTGCTAGTATGTGTGTCTGAATACAATAATCAGCCCACGCAAACTTCATCAGAAAGTAATGTACGCAGGGGATCACAAATAGCCACATCCATCGCACTAATGAACATGGTCCTAGGCTCGAAAAGCCCAGTTGGGTTATGGGTTAAGGCGAGTTGCAACGGAATTGTCTCAGAAGGTTAATGCGGCCGAAAAGCCATCTTCTAGCTGCTTGAATTCACTATAATTGTATAATTTGATTCTTCAGGGTTTTTCTTCTCTGAATTCACTGAAGGATTCCTCAACAAGGCGTCGTTTGTCACCTAATGATGAACCTCCAGCTACAGTAACCATTGTTCTCGCCAAGCAACGGGTCCCCCATCGTCATGATGTTGCGCAGCTCAAAGTCATAATATGTATTGCAAGGCCCCCCTGAGGATACCAGAAGCGGGGAAAGGTACCCTGATAGGCGAGACTGGCCCAATTCCAGTCGCGTCGGCAATGATAACAATCTCCGCGGCGAGCCCGTGGCTGGCTGATTTCAAGTGCAACCCCCCATTAACAAGTATAGTTTTGCAAGCCAAATGCTAAAATCAGCGCTAACTGATGTAGAAGGAGACCCAAGATCATCAACAGTGCCTAGAACCTGATTCCGGATCCGTTGAGCCATGATGAGTCGGACAATCCCGTTTTCATCGTCGTATGTTATCATTTCCACTTCTTACCATTGAGTCACATACGCTAAACGCCAATTCCATGCTGCCTCAGCGCTATGATTGATGTCTGTTGATATTGGTCCATTGAGACTGAAAACAGCTGGTGTCTCAGATTTGAGCCCGTCACAGAGCAGCGATATTTCGGAAACGAGTCGTCAGAATTTGATAGCGGAGTAAAACACCCCACACTATATATATAGGAACTTGTTCACATTGAGCTTCATGCGCCAGCCGTGTCATTTGCCCAGCAGACTAATGCCAGGTGACAATTTTAGGCCCATACCCACTCTCTATCAACATATCAGTGTGAAAAGTTTGCTAGAAAATGATATGTGCGGCCCGGGCCACTAACCAATAATACATCTACCTGCATACAGTGTAGGGCGTTCTAACTAGCTGATTTAATTCTAATAAAGAGTTTTCAAAACCTCGCGGACTGCACGCACGGCGGCAAGCAGACTCCTTCTGTGGCTGGTATACGTGAGCTCAGGGCTTGGATGTCTAGACCACTTCTTTGAGACAAGGAAACGGCGCAGCTGGATGATCCCTTCGAAGTAGAAATGGAACGGTCCCTTGCTAAGCTATCTACAACTTCAAGAGCCAGGCCGTTCTCGAATAAAGATCCATGCCTCGTAAATTACACGTTCAGCTAGGCTTTACACTAGACCGAGCGCTTGTTTGTGACGAGACCTATGTATAAGATCATTGTTTCACAGGTGAACCTAGATCTTGAGTTTTCAGCTAGCCATAAACTGGTGCAGCACAGCCTAAACCACTTTGTTTCTTCATCAGAAGACGTTGTCGCACTTGGCGCTACGAGCAGCGATGCAAGGACCAGCTGAATTACACCTGTCATCCTCCGACGACCAAACTTCAATCGCTCACCCTCACAAACGGAACAGTCTAGCAGATCAAGGAGGTCACCATATCCAAGTCAACGCCAAGCTCGTAGATGATCATAGCCATATAATAGCCAGCACCTGTCAAGTGTAATAAAATGAGATGGGCCAGCTTCGATAATGGATTAGTAGCATAAGAACCGGGCGTGTAGCTGTTCAACCCAATTATGCATTGAGTAAAAAGATGGTACGAAGTGTAAGGGCTCGCATTCGTGCCTGTGAAATCTCCATTTACTAATAGTGCCAGCATGTGATTTAAAGCTAGATTACAGATTGATGATGCCGAGGTCGACCAAAATGGACACTTTTAGTCTTGTTGGCTTCTAGTGATTCGTCAGACAAAAGGACCCTGGTTCTGCCCGTCATGTACGCGTGGCCTCCTTCTGCTTGGGTCAATACCAGTTCAAGGCCCCCCCTGTCGTAGAAAGAATATGGATCCCTCTAAGCCCTAGAAAGACGACTCCCACTTACCGAAAAGCTTGGCAATCGATACGTAGCTCCCACTTACCGAAGCGATCGACCCTGACATACTACGTACTTCGTACAGCCCATAGAGATTCCAAACGTTAATTCAGTACTTGCCTCGGTATTGCACTCTTAGATAGTTAATCCCTGAAACATAGCTTAAGATATTAAGTGAAGGGGTAAGGAATGAAGTATCTGTATCAGAAGGTGCTAATCATATTCCCTTCATCAATGCATAAACCTCCTGTCTTTCATCCTCATGACCTACGAGATACTGTACCCGGACTGACTGACGTTTGAAATTCTCATGGGCCGTAATAAAACACCTGCTAAGTATGTGAGTTACATCGTTGCGCCAGCGTAGCATTGGGATCAAGCAAGAAATCCACCAGTGTCGCCAACAGGGCCTCGATCGCGGATGTGGCTCAAATCGGAAACGGACCTTGCATCCCCTTCATTAGTCTGTCTCTTGCTTCAGGGGTCAATGCCTGTACACTCACTACATTAAGGTAGGACAAAAGACGATTAAAGTTATGGATGGCGGAGAATTCACATCCCATAGCAGGCTTATATTAGCATTCACCCCTCATGCCGATCGATGGCGATCTTTAATGGGATCTCTTTGATTTGCTCCTTGGTTGCATTATTCCTTTGAGAAGTTGCAAAGAGCCCCTAACGACGTTGTAACGCTAACGGTGCATCTTAAAATCTGCTACACTCGCCAAGAGTCCGGGACTTATCCTGCAGATGCCGAATAGCCAATTAGGGCGGTCACATTACTGTCCTTTGTCGGTCCGTTGCACCACGACAATGTCAGTTTCCTCATCCGTACGCCGATCTTCTCTAGTCTGGTATCAGGCATGCAATATCTCATCCGTTATTCCGTTGTGCATTGTATCTTGGCATCAAAGGGACCGTTGACGCGATGATGCATTTGCTAAACAGGAAACTCGGAAGACTGGAGGGAAAATTATTAGTGGCATCTTGAAATGCTGTCGGTTCCAGCTTGATTGCGAACAATGCCAAGTGTTATGGAATAGGAAGGTGATGACAGCTGCAAGTGGCAATATACCAGCTTGAACAGATATAAAATCTTGCCACAATCGCTTTAGAAAGAAGTTTCACTCCAACATTGACATCAACACCACAGAAGTACAACTCAGCCACTACTTTGTGGCTTGTTTCTTGTCCCAAATTCTCCAAACATCTAGTACTCGACCATGCGTTTCTTTCAGCTTGTCGCTGGTGCTCTTGCAGCAGGGACAGTCTCTGCGCATCCTGGCCATGATGACCACCAAGAGTTGGCGGAGCGTCAAGAGGCTTTGCAGCATTCGAAGAAGGATTTGAGCCACTGCGCCGCAAAACTCAGGGCCCGTGGTGTTGAGAAACGGTCTGTCGAGCGCCGTACTGCCATGGCTACCAACTTGCTCAAGAGAGAGCACCTTCAAGGTATGACGGAAGTGCTTCACCGTCTAATTTTTGCTAACGCAGAGAATTAGGCCGCGATTTGACTGATCTTCTCGATGTCTCGCACCACTCGAGTGCTGACTACGATCTTGACACACCCGAGTCGACCATCTTTGCTACCAACAGCTCCTGCGTTTTGTCTCCCGAATCGGTCGTGGGGCCTTACTGTAGGTGAACGATGCTGCATTTCTCTATGATGAACTTACTAACCCTCCCACCTGCTGCGTAGATGTGTCGGGAGAATACGTCCGCCAGGACGTTGTCGAGACTCAGGCTGGTGTAGACTTGGCCCTTGACCTGCAGGTTGTTGATACGGAGACGTGTGAGCCCATCACTGGAGCATATCTCGAGATCTGGCGTAAGTTGAAATCAATTCCCCCAACTTGACGTGGCGTTGTGATTGGAGTTCTGACGACTCGACGCAGACTGCAACTCCACTGGTGTCTACTCCGGTGTTAGCTCTGGTGGCAACTTCGAGAGCGCCCCGGAGAACCTCAAGTCGACCTTTCTACGAGGTGCCCAGCAGACGGATGATGATGGAGCCGTCCAGTTTGATACGCTTTTCCCAGGCCACTACCGGGGACGCACCACCCATATCCACGTCATCTTGCACACCAATGCGACCTCCCTTGGCAATGGCACCATCAGGTCAACCACGGCTACTCACGTGGGTCAGATCTTCTTCGACCAGGACCTCATTTACCAGGTCGAAGAGGTTAGCCCCTACACGACCAACGCTCAGAACCTCACCACCAACGCCCAAGACGGAATTCTGAAGGACATTGCTGAGACCAGCGATCCGTTTGCCGACTACGTGCTTCTGGGCAACACTGTTGGCGATGGACTTCTCGGCTGGCTGAGCTTCGGCGTCAACACTTCTCTGATCAGCACTGTTCACGCTGCGGCTACTTACTATGAGGGTGGTGGCGTCGATAATGGCGGAGGTGGTGGCGGCGGCGGACCTCCCCCTGGACCTCCACCAAGCGTCTGAAATACGAGCTGTGACTCTGAGCAAAGAGGATAAGTCAACGCTCACTGATATGGGGTTTTGAGTGCTGGTATAGTCTGTTGCTCGGTGTGGAACTCTTGTACTAGTCACTGTGATCATGAGGTATAGCATCTGGGTTTTGTACGCAGTACCCATACTCTCATCATATCTATAAAAGCATTTTGCAGCATGTTTCATATCAATCTTAAGAGCATCGAACACGAAAAGAAATTAGGGGCCAACCTTGCACAGAATCACATAACTAATATCTTATTACAGCGTACTCTAAGAAACAGTCCTACTATCGCTTTTATTAACATAAATAATCATTTTTATTCGAGATTAATTATAACTTCTTTTCTTTTCTCTTCTATTTACTGAAGAAGATTAATCAGGTGTTTTTATATAGTTTATATTATTCTTACTTACTGTATCAAGCTATATTCACTTTAAACAAGAGAAAAGAGTTTTTACATATCACTTCACCTATCTTTCGAGGCTCTTTGCGAACTGTATTCTTTTGACCTTGTGGTAGCAGCAACACGCCCTCGATGGAGCGGACAGCTAGACGGAAGAAGACAGAGGTAGACCAGTCAACGTTGTTTTTGTGCTTTAATTTTGGGCCCTGGTGAGTAAATACTGTATCATAGCCTATTTGAGTTGAAACAAGAGAATTGATAAGCCGGCTGATGTTCGTATTGTCCCTGTTCAAGCTCACCGCCAACAATTCCCTGAGGAACGTTGTTGTTGGTTGTTGCTGTCATCATCTAGTCGCTTCTTCTCATCCTCTTCCATTTTCACAACCGTCTTCTTCTTCCCCTCTTCCCCTCTCCGACTATGCTCGTCCACCAGCCTCACCCGATAGCCAAACTTATCCAACAGCACACGCCCCATAACACCCTCCCCAAAGTCGAGCCCACACTCTCGCGCCAGTGCCTTCAGAGGCGGAATTGTTTTGCCCTGTTCTCCTTCATCTCCTTCTGCCAGCTACCACGAGCGTAACGCAAGCATCCCGCAACCGGCGAGAAAGCGGCGGCGGTAGTCCTCTACATCCAAGAGCGAATCTAAGTCAGTTTCAGACATCCATCCCATTCAAACCGAAGGGAGCCCACATCAGGATGATTGTGCTTCTACAAGGAGAGACGGTTGGACAATCTTTGTCCTGGCTGTCGGCAATGCCACGGTCGTTGTCGTGACCACCATGATCGTCTTGGGAATAGGCTGCCTTGTCGTCATCGGTATCATCATCGACAACAGCACCAACAACACCACGGCATGATGCAGACACTGCAGACATACCGGCCGAGTTTATCCAAGCTTGGAGATCCGCCATGCAGGCACGACGTATCCGTACCGAGCAGGCATCCCATGCCTCTTCCTCGAGGACGGAGAGATCGCTGAAGCCCTTGGTCACGTCAACGTCTCCGTCGTCCAAGGGTCGCCATCGACACTAGGCCCCGTGACTTTTACCTTGTACTCTCTTTGGGAACGCGTTTGTGTCTTGCACCACGTCACCAGCATGGCAACCGCTACTAATAAGAGGCATCTCCCAATCTCCAACCCGCCCAAAGAAGGACACGACCACACTGGCATCCTGATTCTTTGTCCCCCTAGGGAAAGCGAAATGACTACCGAGATAGCCAATTGGCGCGAGCCAGGCCACAACAGCTGGGGCTTCCAAAATGTCAGCAAAATCGTGCCTACCGACGTCATTAAGAAACGCTCCCAGCCAGGCATGCTAGCCTCTAGACCACGAAGCTTCGACGAATTCCGACTCAATGGCTTCAACACCTCCTCTCTGGACCTGCCGTCATTTCTTTCTCAATCCGAAACTGACGGGCTTGTCGTGCTCAAGGACGGCGTGGTTGTATATGAGCACTACGACCGCACCAACACCAACGCATCTGTTCACGCAACCTTTTCAATCTCGAAATCAATGACCGGTCTTCTCTGCGGTATCCTCGTGGACCAGGGCAAGCTGACCCTCGATCGCCCCGTCTCGTCATACGTCCCAGAGGTAAGGGGTTTGCATACGAGAACGTGACAACTCGGCAGTTGCTCGATATCAGATCGGGCATTGTGCATGATGATGCATCGCCCGAATATCGCAAGGCCACTGGTTTGTATGCTTTGAAACCGGACAAAAAGCCGACTGATCTCCACGCGTACATTCCAACGATGCCGCCTTCGCCGCCTGTACTTGTGGATGGGCTCGACGGCCTGCCCTTTGAGTTCATCTCGGCCAACCCTGACCTCACTGGCTGGGTCATTGAGCGAGCCTCTGGAAAAAGTTTTGCACAAACGCCCAGCGACTCTCTCTGGCAGCCGATGGGAGCTGAAAGCTATGCCTACGTCACTGTCGACCACGGTGGCAACGCCAGGGCAGCCGCCGGCATTTGTGTTACGGTCCGCGATTTGGCTCGTCTTGGCCAGCTCCTCGTCCAAGGTGGGCGGGATATCTTACCCGAGAGCTGGATTAACGACATGCTCGACAATGGAAATCAAGCTGCGTTTGCCGCTGGCTTGGAAAAGAGCGAATACGATCCTATTTTTGACACTGTTGCCTACCGTTCCTACTGGGTCGCATGCCCGAGCCAGCAGACCCTGATGGCGTCTGGTACGAATGGGCAGCTCTTGTTTATCGACTGCATGAGTGGTGTCGTCGTGGCCAAGACGAGCTCGCAGCCGAAGAGAACGGATTGGGATAAGGTGCGCCTGACTGTGAAGGCTTGCAGGGGGTTTGTGAGACTGCTGAACGAAGATGTTCAGTGATTTGGTGTCTAAGGTGGGAGCGAAAATAGTCGGCGCACCCTCTCTCTCTAAAGCTTGCCAAGTATGTTACGAATCGAGATCAAATGTATTTTCTGAGATTTTGCCTTGAAAAGGATTGAGATACGCGTGATAGTTATAGCCATGCTTCCATCATGTAAAGGCTTTCAAGCTCATTCAAAGTCCTTCAAGTCATTCTTTGGGATGCACATTTCACAGACGGCACCGACATCAGGTCGATCCCACGCCCACTTCTCCGCTTCTTCGGGCGTCAACTCGCCTCTGAGCATCCGCGAGACGTACTAGCCGAGGATGGGCAGAAACTTGAAGCTGTGAAAGGAGCCACCTCCCGCAATATACAAGCCCTTGCACGCTGGATGAGGGCTAATGATCCAGTCCTGGTTGGGCGTGACAGCGTCCCTGCAGCGACACTCTGGGTCAGTCAAGATAGTCTTGTTTGCCCTGGGGGGCGGTCGAGGTACACATACCAACACATTCGATACGTCTCGACGGTCAAGCCCGGCGCGTTCTCACCATAGACGTGCTGCACAACCGTCCTTACACTCTGCTTCAGCTGCTCGGGTACGTCCTGACTCCAAGTTGACTGGGAGGTGCGGACGGGCGGGATGGACAGGGTTTGGCCGGACGCCTCATGATGCTGCGTGTTGGTGAAACTGACTTCGTAGTTGAACTTGAGTGTCCCGTCGACAGTCGGAAGAATACTCTCCCGTAAACACGGTTTCCTGCATGAGCAAAGTCACAGACAAAGTCACAGAGGAAGGTGCCATGGATAAGCTCACCGTGTGTATGAGGCATGCCGAGGAAGTGAACGGGGGCATCACGATACTTGGCAAGATGCTCAGGGGCGCATCGAGCCATGCAGGCTGTTGCCGCGGCGGCCACCATGCGACCGTTGACCTGCATCTCCTCGTTTCGTGGTGCGCTGTCGGCTATGAGCTGGGCCGTCCATGCGCCGGTGCAGAGCAATATCTTCTTGCCCCGAATCTCATGGCCTTGAACGGTCCTGACCCCAACACAGGCTCCTTGAGGGCTAAATCCATGTAGAAAATGTCGCCGTAGTCGGCGCGGATGATCCTGTTCAGGTCCGATGCGGCGGCCGATGGACACGGGCATGGGGAACAGTCGATGAGGACAACGGTAGCGTTGGGCTCGCTTATAGCGAGGTGCAAGGCGGTTGAGACTCCGAACACTCCGGCGCCGACAATCACGTAGTCCGCCTTGCTCATGATGATTGGCTTGTAGGTAGTTGGTTGTGGGTGTATCAAGAAGGTGATGTGGTGGTCTTGGTGAAAGAAGGAGGCTCAGTCAGTAAGTGCTCTGACATTCTGAACAGAAACGAAATCACTGGAGACAGCATGGCAGCATTTATAGACAAGGCAACATGTGGAGTCACGCAGGGCTCTGGAAGATTGGGAAGCATGGAACGATTCACTTCGGCAACTGGTAGCAGAGTAATTGGGTATGATTTCGCGGGGCAGCTCAAAAGATTGCTCAACATGCGTGGTACGTCCCTATCGAGAGGCAATGCGGCTGACGAGAGTGAAGAGAGAGAAGCGAGAAGCGAGAACAAAAATCGAAAAGAAGAAGTATGTGCGTCTGTGTGACCAGTAAACCCTTGTAAAGACACATCCGCTGGCCTCGTGGAAGCAAAAGAGACTAAAGTGAGGCGCCACAGCTATTCCGACCCTCCTTGTCTGACCTGAATGCGCCCATCATCCAATGAAACGAGATAGGAAAATCTGCTCTGTCCCTCCCTCCCCAGATACCCAGCACCTCAGGGCCTAAAGATTGGCGTCTCATCCTTCACCGTGTCTGCTGGTGGCTTCAGCGGCGCTATATCAGTGGATATGTCGCCAGACGTACACCTGGCTGGTTGGTAATTACAGCCGCTCGGCTGCTTGCTTTCCACCGGATTCCACGTGCCGAGGTACAAGGTATTTGTGGGCGTCGCGGTATCGCAATGCATCTCACGCGTGGGCCTAGGTTTATCAGCGGCGTCGTGATATCTTGTCGTTGTCGTGGTTCGTTGGCTGTGCAGAATCCGCTCAAACGTTGTCGAAAGCTGACATAAATCGGTCATCCAAGCGTCGAAACTTGATGAAGCCAAACCATTATCGTACGCTGTATCAAGCTGGCTGAGCCCACGCTGAAGCGTAGGCGCCGCCGGATTAGACAGTCTAGGTCCTGCACATGATATCTGGCCTCGTGGTGCCCGCTGACAAGCAACATGGACGATGTCTGCTAAGCTGACGATTTGCGGAAGTTCCTGCCTGTAGACATGATATATGGAGGGCGCTTAGTGTCCATAAGATAATCCATAAGTGGCAGCTGATGGGAAGTGCCGATCGGTTACCCAGCTATGAGAGGGGCGAGCTACAGTAGCTTGCTTATATAGATCTATACTTGCTTCATCTTTGTGAAGTGTATGCTGCCTTAGACCTTTTGTAGAGAGAAATGAGAAGATGGCCGAACCTGTTCTAGGGCGAGAAGATGCCGTCAAAGGATAGAAATACGACTCTTGGTAGGAATTAGAGGACATAAGTGAATACGCATGAGTAAAATGTGGTCACCATTAGAGCCGGCAATGACCAAGCTTGAAACACACAATGGCGAGTCACGAGATTGATCGTTTGTGGTGATTGAGTAGAGGCTCTATCATCTCTCTCTCCATATGTGTACCCGGTGAGTATTACTTCTCGCGTTAAGGTCTCTTCTTCCGTTTAGCTGTCCACTCCATCGAAAGCGTGCTACTGCTACCACAAGGTCACAAAAACACAGTTTTCTTCCACAATTTAAGCATTTCAAAGACCCAATGCTTCCACAATTCCCTAGGATCTAGCTTTTCTACCTCTTTGATAGAAAAGCCAGCATCATGACGGGTATACGACCGGGTCTTTTGGATGCTTTTGCCTTAGATCTCCATCTTTGATCATACACTGGCTGGCAGAAGGGAAAGATGTTCAGTCTATTTCCGGCCCCCCTCGGCGCGATTCCGGAGCCTCTACTTTGGTCAGAAACTCAGGGCCATGAGCTCGAGACTTTGAGAAAGCTATTTCCCGAACTGTTTCCGCAGCCGCCGTCCTTGGAGAATCGTCCACCATTCCACAATAATGAGAACTCTTTTTTTGACAATCACGTGGCCATTATCACAAGGCACCCTGCCTTGAAAATAGTCTATCGAGTCAAAAATGGTGCTGTCGTCAACGGCCATACCAAATTTGTCGTAAGATCAAATAACCATGACGAGACTGGAGACTCCTTTTGTGACACGGCGAATCAAGCCAGATATTTGGGCGTTCCACGTAGACATACATGTGTCTCTAGCTCTATTCGTGGCAACCGAGTTGCACCATTGCCATCAGGATTCGGGAGCAATGCCAAGATCGATGCAGACGACTAGAATATTCTCAAAGTTTGTGCGTTTCCGTAGCCAACCCTTTCCTAACTCTTTACTTCTCTTCTCTAACATCTAATTCCGAATTCTTATCTCTGATTCTTAAATATACTGGCTTGGTAGCGTTATTGATGGTGTTGAGTGTGCACGACGCGCAGCTCTAGCCTTATGCCCGTTTCATCTCTGGTCCATTGAGGCTATTTGCCTATTACGCGCTCACCCCCCGCATCGCCTTTTATTCCCTTGAACCAGGCCGTAGTTCCTTGATTTCAATAAGAAGCTCCCTCTCCATCATCATCATCATCATCCAGTAGACTGGGTGGGCCTTGTTCAAATGATTAGAGTTGGCGACTCCTCGACTCAAACTCTGAGCACCCACATACCCAAATGACGAGAAACCTTGATGAGATGGAATAAAAAACCGTCATCTGTGCATGTAGACGCAAACTCTCCACGTAGACGAAGAGGTGCCTCATTGAGTATTTAAACCTGATGCATCTCTCGCATACACCTCTCGAGATCAGTCTTCACCCTCCCACGAAAAGCCTTCCTTCCTGACCGAATTTTCAACAAGCGTCACCTCAACTCATCACTTCCTTCAGGTCTCATCATGCCAGCTCCTTGGGCTTCATCGGCCATCAAGAATCTTCGAAGCCTAAGGGAGAGGCTAGTGTCGGGAAGAAGAAGACATGGTGAATCCACAAACGTCGACACTGTTCAAAAACTCTTCCAACCTCAGATCATCTCGCAGATCTACCAGTACCTCACCGATGTCGACTCTGCCGCTTTATCCCTTTCATGTCGTCTGGCCCTCTTCACTCTCAGTCGAGATGTCCTAAAGTTATGTTCTTCGGACAAATTCCTGCTTCTGCAACGCCTCGAGCGCGACGGGTATTTGATGCACGAGATTCTATGCCCGGTGTGCCAGTGCTTCCACCTTCCACGATTCAACCCAGGAGAGGAACCGTCAAAGTTGGAAGGAGAACATGCGTGTTTGAATCACAAAATTGAGAGAATGGAAGCCTTCGGGGGCCTGCTGCCGTTACGATTCGATATGGTCGCCGCTATTCTGAGGAGTCACCGGCATAAGAACGGAATCTATGATGCAAGCGCCCTGTTCTTGGAAAAAGATTACATCCCAGATAACTTAGCATCAAGTGCCAAAGTGAAAGTAAGGATACGCTGCAAGGTTATTCACGATCAGTTCTTTGTGAAGACAGAGCTCTTCCTTATACCACATGTCTCGCAGGGGGATTCGAGTGTCATGGTGCCCGTTCTGAAGGCGATTATGGAGAACAACCGCCACTTGATGGATCTCTGTCAGCACTACAGATGGGACGACATGCAGTACATTTTGGGAGGGTTTGAGCCAATTGCGGACCTCGCAACACGTTTTGAGCACAACTGTCTTTGGAACCATGGAAAGCGATGCAACTACAAGCGCTGGAGAGGCCAAGAAGCCCTACACAGAGGCAACAACAAGTGCGCATGTGATTATTGCTGTACTGCAATCGCGGTATCGTGCTATGGTCTGCGCGATAGGACCTCCATGGTGGTGCTTGCTACTTGGAAGAACTACGGGTATGGGTTGGCCGGGGATGACCCAATTTGGCTATCCCATAACGAAACGGCTGACACGACTGGGGATGGATCATACCAGTATAGCCCTGAGCTATTCTCAGGAACAGTCTTTCTTGAGGATGGGGAGCACTCCCCTCTATGGGGCACTCCAGATTGGTAGTAATAAACTGGGAGGCGTTTGCGTCATGGGTCGTGAGAGTGGGCCGTTGACAGGGCAACGTGCTTAGTGAACACAGCCACACGCAGACCAGACGCGCGCCACACAAGAAACAACGACAAACGTACCGAGCCATGCATGCATGATTCGTCTCATGGTGAGTCAAGAGACTCTAACTTTGTAGATTGGAAAGGGGATGGAGGATGCATGATGGGACCTGCTGATGTGGAGGTGGTGACACTTACAACGCGTCAAGTCAATGTTCTTCATAAAGCATGATAAGTCTCCATTTGTCCTGACTGTCGCGGCCGGGACTGCCCAATGCACCCATGATACCATAGAATACCCATTACACTCAGTCTCCCAACACTCCTCAGAATAAGACATAACACCATAGGATGCTCATTACACCAACCACTCTCTATACCACTCCCCAGAAACAACATCCCAGCCCCCTAAAAGGGCCCAAGCATGTCCATAATTCGATCCTTGCACACGCGGATTGCACGAATTGACGCATAGAATAAAGAATCGAGGCCATAGTCAAACCAAAGAACGGGCAAGAGGAGCAGTGTCGTGATCCATAGGTACGGTTGATCCATTCTCCAGACGAGAAAAGCCAGAACGTCAAGTGTCAGGGCGAAGGCAACCACCCAAACAGCGGCGCGAGGGGCCCAGCGCTCCTAACGTTCCTGGGAGGCATCGCGGCGAGAGCGGAGAGGCAAAAAGCCAACGAGTGATCGGATGGCGACAGCAAAGCAGAGGATAGTGCTGATCATGAGGAGCGTCTGGCAGGCGAACCACTGGTCCTCGGAACAAGAGGGCTGCTGCGATGCATACAGCCCGGCCACATTGACACAGGCGAGCGCGACAGCCAGCGCGCAAAGGGACTTGGGATCGCCATTCTGGGCGTTGCAGTAGGCGGGAGCAGACATGGTAGCTGATGTCAATGGACGAGCGGTGGACGAATCTTGGTGTGAATTTGGCAGTAGTGCTGTCTGGGCTGTTTGTGCGTTGTGCGTTATGTGTTTGTGTGTTGTCGACGGGTTTGATGTCGGCGTGCTTGATGTCGGGCGTGGTGGATGTCGGCGTACTCGATGTCGGCGGGTTTGATGTCGGCGTGCTTGATGTTGGGCGTGTTTGATGTCGATGTATTGTTGACCAGGCATGCCGGTGCTGTCGGCTGTTTGAACTTGTTTCTATGCTCTTTGTTGACTGAGTAACGCAGCATTGACCCAGCGCAATTGAACAATTAAGCAGGTGCGATGGACTACCTAAAACCGGTTGTCGAAGGTGCCCACCAACAACACGGACCTTCCAATATAGAAAGGCGATCTTTGTGACCTGTGTGAGAATTTACGTAAATGGCTTCTAGTCTTATATCTGCATTTCTCTGTTCTTACTGCAATTGAAGAACAACTGATTATCTACTTCATTAACGCTGACCAGGTATGCTTCGGCCAAACTGAGAGACAGTCTTGATCCTTCACCCTAACAGATCAGATGAGAAAAGCTTGAGCAGTCGAGAACGCAACCCAGTTCAACATCCCAGCACGATCCACAATCCACGATCCAAGGAGCGATGCAGTTCAGCCTCGTTCAGGACTGGATCGACCAAGTCGTCCCGTATTCCTCATCGCCTCAGAGGCCTCGAACGCCCGTTGGAGCATCGCGCAACCGCAAGCGCCCAAGAACCGACTTCGACTTCACCCCCGGCCTCTCGTCCCCCCCGCGCAGCAGCATGGATCCGGCTGATCTCGATGCCACGCCCCGCGCCGGGTCGTTGGCGAAACGTCGACGTGTCGATATCCCTTGGACTTCAACGCCGCCCAACCTCGGCCACCCGAGCGAAGACGGGAATACGAACACGGCAACGCCTACGCACTCGGCCCCATCGACAACAACAACCAGCACCGACCGTACAGGCACTAGCAAGATGACGCGCCAACGAAGCCCCGTCAAGAACATTGCCGACCTCATGCTGGCCGAAAAGTCGATCCAGTTCAGCACGCCCAAGACGCGCGGAGGAATCCCCGACGACGTGGCCGGCTTGATCGAGCATATCAAGGCCGTTTCGAATCGCGACCGCATCATTCCTCAATCCATGGCCGAACTCGTCAGAAAGGACCTGGACCTTCTCGACGCAAACATTGACGACAGGAATCTGTACTCGGCTAATCAATGGGCCGACGGCCAAGACGGCGACATCACCTGGGACGTGGCCGACGAGTTTAAGACGCTGCAGAAGATAGTGGCAAAGACCTCAGAATGCGACGCCGAGTACCTCTCAGAGCCGTCGTGGAACTGCACCGTCCACCACCCCCTCCTCGAGCTTGCCCTAGCTCCTTTCCACGGCGCTATCTCCCACTGGAATGTGACCAAGGCGCCCATCACCAAGACGTACCATCCACGCCATAGCTCGGGTAACGACCTCCAGGGCAAGATGGTCGACTTTTGCATCACGCTCGATGGCGATGCCATCCAGCAGCGCGTCATCCAGCGGCTTAAGATGAGCAACCATAGGTCCATCGCTCACACAGAGTACCCAGCCCTGCGCTTCCGTCCCATTGCCGTCAGCATTGAGACTAAGACGCCCGATGGGTCGACTGAGACGGCCCGGACACAACTGGCCGTGTGGGCTTCGGCGCATATCGCTCGTCTGCGCGAACTCGCCGCTACGGCAGATGATGCGGCCGGGCTTGGCATCACGCTGCCGCTCATCAGCATCCGTGGCGCCGAGTGGGATTTATTATTTGCTGTTGACCACGCCAGCAGCGTCGAGATTGTGTGCATCGGTCCCATGGGCGATACCACGTCCATCGTCTCTTGCTACAAGCTGCTGGCCATGCTCCGGTGGCTGGCTGTATGGGTCACCGGTACTTTTTGCGAGTGGATGGTGAATAATGCCCTGGTGGTTTCGTAGACGTGTTTTTGTTTTTTCCGTGATGCGAGGCGTTGGGGGGTCTGGCGAGTTGGTGCTTCGAGATACCCTTTCTATAGTTCAACGTGTACTTTGTCTTCTCTGGTGTACTTTGTCTCTCTTCATTCGTCTCATGCTAACAAATGGCAAAGACAAAAGAAAAAGAAGAACGAGATTCTGCCCAGAGTGGAGGGCAGTTTGCGGGAAGACGTTTTGCGCGTATTCAGGGAGAAGAGTGAATTTTCTTTTTACGTCCTAAAAACGGGGCAATACTTGCGAGGCACGTTCCAATGGGCCTCGCTATTTATCAAGCACCTCCTACAAGGACTGAAACCCAAGACCTTTCGCCGTATTGGAGAAGTGGACAAAAGGCTGGGAAACTGCCCACGGACTTGAAAACGGCATATCAAAATGTCCTTGACCGAATCATCAACGGAAGAGAAACCCCAAAGAGAACCGCATTACGCGTGTTCTGCTGGCTTCTTGCCTCCCACGGCTCTTTAGACAGGACGGTCGTGGTCGCCGCCACGTGCCAGACACTCAGAGGAAACAGTTTCGATGCTGGAGAAGGCGACGAAGCCTTTGTCCTTAGGCCTGCCGGAACCTCGTAGTAAAGAATCCTTGTCCAGGTATGAAACGGATTTTACCGAGTTCTTGCTACGAAAATTCCCAACGCTGCCGAAACTCAATACGCCAACCTCATCCCCGGCGTCGACCACACTGACTGGTCTGACGCCCTGGTTCATGTGGCCGGGAGGCTGGATTCAAGATTTATAGAAATCGTCTGGAGTCACGGGACTAGCTTGAATACCAAGACGTCAAATGGGACGCCCCTGATCCCGGCTATTTCGGCTAGAAAGGTGGATGATAATGTGAAATTCCTGCTGAAGAACAGAGCAATGATTGGGACAGGGTATGACAAGGGTGAATACAGCACCGCCTTAATGGTAGCATACGCAAAAAACGACCCGAACTCGGGGATTCTCGACGCTAATATTGGTTAACCCAAGATCCGAGTTAATGCACTCTCAACAGTTGGAGAATACCCTACGGCCTTGATCGCTGCATGCCAGTTTGGGCAAACAAACACGGTGCGAAGGCCATCGAACAAGGGCGCTGTTGTCAATAAGACGGTCAAGACTGGCCTCTATCCCACCGCCTTGCATGTTGCGGCAGACGGCCGGTCCATCAGAGCTGTCCGGCTTCTCATTACACGCGAAGCAAGGGACTCTCCAAGGGTTGTTTTTCAGAGTCGGCATGATACCAATTTCATCGAAAACCGCTGCCAGTTGCTCTTAGAGTGGTTGATGTTACAATTTGTCAGGGACAGCGGCCAGGGTGAGGGCATTGCAGATGCTGATGAAGAGAGCCATGACCACGATGCATCTGGAGATGATTCTAATGGGACCAGTGAGAGTTTCAGTGAGAGTTGAAGCGAGAACAGCGAGAACATCGACATCGACAGTGAAAATAATAATGAGGACGATGAGGGGAATGAAGATGACGGGGACGTTTCCGCACATGATGGCGGCGAGCAATCCGGCCACGGTCAGAGTGACAACCCTACACCAGACTGACAGGCAGAGATCGCTCTAGCAGGCGCACAAGTAGGGCCTCTTCACACATAGCAACCTGACCCAATCGACGACTACGGCAACTACACCGACGGCGGTCGGCCCCGATCACGCTACCATCACCGAGACCGTCTGCTGCCTCATCTGAGAACTCGATTCGGACCTCTCCCACAGTTCGCTACTAATCGCCCACATACTCGTCAACGCATGCGACTACCGCTGCGATTCCTTGATCAAAAATTCCCTACGATGGGGCTTCCTCGAGCTGCTAAAAGTGAACAGCAACCAGGACTTTTGCGCTATCGCCAAGGCTTGGTCCCGGTTCTGAGATCTAACTGATAAGCATGAGGACGCAAAGGAGTTTTGAAAAGGTATTTATAAATTGGCACGCGGTGGCGTGACTACAGATTTTGGAGGGCTGGAGCAGAGTTCAACGTGAGATGAGGCTGATATGGGGCCATATGACAATGAGTTTAAAGGTGAGGAGGATGGGTATGAAGATGAGAAGTAGTATGACTATGGCTGCACTTCGGTCCAGCCGGAATGAAAGATATCATGGCCCGGCTGCGTTGGCCTCCCTAGCCTAGCTGAGCCTGAGCGAGAGTGCAATAGCCCGCGAACAGTCTGATTAAATAGCAGCTAGTTGTAAGGAAATGATAAGAGTTAACACATTGCTACAACACAAGATCTTAAGTGGTAACGTCTCATGTCAAGCCAAGACAAAACAATGGTTCTCATTTCCACCATTCATCAGTTGACAACCGACGAGGCAACATGTTGCTTGCAGACATCGGCAACTGGCTGCAGGAGCTCGAAAAAAAAGGGCCACATCCCATGATGTTTACGGGACAGTCTAACCCCATCGCAACAGCAACATCGTCATGCGGCTGAGACTTCCTTGTATGAAAGGATACTCACCTACCGGTGTGATAGCCGGCCGTAGATCGGAAACGGGTCGTTGTCAAATCGGAGTAAGTTACTGTCTCAACCCCGTGCCCAGATCAGACCAGACTCGGACTCGGACCCGGACTGCCGCCATCAAGCTGTTGCAACGGAAAGAAACTATAGGATCCGCCTTCAAGCCCTTTTCAAGCTATATGTGGCAGCAAAAATAATGATAAGTGCGTCTGGTGTTATCTCAATGCGGCCATTTACCTTCACTACAGCAAGGGCGTTCTACCTGGTAGGGTATTAGATCCCCCACACCAAAAGCTAAGAACAGCAGAACTTGTCAGGCACACCCAGAGAATTCAAGGGGGAGTGTAGGCAATGGCATTTTTTGCAGTTGTGCTAGCTCTTGTGTGGTCGCTATATAGTACGGCATTGATTGCGTACCTGTGCGGATATGGATTGAGGCCAAAGGACTATCCTCCAGGTATCGCCTGCTCTCCGACACCCTACGCATGAGATCCAAGCCATGGCGCTGCTTGTTGAAGGGCCGTCAACATTGCTCATCATTGGCAACCTCCATCAGATGCCCATGACGAACCTCCACCTGAAGTTGAAGGAATGGTTCAAGCAGTGTAAGCCAGCTTTCAGTAGTGGCCGTGGTACCTAAGAATGACACAATAATACTAAACGTGTCATCTGCAAATGGCCCAATTATCTCTCTTAAGCTTGGAACGCAGGACATAGTAGTTATCATCCAGACACGGTGGTTCGTGACCTTATTGACAAAAAGGGCGCCATGTATTCTGGCCGTATGGATGTCTTTGTTCGGCAGTTTGGGGATGACCTTGATAGTCTCGTGAGGGAGTATGATTCTTGAACTCTCGTTCGCTTCTCAAGGCCAGACGTTCGATTCGATTAGTGGCATAAGTGCCTTGAATATTTGGAAGGGTACGATCACTACACAGAAGACTTTACATGAAGACTTTGACTAGGCAATTGTTAACGAGTAGCATGCCTCGGCCGCAGGTAACTTGACCTTGTACTTTTTATACATTATCTAAACAGGCTCAGCTGTGAAATTGGCCTGACCGGAGTGCCGAAAGAGTTCTTAACAAGATTACTATCCCAGTGAAGCGAAGTGAGCTGTCGTTATGAAGGTGCGTTGACCCTTACAATAGTACACCCAAAATACCTCCAGCCGCACTCCCGAGATCAGCCAGCGTTCCGGCGGTGGCGCGACCTAGGCATAAGACCAGTCGAGCTACAATATGTAGGTCCCTGTTCGCAAGAGTACTATTGGATGTTGAGAGGGCAAGGCTGAATCCATCCCAGCTACGTCGATGGTAGCGCAAAATTCCCTCCAAGCGTAACACAATACGACGACATCTATATCCACACCATCCTAAGCTTCCAGTGGATTCGGGGTCCATACCCACCCAACAGCAACATCACTGAGGTCTTCCCTAAAAGCATGATGGAATGCAACGTAGTCGACCACGCACAGATGCTCATCATTGGCGCCACCTGTTCCAACGACTCAATGTAGATGTGCGACGTCAACACCATCTGGGGCACACACAATATGCAGCTCGGCGAGGAGAACGTGGAGAACGTCATCTGGGCATTGTACGAACCAAATTCGACCACGTACGCCGTGCCCACCGACATCCTGATGGCTGTGGGGGGCCGCAACAGTGGTGGGGCGATCAAGACGACGCCGACCAGCGGGTTCGACACCCCAGACCTGTCGCATGGGTCTAACCTAGGGGCGTAGGATAGGTCTGAGGCGCGTCGGTGTATGGTCGAGTGGATCAGGACGTCGTCGTGAGCAATGTAGGTCACGGTTTGGTAATGTGCAAAGGTGAGTCTTTGTGTATCTAAGTGTGTTTGTTAATAGCTAAGGAGCTTAAGGCTTCTGTGTATTGTGCTGAATAGAAGTGTGTATATACTCTAGAGTATGACGTTGGATCACGGTTCGCAACAAGTGCACTGCAAAAGTCAGCATAAGTCAATGCAGCCGAGCAGTTTAGTTAGAGACAACGTACGGTCGTCGAGCCGCGATCCTCGTCAAGGATGGTCGTGGTTTGACATTTGCTGCCCGTCTCAGTTGTGGCACAAACTACATCCCCGCTCATACGAGCGCAGACGGAGATGGGCGCCTGCGGGTTTCTGTGAGTAAACGTTACTCAAGAGGTTGCTTTTACTTACACATGTAGTAGTCCGCGTAACGCAGCCGGCTGTGGCGAACGGCAGGAAGACTGCGAGAATCGCGATGATGTCGAATGAGCGCATTATGAAATCGGATTGATGATGTTATGGGGTGTATTGCTAATTGGGATAACGGATGAGTTTAGTCTTAAGATCTTATCAGCTCTAGAGGTAGAGCAGATTTTATATACGTTTAGTTCATGTTCAGTAGTCTACACCGCATGATACTAAGTGTTAAGATTCTCGTAAACGGGCGGTCAGCTAAATTAAACTTTATTTAACACAGAACCACTTTAACACAATACGAACTTCTGTTTCAGGGTCTACACCGTAGCTATGACGTGGTAAACAACCCGAAAGGTCACCCCAGACCCAAACTGAGAGGTGGTAACATTAGTAGGGTTACATGGAGCAACTAATCATACTTACACCTCCTCAAGGATTAAAAAGGTTAGCTCAGTACATACAAATTATTTCCAATTTCAGCCAAAGTAAAGATACCAGCCTAGGCACTGAATATCAAAGGGAATTGATGTACCATTACCTTTCCTAACATCCTAGTAATCGCAGCTTCTGCCCTCTCTCTCAATCACCTACAGCATTGCTTTAGCATGCTATTCTTATGGGCTCGAGCCATAGGCTTAAGCCTTGAGGAAGATGGCTGGGATTAGTTACGTGCTAGGGTAGGGCACAACCAGGTTAAGACCGGGCACAACCATGTCTAATAAGACCGAGCACAACCCAGTCTTGGACCGAGCGCACATGGGAGGGAATCTTTCCTCTTTAACTTTATGAATACTATTATCAACGCCTACTCAGAGCAGCCATAGGGTCAGTGCATTACAGATATAGCTTGAATCTTTTAGTAGTGAGATCGGGACTTAATATTAAGTATTGGAAATAGCAGCTTAAAGCTGTGACAACTCTTGAGATTCCAGAGGGCAGGTGGTACTGAATACCTGAAATTCGGTTATTTTAGTGTGGAAACAGGGATACTAGAGGTGCATGATACCTTTGGGCTGAATGCACCCAATAATTGTGCTGTGTTAGCGCTCGTACCTGAGCTAAGGTTTGTAACCCCTGAGGAGGTGTATAGGATGCCTTGTCTGTGTTTATTAAGTGGCTACACTAATGGGTTCTAAAAAAAGACGAGAGTGGAACTACTGTATTCAATGATACTGCAATAGCTCTAGAATTAGAATATTACGAATGTTGCAATGATATTATTTTTGTGTAAATCAGGCATTAAAACATGGTAAAATTGATCGTTCTTAGCTGAAGAGGTTTATCACTTTGTTAGTGAGTGAGGCTTGTTTCTTAGAACCCTTAGGCTACAGTAGTGTAGATATTATAGAAGCAACCGCTAAGCCTGAATCAGAACTACCAAAAAGGGCAAATAAGTAAACTTTAAGTTGTGTTACCACGTAAGCTCCTTTACCCTTATGTCCGGCCATTCCGGACTATTGCCTAATCTATGCCTTGTCCTTCAAGGGCAGATTACTTCCGCGATTTTAAAGCACGCGTTTCCCTTCACATCTATAGTATCATAACATAATGACTTTCGTCCTCAATCGACCCCCATCCAGCAGTACCTTTGTATAAGTTAACGCTTGGCTGGTAGTTCGTCCTCAGTGATAGAATATCCACACGGGAAGATTCGACCAAGGATTGAGTAGATACACCATAGGAAGCGGAGTCGGTGGGCTCAGCGAGGGTGCTTTGGGCTCGAACAGGGGATATGCCGACCATTTTGGGCGATAACGGATGTAAGCTCACACGCAGCCTGGTTGTAACAGTCCAGGTGCTCAACCTTGAGAACACACAGCGAATCATCATGCGAGTGGGGCGTTCTGATATCATGTAGAACCTGGGAAAAGCTCGGTAGGGAGGGTGGTGTTGGCCCAGACTGGTCTTGAATGACTTTCTCAGGGCTTTCGCCCAAGGGATCTTTAGAGGGATTCTTAGAGGAGTCGTTAGCATTGTTGTCATTAGAGGCGACTGTATAGTAGGGGGCAAAAGGTATTCGCAGCTCTACCCCTATCTGGCTCCTGATCTAGTTGTTTCTGGTCAATTGCTATGGTGCCGCTTTTGCCTAGTAACTTGCGCTCTTCTTACTATCAATGCGATTGGTTAGTAACAAATCAAATACAAAGCTAGTATTTCTCATACTAGCCCTCAGCCGCGATAACAGCTTCAACTCAGTTGACCATCTGGCTGATTTATGTCCGGGCTATCAGACGAACACCGAATAGCCATGTTACAAAACTCAACGGAACCAGAACAAGGCTAGTGCTTGGAAATGGCATACTCTTCAGGTTCTACAAGCGCTTTCATTTCCACTTGCTTGCATCTTTAAGGGATAAAGAGAGCAGCTAGAGTTGGGCTCGGAGGGTGTGGAGACAGCTGTACACAAAGGAGTGGCGGTGAGATGCCTAGCTGATACTAAACTAACATTCGCGTGCAGTTTCCGTAGTTTGCACAGTCATGCGACGAGTCGCTGGGGGGGACTCGGGGTCGAGGATGACGCCGATGAGGATAAAGGGCGGAAAGATCCATTGCATGACCCAGGAGACACGATAGGCACACCCAGTGATGTTCTCTGCAAAGACGCGGATGTTGATCCAGATCTTGAGGTAATAGTGTAGGAAGAGTGGGGTGATTCTGGCCGTATAAATAGTCGTCAGGGTGAGGAATGATCCCAGCTTGGGGCCGAGAGGGATCTGTCCAGCTAGGAGGGCCTGAACGTCGGACGCAAAAACAAAAACAAAAACACAGCCTGCGTTGAGGACCCAGGCGGTGGCTGCAGTGCGCTTAAAGCCGTAGCGGTCGGTCGCGTATCCGGTGATGATGAGGCCGAGGAACTGGCAGACCGTGGCGCCCTGACCAAGTGTGATGTGTCATGGGACACAGAGAGATTTAATTCCGTCTTACGGGAGAGAGCGGTACTCCGACTTTGACACCGTCGTCTCCAACCTGGGACCACACCAGAGAGACGTACTGTGCGGCGTCATGCAGGATAGCGTACAGGGTCGCGCACTCATGTCCAGCGGTGTATAGGATGTTTATCCAAAGCCAAGACCTTGTTCGCAAAGGGGCTGGCGACGCCATCCTCCCATTTCGTCTTGGAGGCGTAGAGATTCATTGTCACCTTTACTTGCTATCGTAGAAAGTCGCGGCTTACCCTAGTCATCCCGACAGTCAAGGTCCTTAGGGCCGCGAAGACCTCACAGGGTGTGCCCAACAGCATGAGAATCGTGAATCAAATGCAGGCAGGACCCAAGGGCTTGTCTGGGAATGTCACCCTTGCAGTAGGTGGTTGTATTTCCAAGGAGAAAATCTTGCAGACTACTGCTGCGGCGTGGTTCGGACGAGCGCGTGGAGGTCTTTCGGAAACGTGTGGCCCAACTGATCAGTCTTGTTGGTCTGGCCAATCGCAATCTTACAACGACTTCCAGCCAAGCAAGTGCGCGGCCCTTTTGTGATGACCGGTTCCTCTCCATTTCCAGAGGTCATGCTATGGAGGAGTCGAAGATTGCTAAAAATGACTGCGCTGGGTCATATACGTAGAGAGGCATATGAAGTCATAACCGAATATCTCGTCCAACTCAGATTCACTATGGCTTTCAGGTGTATTTTTGAACACAAGACAGGACGAGTTATCACTCCAAACAGATCAGCGGATAAACTCCCATTGGTTTCGGTTCGGGATGCTATAAGTTATCCCCTTTGGAAAACGAAGATCAGAGGCGATAAAGGAACAGATAACCATGTCTTCGTGGACAAAGTCTTTGTGGACGAGTCCGAAGCCTCCATCTAACCTAATCTCATGTGCCGCACGCAGCTTGCCATCCGCAAAAGCACTGAGAATATCTGAGACAGGTGTCTGAGATTCAACATCTACCGCATGCTGAAGACCATTGTCGCCATCGATGGCAGCTGCGGAATCTGTGAGGCAAATCTCAACGTGGGCTAGTAAATTGACAGTGAGCTTTTTCGATTTGGGTTGAAACTCGCTAGTTGCTCATCAACCTACCGGTAAAAGGATGTCCTGTAGGGTGATAATCAAGGACATGGCACGACACTAGCTTTGGGTTGTTGGATCTAGCTTTCAAGTAGTTGTCGTTCCATTTCCCAGATATAAGCCAAAAGTCGAGCTTGAATAGGAGAGGGGTTGCTTTGGATGATACAGTTCGTAGGTGACCTCGCCTTGGCTACCGGAAAATCATATAGCAGTAAGCCCTTTGACACTGTGCAAGGAGCGTGCAGACTATTCGTAGCATACCCCAGCTGTCGTTTAGTTGAATGACGGCTTCGCTTCTCGCCTCGATGGTATTGGGAGGGCTGCCCTCGGCCCAGGTGCCTAGAATGGCATGGGAGTTTAAAAGATCAAAGTCGACAGTGGTTCGATTGTAGAGATGAAAGTAGCATCCATAGTCTGTCGATGCGTGAAATTTAGGTAATAACTTTTGCGTATGCGGCTTAGAAGCTATTCAATCCGAAGATTACGGATCCAACCGGATTGCAGTCTCTATTTGAATACGCTAATACCGAATTCAAAGATGCATCGGGCAAGCACGGCTACGGGCTTGCAGTTTCGAGTCATGTTCAACGCAACAAAGCTGAGTCGACGACGTTGAAATGAACCTTTTATGACTATGGAACACTCACAGGTGGAAATACCTACACGGATGCGACGACTGTATACACTCTCGGGGGATTGAACGATGGTCTCATGTAGGGAAACGGGCATACATCTAAGTATCTATAAGTTCGCGAAGTCATCAAAGCCGGTTTGAATTTCAGAGGTGCTGATGTTCTGTCACTGTAGGGATGATGTGTACAAAATTAGCCTTGACGAGGAGAACTCGACCGCAAAGTCGGTTTCCTGGTATAATCTTTGCATTTGCTAGAAAAGGGGGAAAAGGGCGTGCTTAATGATGGTAACACTTTTTGTCCCGTCTATAAGACTGTGTATACCTACCTAGATGAAGCTAGCCTGGCACGTTCAAGCAAATACGCAAGACCGCGAGCAGTGGAACACTTCAACAATACATCTTCGTCTCACAATGCGACGTGGCAAGTCAATGTCCAAGATTTCATTAACGTACAATGAGTTTAAAAACTTACTACAAGTGGATGCATACATTTATTCTACTGAACTTTAGCCGGGCTATGTGGCTCAAAAGTCCATCACGGAATCGCGGTTCATCGTCAACACCATAAGAGACAACAGGTTTCAGCTACCGAGTCAGAAAGAATCGAAGATAAAGCCATCCACTCGATTCATGAGACGAACTACATTATCGACAGATCAACGCTGTATGAGCTCTACTAAACCCAAATTAGCTCCTTCTGACCACAATCCCAGCCAGGAGTTACAAAAGAACGGCATTTCACCTACGATAATAATAGAAGGATCACGAGCTAATCAATTAATTGGAGTCGAGGGGCTAATTTGTCTTCTAGCTCTGTCGTTTTTTGCTCAGCTGCTTACTTCCTATGAGTATTCGGACGGGATCCTTATGGAGAATGTAAAGGGTCCTTCTGGGAAGATTCATACTGATACCCACTCAGTACGGTTGACCATACTACTGTGATAGCACACTCTCCATCACTGAAAAGCTCAATGGCCATCTTCTAAGTGTTTCCTACCTCAACAGCAATGCGCAAGTGATATTCAACATGTAGACTCCAGTGATACTTCAACCTCCTACGTCTTGGTTCATGATTTCAAATACGACAGAGAGGGAAAGAAATACCGCCCAACCCTACCTCAAGCCCCTTCAAAGGAGCCTCTGCAACTAACGGTTTTGCAAGACGAGAGAATGGAATGCAATGCGGACGGCGGTATGATTTCTCGAACTCTCATCGGTTTTGACGAAGATGGAACAAGGGATTGTGCGCGTCAGCCATTTACTCAAGATCTTTTCGGCAATATCTACACTTACGTGAAGGACACAACTTACTCGATCGGCAGAATACACACCCATTACGGGCCAATCAATTTCTATGACAATTTAAATCGACTAGTTGTGGTTCGTGACTAGCTCAGACAAGAAGATCACAGCGAGTATAATGGTAATAGATGGCTTGTCGTAGGACAGAGGCTCGACGGGAGCATGATCATATTCTCTCATGACGCTGCCGGTCAAGTCGCGGAAGATTCCAGCACCACTCAAGCGACATATTTGTGCCTTGGAAGAGTAGCTGAAGTTGAGAAGAATGGGGAAGCAACCAGGCATACGTATTCTTGAGACGGATGTCTGACCTCAACTCTATACGCCGACGGCCGACGGCCGAAAGCAGGGGTATGAACTTGACAAAGCCATTCGAGTTGTGGCCTTCGTTGACATGTTTGGAGTGGAACGACGCCCCGAGTACAACGCCTGGGGGTATGTCAAGAGCCACTCACCCAAACAAAATCTTGTTTCCTACACCTATGGTACCGCCAATAATGATAACGGCAAGCTCCTCGTTGACCCTGGAGCTTAACGAGTCTCATCCGTTTCAGTACGATGGTCTTGGTCAACTATTTCAAGACACCTTCCGGGGAGGAAGGGAACCCGAATCGACTGCATACACTTATGATAACAACTCAAACGTCTTATCGACCAATACCAACGGAACCCTCACCAGCTTGAACTATAACGCCGTTAACCAGCGGACTGATTCTAAGTTCGTTTCTGATACCAACGGACGTGCGATTCATTACGATCAAGGCCACGTGTATTCTTTCGATGATCACGATAGAATTGTCTCGATTCGTGACAGCTCGGGTGGCAAGTGCAAGTTCTAGTTCTACGCGGACGATACCATCTCTCGACATATAGACAGTGAAGGCTCATTTCTGCTAATAATTACAGCGAAAACTCTATGGGCGTGACAAATTCAGAGGGAAAGAGTCACAAGGCATTGTTTTCCTCAGTTGATAACAAGAGGATCAGCACCTACGTAGACTCAGAAGAGTCGACGTCATTTTTGGAACAGAATGGTTCCACAGCTCTTCTCTTACAGAAGAACAAGCACAGCGTCTTGAGATACGTTGATTACGGGACGAAGAAGGCCAGTTCTTTTTTGTCCGTCGACGTCAGCTTCGGCTATAGCCGAGAGTTTACTGATCCGTCCACGGGCTTGGTACACATACTGTCGCGGTTTTAGGATCCACAATCAATGGCTTTCATCTCTATGGACGCATCCCATACAGAGAACCACTGCTCGTACTTCCACGCAGATCCCATCAACCTGATTGACCCGTCCGGCCATACCGGCAAACCACGCGACTCTGTGGACAGGCCTCTTGTTTGGACGGCCTCTCTAGCAACCGGCATGGGGGCCACAATGACAACAACTGCAATACCAACTGCTATTTTCGGGGGGACCACACGACCTGGTGCACTCGTCATAGCTGCAGTCGGAATCGGTATTGGGACTGTGACAGGAAACTTGACAGCTGCGCACATCATGGGATGGGAATACGTGTAGAGGAATGCGGGACAGAATTTTGCGGTTGTAGGACTTGCTAGCATCGCCTCACCATTCCCAAAAGGTTGCCAGTCAAGACTCTTGAGATCCTACAGCTTATCACAAGTCTATACGGATGTAACTCAATAGGAAGGTTTGTATCCCCATAAATTAGTCGAGCTGCACAGAGCCGCCTTCCATAGATAGAATCGTGTACCTAGGCAGACATTGTAATGGTTCCCAAAATTTTCATTTCGATCCAATACGCTTAATAACAAACAGTATGCTCTGTGTCACTTGGTACTACTAAGTAAACATTAGATACTCTAAGCAAATCAGTCTTGAAAACACCTACTCAGCCACCGGTTGATAAGTATTATTGCTCTCTGGCTTATTATAGTACTTTTCTTACTGTGGCTTAGTCCAGGCCATCGAGAACCAAATATGACTTGATCTTAATAAAAGAATTACCAAAAACAACTTCATTAGTTTTTCCAGCTTAATTCTTTCCAGTTTTGAATAATACGTTCTAGTCAACAGCTAAACATAGCTGAGACATATTGTGATAATTATAGAGAGAAGGGGGCTTTCATCTTAATGAGATTTTCCAGCCGAGGTCAATTCAAGATAATCGACTGTCAGTTAGTTTACGATGCAGTAATTACAGTATCTTGTCTAGAAATATTTCTGAGTCTGCGCAAAATGCATGCCAGCCGCAAAGTGGAAGAGCTTTGCGGCGACGATGATGCCATCCTGCTTCGAGTACTCCAAAAGGCGAGAGTACAGCTCGGACAGTGGTACCACGACTCTTTGTATGTGCTCGCCGTCTTCCAAGCGCTGCTCAGGTTCCTCGTCACCCTCCTTGAGGTTGACTTCGACCATTGCCATCTGGATATTCGCGCTCGACATGCCCGGATCCGCAGCTTGCGGCGGGCTGACGTCTAGCAGGTGGCAGTCGTAGCCGGTTTCTTCTTTGAATTCCCGAACCGCCGCCTCCTCAACAGTCTCTTTCGCATCGATCAGCCCCGCCGGCCACTCGACGGTGAAGGCGTCGAGAGGAGGGCGGTATTGGATAACCAGCATTGTCGACGGAGGCTTGGAAGGATGCAGCAATACGTTTGCCATAGCAACCGCGTCCACGCCGTGTGTTCCCCTCGTCTTGCGAGCTGCGACCTCCCACGTTCGCGAAACGCCGACCTGATCGATATACTCTATTTTGTGAAGCGTGATCCATTTTGCATCCTCGATGGGCAAGTCGGAGACTTTGGTGATGGTAGGCTGCTGTGTAGCATGAGATGACATGATGATCGGTGTGGCGATTGTTAAAAGAGAGAAAGTACGGGTTTCACAGCCGGTTTCCAAAGGGCAGAACCACCAAGTTACAAATGCTCTGTAGGTCTCACTTGGTAGTTATGGCATAATGAGGGGTAATCATTTCATCCCCGCATCTCGACTTGATGACATAAGCCCGCCCGCTCTTTGTTCCTCGAGCGAAGCGTTCCATAAAACGCATGGGCCTGCGCTTGAGGGTAGCCTTCTAGTCCCTTCTAGATGGAAGCAAATGTCCCGCTGACTCATGCAACAACGAACGCGAACGGCTTATCTTTATCTTGGCCTCTGGAAAAACCATGTGGTCACTGAGTGAGTCCGAATGCCTTCCTGTTGACCGGCTCGCCCACGAGAATGCAGCAAGGGCCTGCTGGCGTAACGGTAACATCATCTGGAAAGCTTACCCTTTTCTTTGCTTGGAGAAATTAACAGGTCATGGATTTAAAACCCGCAAAACTCAATCCTGCTGAACTCAAGCTGTGAAAGGCTAGCTTTCCAGTACTAACATAACAGCCGCTCCACGCAACCATCATTCTAAAGGATCTTCTTCAATATCTAATGGATCTATAGTAAGCCCTGTGGCATGGTGTATGTAACCCAGCCCTAGTCATTCTAGTTATAGATGAGACAATCGGAACAAGTCTACATAAATATCTCGGCCTGTCTTGCCTGCACCTCTTGGTTGTACTTGGCTTCTGCGACCCATGTTAGGTGAACAGCGAATCTTCTATCCTTGCGCTCTCACATTATATATTTACCTATTCCTCCCAAATGTTCTATTTAGTAGACTAGACATAAGATGTGGTAGGACTAAAGTATATAAACATGTTGGAGATTCGTGTATAGCTAAGCCGTGAATCACCACTAGGTGGGCTGTCCACTTTGTTTAAAGGCTATGGCCGCTGATTCCCTTGGCTTCTACATAGTTTCAGGGGTTAGTGATTTTAAATCCCGTCCTGAAGAGAATCACGTTGAACTTTCTCGCGGACTGCTCCCGATCGATTTTGTTCGTAAAAGCAACACCCTCTCCCATGCGGTTAACGAGATTCTCTTTTAAGGCTCGTGATTTGGCTTAGAAAAACGTTAATAGAGGTTTTACAGGAAATGTAGGCGTTTGCACAGGTCTGGCGCATGAAGATTATCGACCTGAGTCCGATTCCCTGGTCTTATTCAGCTGCTCATTTTTGGCATCTGGCTGAAGGATCTTGTAGAGTCTTTCATCCTCAAGGAGAACCCTCTTATTCAGTGTGCTGTTGTTGATGGGGCCATTAGTCATATTCAACTAGCTGTTCGCTCGCACCCTCTAGTTGATCCACTGACGTTAATACTAAACGATGCCAGGGTTCTACCAGGGTACCTACAGGAGCGGTCTAATAAAAAAACAATCAGCGTAACCTGCAGCCCGCCAAGGCCAATGACACCAACGCGCTCGCCTATTAGGTCAACTTCCTGGCGCCGGCTGCATATATGCCATTGCAAACCCTTGAAGGTTTCTCGACCTGGAGTAGTGCTAATTCTTTGTCAATCAAGACTGCTAATACAAGGAATGCTGATATCGGCTACCCAGCACTCAAAGTACTGGCTGATCCTGTTCTGCATACGCATTTTCTATGTGAAGGCTTTCTCGTCCTAGTAACAGGCCTTCACGAGCGAGTTGAATCAAGTGCACTCCTCAAACTTGTGAGCTCGGAAAAACCGTGCGTAGCAGCCTTAAGTTTTCTCTCCAATTATAAAAAAGTGCGAACATAATGCAGAATTACGCTAGATTGCACACAGTAGAGTAGATAGAATAGTGGGAATTTGTACATTTGTTCATGAATATAGAGCTAGTGTAAACTATAGAAGAGGGGATATCTCAGGGAATTTGTTCATTTGTCAAACGCCTTTGAAATCAGTATGAGTATTCAAGAGTCGCCACGCTTTATATAACCCTCTGAAATCAAGACCGCAGTTTGCGGAGTTGCAAAGTCGCTGGTGCCTATGATGATGACCTGCTGAAAACGAGGTGATGTTTCTTCAGAAACGACATTTCGATCGACTTTAACACGAATAAACCCGTAAACTTCTTTACATCTGTCTGAGTTGACTTCACCTTTGGGACGGCTTTGGGCACATCGGTGACTGAATGTGGTTGAAAGTCTTATATTTGCCTTATCTTTTATGATAGAAAACCCATGGTCTAAATGCAGATTCAATTTGGTACTTGTGTGATATGCCTTCTTCTTTCTGTCCAGTGACTTGAGTGGAGCTATTTAGTCCCATGAAGGAAGGAAGGAGCCTAAAATACACAGACAGTTCAGCCACGTTAGGCCACAATCTCTGAGTATCCGAGGTACATTGATATCACCCCAGCTTCAGAACACTTTGCGGCCGCAAATAAGTCTCTTCCGGAACTCCTAGAACCGCTCTAGCGGTAATTTTGAACTCATCAACTACCCTAAAGTCATTGGCAAGCTAGCGGGGAACATTTTCTGATTTTCTGCGGAGAGACTAGAGTTTAAGGTGTTGAGTGGACCTTGTCTCTGAACTGCTCATGCTTTAGAAAAACAGGGGCCTTATAGGTCCTTAAGCTGCAAACAGACTGAAACTCTTGAGGGTGGTTTACTGGGTGGAACGTCCCATGAACGCCTCTTCATGTTGGTAACGGATGTAAGTGGTGTCATTTAATTGTTTATTGTCAGAGACAAAAGAAGACTCATGAAAGTCGTTACGGTCTGTTGTTCCTGAAGCCCAATGTGTTGTTGCGAAAACTGTGTTTTTTTGACCTTGTGGTAGCAGCAACACGCCCTCGACGGAGCGGACAGCTAGATGGAAGTAGGTTTTATTATTTGTATATACTGCTCCAGTCAGTAGAAGTCTGCGGCTTGACTCTTTGAGTTATAGATACTATTCGCTAGGCTCCAAAAACCTGCTCGGCTACATCAAGTTCCAAGTCTCAAATGAACGAGTTGCCGACATGCCGAACGGTTCCAAGTCGGAATGTTAGCACACAAAATTGATTCAGCAGTAGGCAAGTTGTGAAGTTGATTCCTACGCGAAGCTGGTCTCACCAAGGACTAGTGAGTCATGAAAATAACAGCATGCTACGCTTGGTACGGGTTGGAAAGTTTCATCTTTGATGATAATCTTCCGATTGATTCGCGAACTCGGTCTTGTGGATGTCCTAGCAAAGCCGAAATCTATAAAACCTGTCTGGATCTGGGATTGATGTGCATCAAACCTGCTTCAACCATTTATTTTGTGTAAGATAAGGCGTTATTCCCTTAAAAATGCAAGGCTCCTTGTCCCAACAGTATGCTAAGAAAATACTGTTTATCTGATATGATAGAAACCGGCGAGGAAAGACTTGGGATACTCCCCACTCATACTAATCTACACCCTCTTTTTCCAGTCAAAGCCCACTAACGCGTGCCTTGACATGATCGCAAAAATTGCCCCCACGAGAATAGACACGCCACAAAACACAACTAATCCGGAAAAGTGCCCTCCTTGATGATCAACAATCGCACCGGCAATAGGACTCCCAACGAGCACACCTATAGAGGCGACAGCGTACAGGGAACCATTACGCGTACCCAAGCTGCGCACTTCCGAGATAGAAGCCACCATGGCGGGGACAATGGAGAGAGTGCAACCCGACGTGAAACCGTATAGCACAGCGTAGACTATTATCAAAGTGCTGGAGTGTGCAGGAAGCCACACTGCGAGAGTGAATATGCCGCCGAGCAGGGTCAGAGGAATCATGACATTGAAGACACCAACGCGGTCGCCAAGGTATGCTGGGAGGAGACGGCCAAACGTGCTGCCCCGAGTGTGTCAGCGTAAGAGCGTGGGAGTGGAAGTGATCGAGGCATACTCACGACGCAGCGTTGATAATGGGCACCATATAATCAGCTAAGTGAGGTGACATCCCTTGTGCTTTAGCTTGCACGATGATGAAATTAAAAGGTAAAAAAGAACCTAGGTATATCACGAATGCCGCTATGGTTAGTAGGAGAAAGGGCGGCTCTTTGAACGGGCTAACAAAGTCGGCTGGGTTGAACTTCCTGCGTAGCGGTGGTAGCCTCGATTTAATGGTTAGATTCCCAATTGTGAGGAGCCCTAGGAAGAGGAACGCCGTGGATCGCATCGCCCAACCGAACCCTACGCGTACAACGAGGTGGTTCACCATAATTGGAAGTACGACGCCACCGAAACTGGACCCGGAAGTGATGATACCGAAGGCTATGGCACGGTGTCTCTGGAACCAGGTACCGACAGCACCAATAGCTACAAATACTGTTAATCAGGCGCCGCGGCAGAGGGAGGTTGAGTATGGGGAGAGTGAGAATTTGCTTACATCCGTAGAAGAGAAAGGAGCAGCCCAATGCGCTACAGACGCTCTGAGACAAGAGGATTTGATAGTACTCGCTGGATATGGAGGTCATCATGAGACCGAGGACATGGAGGATGGTGCCGAGTAGGATAGGCATTCGGGGGCCGAGCTCGTCAGTCATCTTGCCAACCAAAGGACCCTGCAGTTTGTTAACTAGGAACCTGTAGCATACATCATGTTTCCAAGGATCAGGCATACCCAGAAAAAGAGCATAAAGGACTCTATTGAAGAGATCCATGCCACAGTGCTCGGCGAGTATGACTCGAGTTGGTGCTGTTGATAATAGTCTTGGAATATGCCAATACCTGCATACTACTGTCAGCGTTATTTCTTTGTCGTCTCTTCGTTTATCATTGAGCGAGCGTACAATTGATCCACCCAAAACTAGTGAAGACGGTGCAAAACCCCCCAACAACAACCAGCCAGGCCTCGAGTCCTCCATCGGGAGGGGGACCGAAGTCTGAACCTGCGGAGGTGCTTTGTTGTTGGGGCTGCTGTGAATACATCGCTTTCACATCCTTCTCGTGTTGCGACCGCGGTTCAATGAGAGTGGGTTCGCGGTCGGACGAAGAGGAGGAAGGCTCTGGAGACGGCAGCATGCTGGGCTTGATGGGCAAGAGAGATGGAATGGTAACGTGCGTGGTGACAGCTGGTGAGAGAAAGAGCCCAAATATCTTGCATGTTCGATCCAGCTCTTATAGCTATGCAAGTCTCCCAGTGTCCCCGTCAAGTCCTACCCTTGAACCCAATCATCGAAGAATAGTTCCAAACATGGTTAGTTCTCTATATCTGACAAATTCGACCGTGTGCACAGACCCACGGTCTTACCAGAAGATCATCTTTCTGGGGCTTGACCCCTGCTGAGCACCTCGAGGGATGGTACCAAATGCGGTTTAACCTCACCGCTTACTTAACTTATTCACTAACACTACTGCACCAATGTGATGTCAGACAAGCAAGGTTGTCAAGCCGGAGCAAAACCCTCCTTCCTTTTCTTCTTTTGCTTGTCCTTTCCGTCAAGTCCCTGTCTGCTACAAGCCGTCATCTCTCGTGTCGCATATCTTTGCGGGATCATCGAGTCATCATACCGTATTCAACCTAGCGGCGCGTCAAACAGACTCTTTGTAAGGTAATCGACGCTTCGGCTCACGCCGCAATATCCACCACAAAACAACAAGCTATTCACACTCTGCCCCTGGCAGTTTTTACGGCATGGTCGGTGTCCCGGGGAAATCAAAGGCGTGTCATGATTGCAAAAGACGTCGTGTCAAGGTACCCTCCATTCCTACTTTGCCCTTGTTGTCTTTCTAGTCCGATAACCATCCCCTAGTGTGACCTGGCATTGCCTGTCTGTTTGCGATGCTCCAAGGCAGGAATTGTATGTCGCGGCTACAAGCAACCGACCCTTTGGATCAATCGTACTCCAGCCTGTCCTAGTGTCACTGCACTTTCTGTCATCACAGGTGCACAATTACGACAGAGTCAACACACCTCAAACTGGCTTGGACTGCTACAGCAATTGCGCACCCAGCTTGAGTGTCATGACTCAACCTATGATACACCAAAGTTCCGATTTCAGGCGCTGTCCATCGCCAAAAGAATCTACTTTCCTCAGTCGCAAGTCATGCCAGACGCTGAAGATTTTGGTCCCATGCCATCAACTTGGCTCAACGCCGTCTGCCAGTTGCAAGGCCCCAACGATGCGCTGGACCACTCACTTCTAGCCTTTTGTGCCATCCAGATCCGCTTGGCTAACGAGCCAGGCATCTATTACAATGAGACGATCGAGCTGTACAACCATGCTCTTTCTCTGGTCATTGCTGACCTGGACTCCCTAAATGCGGTGAACAGCGATGAAACTCTCGCCGCCATCCTCGTCCTGTCTACCTGCGAGGTAGGGCCGGGGTACTTCAGTATATGAGTAATAGGAACTGACCTAGAGACAGCTGTTTCTGTTCTCTGCAAGCACAAGTTGGAAGGCACACGTGCAGGGCATATCCGAAATTCTCCGCCGACGAGATGTGCTCGAAAGAGCCACGCCAAGTTGGGGAAGCATGTGTCGGCGACTCTGTGTGATATGCGTATAGACCAATGCCAAATCGATGACCCTGACTTCTGTGCTGATAGCTCTTTAGGTCATACAAGCCATGGTACAAAAGGATTCCCTTGTCCTTGAGCCTGACAAGTGGCGACAGCTTGTCGGTCCCTCCGGGCCCCCCGAGTCCTTTACTAGACTACTTGACATAATCATTGATATCCCGTCAATCATGAAAGGGGCGTATACTATACTATCAGGTGGCGAAGACCAACGCATGGACACGTTTCGACACATCCATCTTCTCATCCTTAAGTTTCGCGAGCTTGATCACTGGCGGAGTCTGCATCAACGCAGCGAGTCAACACTCCATAACTTGCCCTTGTACTGGTCTGTTCCTTCTAGGGCTAGTAATTTGGTAAAGGATGACTCTATGGATAAGCTGTTCCCATTCGCACTGATCTTCTCATCCATTGATAGTGCTGTGCCGTGGATATTCTGCTCCACCACCATGCTGGATACCCTCGACACGATCCTGCTTCTTCAGCTTTCAGGCAATACCAGGGACGCCACGATACAACATGTTGACCATTCCACTGGCAACCGCACTCCGGGTCGCTATATTTCTAGCGCATCATCACTAACGCAAACGGATGCTGACAAGCTGGCTCGCATGCTGTGTCAGAGCATTGAGTTCTGCTACAGAGCCGAAAATGGCACTTTTGGCCCGCAGGTGACATGCTCTACGCAGTGCGTCTTGCAGAGATACTTTAAACGTCGGGGACTTAGCCGGGAGCTCGAGTGGTGCAGAGCTATCAAGGACATGAGGGGCCCTGGGACGAGCTTTGGTATTAATCTGATGCAATTGGAACCAGCATCTATGCCGTAATAGTTTGTGTTATATTTTCTAGACATTAGATCATATGAGACTCACCAGCAGAAGTATAGGACTGGTTATAACCTATGCTTAAAACTCTGCTCACAGACATGAGAACTATAGTCACCTTTTTAGGTAAGCTCAAAGTGAGACGCCTATGAGTCGACGACGTGCATTGAAAGAGCCGAAATGACTAGCAATCTCAATGTAACCTGGGGGAGACTTATGTTTTTCATTGCCTAAGCGCCCTGATAGGTGCTTTTATGCTGTGCACTAGCGACTTCCTCGCCGCTGCATCCTATCCTCCATTCTAGCCCGTCACAAGATATAACACTCCCTTAGTAAATGGCGATATCTGTCGGTACAGCCTCACCCCTTTCTAATATGCCTTTAGACTTGCCATTCATCAGGCCGTCAACAAAACAGCTACCCACAAGCTCGTACCCGCCCCCCTTTGGCCGAAGAACTACTGGGACATTGCAGCCATGAATGATAGCAACTCTATCACCACAGATCGCCGTCTTGGCAATGGAACCCAATCGCCCCTTTTCCGTAGTGAAAAGTCGACGCCCACGCATCGCCCGCGAAAAGCCAAACATGGAGATCTGTAAATGTCGCCAATCCTGACAAAACTCGTCTCGCGAATCGAAATAGTCTCGAAGGGGGCGGCCACCGATCACGAACCCCGGAAAGGCAACGACTTCTTCATTCCAGCTATTAAAGACTCCCGTTGAGAGGAATCACGCTTTCCAAGGAACCATTTTGCCGCCTACCTCTGAAATAGTTCGCTCCACCCACTGTGACATGAAAACGTTGAAGTCTTTTGTGCGCAGGATTAATTCCGGCTCCCAACTCATACGTCTGAACTCATCATGTATGACTTGCAATTGAAGCTGGTTCCGATTGAGGTATGGAATGTTCAATATGGAGGGGCCATCTGAGAACTAATATTTACTGATCCCTATTAAGACTTGAGCCAGGGATAACTTTGTGCTTTTGGAATAGTCTAAAGAAAAAGTGTTTAGTTATTGTTTAATAGTTAATATAGTATAGTTTAATTTTACTACTATTTTGCTAACTGTATTAATTTAGATATTAATATAGTATAAAGTATATTTATTATTAGAGAAGTAAAAGAGTTTATTAAGTTTCTTATTAATAAATAACTTTATATTATAACTTTAAGCTAGTAAAAAGCTTATTAGCTTTTTATGGCTAATATTAAATATTATAATAAAGTATTCCTTCTATATTATATATAGTTTTAATAATATTAAATTAAATACTTAGTTAAAGAGATTTAAAGTATTATTCTAGGAATTTATGTATACTTTAATTATATTAAGCTATTATTTATATTAAATATAGATTCTAAAGAAACTTTATTTAAGTATTCTATTAACTTTATATATCTTTATAATTATATTTAATTTATAATATAATCTATTAAAATAATAGAATTAATAGCTTATATACTTTATTTTTAAAGTTTATTATATAAGACATTTACTCTTTATTAATAATAACTTATAAAAAGCTATAACTCTTTGAATATTTTATAAACTAAAAATAGTATTAGCTAATAAGTATAATTTTAATTTAGTTAATATATATATTAACTTTAATAGTTTATTTATAATTAGTATATGAACTTATTAACATTATTAGAGTAAGTTAATTCTAAAGTAATTATAAAAAAGTACTAAAATAAGACTATTTATTAAAGTTAGAAAAACAAAAAAGGTTTTACTCTTTTTACTTATTATACCTAAATATTTATTCTAAATGCTGAATAATATAACTCTTTAAGCTTTACTTAACTAAATTATATTTTACTTTTTATAGCTTAAGTAAAAATAAAGCTTTAAACCTTAAAGTATTCTTATATAGTAATATAAAGTATCCTAGGATTTTCCTTATACTTAATATAATAGTTAGGTTTATTCTAAGGGTATAAAATAAGTCTAAAGTATAAAATATATAATTTAATGAATTAGAATATTATAGTAAGTAATATAGATTATAGTCTAATAATATATAAAAGATAGTTTTATATAACTAAGTATATTAATAGTTAAGGGGCCTAAGGTCCTTATTTTAGTATTAAGTAAATATATATATTATATAAAGGGATTATTAAATTGTAATAGTAATTTAAGTAATCTATTATCTTAGATTATAATATGTTTATAGTAATCCTTTTATAGTTAATAATTAATAAAGAATTATTAAACTATAGTAATAAATTAAGTAATTATTTTATAATAAAGAGAAAAAACTAAGTATATTATAATTCTATTAGTTATAATTACTTAATCTTAACTTAAGCTATAATATTATACTATGTTTAATATAAATTTAATTAAAAAGAATTTAAAGAATTTATTTATTTTAATAAGAAAAAGTATAATATCTTTTAAATCTTTATTAAATACAATAAGGAAAAAGAGCTTAATATTTTATTTTTAAATTCTTAATTTGTTTAGGGTATTTTATTACTAAGAGTATAACTTAAATAGTAAATATATTATATATTTAACTATATAATATATTAATAAGAATATAAAGCTATATAATCTTATATCTTTTAAAACTATAAGTTCTTATTTCTTTTTAAATTACTTTATTCTTTATATATTAAGCTTTTATACTATTATACTTAATAGTAAAAATAAATCTTATGATTATATTCTTTATATATAATATAGTTATTAAAGATTAAGTTATATATATAAGTACTTAAAAAATACTTAGCTAAATACTATTTAAAAGATAGTATTTAGCTTAATATTCTTATCTTAAAGTATTTATTATATCTTTTTAATATTAAAAGTTTAATTAATAAGAATATAATATAATAATAGAACTTACTTAAAGAAGATATTATTCCTTATATAAAGTTATACTTCTTATACTTAAATTAATATTTATATTCTATAGAAAAGTATATAAAAAGATAATACTTACTATTTCTATACTAATTAAGTTAAGCTTTAATATAAAGTTATAAGTAAATTATATAAAAGTTAATAGTATAATTATAATTTACTTTTAGCTTTTAAGAGAAAAGTAAGATATTTTATAGATAATTAATTTAATAGGTAGTATAAATACTATTCTATTTATTAAGAGAATTATAAAAAAAGTTATAAATAAGTTTAATATAAATTAAATATTAAAATAGTATCTTTTATAAGTAAAAACATAATATAAAGATTAAAATATATAGTATTTCTTTAGTATTATTATTATAACCCAGGTTAAAACTAAGCAATTATAACTAATAGAACTATAATATACTTATTCTTTTCTCACTTATTATAACTAAATTATATAGATTACTATTATAATTTAATAATCCCTTCTAAAACCTTTAGTTACAAAAGGATTATTATAACTTTACTATAATTTAAGATAATAAATCACTTAGTTAACTATTGTAATCTAATAATCCTACTATAGTATATATATATTTACTTAATATTAGACCTAAAGCCTTAAGCTCCTTAGCTATTAATACACTTAGTTATATAAAACTATCTTTTATATATTATTAGACTATAATTTATATTGCTTACTATAATATTATAATTTACTAGATTATATACTTTATACCTTAGACCTATTTTATACCTATAGAATAGACTTAATTATTATAATTATTTATATTATATAGCTAAATTAGTTTAAAGTTTATATTAAGTAAAAAGCTCTTTTTATAAGTATAAATATTTAAAAACTATAGATTAAATAGTGATTATATTTAATATTTAATATTAAATATTAATATAGACTTTTTACTATTTTATAAACTTTTTATATTAACTATATACTTAATATTATTAAGTATTATTATAAGATGTTAACTTATATTATATTTATATACTTATATTTAGCTATAGGTTTTTTTATCTCTTTAATTTAGTTATATCTTAAGTTTTAACATTAAAGGTTAATCTCTTATTAGCCTTAGTATTCAATATAGAAAGTTATAATTATATATAGTAATATTAATTAAGTAATTATACCTTATATATACTTTATACTACTATAAATTTTATTAGGAATATCTTACTAGCTAGAATAATATTATAGTACTCTTAAGGAAGTATAATTACCTAATCTATAAGGATAGTTCTTATTTTAGGTCTAGCAATTAACAGCCTATATAAGTTAGTAAGACTTTTATTTCTAGACATACATAAGAACTAACCAGGGTTTCATTATGTATTATCTATTTATTATTCAAAATAACCTAATACATTCCATAAATTATCACCCTCAGTGCGCTCCTATCAAGCACGGCTCTTTGCACAGTCCAACTCGACTGACGACAGTGACATCAGGGATGACATGGTTAGCTGGGTCTTCCCCGAGGAGCGCGGGGGCGTTTAGTTAATCATTTAGAGCAATCTTTCTGTCTTCATCGTTTGCTCCTAGAAATCGTCCACCTCAACATTCCAACTCATGAAGAGAGCCGGGGGTGGGACCGAGGAAGAAGGCATGACCCTGTCTTGCACAAATTTTGTTGTAGACGACAGACCTGACTGCTGACCGTTCTACACCCGCGCTGGTAACTCGTCGAGTTGTTTGCGCTGATGTAGCAGGTGCCTGAGACACTTGTGGGTACTAAGACCTGTGTGGCGTTGTGCTCACCAGTGGCCGAGAAGATGACGTGGTGTGAAGAGCGGGGTTGGATAAATATAAAGACAGAAAAGTCCGACCTACCACCCGTTTCAATTGTTTGAGCATTCAATACAAGTGATGCAACAGTTCCGAAGCCTGACAAGACAGCGTTGGACGTTTGGCGGGTTGAGACACCGTGCGGAGAGGCGCCAGGAAAGCGGCTAGAGGCAGTACCTCTGTGCTCAGTCCCCTCCGAGCAGCGGACAGGCAAGGAGGTGAATGCGCTTTGTGCGTTTCACCATGATTGACATGTGACTGGGCGTGGAGGGCGCTTAATTCGGTAGAGCATAGCCCCCGCAATAAGAGTCATAAAAAGCCTCCCAATAACAATCCGCCCCCTCACGACCCATTAGGCACCAACAATCCAAGTCCCTTACGGAAGAGTTAAAAAAGGGTTTTGTTTTGGTTTCGATATATCAACTTCCTTACTGACCTCTTTGCCGCCAGCTGCTCAAAGTGTCCGCCCCAATCATGTCTTCAAGGAACAACGAGAAGGCCGAGACGGCTACCAGCCTTGATAATTCTCCCGGGCTTCAGAAATTGAACTCGAAGTCCGTTCCATATCCAAGTCCTCCGAATTCGCCGCCCCGAACCCCGGGAGTGTCCGGAGATCAAACTCGTCCGGCTGGAGCAGTCTCCTCTGCTCCTCTCACTCTTTCAACAACCCCTCCTCGACAACCGTTAACGTTGACGGTTCATGAACAGCAGCCGACAGAGGAAAGGGTCAACGCCGCAACCCTGAGGACTCGTCTGGGTCTCGACACGAAGCGGTGCGGGGCTCCTACAAAATCAATGCGGCCTTGTGGGAGTTGGTCACCGGCAGCGAACAGAGCCGGGGTCACTTCTCAGCTCGAGTCGATGATAAGCCTCACGCAGTCGTCTATAGAACTCGAAGCCACGCTAGATAAGCTTGCTAAGCTTGTGCATTGCAGATATCACGATAGTGGTCTCCCGAAAAAGGATCGAATTGAAGCCTGGATACAGAAATTTCCCGTCGGAGAAGCTAGTACCACCAACCCAGCCGTATTGGTCAAAAAGCGAATCCGAAAAGCCTTGGTTCTAGAGTCTACCCAGTGCATAGGGGTACTAGATAGTGCAGGCTCGCGCTGTGAGCGCAGAATCAGCGGGCAACGGGTGGATAATTGTGCATTGACGATTGATGAGATTGTCAATCCGGACGTCTATCTAAATGACACCTATCTTGAAGGTCTCCTCAGAGTTCTTGAGACGAATATGTACTGTCACCAGCATATAAACGAGCAACCCTTGCAAAAGGTAGCATCGTGGAAGTCGAGCATTGTGGAGATCCGCGAGGAGCACCTTGTCGAGTCGGCTGAGAGGGGTGCACCCGAGGAGACCGGAGGCCCCTCCGGAGCACCAAACACACAAGGGTCCCCCGAGAGTCCCTCGTCCAGCAGGAGTGATGGCCTTATCTTAAGAAGTGGAAGCTTGTTGATCCCCTACTTCGATCGAGATTTGAGCGAATATTGGCCAACCACATACAACATCTCTCCCTTCGAGATAACCGTGAGGAGCGACAGACTTGCTGACTATAAGTCTTCATACGACATGGTCAAACGCGAAATGACGAGAGAGTTACATGACAAGGACCAGAGAGATGGACACGTTTATATGTATGAGGTTGAGGGAAACCCAGGATTTGTGAAGATTGGGTACACGACTCGTTCCGTGGAGGAGCGCCTTCAGGACTGGGACTTCGATTGCAACCGGGCCCCCAAAGTCCTATACCCCATTCCTTTAAGCACTGCCGCCGCCATTCCAAATGTCCGTCGTGTCGAGGCATTGTGCCACGCGGAGCTGGACCATCGAAAAATCAGAATCTATTGCCACAGTTGCCTAAAGCCGCATCTAGAATGGTTCGAGATTCCGTCTGCGGAAGCTGTTGCTGTGATCCAAAAGTGGTCTAGTTGGATGGTAACCTGCCCGTACCAGTCCATTCAGCTTAGACATAAGGTGAAATGGACGATCAGAGAGGAGGAGACAAGAAGAGCGCGGGATATGGGCCGCTTCATGAGGGAGATGTTAGGAGCTAGCCGATAGGGAGATGCGGGCAAGTTGAGATAGGTAGGTAATTTATTACGCTAATATTAGGTTATAGTGTTAAAGATATAAAGAAAGAAATGTGTTTTTATTCATTGTAAAAATAAGCCCTAGAAGTAATATATAAGAGTATAATATAGTAAGGATATATTTACTTGCTTTAGAAAGAGAAATATTCCTATAATTATGTATGCTCTAATATTCTTATATAGAATTTCCCTTATTAAGGTAAGTTATATTGTTTCTAAAAAGTATTTTTTATTTATTTTTAAGAGATTTTAGCTTAAGTTAGCTTTAAAAGAGTATTTATCTTAGATTTATAGCTTACTTAATTAAAAAGTTAAAAATAAAAAGATAGAAGGTTAAGAAAAGTAAGTTATAAAGCCTCTATAAGTTTTAGTAGATATTAATTTAAATAAGGAATTAATAGGTCTTATATATTATCTTAGTAGACTAAAATCTTTATATAGTAAGGTTTATCCTCTTAGATAGAAATTCTAAAGTAATAAGATTAGCTTAATTAAATAGAAATCCTAATATAATAAGATTAATTCTCTTAGATAAAAATCCTAACTACTAATCCATTAGTATCTTAAGCAAGATACCCTTTTTACTATTATACTAATTAGCCTAATCCTAAGTAAAGCTACTATAAAGGAGTATAATACCATAGGGGTAAAATACTATTTAGGGTTAAGGGCTCTCCTACTATCTATATTATACTTCTACTTTATCTTTTAGTATTATTTTAACTGTAAGCATTTAGAGGTATAACTTAATCTTTTACAATTAGAATCCTATTATTTCTTATCCTACTATACTTTTATACCTACTAAGAGTAAGAATTATTAAGTAGTACTATATAGGGATAATTAATAATAATAATAATAATAACTAGTTAGTAGAATAGTTAATAATTACCCTCTTAATTTAACTTAATCTAGCTTAGCTAGCTAATTAGCTAATTAATTAGCTAGTTAGTTAGCTAAACTATATAGTAAATTAATTCCTTTATTATCCTATCTATTATATTCTTATATATATATAGTATAGCTATATTATACTTAACCTTAAGTATTATCTTTAGGATTACTATTATAAGTTATTAAGGGAAACCTATAATAGCCTTATTTTATACTATATTAAGCTTATATTATAGAAAGCACTTAAGAGTAATAAGGATAATAAGAACCCTAAGGGTAATGATAGTAATAGTAGCTCTATTAATAACTACTATAGTAGCCTACCTAGAAAGCCTATCCTAGCTATTAAGGGCCTATTAGTCCTACCTAAATTCACCTATATATACTATAGGTTCCTAATAGTAAACTAAAAGCATTTATATATACACTATAACTAAGAGTATAATTAGAGGCAAAAGCTTAAGTAAAACCTTAGGCTTTAGTCCTAGGTTAAAATCTAAACCCTCTTTACCTAGCCTAATACTATAATCTACTACTTTTATATCTTTATTAATAATAGTAATAGTAATAGTAATAGTAATAGTAATAGCTAAGCTATAATAGTAGAAATAGTAATAGATTTATTAAGCTAATAGCTCCTTATTAGCATTAAGGGCTAATAGAAGTATATATAGTAATAGTAGGAAGAGATATAGAGTATAATAATAGAGGGTATTTTATAGCATAAGATAACTAACTGGCTAAAGTACATAGGATAGCTTAATTACTTTTACACTTAAGACTTTACTCTAATTACTATATTTAGCTAAATGCTTAGTTATATAAATAAGTAGCTTAGCTAAATAACTATAGCCCTAAATAGCTTATTCTTTAACTATTATATTAATAGCTTATATAGCTTACCCCTTATAATAAGGCTATTACTTATAAGCTTTATATAGAGGGATATATATAGTTATTTATTTAGGCTACTATAGGAGAAGTTAAGCATAGACTAGTACCTAGTGTATATAAAGTACTTCCTTTACTATTGCCTAAATGTCCTTAACCTTAAAGAGGCTATACTCTAAGACTAGTATAGCTTTTGCTTTATATTAGGCTAAAGGACTAGCCTTAAGTAGCTCTAGGAGTATATTAAGCTATTACTATTACTATTAGCTAATAAGGAAGATACTAATATATAAGTAAACCTAGAGGATAGTAATTATTAGGGTCCACTAAATAAGGCCTTAGAGGAGGTATTACTCTAAGTGCTAGCTAGCTTCTAAATATAGCTACTTAATAGTAACCCCTTTAATAGCTTACTCTAGTACTTTATAGTTATCCTAGCTATTAATAGAGAAGTAGGCTAGCTTTAGCTAGTATATTTATTTATATATATTCTTATTAGCCTTATTATAGCCCAGGTTAAGACTAAGTAATTACAGACAGTAGAACTATAACATACTCACTTTTTCTATTCTATTAGACATAGAGTATACTGCTAGGGATCATACTTATAATCCTAAATCACTATAACTTATAGATCACTATAATCCTATATACCTTATAATCTATTACAATAAACATAGTATATAAACATTCACTTAGCACTAGAACAAGAGCCTTAAGCTCCTTAGCTATTAATACACTTAATTACATTAAATCTACTATTTTACTATTACTAAACTATAACCTACATTGCTTATTATAATATCCTAATCCACTCAATTATACACCTTACACCTAGACCTACCCTATACCCCTAGGATAGACTTAATTATTATATATTAATAGCTCTTATTTAGTATATTACTATATTAAACCTAAGCAATAACTTAAACCAGTTAGTATAGCTTTTATAACTCTATTATTTAGCTTCTTTATAGCTAAAGGTAAATCTATTACTAAAGACTATAATAGAGATAATAATATAAATAATAATAATAAAAATAAAGCCTATTTAGATAAGCTTATAAAGTAAAATAAATAGCTTTATAATTAACTTATACTCTTTACTAATAATACTAAAATAGCTAAAGAAGCTAATAATACTTACTTTTAAGCTATATATAAAGAAATATAAAAATGTACTACTATTCTAAACCTAACTATTATTATACTATAAGCTATCATCTAACGCCTAAAGAAAGAATAACTTATAGTACAAAAGAAATAAGCCCAATAGATTAAACAATTTAATAGCTTTAAGGTTATACTAACTACCACTTAACCTAGAGATATTAGTAAAACCCTTAAACCTAAGTAACCCCTAACATTTAATAGTACTCTAAAGGAACTCTATAAGTATCTTACATAGATTAAGTTATACTATATATACTATCCTATGACTTTTAAGAGTAAACCCCTCAAAGTATAATACATAATAAGCCTTCTTACTAGAAAAGCCCTATATAGAATAGAATTATACCTATAAGACTTTATTAAAAACCTTAAATACTAATGTAAGATTAAAACTTAAGAACTATTTAGTAGCTTTATACTATATAAAGAATAGCTTATTAATATATATAAAGAATAAAATAAAAAATATAATGCTCTTTAGGCTATCTAAAGGCTAAAGTAAACTAAAGTTATATTTAAGTATATATTTAACTATAGGTATCTTACTGCTAAACTTAACTAAAGCAATAAAAACTAGATTAATAGATTATACTATAGATTAAAGAATAAAGTTAAAGATAAGATCTATAAGATCCTTAAACTTCTAGAAACCTTTAATATATACATTAAACTCTATATTACTATTAACAATTAACTCTTTAAGAGATAAACTAAAAAGAAAGGAAATTCTAATAGCTAAAAGGATAAGAAATACTTAGCCAATAGTAGATAAAAACACAATAGAAATACATCCTATAGGACTAATTCTGGACTTATAGAGCTAGGTACTGCCTAAAAGGACTATTCTAATGTAATATGCTAAAACTATTCAAAGAAGGGACATTTTAAATCCTAGTATAGAAAACCAAAAACCAACCAAAAGTATAAGCTAATACTAATAAGTAAGTACATCCAATTTACTAACTACTAGTACACTAATAACCCTTATAAGAAGACCCTTAGAGTAACCTATAACTAGATTCTAGTCCTAAAAGGATATACTATTAAACCAACTAATAGTAAAACTATTGCTATAGTTCAAAAAGGAGAATCTTATTATTAAATAAATATTAAAATAGAAATCCCTAATAGATAGTCCTACCTAATAACTCTAGAACCAAACTACAATAAAGACAGTATATAAAACCCCTTAGATAAGGAGAATAATAGGGTTAGGGTTAGGGTTAGGGTTAGGGTTAGGGTTAGGGTTAGGGTTAGGGTTAGGGTTAGGGTTAGGGTTAGGGTTAGGGTTAGGGTTAGGGTTAGGGTTAGGGTTAGGGTTAGGGTTAGGGTTAGGGTTAGGGTTAGG